>JAOTON010001678.1:0-603282 GCA_034440635.1 Lepas anatifera | reverse complement strand
ATTGGTACGTGGGACGGGAGGCTCCGATTATAATCGATTATAATACCTATAATTATAGGAGAGGGGCCCATTGTGGGTGTAGCTATTTGTGAACATATGGGCAACATATGCAGCAGCTTAGCTAGGTTTCTAGATTTTAATTGTGTTACGGGATACGAGAGCGTGAGTAGTGTAAGAATACGGCTAAAAAATCAATGATAAATGTAGGGTGATGCTTTGGAACTTGTACGTGTTGGGATTAATGCTCATTTCAGGTGCAATCGGCTTCCGGTATTTTTCCAAAAGTGCTAAAAGGATCCTTTTCATGGAATTATCGTGAATTGATTGCTGTTCTTTTAAAAGCCGAGCTCTGATGTATTAAAGCTACGCATTGCGGCTACGTGCGCGCTAAGCGCACATAACAATTCCACACAATCTCTGCCAGCTGACGCGGTTATTTCTGTCAATCTGCATAGCGCTCAGCTTACTTAACCCGGCACCGCTTGAGCTCTTCTCATACCCACCAGCACCTGAGAGCCCAATCGGACCCAACGATCCCGGGAACCGGAGACGATGCGGAAAAATGAAGCCTTACTAGTACGCGATCATTGGATTCAAATACCTGAAGCTCGATGTTACGAAAACTCACATAAATGTAAAACCATGCACGCTGACATGGATTAAGATAAGTACAATAACATTAACGTGAAAATAAAACATGTCAACACGTTAAAATCCGTCCGCTTTGATAAAGAGCCGAGAAAAATACGTTTGAAATTATCCGCCTGATCAAACGATTTAAGTCCGGTGTTTACTATTGTCTTTTCGGGTTGCCATGGCAACACGATCAGCAATCAAAATCGGCAGGCTAATTAAATTCAACATTAGTATGTTCAAGCCTGACTGCCAACAGTCGTTTGTGCTGAAGCTGTTATTATTTCGACATGCTCTAGAAAATTTGTAAATACAGTACTCTACGCTGGAATTTCCGAAAAAGGCGTGATGGTTTCAAGGATAAAAGGTTTCAGCTTTCCATTTAAGCATATGCATTTTGTTGATCTAGCTAAAATAGATACAGCATGTCAACCAAAAATATCTAGATCACGAGCCAACTGTAGAAATGAGCAAAAATTTCAGATTCCAATAAATGGCCAACCGAAAAAACCTGAGCCCAAACATGACAAAAGAAGGCAAATTCTAAATATTTGGGTCCAAAAAGGCCAACCTGGCAACCCTGGTGACTGTTCTAATATGTTTTCGCTCTGTTCTTAACCCATTAAGACCAGGGATTAACCCAGTACAGTCCAGGGATTTGTTATCCCATCATTTCAGAGTGTTGGAATCAATGTGTTATAGGCCAGGCTGAACGGCTCGTCTTAATTTCGTTTTTTATGCTGGAAACCATACTTTATTATGCTAAGCTGGTATAATACACTTATCCGCTTGAAAATAAAGTCATGATTTATAGGAATATGGAAAACCATCCTGCGGACAAAGCTACCTTGCAACTCAATTTCTCTTCCCTCAAAACCTTGCTGTATGGCAAAACTTTTAACTGGTCAGCGTGTGTTAACGTGGGTTCAACAGCCATGCATGGAAAACCACTTTTCCAGGTTCTGTTTGACCCGGTGATGTCACTGAGAATACACCTCAACTGAATTTATAGCTGGCGGGCTCGGTCCAATGAGCAAGTGTGCCCGATGGAATTGACATGAATAAATAGATGAAATGGCGACATCCCGGTCTGATTAGACCGCCGCAGTCCCAGGGCACAGCGCATACAAAAGCGGGCGTGGAACGGGACGGTCCGGTCCGTTTCCGGCGCCGCTGTCCCAGGGCACAGCGCATACTGAGCCGGGCCATGGTGTGTGCTGGTTCCAAAGTTGGTTAATAACCCTGCGGGCGGGAGGGCTGTTCCCCAACTGATGGCGGAATCGGACGCCGGAGGAAGCGCATGCAGGCCGGCGTTTGGCGGAGTATCGAACTAATTAAACGGCGCTTGTTCCGTGACACGGGCAGCATGCAGCAGCGCATATTGCACACAGCGGCCCACTTTGGGTTTAATTTGCGAACGTCGGCGCTGTCTTGTTCATGCGACGTCGGTGTCACTTGTGTCACGTGTCACAACTTTGGGAAGGCTCGCCGACATCACGCGTCACGTAACCCAGCTGTGCAACAATAAACGCTGTGGCTCCAAGGAGGTATGTGAAGGGGGGTTACCGCCCTCTCTTATAAAATGAGGACGACGGGCGATACTCGTGCTGGGGGAACGAACAGGGGCGGATGCAGACCCGGGTTTTTTGGGGGCAAACCCATGTCTGCCTCTCCGGGGAGGGGGGGTGGGAGCGAATATTTTTTTGTTCTACAGACCTAGTGTAAACACCTTGTTCAAAAATTTCTACGGCGATTGGAGGGGGCAAAAGATAGTTCCCCCTCCAGCGCTTCGGGGGGCATGGCCGAAATGCCCCCTGCGTCCGCCAATGGGAACGAAAAAGTGATGGCTAATTCATCCACCTCAAAGCACGGCAATCCACGGACTGAAGATGAGTCAGATCTTCGTTGTGCGCATGTCTGCTAATTTACGTTCGTTCACATTGCTCTTGTTAAATGGATCAAGCAAGGAAGAGTCAACTTGTTTAAATTAATCTCGGTTTCAGCAGTTGATCCGAGCATTGGTTGAATCCGTACCCTGCTGAGACAGGGTGGCACCTCCAGGTGACTGACGGAGCGGGACTTGGCCGCAGCGATGTGAACGATGTGGGCTGCAACAGCATCAGACGGGTGACAGGGAAGACGACACACTCGCTAATTTAAAGTAACTAGACGGACTGGTGGGACAAGGAACCCATCACAGCTCAGTTTAATTTGCGGGATGTGTCGCATTTGCCTGAATCAATGTATTTGTCTGCTTGTATAAGCATATCGTTGGTGATGTATGAATAAATCAGTATGAGTAATAACTAATTTTCTTTGCGCGTTTAAGTGCCACAAAGACACTGAGTGTATTTGCATGTAGATGATCTGTTTGTTTATGCTAAACCAATCTTCACCTGGTTTCACCGCTCTGCCGAACGCTTCCAAACTTATACGCCGAGGGCCCAATCAGACAAATGCTCGCGGCCGCGGTCGGTTTTTGCGTCCGCCGGCAAAAAGCGGCCGCGGCGTGACAGCTGGGGGCCAGTGTCCAGTCTCTGGCTAATGGAGACGCATGCATCACGGGCTGTCGGCGGACGGGTCACGGAACTGCCAGAGTGCTCCACTTCTCACGGCCGAGGTAAACCCATTATTTCTCGCTTTTGCTGAAAACTGCTCTGCGAAGTGTGCTAAAAATATTGAACTGCAGGAGAGTGTTGAAACGAGTTTGGATGTCTTGTTCACCGGAAACCGAATTGATATCCCGGATGCTGTGACCATGGCTCAGTATCTGTCAAAAGTTTCTTTCACAATCCCGAAAAATATCGTAAGAGCTCAAGGGGGTGTACACTGCAGTATTTACTTAGATGTCCCTTTTCCTTTGTCGAATAAGAACTACATAAAACGTGCGGGCGACGCCTTTGGGGGTAACGCGGAACTGAAGGTGATTGCCGATTGCCAAGGATTTAGAAAAGGAGAAACTCTATCTTCGAAATGGAGGATCCCTGAGAACACATGGGCAGTACACTGTGGTCACATTGTTGCACTAGTGCATGAAAGAACCTTTTTTGGAGGGGGGCTTATCGACGCACCAACTGCCAGGGTCATATGGCGTAGCCAACTCTTTCCCTGTTGGAAGGGTTTCTCGGGAGCCGGCTTGCTCCTTGTACAGGGGAAGCCGCCGGGTCTTGAACCCGGGTTGACTGAATGGAAGCCAGCTACGCTAACCACTCCACTACCGCCCCCCCCATGAAAGAACCCCTAAACCAGTCTGTTGATTTCAGTGCTTCAGAGAACCACTACCTGCAACTCTTCAGGAATAAAATCGGGCTATATGCTGCTGTTATAGCAATTTCGGGGTCACGCGCTACTGCGCATGCGAAGTGCGCGCGTCGTTGATTGGTTGATTCAGTGGGTCAAATAGGCTTATTTTTAGCTGTGGCAGAAGAATGGGCACCGCTGCTGCAATGGTTTGGTCGTACAAGCACGTTAAATGGCCCACTGCCTGAACAGTAAGACATATGTAGGGCGTCTCCATACTAAAGGTGCCCCTGTAGTTTTTAAAGCGTATTCTGTTTCAGATTTTCAGATGATGGTCATATGTACGATCAGCCCCGTAATATTGACTTCAACCATAGTCCTAGGGGTGCCGGCCCCCCACTCAAGGTCACATGGCACGTGCTAGGGGTAGTTTTGGGGCAAAACTATGATATAACCGGATAGTAAGCGGTCTTTGGTTCCGTATGATGGAGTTTAGACAGAACCCATCCGATAGGCTAAACAACAGACAACTTTGACGCTGAAATTTTGAACATATATATATATATATATATATATATATATATATATATATATATATATATATATATATATATATATATATATATATATATATATATATATTTTAATTCCTTTAACAATCTGCTTGCTGGGGGACCCTAATCGAAACCATTGGAGTGCAGGTACAGTACATCAGTAGTAATGGTTGAACACCAAGCATAATATGCCCCACATCTGCAAGCGCCTGGGTACTGAAAACTTGCCCATACTCAATTAATGTGCAAAAAATTGAATGTAACAGTTTTGCACAATTGAGGAACCCTAGTTGAGTCCGGTCTCAAGACAAGGGATCTGGGAGGCGCAAGCGGTTAGCGGGCGCGTTCGGCACGATCACGTGACCCCCTGCCTAGGCAAGGGGCCGCAAGATCGAGCCCGCCCAGAGGCAGGATTTGGCACCACACTGCCCTGGCCTCAGCCTAGTTTGTTCCGCTCTCCCTACGTCGCCTTTAAACCGCTGCAGTTGGTGCGACGTCTAGCCCCAAGTAAAAAATCAAAACAACAACCCATCTACTCGTCTGGTGGCTTGCCATCACGCGTGCCTACCATTGCAGCGAAAAGTAACGCGGGTATCCCTGAACTAGCCCCGGTCGAGATGTTTCGAAAATGGAGTGATTTTCAAGGTCAAATGGTACATGACCTTGAGTTTTCCAATATATACCCCCTATATCCGCTAGTTACTCAAGGTACTCTGCAGCCCCTTAGTGACTAGTAAAAATTATTCGAGCCGTCTTACATTTAATTAACATAAACATCAATACATTTTAGATCGATAATTCTTTTTAATTCCCCTTAGTTTTTACACGTGAAATTTCACGTACAGATTGCACGTGCAAACGATTTTTCATCGGGTACAATAAGAGCTACATAATATGCTGAGCGCTAGTGTAGTAAGGGAACCCACCACTATATTTGCTGTTTAAGTGGTAAATATAATCTACCGCTTAAACAGAAAATATAAACTTGCGAATGCTTGCATAGAATTTACGTTCAAACATACATAGTTGACATTCAACCATGCATAAGTTCCGATTCCGGAGCGCGTGGCAAATTGCCTAAAAGCTATTGGGGCCTTTTAAATATTGCTTGAGTTTCCTATCCGAATAATGGTACTGAAACAACATTCTAGCTAGTTTCGTTGGTAGTGTCTGCAATGCAACATTAGAGTGCGAGGCACAGTCGTGTACCATATGTAAATTATTTAACGATTCTTTAATTAGTGAAGGGCTTTGTCCAACTCCGGCGGGAGCATGTTCGTGCTGTGCTTGTTTGCAGTGGATACCGATATAACGATGGGAGGGCGGTTGGCGTGGTGAGGTACATGAGGCGTTATATATATATATATATATATATATATATATATATATATATATATTGGTGTATTTGGGGAGCAGGTTCTCTTTAATGCACCGGGTATTAAATATGATTGATTCGCGGAAAGTTTCTTAGATGTAGATTAAAGTTTTCTTATCAGTTTTCGGTTATTTTCGGGATGTTTATGGAGAACAGAGGCAAAGGACATATGTAAGTCATAAGATATAATATTTCTCCTAACTTGAAGCATGATCACATACAATGTGGCATTGGCACTCGGTAACACTCCAAATTACAGTCTTGTTTTTTTTCATCTCAAGAGCGAGCACACATAATATAGTACTAAACCTTTCGTTGCGACAAAACGCACAGTCTCAGTATACTAAAGGCAAGTCAACACACTATCTATTACAAAAACACACAAGTAAGCACGCTAAAACAGGATAATTCTATCATAGAGTGGGAGCTGTGTGAGCTGTTTGGTATGTAAGTTGATTACAGGCGATGCGTCCCTAAGGAATAGTGTTTCTAGTGTTTGCAGTATACGATGATCATTGCACTGTGTGAGAACTGCTGTGTTTTCTGTTTTTTTCGTGTGATGTCTGTGTCATGGTGTTCTTTTATATGTTGCTTGGGGATCCTTCTTGAAGGTGCATCGCGAGGCGTCTGCTTAGTGTTGTGGTGGTGAGACCAAAGTAGCATATCTTACGGGTTGCACAGTCCCCGGTTTTACATTGGAACTGATACACTACATTGGTCTGTTTGATTGGTGAAGATTTCTTGGAAATGTCGTTAATCATGGCCAGATTAAATGTTTTGGGACTTTTGTAGTAAATTGTTAGCTTGAGCTTGTTGATGGGATCTATTCTTGTCGTGTTTTTGTGGTGTACTATGTCTTTGATGGCAAGACGAGAAAGCCATCAAAGACATAGTACACAAAAACACGACAACAACAGATCCCAGCAACAAACTAAACATATATATATATATATATATATATATATATATATATATATATATATATATATATATATATATATGCGCTCTTAAACTGGACGGTAATTAAACCCAGCATACACAAAATGGAGCCGTAGGTGGACTCAGGGGCTGGAACCCTGATCGCCCCAAACCGACGCCTCCACATCGCACCTGGCACCCCCGGAACCAGCGCGGATCAACTTAGAATGTCACTACACCCCAACGTGTTGGGTTTGGAAACTTCACCTTGCAATTCGGAATCTTCTGTATGGTCACACCTGAAGAATTGGCGCCTCCTCCTTGTCCAAATGACCCCCATTCCGGACAGGAATGGCGCTCTGACCAATGTGCCTCCTTTACGCTTGTGAGTGCAGGAATATACGTGGTCATGTAATCATGAGAGAGAGAGAGAGAGAGAGAGAGAGAGAGAGAGAGAGAGAGAGAGAGAGAGAGAGAGAGAGAGAGAGAGAGAGAGAGAGAGAGAGAGAGAGAGAGAGAGAGAGAGAGAGAGAGAGAGAGAGAGAGAGAGAGAGAGAGAGAGAGAGAGAGAGAGAGAGAGAGAGAGAGAGAGAGAGAGAGAGAGAGAGAGAGAGAGAGAGAGAGAGAGAGAGAGAGAGAGAGAGAGAGAGAGAGAGAGAGAGAGAGAGAGAGAGAGAGAGAGAGAGAGAGAGAGAGAGAGAGAGAGAGAGAGAGAGAGAGAGAGAGAGAGAGAGAGAGAGAGAGAGAGAGAGAGAGAGAGAGAGAGAGAGAGAGAGAGAGAGAGAGAGAGAGAGAGAGAGAGAGAGAGAGAGAGAGAGAGAGAGAGAGAGAGAGAACAATGGGTGATGATTTACGTATGCAAGTTACAATCAGAAAGCGAGGAATTAATGGTACCGATACACTATTTAAGGGACAGATTTATTCCGATGCTCAAAATATTCTTTTGATAATAATTTTGTTTTCCAGTACAATGTGCTAATTGTTGGTGACAGAGGCGCAGAAGCCATTTTCAAGTTTGTAAGAGAGAGGGGGCAAGGGTGCCGCTGTTGGGGCCCAGGAGTGATTCTGGCAATTTTCATCAAATAATTATCTGCTCTTGGTTTGCTTGGAACAAACAAGATTTTATCAGAAACTAGATGGAAATGTAACGAGGAGCCAGAAATCGAACACAATCAGGTTATTGAATGATCAATTGTCTGTCAAATATGCTTAACAATGAGAAAAAGTTCCCTGACCACCCTCGTCACCTCTATCACTCTTTCACTCTTCCATCGAGACAGCGTTGGTGACGACGACGACAACGACGCTCCTATCAAATGCACTGGACTTGCACAAGTAAATGTTTGTGGAATGCATGAATTATTCGGCAGATGTACTTACACTTGCCTTTAGACGGTGGTAGAAGCGGATGCGCCTGCTTTTCTGACATCTGCGAAATAATCGGCGGATTCTTTCCTGCCTCAGACCTTTCCTCCAATGTCCACCGCTTCTGTATACCCGGCCACTATGCCCCGTTTGACTATTTGATTGCATCTTCCCTCTCGGCCACACGCCCGTTGGACTACTTTGTCAACCCTCCCCAAGAGGCTCTCAGACAAAATCCGAAATATACTACCTCACGTGGAAACTTGAAGTGGTTTCACTTGCTGGAGTCCAAACCGGAAATTGACAGAGGATGTGCGCCTTTGAATTTCGAGAAGGCACCCACAGAGCCCAAGATCAGGATCGCAGCCAGAGCTTCAGTGTTGGTAGCGTACCACCTTCGATGGCACTCTTGGGCAAAATTGACACTGCTGTAACCCAGTAAAACATTCTTTACTCTATATTGATTTTCTGCACACGTTCGGCGCCTATAGAAGAGAGCTCTGCTTAAGATAAGCAAGAGGTTTGCTTATACAAGAGCTCTCTGGAATAACAAGGCTCTCTGTTGGGTATCTAGCTGGTCTTTTCCGAAGAAGAATGATCTGGCACACAACCTTACAATGGAAACTACCGATCCCAGGCTGGAGTTAGTTTATCTATGAATATCAGATACATAAGCTGAGCTGAGGGTGTTTCCCACTTTTTTATATCATAAATTAGCAATAGAGTTGAAATTGTACGGGGGAGTAAGATGTACGTAGGGGAACGGCGATTACCCCAGAACGAACCCCCAGCCCTTTCAGGCCAGGTATCCCGACCCTCCTCGAGGGTCCTGACTGACAACGAATTGCTCCGGCTCGCATGGAGCACACGATTGACTTACATACTATTACAGTTTCCTAGGTGATCTAGAGGTTTTTTTCCTAGGTAATCTAGAGGTTTTGTTTCCTAGGTGATCTAGAGGTTTTATTTCCTAGGTGATGTAGAGGTTTTCCGTGGGAGGAACACTTGATATGCTTCGACCAAGATAAGGCAAGCTTCCAGGCACAGAGACCCATCAATTTACACCAACGGAAATATAGATCAGGTGCTCCGACTGCCGCAGGGCGGGGTAGGGAGAGGGAGCTTTGATATTCACAATAGATTCAGTACACTTGGGGTCAGAAGTCAACGGGTGCTTCTGACGGGAGGACACATCCACAGTCTACAACAAACGTGATGGCTCGTGTCGATTCGAAAGCTGAGCCTTAGTATCATTATTAACCCGCGCCCCACCGGGGGGTCCGGCGCCACCTTCGCCCCACGGGGGCCATCGATGGCCCCCTCTAACTCCGAAAATATGGGCGTTAGCGCAAATCTGCAAAGTGCAATAGAAAGCTCGCGTGAATTCAGTAAGAAATTACTTCGCATGTTTTAGTGCTCAGGTCAATGGTTTGACCTCCAGAGGTCAAATTAGGTCAAGATTGGCTATTTTCACTCAAATATGCAATGATTAAGCAAACTGGGCATAACTCTTATGTCATTAGAGCTATTGAGGCCTGGTAAAGTACATTTGATAGCAAATTGCCAGTACTTGTTCCGCTATGTGGAACGTAAAGACCTCCCGCCAGTGGTTTGACCTCCAGAGGTCCCCTCGTGACCTAATATGACCTGAGGTCACGAAAGGTAAAAAAGTGACTTTGCCGTATATCAAATGAAAGCCAGTGACAAGACAAACACGATGGTGTTTGTTTCAGCGCTCTAGCTTAATTAGGTCAAAAGTTATTGTCAAAATACTGTTTTTGACCTCTGGTGACCTTGTATGACCTTGGAAAGGTCAAAGAGCAAATATGACCCCTGGGATCCGTGAAAGGGTGTCCAAAAACGTTGTTCTGAGCAGTCTGAGTATTTGCAATCACTTTTGTGGCTTTTATATCATGAAACAACTTTTCCCCATGCTTTTCCAATTGGAGAGGTCGCCTCGTGACCTGACCTCAGGGCACGAAATCGAAAAATCCCGGATATACACCTTGTAGACCCTGGAGGGGTTATGAAGTGTAGGAAGTTTCAAATCGATCGACTTTGAAATGTAGCTCTTACAGAGCTCTTAAGTTGAAGTGAGGTGACCTTGGTTGACCTCGTCTGGTGACCCGACCTTGGGTGATCGGGGTAAAAAATTTCAGGGATGATGGGAAAATGATGCATTAAGAGGTAGAGCCCTCAACCGCGGTGCTGCGCCTCGTCGTTTTTCTGCTATCCCGGAAAAACCGTAGGGGGGCCATCGATGGCCCCCGGTGGGGCGAGGGTTAAACGGCTATACCTCCATCGAATGGACTCCATCAGTTATTTTCCACTAAACACCATACATGAGGCAGGGAATAACATTTTTAGACTTTATTGGGCAGGCTGATGTTTAAGAATATGTTGTCTGTTGAGCCGAGACTCGCCTGTATTGTAGCCTGCACGACGAAACAGCCAGAAGGTACTTTTGATCTTGGATCAGGTGAACTTAGGAGGTACAGGATTCAGCACCTGAGGGCACATTTGGATAAGGGGCATACACACAGCGAAGGTACAGAGTTACCGGAAACCGGCTAGGAAACCTTTTGAATAGCACACGCGCGACGGATATACGTAAAATTGTGGCCGAGGACACATCTGACCCAAGGGCACATAGACAACAGTGGTGCAAATGTCATCGGTCAGGGTCATTTGAGAAGCAGGGGCACGTGCTCTCCCTGGTCCTAACTTAAGTGGTATATTCGTGTCGCCTTGAGGATTCACCATTCCCGTGAGGTCGTGCTTATCTGTCAGTGAACTTGTCCCTTCACAAATTAAGCTTATTATGTTGACCAATATCTACCTTGTTAAAACCCAAGAACAACAAGTGCATAAATCAACCCATATTATCGAGGGGTTATCACTTCGTTCACTGAGATTAATACCTACCACACAGTTTGGTGCGGAAAAGGTTCGGCATTGGCTCAAAGTGGGGGGGGATGGGCGCTGCTCCCACAACTAAAAAGGTTGAGGGGGCATCGCCCCACTACCCTCAAGGTTGCTGCGCCCATGGCTGGTGATCAAGTAACGTGACGGTATGGATCCCATCAATCAGCATTTATGGGAGTTTTCGTTCTGAATACACAGTAAAAAATGTGTACACCGTTGGTGCAACAACGCACTTTTAAAGCGTGGAGGGAGAACGGACCTTTTAAACGGACATGCGTTCGCCTAAAAGGTGTAACATGCACTGGTATCCAGTGTACCGACGCTCCTTACCCGTGCCTTGTAACACCTTTGGTGCGTTACTGTTGGTAAAAAGAGTGAAACGTAGCACTTCTCCAGTGGTAGCTTGCTCTGCTTATCAGTGTATCGTAAAACCTTTCGTACTTTACTGGTCACCTATGAAGTGTAACGTTGCACTGCTCCAGTCCCCCAAGGCACAACCCGCCGTGGCCGCCAAGAGTGGACGAACACTCCAGTGCTGACCTGCACTGTTTCCAGCAACGACCATGATCTTTGTTCTGCAGAACTAAAATTCGTTACATGTAACGAACCTCTGAATTCGGAGATGGAATAACATTCTCCGGTAGAAAGCAACAGTTATACAATCACGCGCGCTTCCAAAACCATATGCTTTGTTTCAGGCCTTTATATGACCTTTCCGAAACTGTCTTGCATGGAACGACTCGGAGGTAACACTGCAAATAACGGCAGTCTTGTATTAGCGATATTACGACCAAAACTCGAAGCAAATACTCCAACCACACTGATCACATAACCCAAACACGTATCCGGCCCGTTTCTGTCCTGCTATTCGGCCTCTGCATCGCACCCCAGGCCTCGTGGAATGTCTTCCACTGGGCCTATAGCCTCATCATCAGCTTCACCACGCGGACCTGAATAGCCACCGGTAAACCCTGGTTAACCTCCCGGCAAAAGACGTTCTGATGCAGGAATAGCGCCACTTTTCCCGCCCCAACGCGGTTTCGGGGCGGAAACTTCTGATGAAGTGCCGGGAATTTGGCTCTCCTCTTGCCTTTGTGCTGCCACCTGAAACAAAGAAGGACTAAAATAAGCAATCAGTACTATTTAAGTTATCATATTAAGACCCTTTTTAAATAAATGAGCAAGTGAGGTAAATAGACATGCAAAATGATGAAGGACTCCAACCACAAACATAAGACAGATCGTGGAATAAAAGATTGCAGAATTTTGCTTAAACTTAAGCACATATTCCACAATAATGGAACGTCATTTTTCTATCGCGGAATAGCGGTAGCAAACCACTTATTTTTGGATCCCGTGCCCAGCACTGGAAGGAGCAAAGGGTTTTTCTAAAACATTTATCTCCATACAATGCCATGAGGATAGGGACTAAGTATCTAAACTGGGGGATGGGGGGAGGGGCAAAGAGCTAATAATATTATAATTGAACATAATATCTCAGCATGCCATCAATATGTGCCTGTGTCTGTGCCCTATTTTTGGTTCGTTTAACCAATCTGCAGGATATGTCAGGAGACTTGACCAGATGGTTGGGGCAGCTTAAATTCTAGATTGCAAACTATTACAGGTTTTGACTAGACCCGGTAAGGGCAGCCCTTTGGTAAATTTCCTGGTTTGAGGTAGCTTGTTCAGAATTTCAGGTAGAGGGAGGGAGATTGGGAGAAACGCATAAACTTTGGGCATAGTATGATATACCAAGAAGTGTAAGGGCAGCTGGGGGATAAGTGACCTTCATTAACCGTGATGTATACGACAATGATGATCTTACAAAAATACACATGCAGCTGCTGCAAACTGCCCTACCTGCGGGGCAGGCAGAATTATCTCTTGGGGCAGGCTGCTATACACAAGAGGTGCATGGAAAGCCAGGTGGTGGCAAAGTTAAATATGGGGTATTTTACTTTTCCGCTAAAATTATTTACCGAACATGATAATTATTGTGCACAGCAGGAACCAAATGTCCCCTTTCTACTAATGAAACATACTCCCTTGAGTCCTGATATTGCCCCTTTCCTTCTTCGGTCCCCAGTTAAAATTTGAGAAAAAATGCACTGCATAGAAGCATTCAATCCGTGATTCAACCAGACCCGGTCTTCCCAATGTATTGTAGTTTGTCGTACATATTTTTGCAGTTTTCACGTGCCCCCCATGCCCCCCTGGATCTGCGTATGCGCTGAGGCCTGACGGGAATGCCACGAAGCAGCATGGGCGCCGGATGATTGATCGCTCTTTGTAGGAAAAGAAGCATGAAAAATTAATATCCCACCCGAAAATACTTTCTTTTTGTTTGTTAAGGAGAGCATAGTTTTCTATCAACGATTTTTCAAAACGTAAATGAGCCCCACCCTCCCCCTCATCCACTCAAGCCCGTAATGAACACTGGCCGATCCAGGAAAGGGGGGGAAGGAGGCAAAACGGCAATAAGTTGTATCACAATTTGGGGCCATTCCCCCTCAAACAACCAATCTAGATCCGCCACTGGTGAAGACCGTCCTGGTAAGACGATCTAAACAATTGGGGAAAGTAGGTAATTCAGATTCAATTATTTTCATGCAACGCCATGGTGTTGGTAGTGAAGTACCGTAGGTTCAGGTTGCCTTACCTTATGTTCTCCTCCTGGTTAGGCAGAATACCTGCCAATGTCCTCGTCGGTCACTTGGCAGGTAAAAGGCGCAAAATTACTCGGTGGTGCTGGGCTCTCTTGCTCAGTAAGGCGCCAAGGCTTAAGTCCAAGCAGCTCCACTAAATAAATAAATGATCCGGCACCCGAAATCCCTACAACAGGGTGTGAGTTTGTGTTGTTAAGCCCTAATCAATAACTGATCGAAAAAAACATAATAGCAGTATAGCTCAGAGCCCATCCGCTTCGTGTCGCGTCCTGAACCAAAGTGGGGAGACGCCAGCAGAAGTGATGCAGAAGTGCAGTAAAACCGACGGCGCGCGTGAGCCTAACCGTGCCGCATTGCACCCTTAAAATGTGCAACGTTACACGCCTCGATTTTAGGCGATCGTTTATAATAGTTCGCAATACAACTCGAGCGTTTAAAGTTGCACTTTTAAGCGATCTCGCCTACACTCTGGTGAATCTTCGTTGATGTTGTTCGGGTGAAGGGTGGGGCATTACTCCTGATAGATACCTATATGAGGTGTAGCTGTGCCTTTTAAAGCGCAGGGATAGCACCAAGCATGCCACATGACTCGGGAACATCCCGACAACATGGTGCTGCTATGATTTCTTGACACTTGATAGCCGTCTGTGCTTGCACCAACGGTGTACAAATTGTTTACAGTGTAGTGCCTGCAATCCGTATAAAACCTATAATGATAATAATGTGTGTTTTCGTCTTCCATCGTATTTTTGCAGCCTATTTTTCCGCTTGATTTTTCGCTGCGACTCACGTGGTGTTGGAAGCCACTTCGGACAAGAAGTGTCTGGAGCACAGCTTTTAAAAATTTCATCCACTGTCAATGTTTGTTAGTGATGCCGACCTTGGCCAAGTTATCTTATACACCAAAAATAGAGCTAGGGAGACAAGATCAATATTATAACATGAAGACAATATATATATATATATATATATAATTATATATATATATATATAGAAAAAAACAAAGAAGTAACTCATTCTGGACCGTATACGGGAATGAAACGAATACGAAGCCGAGCATCGTCGATTTCATCTTCATATTCTTCAGTTTTTGTTTTCAGTTCATGTGTGTGTCTGTCTGTGTGTCTTCTGGTAGCCGGAAATGCTTATCCTTATTCTCCTCATCAACCTTAAACTACCTGGAGGCAGCAAGCTCATGCGCCATGGGCAGCAGCGACCCATCCAGGTAGTGTTCCACCTTTCTTTACCCTCATCTATTAGGGCTGCCCATTTTACTTGCACCCGCAGGTTTCCAAAATAGTCCACCAGATGCCCATTATTTGGCCTAAATGCTACTCAGAACTGGTTTTGTTTTCTTCGAGACTCAAAAACTGACCATGCGCAGCGAGGTTGAAGATATCTCCTATATCGTACTAATACCCCAATCTATACCATGAAACATAAGCTATCAAATATGTCTACCAAAAAGAGTACTGGTTATATTCATACACCTCATTTATTGCGTTTCATTCAGTACGAATGCGACAAGAAGCTTTACGTGTAACACTACCAAGTCACAGCCATTCAAAAGAAAAATTGATGATCCTCCTTTCACAATACCTCCCAGCCGCCGACGCCACCGGCACCGCCGGTCTAGATTCTCAGTTTAGACCTCAAGTGTTTAATACGGTGCAAACCTTTAAACATCAACTAACAGTAGTTTTCATTTGTCAATGTCTTCTTGGTGAAGTTGTCATATACCTTCCAGACCATCTCCATACCCTGCAGCAGTTCTATTCTTCTGAGCCCGTCTTTCTAGGTAAGAATCTTGCTGTATTTTGTGATGGTGCAGCAGCACCTCTCAGTCAGGTCGTTGGTCACTTTGACATTCCGCACAAACTCCTTAGTTTCCTTGTACTGGTGGTCCTCGCCCAACAGTTTGGAATCCCTCGCCAATTACTTGTGGTCGACTCCCAAGGATGGTGAAAAGCATGAAGGATTTAGGATCACACAGGTTGGCCAGGTCGGTCTTGGGGTGAGCTCTTTGAAGCTGGGCTTCTCGAGGGAGTAGTGCTCAGGGCTAGTGTTGGGCAGGCACGGCTGGTATACCGCCGAGCCAGCCAACAGCCTCACCCACAACCCCCTTTGCAGAACTCCCTCGAGAAGCTCACCTCCAAGACCGAACTGGCCGACCTGTGCGGCTCCAACTCATTCATGGCCTTCATCATCTTCAAAATCGATCAAACGTGGCTGGTGATGGATTCCAAACTGTGGGGCGAGGACCAGCAGTACAAGGAAACGGAGAAGTTTGTGCGGAATGTCAAGGTGGCCAATGACCTGACCGAGAGGTGCTGCGGCACCATCACAAAGAGCATCAAAATTCTTACTAGGGAAGACGAGCTCAGAAAAAGTGCCGGGGCGTGGATAAGTTTCAGAAGGTGCATCCCAACTTCACCAAAAAGACACTGAACAACAAAAACTACTGGTAGTTGGAGTTCAAAGGTTTGTACCGTATTAAACACTTGAGATCTAAACTCAAAATCTAGGCCGGCGGTGCCGGTGGCGTCGGCGGCTTAGAGGTGCTTTGAAGGGAGAATCATCAATGTTTTTTTGCGATTGACTGTGACTTGGTACTGTGTTACACGTGAAGCTTCATTCGTACTCTATGAAGCGCAATACATGGGTTTGTCTATAAAATCTATAGTATTTTTGCTAAACATATTTGATAGTTTATAGGTTTCATGGTCTAGTTTGGAGTATTGCATAGTGATGCAACAGGTCTAAACAACAGAATGAAACCCTTAAAAATGACTTATTTAGAAATGATATCAAATGGATATAATACGTTTAATAATTCATTAGAACAAGGGAAACTTTGCTTACTTCCTTCATTTACCCTGCCACGTCGATTTCACGGCTGCTGAAACATGAAAATTCTTCCATGTCATTACATACCGCAATCTTACTGGAAAAACATAAAACAATGACATGATTCCAAACAAGAATCGCAAATACTAACACCTAGTCATCGTTGCATTGTTACCGTTCAGATTTCTGTGACCTTCTGGTCACAGAAATACGGCTCTAGGTCCCAACAACATAGTGAGACCATTTTAATAACGGTGTGTTTTGCAAATAAAATCCCACACAAAGAAAGTTTTCTTAACCCATTAACGCCCGCACCACTTAGCTTTCAGATTGGCAACCAAATGTGTTCCTAGTTTAGAATATGCCAAAAAGATGTCCGAAAGTTTTAAACCGATACCACCTTTAGATTCGAGATATGACACCGACAAAAATGACCGCTGGGCGTTGGACATCGGCGGCACGACGCGGCCAGCTCCCGGCGCGCAGTCACCGCACTCAGCGGCCCGATGCGCATCGCTTTACTGCAGTTTTGCGAAGTGTTTTTATTTCCTCTTGTATATTGGACATAGTAAAATGTTAAGACAGTTTTATGCTCCCCAGGTTTAATCATAGACAACACCAATCGCATATTTACAAATAGTATACAACGGTGGTTAACCTAGACTGATGATTTGCAGGATAAACTAAAATTGAAAACATAGTATTTAAGAATGTTGTGGTATACTAGAGCACAGAATATTAAGAATATAAGGTGAATATCAAAGGTTTTGGGAAACTGTTTCTTTTGTCTCTACCCCCTTCTTCCTCCGTCTCCCAGAATTGGTGACTGACGTTCGCTGAGCTTTCAACGAATAATCGTAATATTCAGCACACGATGAAAAGTTTTGAAAACTCAATCCGTTATCTCCCCTTTGCGGTGTAAATTAGCCTGATTAATCTCCAAATCTCCAAACGGGTCCATTTCGATCTTTCCAACTTTTCTTTGGAGCAAGCAGCGTGCCCCATAGTTGCATCAATGTGAACCTTCACATTTCTAGGCACGCCGGTGGTCATTGTAAGGCCGGTCAGCGCATCATCATTCTCATCCTTATGACTAATATATTTTGTGATGGCGTACTCATGATATGCACCTGATCCGCTTCAAAACAACTTATTTTGCTTCTTTTTCTGCAAAACATTTGATCTGTGCCATTGCTAACAACTATGCTTTCGATATATTTAAGTCTCCAAGGCTCGATATTTCTTCTCGATCCAGGAGGGGTTCTGGATGGTTTAACACTGGCAATACAATCCAAGCCCTAGACAAAGTCTGTGGGACACCAAAAACCAGGCGGGTCTTGAGCCCTACTCTTAAACCCCGGGATAGTCACCATGGTAGTTTCACAACTGAGTGCTGTTCCGAGGCAATGGCGGGGAGGCAGAGACCCCTAACCCCTACACCCAATGAAGTCCTCAATTCGCCACTGTTCCCTATCCTCTCATCCACTACACGCAATCCATCGAGGGGAAAAGAAAAGGCTCTGCTAGTTTAACAGTGAAGTCATGCTAATATTTCTTCAAGTTTTCAAAACCCTGAAAATTATCTTTGATAACGCTTTCAGAAAACACTGGAACCATCTTGCATGTTTTCGTTCAAAATATTTGATAATAATTCCAAAAAATAAGACAGACCCTGAAAACGTTCGGAAGCATTTCATAAACTCCAAAGTTTCCAAACGTATCGACATTGCACTAAAAATCCCCAGATTTGATGAAAAGTATATAAACTGGCAACCCTGAATTCGCAGGACCCACAATACCTCCATTTCCATACGTAACATTACGCACCTAACCCATGAGACGGGACGACAGGACACATCCTTTCCTCCTTTTCAGCGGCCCGAAGATGTCCGCAACGCCAAGCGGGTCATTTTTGTCCGCTTCATATTTGACCATGTCTCATCGCAAAGCCGTTCAAGAAAATCTTACTGTTTCTTCACCATCTGATTCCTTGTGGTCTTAGCTTGATGTCAATCATGCAAACTCTTTCGGCTTCCATATGCTATTGCAAAAACAAAATTTTCAAAGCTATCTCACGTTGACCAAAACCTCGCCAAAATAAGTTCCACCAAAATCGTCCCATAAAGGCCTAGGATTTTCAAATGCATTGTTATAGCTTGACTACGCTCTGAAACACACATCCATATCATAAACCTGAAGATCACTTCACTGGTACCGATTCTGCAGCCTGTCAAAGTCAGAGGACAAAAATGACCCGCTGGGCGTTAATGGGTTAAACCAGCAAAAAATTGACTATCAAGATCAGCTGGAAAATTGTAGCGAATAATTGAGGGAGTGTCCTCTATAGTCTTAAGGATGGAATTATCAGGTTGGCATCTGGCGACCGAAAACAGTTATGACGGTTTTAGTCCTACTGATAATTAGCGGAGGACTAAAATCGTGAATTTGTTTTGGGTCGTTGCATGCCAGCCTGATGCTGTCGCCATTTAAATACTATGTAAGATAAAAACTGGCGATTTTACATATGTGTGTACATAATAGTACGTAACATGGCATTAGTTGCAGCTGTCAATATGCTCCAGATCAAACATGTTTCCGTATAAATCGCAAGTTTTACTCAGTTTATTGCTTTGGTCAAATTTTCTGGCTTTGTAGTCATTTGAAAATACTGTACTGAGCATCAGAGCCATCAAATACCCCCCAATAGTCTCTGTGGTGTAACTGAAAAAGACCGTCATCAAAGAAATATTGTGGTGTTTTCATGCGTGACCAAAGCGTGATTTGACGGAAACCTGAATTGAAAACACAAGTATGTTTTGTGTTTGTTTGTACCATTCAACGAAAGGCCTTCTAGTTAATCATTATAAGTATTTGATTAAAAAGACCATTACCCATAGGCGGATCTATGATCGCCGATCGGGGGTGGGGCACATTGCTGGGGTGGGGGCTGCCATCCAGACGAAGAGGGCACCACTTTTGGCCGGAAAATATTTTCAGATGGACGCGAAATCCTATCGCGGGGCGTAGATTTTCGCATGGGGGTTTGGAAGCGACACATTTCAAGGGGGCGCCATCGACCCTTTACTGGAGCGCCGTGACCATTTTAGGGGGCGCCGAGGGTCGGTCGGGGAGGGCACCTGCCCTTCTTTTCCTGCCCCTGGATGGATGGCACCTGCCCCCGGATCCGCCTATGACATTACCAACGTGTAGTGATATTTTTAGAGCATCACTATATTAGAATTTGTCGAAATCTGGAATCTGTATCTGATATTTTATTTTATCCAAAACATTTGACCACCAGCTTTCAATTGAAGTAAAAATCATCATTCTATCGTCATAAGTTCTTAATTAAAGGTGGTTATCACCAGTATACATTTATGATATTTTACTGACATCACTAAATGGTCATTGGTCGAAAGCCCAATATCGAAAACCATCATTGCGCGTGCTTGCTTGAACCACCCAATAGAAAGCCTTCATTTGAAGCAAAAATTATCGTTCCATCGTTAATAGTTTTTGAGCTAGAGGCTCCAACCGTTTTCTTTTGGTCTCCTGCATCACTGTGTATTGGTACGATATAGGGGCTATGTTAACCCCCGCTGGGCATGGTCAATTTTTAGTCTCGAGGAAACCAAAATCAGTTCTGAGTAACATTTAGCCAAATAATGGGAATCTGGTGAACTATTTTGCAAACCTGGGGGTGCCAGTAAAATGGGCAGCCCTACTCATCTACCCTTATCCTTATCGTCTCCTTCCACAGTTTGCATTGCTTCTGTCCATTACGACGGCTCTTGAAAAGCCCCCTCGTGTGTGGAGGTGTACGAAGCTAACAAATAGATAAATAAATAAAAGTAATATTAATATCAATTATAATCGTCCTGATCATAATAATATTAATAATGGTAATAGTGATAACATAATGATACGAATATACACACCTGCCAGCGGGTATATCCCTTGTTTCCGCGGGGAACCCCAGCGCCGCGTCACACTCTCTGCAGGAGTCGCCGAGTAAAAGCAGTCTGAGGCGGACACGGGTTATGCATGATAAGTGGAGTGGAGGCTGGCGGCCCAACGCGCAGTCACGTCAAAATGCAGCCGCCTCAGGCTCGCCGGTGCACGCGGACCTCAAAAGCCTTATTATTCGGATTTCGTAAGTTCAAAAATATTGCTGTTTTATGGGTGTCATCAGTGTGAAATGAATGAGAAACGATGGCATTCTTATTTTCTAAACGACTACAAAACTCGTGCAGAAACAGTCTGAGACGAGGTTTCCACCGAAAGCGTTTCGGAGCCACTTATCGCCTGAATTTCCTTATTTGTTCACAAGTGTTTTCAACGTTTCAAAGGCTTGAAATTAGTTTTATGGCTTTGTTTCTAGGAACGGAGTGTTCCGAATATGTTAGTACATGTTTTAACGTGATTTCGTGTATTGGTCAGGTATGGGGAGCAAATTTACCAAGTAATGTTACTGACGGAGATAGATTTGATCAAACTATATTTGAAATAGAGTTTTAAAAATATATCACCTTGTGCGCAGTGAAACTTGGTCCACAAAGTAGCTGAAGGTGTTTACTTTCATGCCTTATAATTACTTTTGCCCGATTTTGCCCGAATTCGTATTATGAGCATATTTGTTGTTCAGTGCAATGCACGGGTGCGGTCATAGTATTACACTATTACAAGCCAAATGGTAGAAATTGTTCATTTTTAAGGCAGGTGTCGGCAAGTTTTCCCTTTAGGATTCGTCTCGAGTCCCGGTAACACAATTCGAGCTATTTCGTAGACCTGCAAATTACGCAATCTTTTCCAGGTCACATTGGGTCAAATGCTTTACACAGAAATATGGGTATTGTCTAAACACCGCTCGGGGCATAAGATAATGCAGATTGGCCTGGGTTTGCCACTCGCTTTACACTAAATGCATCAGATGATTACCTCGCTTCGCACGAGAACTGATCACGAGCTCAAATCTGATAGAGACGAAATATAAGACGGTCGTTTCCTTGAGTCAGAGTGGCCGGTACAGAGGAACAATAGGCCCCTGACTCAGTTGGAAGGTGCCTTGCTCTAGCGAACTGTGGTTTTGTAGTGGGAACAATGATCTCACGAAGGGATGTGTTTCACTTGTGCGTGGCAATATTGTTATCAACAGAGTGGCAGCGGATGACGAAGTGTCATATGTTAAGGACACATTACAGGGCGGATTCAGTGAGCATAAAGGACACGTGCGGTCGGAAATTACAATTTTTATTGCAAGGCTGAAGCGGAAATGCAAGCAAGTCACAGGACCCAAACCGCTTCTGGAGGAAGAGAAACAGTGGCTGAATAGTGTTCCATCGCAGCAGATTCACCGAGGTATTGGAGCCTGTGACCTTGACCAGCTAGTACAAGCCGGGTTCCTTGTCGGCCTGTGGGTTTATGTGGAACACTTTTGGTAGCTCAAACGTCGTCGAACCCCGCTTTCATGGCTGGTTACTCCTCTGCAGAGCTTTTGAATGTCACACGCTCCAAAGCGCCAGGGCCTTTCTGGTTTTCTCAAAGACGTGACTGTGGCGCCCACAAGACCTACTAAGGTAAGAAAAATGCTAAGAAAACCAGCAAATACCTCAATACGATACACAGACGAAGAAGCACTTGCTGTGTCATTGAAGGGCAGCATACGAACAAACCTGGCAGTTTACCAGAGAGTCGGCCAAGAGTCAGAATCGGGGCGTAGCCAGGATTTCGCTCAGAGGAGGGCAGCGCCCGAAAAAGGCCCCAGCGACAGCGCCAAAAGGGCCCTGGTGGGTAAAAAGGGTTCTGCTTGTTACAAAATAGAGTGCTGAAGAGGGCTTAAGGGGCCCTGTCTGGTATGAAATTTCATATTTGACCACAGAGCATAGTGCGGGCGAGTCGCGCTTCGCGCGACCCGTGTCCTCAGGGGCCCTCAGGGGCCCTCAGGGGCCCCGGGGGCCCTCAGGGGGTGGCTGTCCCTGCCCCCCGCTACGCCCCTGGTCAGAATGTCAGAATGCCGACATATGTCCTCCATACGACATCCCGAAGGCAAAAGAAATTGTTATCCGGAGGGTATATTACTATGTATATTATCCTAGTAATATTATGCCAATAGCTAGACATAGGCCAGATACACAAACACAGCCTCAAAACTACTCGGGGGCATTTAAAACCCTAGACAAAGATATCGCTGATGTAGCCTCAATAGTTCGACGGTACTTAATTTTAAGCGCTTTGAGCGCCCGCCCCCACTGTGCGGTGTGGGGAATGCTCGCCTACGGCCGCGAATGGGCCGCTGCCAGATGAAAGCTGATTCATTTACGAGAAAGTTCTCGAAGCAGGAGTACGAGAGCTTTGCGCTCTTTCGAGACGATGGAGATATTCTATTTGTGGGATTAATGTGCTTCCTAGCGTTCATTTCAGATATTGTAGATTGTAAAGAGCCGGCGCTCCCTTGAGTGAATGAACTAATCCGAAACTGATATTTCCTCGATTTTGCTGGATTGCTATCCGTGATTTATCAGTTTTCCAGCAGCGTACATGTCCGAGTAAAATCATCCAAGAGCCTTTTCTTCATCACATACGCTGGATACGCTGGTTGAGACCCCTTAGTTGGTTCAGCAGTGTGAATGGAAGCATTTATAAAAGAAACGGCTATGTTAGGGCGAAGAACGCCTGTTAACAGCAGCAGTGGTGTTTGAAAGCAGCCAGTCTAAGGTACATATATTTTATTGACATATGCTTATAAAACAGTGCCGTTGGCAATACATCATTTGTTCAGCACCGCAATCACACTCATGATAGAACACGATTTTGGGAGCACATCGGTCTGTGATCAGTACGCCATTCTTGAAGAGACTGCGTAACACAAACCCGTCTAAATACATGACACTTATCTCCGATCATGACAAGATACATTGTGAGTCACATATCTCGCTCAGACATTGGTTACATTTCTCCAGGCTCCTTATGCCAAGCGAACCCAGACGCGTAAAGCTCTTAAAATAGCCATCAGGGGATCAAACTCAACGGTTGGTAGCGTGACCAGCAAAAACTGTTACACTGCGTCATGATACCTCTTTGCCATTACCAGCTATCGCTGAAAATAGAAATGTAGGGTTCACCCCACAATCTCTCTCTCTCTCTCGCTCTCTCTCTCTCTCTCTCTCTCTCTCTCTCTCTCTCTCTCTCTCACGCACTCAGCTGTACAAGTCCTCTCACTTAGCAATCACACCAGACTTTTCAGATAAGCGAGCGGCGCCTGCACTTCAGAAACATGCCAGAAGCCCCACACTCACGACCATAGAAAGTCCGGCTGCAGCCACCGCCGCTCCGGCGGCGTCTGCGTCGTCTCCAAAAGATGAGTACTATCAGTGGTGAACAATAATGCTGAAAAACAATGCGCTTGGGTTATCGCTGCGCGTGGTAGTGTTTTTATCCTGGCGGCTCGTCAGTGATATTTATTGGCCACGCGAGAGATATTAAATGTGTAAAGATGAGCTAGATAAGCGCCAAAATTGCGTTCGACACAGGTATTTGGATTTAGAAGAGCGCTGACGAATGCCGCTCAGCAGAAAATTGCTTTGGAAAATGCATCGGAAATCGTATTTGATAGATCATGGAAGTTATTCACACAGGTTGACCAGAAAGTAAAGTTGTTTGGTCTCTGTTGTGAGCTAGAATGTTTCACAATCCTTATAATGTTCATATATTCGTAGTAAGAAGGTTGACATCCCCACCATTCTGCCTGACGCGAACACGACGCTCCCAGCGGAGATGGACCAACAGTCGCAGTGGTCCGCTCTTTTCCTCAGTGTTTCGCACGCTCACATCCATTCGCACGCCGATACTCCTGAAATTACACCACACAATTTATTTGTTCGGGACTTTTCGGCGCTTGAATACAACAGGATAAGACACTAGGAGACACAATGGGAGGCTAGGGGACTCGACCTCCCCCGAAATGTCGGAGTGCCTTTAGCTAATGCATAGCCGGAGGCGGATCTGAGGCAATGACGGGGGAGGCTCGAGAGGCCCCCAACCCCCAAATTAAGTCCTTGATCAGTCACTAGGATAAGATAATAAGGAATATAATTTATCAAAGAAAAACTGAAATTTAGCGGTATATGATTAAAAACAACTATGGTTCTAGGACGACCCGTATTCAAATTCCTGTGATTCGAGCTAAAGGGACAAACTAGCCGTGTGTGCATACGCAATGCAATGCATTTTCGACGGAAAAAGTTTCTTCACTAACGGGACACGAAACCCGTCGGATAGTTTCAGGATAACACTTCTCTGCCTGAAATTTCCAAATACTGTTTGATGCTAACCTAGAGAAACGAAATATTGTACTTTTTAGCAGGAGAGAAAACACAGAACAACATAAACCACAACATCCTATTTTTTGAAGATGTATAAACCACGCTTCATGAAAGATGTATCTCCAAATACATCTTCACAATTTTTTTCTTTTCCATTGCGCACAGGTAACCGAAACTCATTTTCCGTAAACTATCTGTGTTTAGGAAAATGTATTAATAATTTTGATAAAATTGAATTTTAATTTTATTTATAAATCTATGAGACTGACTCATTTAGAGCTAACGATATATCTCACAATAAAAGGAAAATAATCAGACCATACACCTGGTTGCTAGATAAGCTGATACACTAGAAAAAAACTTGTCAGGGACCAGATTTCCCACGCAACGTAACGTTGTCCGTATCCCCGACCATTGTTTGTTACGCGCTCTGGCATGTCATTGGCACAGTACAGTCTCAATGGAACCAGCGCTATGGCTTGCGTTTACGCAAAGACGGTGGGGCCGATATTCAATCAGAAAGTTGGTTGAACGAAACTTTGGTTGCCGATAAATCTCAATTTGTCATCACATCCATAAGCGTCACCACCGGCAAAAAGTGGGGGGGAGCAGCCAAACTTCAAACTGACGCTGCCAAAAACTTTCCACGTTAGGATCAAATACTGTTCGAATTTGGGCTCCTCGTTACTTTCTGCAGCGGTTGGTTATAAGAATGTCCGGTTTTCTCCCACTTTGACTGAGATCAGGAAAATTTTGACCAAAAAGTGGGGGACCAGGCCCCCTGGCCCCCCCGGTGGCGATGACCCTGATCACATCATATATGTACTTTCAGCGCACCGTGTTGTAAACATATCGTTGGGCATGGAAACAAAGGGGACAAACAACGGGAAAAGTTTAACGTCGAATGGTGTCAAAGGGAGAAAACGCAATATTTCTCGCAGTCTTTCACCTAAGGACAGAGCATGGGTATGGATCGATGGATGGGCTCTCCTCAGGGGACGGAGGGTGGGCGCTAACGCTACTCTTCAGCTACATTCCCTTGGGAATTGGTCGGGGTTAGGTTGGGTAGTGTGTGCGGGAGTACTCACGGCCAGGAGCAAACAGGGTGGTGAAAACGGGATGTAACTAGATACCGGAGCTGAGAGATAAGCTGAGCTGAGCTGATAGATGAGGCACCAAATGTAACTAGATACCAGAGCTGGATAGGTGGAAAAGAGGGATAGGAAATTGAAAAAGTGGGTGGCGTAAAAGGAGTGCTTACAAAACACTGAATGCATTTACATGGCTTAGACAACATGAGTTCCTTCAGTTCTTTTTAAGGTCTTAGACCATAAGCGTTGTCATGCTATTTTGTGCTTCCATTCCAGAGTTTTTAATGATAATGTACGCAGCTGTTTAAAAAATCATCTGAAGAACAATATTTGAGAAACGAGCAAAACAGTGACCCCGCCTGAAGCAGCGGGTGAGTTGCAGCACATTGAAATGATGGGCTCCACTGGGCAGTGTCAGCGGAAATTAAATACTAAACGGAATCCGTAGACAAATGTTTGATCGTTTCAAAATGACAGCTTTCACAGCATTTATAAATGACAGCATTTATACACCCAGAGGTACCAAATTTGGTCTTCGGCGCGATTTTCTATCAAAAACACTTGCATTCGCTCTGACCATGGATATTAACTATTACTACTAGTAAATAGTTCATCTCAATGGCTCTGACGGCAAATTATGAAATGGGAGACAACAAGCTGCTTAAATTGTCTGGCGAGTTTTACCTTCATCCAGTTGAAAGACAACCAAAAGTATTTGCTATGCGTCACACGCGCACAAACGTCTACGCATAATCCACTCACCACATCATACATATCCGGGGATGAGGCAGACGATGATCCATGACGGCAGGAGAGTGTGAGTGTAGGCGGCAGATATCCGCCCGACTGACGCCGTCGGTAGGCTGCGCGACTCCAGGGCTGCGGCAGAGCGGAACGGAGGTGCCAACCACACTAACGCACGTGCCCAGCTCATAGTAAAGCAAGCACTGACGGTTGTGAAAGTCACAGCTAAGGTCTGCTCACGGCGTTTCCGCAAAAACTTTCCCTTCATGCATTCCAATCCTGCGGATCGTGTGCAATACGCGCGATCAGCTGACTGACCGCGACCCATGTAACGTAATTCATACAAATTTTAATCATCTGAATCCCACAAAATTGGCTGTCTTGTTGAAGTCTCGGCTTAGAAACACCTCTCTTTGCATCGCAAATTTCGCAATAATGCTTGTACGTAGCACATTGCCAAAACAGCGCAGAATTATCTATATATTTAACTGTTAGACGTCGTGAGATATATCTATATGTTGCACGGCTATTTCATATATCCAGTCAAGCGATAAACAACGGAACGGAGGACTCACATCCACGACATGCCGCTCAGTATGCACACACGATTAATTAGCAATATAACAAGGATACATTAAGAACATCTTTTCAGTAGTACCTATCTATGATGAAAAATGCTAAGGTATCTTTTCAGTGCTCGCTTGAATCGTGGGAGGTCATGTTGTCTTATCGTTACTGGTGGCTTGTTGAACATTTACGATACCATTTTTGACCACCTTTTCAGAGGACTGGCTCGCTAAGTTGGAAAATGTATCAATATGCATAGATAACCCAAGCTAATCTGAGCAAAGCATAAGTGGAAGAACAAATTTAGATGTACCGATGTAGTTCAATAGCCTTTGAATGTATTCATTTGCGTATACTGACAATGGTTCCGAAGGAAGAGCCGAGGGTTGATTGAACCTCTTCCTGTTTGTTTCAGCCTGTTCTGCCGCTGTGCGCACAAATTTGATTTGTCTCTGGCACGTAGTGTGCAGCAAGTACTGGAGGTGGATTAGTTACCAAGTGGTGTTGATTACAAGGACCGGGAGCGAAACCAAGTCGCCCAGAGCCTCATTAGCAATGCTCGTTGCCTCAGTCTACAGCGGCAAACTAATAAACAAGACATGTGTGCCGTCTGAGCACAGTAAACAAATCAGCGCGACACGCGCTGGATCAATGCTTTTCAAATGAAGACGGGCATGTGCGAGAGAAGGGTATCTCGACTGCTGGAATAATTGTGCCGGAATCCGGACCACCTTCGGAGACTTAATTACCGCCTTAGGTCTAGCATATTGTGAACTATTACAAACCTGTCTAGAATAATCCGTATGACTGGTTTGCTAAGATATTATACCACAGAGTTAGGCGTGCTTCATACGATAAAGTACAAGAAAATAAGCAGCATGTATATAAGGGTAAACAAGGCTAACCTGTATCGTGCACAGGTTTAAACTGCAGAGTATTGTGCAAGGAGGGAGGCTTTCTTAGCCCATCCCCGAAACCCTAACTCAAGATGTATTCAACTGACATTTTTTATTTGAGGTTAAATCGATGGCCGCATCCAGAACAAATCAATAAATACCTTCTTTGCTTATGTAAAATCACCAGGGGAAAAATTCAGATAAATATATGGGATTTGTCATATTGCTGTTTTATCCTGCCCTATTAAAAATTACCTGAGGATGGATTCCACTTTATCTTTTGTCGGGCTGGAACGGAACTCATTGCCACAAAATGCGGTCATCTGGTGTAAATCAATATCAGCTTAAATAACAGATAACATAAACATAACATCAACATTAGTGCAATGCTACTGCAAAATTTGATGGTATCGCCTACACATGTGAGCAAAATGGTTTGAACGAGGACACAAGTTATGTCCAAGGACTGCATATAACAATGTCAATGTTAAAACTTTTTCTTTTTATAATTTATATATTTTTCTCAATGTTAAAACTTAACAATTAGTGTACAGCATGCTTGATAACGTTATTATGACGTATTTATGTGTGCTTTGGCGTTCTTTTAGGGGTTCTTGGCTTGGAATGGTAGATTTTATAAAACATTTTGTTCAGGTTCTGGGTGGCGCAGTCGGTTAGCACACGATCGGCTCGGTTTACGACGTTCTGTATGTGTAGGGTGTCCTGGGTTCGAACCCAACATGTTGGAATTTCGCGCCCTGTCCTAGCTCAAGCCTAGCTCATTCCCATTCCCCCTCCGCCGCCATATGACCTCAGCAGTTGATGCGTCGTTAAATCCACAAAATTATGGAGGTGGGACATATTATTACTACTGTTAGTTATTAGTACGCAATAAGATGTGAAAATTATGACTGATTTTCTTTTGTTATGTGGTTGAATCAGCTTATTTGTAACCGCGGTTTAGACGTGCTGCCAGTCATGTATTATCTTGCACATCCTCAGAGAACTTTCAGTGCGCTTGCGAAGATGCGATTCTTAATGTTCTCTTTTACAGAGTCTCGTCCTTTCGAGAACTTATTGTAAAATGTTTGTAATATAATTCTTCAGTATTCGTAATTCCTTCCCTCTCCAAAGATGGTATGCTGTTTTGTTTTGTTTTGTTTTCACTCCGAATCAACCCCGACCGGGCTCTTTAAAAAATGCTGCATAATATGTGGAGGCAACAAATTCACAAAGGTAGTGTTATAGGATATGTATGCAGCGCTAGGTTGGCTTCACCTGCTGTTTTGGTCCCGTTTCAATTACTCCACTTCTGAAAAAGGAAACTGATAATCTGGGTCATTCATTCATGTTGTTTAGTGTGTCAAACTCCAAGGCTTAGGATGTCAAAATTGATCAAGTCTAAGTATGGTTTATTCACGTAAACTTCCCAATTTCAGGACACTGTCCCTCAGAAAGATGACCTCTTAAATGTGAAATTATTCTTCTTGAAGCTCCTAGGGGAGCTACAAAAATATTAGAAATATCACGATCACCTCCGAAAGGTGATAACCGTGATTAAGTAGAAAAGACAATGCGAACTGGCTCCCTCATTTGGAATCAGGGGCAAGGTATAAATCATTTGCATAAAAGAGAAGCTTTAGTAATTTCATCCGTTTTCCTTTACCCTAATCACGCTTAGAGCTATCATTAACTTCTCCGTCAAATTTTCAAGCCCTGAAAATTTTGACATGTTCTGATAACCAGGACAAATAAATTATTATAGCTCTGTCACAAGAACGCATCCAAATGGAGGTCAATTCCTTATTTAGCATTTACAATATTTTGCATATTTAGCATTGAGAATTGGCGTCCATTGCACACCATACACCAGCGGTGGATTCAGGACAATATTTCGGGGGCGAGGCTAGGGACTCGAGCTTCCATCGCCTTGGTCTGGCAACAGTCTCCGGCTATACATTAACTATAGGCACTCTGACATTCGGGGGGGGCCTTGAGCCCCCCTAGCTCCCTTTATATCCGCCACTGTGTTTTCCACGCTAACTAAAAAAAACTCGGAACCCATGGGTTCAAGCTGTAAAACGCCTCCGGCATTGAAACACTGACGTAAGCGTTTCATGTTACCAGAACTGGAACGGAGGCTGCATTCTCCTACCCATAAAAGCGAATGAGGTATGCTGAAAATTGTGAAGGGGAGGTTGACGGGGGGGGCGGCGAGGAAGCCTCCCTGTGCATGGCATGGTTTAACCCTCGCCCCACCGGGGGGCCATCGATGCCCCCTAAGGTTTTTCCGGGATAACAGAAAAACGACGAGGTGCAGCACCGCGGTTGAGGGCTGTACCTCTTACTGCATCATTTTCCCACCATCCCTGAAAATTTTTACCCCGGGTCACCCAACGTCATGTCACCAGACGAGGTCAACCAAGGTCACCTCACTTCAACTTTAGAACTCTGTAAGAGCTACATTTCGAAGTCGATCGATTTGAAACTTCCTACACTTCATGACCCGTCTAGGGTCTACAAGGTGTTATCCGAGATTTTTCGATTTCGTGCCCTGAGGTCCGGTCACGAGGTGACCTCTCCCATTGAAGAAGCATGGGGGAAAGCTGTCTTATAATCTAAAAGTCACAAAAACGATTGAAAATGCTCAGCTCGATCAGAAATGCGTTCTTGGACACCCTTTCACGGATTCCAGGGGCCATATTTGCCCTTTGACCTCTCCAAGGTCATCCAAGGTCACCAGGGGTCAAAAACAGTATTTTGACAATAACTTTTGACATAATTAAGTTAGAGTGCTGAATCAAACACCATCGTGTTTGTCTTGCCACTGGCTTTCATTTGATATACGGCAAGGTCACTTTCTGACCTTTCGTGACCTTAGGTCATATTAGGTCACGAGGTGACCTCTGGAGGTCAAACCGCTGGCGGGAGGTCTTTACGTTCCACGTAGCGGAAAAAGGACTGGAAATTTCCTATCAAATGTACTTTACCAGATCTCAATAGCTCTAATGACATAAGAGTTATGCCCAGTTTGCTTAGTCATTGCATATTTGAGTGAAAATAGCCGATCTTGATCTAGTTTGACCTCTGGAGGTCAAACCATTGACCTGAGCACTAAAACATGTGAAGTAATTTCTTACTGAATTCACGCGAGCTTTCTAGTGCACTTTGCAGATTTGCGCTAACGCCCATATTTTCGGAGTTAGAGGGGGCCATCGATGGCCCCCGGTGGGGCGAAGGTGGCGCCGGACCCCCGGTGGGGCGCGGGTTAAGTTATGTGAGCGGCAGGGGTATCCACCAGGACGGTGAGAAAGCCCCACGCATGCTGCTTTCTACAGAAAAATGAGAAAGTTGTTCACACTGGATTAATTACAGCACAAACAAAACTCATTATTTGAAATTCTTTTTAAGCGCGTTGGCGGGTGTGCCGTCGATTCTCGAGGCAATTTGTGGAAAAGCCTGGCCGCTCGTCGACCCTGCTCGCTTGCAATAAAACCGCAAACGCCTGCTGCATTATTGCTGGTGGTTTAGCTCGACGGCCATATTGCCAAATAAGGGCAATTTTGATGCAGGCATTCTGTTTGCTGTAAATTCCTTACTCATACCGGCACTCTGCACGTTGTGTGTGGAAATATATTTTACGATCACATATGAGGTAAGTAGTGCGCTTTCTGATGACGATTTGCACTCTATAAAACTCATTATGATATTACATACGCACAGCCGATCGCAACACGCATCTACACTCACTTCAAAACGTAACCCGTGGGGATTTACGACACTGTGCATGGCAGAGCTGGACCTAATGTTTCAGCGTGGAACGGCCGATTTTAATCAAGTAAAACCCCCCATACGTGGTTAAAAATGTGCTCGCCGTTGGAAATGTCTCCAGCTATCCCCACTGCAACCATCAAAGTGCGGTCTTGGGGTTGATTTGATTGCAAAATGAGGACATGACCGACCTCCCTCCCCTTTATGGAAATGTAAAATTCCATTTCTGAATAAGCAATTGCTGAAAGGGAGACACACCTTAGGGCATTCTCACATACGAACTATCAGCCAGGCCGGGCCAACAAATTAATTATTCCTTACTGGTAAAACAGAAGGGAAAAAGTCTAAGCCTCTTGAATTTGACAGCAACGTAACTACAATAACATTCTCCTCCTCCAAAAAATTAATAACATGAGTTTAGATCTCGAGTCCCATTCGTCTTAGTCACCCATCTTTTAGCTCCATACGAACAGGAAAGTAGCGCTACATCGTGTCAAACTGCATACAGTATGCACAGAGAACAAAAAAAATGCTCAGATGAATGATATACACATTAGAAAGCACTTGCACCGAGTTTCTGTGGCGTAACCAGGCGTGATGGATATTGTACTATGCTCCTCTCCTCTCTTGGTCAAGCATTCCTATACAGGCAAGGGTGTGCCAATGAATTTTCCTGGAGGTGGGGAACGAACCTCGGTCTGGCTACGACCGGGGGAAGGGGGAGGGAACGAACCTCGGACCAGCTTCGACCGGGGGGAGAGGGGACGAGCCCTGAACTTACGACCCGGGTTGGAAGTGGGGAACGAACCCCGGACTGACTACGTCCGAGGGGTATATGGAACGAACCCCGGACTGGCTACGACCCGGGTTGGAGCGAACGAACCCCGGACTAACTACGTCCGAGGAGTGAGGGACCGAACCCCGGACTGACTACGTCCGGGGGTATACGGAACGAACCCCGGACTGGCTACGACCTGGGTTGGAGCGAACGAACCCCGGACTGACTACGTCCGAGGAGTGAGGGAACGAACCCCGGACTGACTACGTCCGAGGGGTATATGGAACGAACCCCGGACTGGCTACGACCCGGGTTGGAGCGAACGAACCCCGGACTAACTACGTCCGAGGAGTGAGGGAACGAACCCCGGACTGACTACGTCCGGGGGTATACGGAACGAACCCCGGACTGGTTACGACCCGGGTTGGAGCGAACGAACCCCGGACTAACTACGTCCGGGGAGTGAGGGGACCGAATCCCGGACTGACTACGTCCGGGGGAGGGAGGCAATTTGGGATAATTTTGGCTACATGTGAAATTCACGATGATGCTCTTCACCAATACATTTAAGTAGATTCACGCACGTGAGAGAAAGAACATGCATAAACTAGGTCGAGGTCCAAAACTTTAGAGGGACGTCCCCACTGATTCGCGAGTAGGGGAGACGCGTTCCCTGTCCCCACTTTCGACGCCCATGCACACAGGATATGCACTCCTCTCTGAGCACGGTTCCCTGGCAGCTTCCAAATAAAAATGCAAATACATGTATTATTGACAGGCATTCGACATTATTTCATCTGAGATTTACACAAAATCTGAGCTTAAATATTGGTGCCTCTGTCTGCCCTAGGCTGTTATACGCCGACCTTCCAGCACTATTTCCGGTGTAGGTGTTTTTAGGGGATTTTCGTGGACTGGTTGTGCTTTACTTATGTGCCATTAAACATTTGGGGGCGAAAGAAGAGCCGGCAGCTGACACCGAAAAATTAAAGTAAAAACAATGAATGGATATTTCAAGCGGCGGCCCGTAAGAATGTGCCCTGTTCATTTTCTGCATGACATTGACAATGCTGAAGCTCTTTCGCTGGCCCAAAAGGCTAACTTTGTTATTAAATCCGCACACAGTTCACACCTTAAATGAGTTTCCTACAGGTAAAATGCATGTGTAGTTTTGTATCTCACACTTCAGAATGTTTAAATGTCGTAGCAGCGTTGTCAATACAATGGCTAAATGGACGAGTTAATTAACACTTTAAGTGGCTAATTTTAGGGTGTTCCGATATTTCTGCTAACCTTTATAGGTTATTGGTCGCAGTGACTTGTGTAGATTCCGGGAGGTCCCCAGCGGCAGTGAGAATTCCATTGTTTTTATTTCGGCTTCTTACACCCCATGACACTTTATAGCCGAAGAGGCGCACAATCAACAGACAATGGCTAGCTTGGACTGTTGTCGGGGGACACTCCTTGGTCTTAGGACTGGTGGGGCCCTAATATAACAACGGGGCCCTCAAAACCGACTCTCCCACCCGGGCTGACCTCCATCCAGGGTGCAGGATATGTCCCAGATGACAACTCCAGCTCTCAGGACCCATGCTGTGGGAGCTCCAAAGTATTAGGCCCTAAGCTAGCAAGCTATCAGATCACGCTTTGAACACGGGCCTCTTTCAACATACCCGCCCATACAATAGACCCAGCCCAGACGTAAAGCCTGCCTTAAATCGGATAACTGATTCTGGAACCATTACTGGTCTAGGCTGGATGAATCGGATAATTTTGCTTGTTTTGGATCTGAATATGGATTTAGATACCCATTGCTATCGATTTCGTCGTATTTTCAGGATACGGATTTGATTTGGTTGGTCAATCATTGCCTGAAATAAACATAGGTGTAGGAACGTCCAGAACATTTGAATGTGGAGGGGGCTATTTCCAGTCAACGCCATAGGGCTAGTGGCTATGATCGTATGATCGTGAACATTGGCGGGCCATGTCCCCCCCCACCCCCCCCCCACCAGCTGTTTTCCCTAATCACTGGCTCTCCGAAACCAACAAGCTTCGACAGGGCTCTCAGCTGCTCCCGGCCCTGGGCTGAACTTGTAGCTGCATTCACCTGCATTTGAAGTGTGAGCTGTGGAGGGCAAATACCGCATCCGCTCCTCATTCCGCCTATGGTCCCTTAATTTCCTCGAATACAAGTTAATGACCCCCGAAAAAATTAAAAGGGCGGGACAGGTCTCAATCTTCCATTGGCATAGGCGCGCAAATGTGTCGTTATATGAACGCTGACCGTCACTTCTTACAAGCTTGTAAGAACAAGAGATGAAATATTATTTTCTGAATACATTATTCGTCTGTTTCCTACCTTAACATCTGTAATCCGACATTATGGCGTGTAAATGAACAGTTCCAGAACGCAATCGGACCCGGCTTACTAAAAACTGCTCAACTGAGCTGACAAGCAGGTGGGTGGCTTAGAAAACGCCTCACCTCTGTCGGTGATAGATAAGTGAGAGGTGTCTGAGACGTCTCACCTCTGCCGATGGTAGAGAAGTGGAAGGTGTCCGAGACGGCTCACCTTTGCCAATGGTAAAGCGGTGGAAGGTGTCTAAGTCGCCTCACCTCTGCCGATGGTAGAGAAGTGGAAGGTGTCTAAGACGCCTCACCTCTGCCGATGGTAGAGAAGTGATAGGTTTCTGAGACGCCACACCTCTGCCGATGGTAGAGAAGTGGAAGGTGTCTGAGACGCCTCACCTCTGCCGATGGTAAAGCGGTGGAAGGTGTCTAAGTCGCCTCACCTCTGCCGATGGTAGAGAAGTGGAAGGTGTCTAAGACGCCTCACCTCTGCCGATGGTAGAGAAGAGATAGGTTTCTGAGACGCCTCACCTCTGCCGATGGTAGAGAAGTGGAAGGTGTCTGAGACGTCTCACCTCTGCCGATGGTAGAGAAGTGGAAGGTGTCTGAACTGCCTCACCTCTGCCGATGGTGGATAAATGAGAGGTGTCTGAGACGCCTCACCTCTGCCGATGGTAGAGAAGTGGAAGGTGTCCGAGACGCCTCACCTTTGCCAATGGTAAAGCGGTGGAAGGTATCTAAGTCGTCTCACCTCTGCCGATGGTAGAGAAGTGGAAGGTGTCTAAGACGCCTCACCTCTGCCGATGGTAGAGAAGTGAAAGGTTTCTGAGACGCCTCACCTCTGCCGATGGTAGAGAAGTGGAAGGTGTCTGAGACGCCTCACCTCTGCCGATGGTAGAGAAGTGGAAGGTGTCTGAACTACCTCACCTCTGCCGATGGTAGAGAAGTGGAAGGTGTCCGAGACGCCTCACCTTTGCCAATGGTAAAGCGGTGGAAGGTGTCTAAGTCGCCTCACCTCTGCCAATGGTTGAGAAGTGATAGGTGTCCGAGATGCCTCACCTCTGCCGATGGCAGAGAAGTGGAAGGTGTCTGGGTCGCCTCACGTCTGCCGATGGTAGAGAAGTGATAGGTGTCCGAGATGCCTCACCTCTGCCGATGGTAGAGAAGTGGAAGGTGTCTGGGTCGCCTCACCTCTGCCGATGGTAGAGAAGTGATAGATGTCCGAGATGCCTCACCTCTGCCGATGGTAGAGAAGTGGAAGGTGTCTGGGTCGCCTCACCTCTGCCAATGGTTGAGAAGTGGAAGGTGTCTGAGACGCGGCTCCAGCCGTGCTTGTTCTTGGCCTGGATGTGGAGGTCGTAGGCAGTGGCCGGCGTGAGGCCTCGCAGCGTCACCTGCTGCTGGAAGTGGATCTGGTTGTGCGGTACGCGGCCCGTGGTGGGCACCAGCACCTCCTTCCAACGTCCGGCGCTCTCGCTGGTCGAGTTGATCTGTAAGCCGAGCGGCCGTCAAACATTGATCCCGCCTGGTTTATGGACACTGGCTGGGATTAATTATTCAGCGTTCGGTTGGTGTGATAGTCTGGGTGTATCCAGTGCTCGGGGTGTTGTACCCGCGCTCTGGTCTGCTCTCGCACTCGGTCATTCTGTAACCAGGAAGCCGAGGAATAGCGCCAATATCCGGGTCCGTGATAAAGGTGTAAAGTGGCACCTTTACAATCGGGTTTGAACTGAAATAGCCAAGGGATGCCAAAACACTCAGTTTTGACGTAGGAATTGACATATTTCATCTGAGGTAGGACCCCTCGATTTCAATAAACTAGCGTGCGCCTAAAGATAGTGCTTCACTTCCGAAGGTCTGAAAAAGCAATTCTTATGTACAGAGAAAGTAAAACATCTGGAAGTCATCCAGTTTTCCTGCCTTAAGTGACTAGGAACAAAAACACAGCCTTATTGCATTCCAATTATTATTTAATCAAACAGCAGTTATCATCGTCTGGAAAATAATAAGGTTAATCGCACTTACAACATAGACTCGCTTTCTGCGGTAGCCAAATGCAGTGCAGCATCTGAGTTCCATTTAAAATCATAATATTTTTTTTGCTAGTGAAACCCAAGGGTTGAATAATACCAGAGGTGGGCGGTCCGCTACTTTAGTCCGCTACTCCGCTACTCCGCAACTTGCGGACTCCCCAAATGGTAGCGGAGTAGCGGTAGCGACTTCTCTACCAAAAAAGTAGGGGAGTAGCGGGTAGCGGACTCTAGAAAATTAAAAGCGCTACCGCTACCCGCAGCTTTTTAAGCGTATCCTAAATTCAAAATATTAGGCACACAAAACAAGGTCTATGCCAACGAGGGGATTCATGTGTGAGTTTGGAGTAGAAACGTCCTCAAAAGTAGCATAGTCAATTAATTTACAGGGGCTGTAATGGAGGCCAACAAGGTGGAAGAGTAAATATATATATCACGCAAATCCTCTGAAGGCCATTGACTTCGTGGCTTCAGTATATTTTTTTGTTTTAACCCTCGCCCCACCGGGGCCATCGATGCCCCCTAAGGTTTTTTCGAGAAAGCAGAAGAACGACAAAACGCAGCACCGTGGTTGAGGGCTCTATCTCTCACCTCATCATTTGCCCACCATCCCTGAAAATTTTTATGCCAGGTCGCCCAAGGTCAGGTCACCAGGCGAGGTCAACCAAGGTCACCTTACTTCAAATTTGAAGCTCTATAAGAGCTACATTTCTAAGTTAATCGATTTGAAACTTGCTACACCTCATGACCCTTCCAGGGTCTACAACGTGCATATCCGGGATTTTTCTATTTCGTGACCTGAGGCCAGGTCACGAGGCGACCTCTCCCATTGGAAAAGCATGGGGAAAAGCTGTGTCATGATCTAAAAGCCACAAAAATGATTGAAAATACTCAGACTGCTCAGAACAGCGTTTTTCGACACCCTTTCACGGATCCCAGAGGTCATATTTGCCCTTTGACTTTTCCATGGTCACCCAAGGTCACCAGGGATCAAAAACAGTATTTTGACAATAACTTTTGACCTAATTAAGCTAGAGCGCTGAAACAAACACCATCGTGTTTGTCTTGTCCCTGGCTTTCATTTGATATACAACAAGGTCACTTTATGACCTTTTGTGACCTCAGGTCAAATTAGGTCACGAGGTGACCTCTGGAGGTCAAACCACTGGCGGAGGTCCAACGAAAAGAGAAGATTGTGTGAATGATTGTGTTGGTGCATGCTTTGGGCATGGATTGAGCTTTGGCTCCAATATACAAATAAAAGTTGGCTGTCTGTGGAATTTATTTAGATCGACCTGGACATTTTCGGAGTAGCGCTTTGGTAGCGCTTTATACTAAAAAGTAGCGGGAGCGGAGTAGCGGAGTAGCGGGTAGCGCTTTCGTGTTTTCAAAAAAAGTAGCGGAGTAGCGGTAGCGGTTTCATGTTACCAAGGTAGCGGACGTAGCGGTAGCGGTTTAAAGAAATTGGTAGCGGCGCCCACCTCTGAATAATACGTAAATTAATGTTAATTGTTTCATTCTCAATTGAAGGATACTACAATTGGTGTCCCACAGGGGTCTATTTTGGGGCCGATTCTGTTTCTGCTATATATAAATGATTTGCCATTGATCGATGAAAATATGTCCTGTCTTCTTTATGCTGATGATACAGCCCTATTATTTAAAAATAAAGACCCGGATACCCTTCAACAAGTCGTCAATGATGCTCTCCGGAATGTATCTGATTGGTTCTCTGCAAATTATCTTTCTCTTGATGCCGATAAAACTTTCAGTCAACATTACTCTCCATTTCCAAGTGACCTACGGTTAAAATTATCGCTGGATAACCGGGAAATACAAGAGAAAAAAGAAGTTAAATACCTAGGAATTATCTTTGATCAACAACTAAAATTTAATGCTCATATTAGCCATGTTTGTACCAAAATTAGTCGATGCATTGGGATTATTCATAGGATAAGATATTTTATTAACGAAAGAATAGCACTGCTTCTTTACAACTCCTTGGTCCATTCTCATTTAAACTATTGTTGTCTAGCTTGGGGGTAAATTACGCATCACAGCTGAACCGTTTAATTGTGTTACAGAAAAAAGCGGTTAGACTTATTGCAAATGTTTATTTACCACATAGTTCAGAACCATACTTCGTAAAATTTAAGGTTTTGAAAATTAGTGATATAGCGAAATCCCAAATGCTTCTTCTGGCTCACAAGTTTCTAACAGGCTCGCTTCCTCAATCACTTTGCACTATGTTCAAAATAAGAGAAATAAATAGTCATGGGACTCGGCAAAATGCGTTTCTCGAACAGCCGTTTTCGAATAGAAATTATCGTTTATTCACTACTCCCTGCCTAGGCCCTAAATTGTGGAATACCATGTTCATGAACGAATTCCAACTAATTGAAGACGTGCCAGCAAGCAAAGCAGTAATAAAAAATATCATAAAAAAGAAACTGATTGATTCGTATGTTAACCAATAGACTTGATTCGTATCTCTTCTTATCGCTATGGTAACCTAACAAGGTACATGTTAATCATTCTGAGGAGAATTGCTGTCTTTAACTTTTTGCCTCTCTGGTCGGTATATTGTTAGTAATAATAATTATGTAAGACAAAAATAACAAAATAAATTGTAAGAGCTAAGCTGTTTCATCTAAACTAAGCTGATAATACGTTATTAATAACGTATATTAAACTGTATGTGGTTCAGCACCCGGGGTTAAATTGCTCTGTGGTGTTTCCACGGTGTACGCACAAAATATCATCATGCTATCATGCTCTCATATTAAGTCGCCCTCACCTCATCATCAAAAAATGAAAAAAATTATCGCCACCCGGTGCTAGCCTGCACTGTGTTATTTCCCAAAAAATCATGCCCACATCAAAAGTCACTCTCACCTCATCATCATCTGAAAGGATCTCATTTCTCCTGGAGATCATCGTAAGTAAGTGTGGACGCGAATCTTCTCTTATCGTTGCTCTTTTTTTGTCGACATGACATCTGGCCGATTATGCTAATGAGGAAATATGTATCTTTGGTAAAGCATGAGCTTCCTTTATTTGCCTTTGACGGCCGGTGAGCAACAGGGTTTTCCTCGCTTACTGGCCTGAGGGGGTTATAGAGTGAGGCTCTTTCATGCGTAATCATGCCTTCATGTGTAACCCTCTCCTCAGCATCTAGAACAGGTTCTAAAGACGTTACTTGTAACGTATATTAAACATGTCTGTGGTTCAGCACCCTAGGTCAGATGACTTTGTGGTGTTTCCACGCTTGACACACATAATATCATGCTCTCATCTTAAGTCACCCCCACCTCATCATCATAAAAAGTGTTTCAGCACGCGGTGGTAGTCCGCACTGTGGTGTTGCCACGTGGGACTCGCAAAAATCATGCTCACATCTTAAGTCACTCTCACCTCATCATCATATAAAAAATCCCCCTCAGTCATTCCTTGTTTTCTAGTAGATGTTACTAGTTCGTCTACTCGTCTGCTAGATTCCAGGGAACTAATAACTTAGATCCGCATGGGGTAGTCTGCATGGAAATGAGCACTAACACTAAACGATTATGTGTGATCAGTCTCTCTCTTTTATTAACAGTGGGTTAATGGTTGAGGCTTCTGTAACATTTTACAGAAGCCTTCTTTAAGCAACCTTTTTTATAACAATTACTTAAAAAGTAACACAGTTGTTTTTGCTATCTTATGTTTTTGCTTCATTTCCTAGCAGGGCGTGCCGCGACTCGTTTAATTTTATGTTTCTGGTGTTAACGTAAGGGTGCTGTTGTCGCTGGGATCGCGGTGGGGCACGCCTGGCTGCCTTTTAAAATGGGGTGGCGGACCTTTTAGAAAAAAAAAGAAACATATATTTTCGTATTTAATCGTATTTATTCATGTAAATGAGCAACAGGTATAACCCACTAATAGCTAAAGCCTAATAAGTAAAACAATATACATAATCCCTTTGGAATTTACCGAGATGGGAAGCTTACAAATTGAACAGTAGAGCAGGCTTACTACGTGACTGATAGTTCAGTTCGAATACGAGGAAGGTATTACCTCAAATCCCATGAATGTGCAATATTCATTTTAACACTCACAGTGGAGGAAAGTCCTAAAGTGTTCCTTCTACATACTTTTCCGAGGTTGTCGGAGAACCGTTCGCGGCCGGAAAAAGCTACTTTGTCACATTTGAGATAATCCATTGGTAAATCGATTAGTAAGAAAGATGAAAATCTGTCGACAATTGTTTTACTTATTTGCTTTCAGAGTCAAGCGTATATTTTGAGACGGCCTCAATTGCGCGGCCGCACCAGTTCTTCCGCACTGCAGACTCAGTGGTGATATCACCTTACATCAAGATCACAATTAACACGCGCCCCGCTGGGGGCGAAATTCGCCCCTCCTGGTTTTTCCCAGATAGCTCAAAAACGAAGAAACGCAGAATAACTAAACTTACGGCACCTTATCCCTGATCAATTTTACACATCTGACCAAACTTTTGAATTACGGTCATGTCAGGTCAAGGAGCTATTCAGGGTCAAGTGACCCGACCTCAAAACCTAAAATTACGAGTTTGAAGCAGCGGCCAGGGAACATTAGCAAACTGATCAGTTTGAAACTTCCACAATATAAGGTCATTAGGGTATAAAAATCTGCTATCTCGGAATTTTGATATTGTTGACCTAAGGTGGTGTCAATTTTTTTGGTCACCCCATTATAAGTCTATGGTGAAAAATAGAATTGACTCGTTTTCAGTAAATACTGGATAGATAAAGCTGAAAATCCTTAAACCGTCTATTCTTACCACGATCTTAACCATTAAGTTGAGTTTTTGAGCATCTGACCTCTCAAAGGCCATGTCAGGTCACGGGAGCATAGAGTGATTGTTTTGCCAATAACTTCTCACTGAATTGAGATAAAGCTCCCATTTTGCTTGCATTGTGCTTATATTGTTACGGGGAATCGATTTATATGCAACATGACCATACCAGGTCACTCTGTGATCCTGACCTAGGTCGAGGTCAGGTCATATTGACTATTCGACCTAACAAGATCATAGTATACATCATTCGATTCGCCGCGATGAGAGGAATCTAATGATGCATAAAGATTTGCTCTAGCACCCCTGAGGGCAGATCTAGAGAGGAAAACGTATACTGCTCTGTTATAAGCCTATGGAGCATTCTTTGACCTATGCTGACCTCAATATTCACCTGACATAAAAATTCTCCTTATAAATTATCTTTGTCTTGTCAAGAGCTTTCGAACGCTGCCCGTAATTTTCCTTTAGCTTTCGTGGGAAACGAGATACGGAGGGGGGCGAAAAACGCCCCACCCCAGCGGGGCGCGTCATGCAAGGGAACCCAGCGGGGTGCGTGTTAAATGTCATGTTTTTTTTCAAATTTAAAACATTCTCAAAGTTACAGAACTCAGTGTTCCGGTCAGATGGCATTACTCAGTATGACGTATGTTATGCCATCACTTCATGGTTAAGGTTTCTCAATGCCAAGGTCAAGCTCACAGATCAAAGTTAACGGTCTCTTTTGAAGTTCAAACCGTCATTTTCAGCCGTAAGGTACCATTTATATTGTACATTATTGGGAATATGGCCGTATTTTTGCGTTATAGGATGGTGAACTTGAGTGACCTTGACCTCCAACTTTCAGAGAATATCGTATAGGACATTCCCTTTTTGACCTTAGTCCCCTTTCAGTGTATTCCCGGTTTTTTTCTGCATAATCACAGCATTTCCAAATAGGTCTCACGCACGGCATTCCTTATGGTCACTTTGAAGCTATTGAAGATTTCGTATTAAATATATTGATATTGAAGATATATCTAGGTTAATAAAATTGGCTGTGCAGATAATGCAGATAACCATTGGTCCCCAAACGGACGTTTATTCTAACCCGCATGGTTTTAGATATCTCGGGGGGCACTTTAGGACCCCTTCTCTACTGCGCGCTGACGCCAGGCCCCTCTCCACTGGTGCGTGCTAACCCTTCCCCTGTCGAGCTGTTTTAACACCCCTCCCCTGTATTTTGCAAACGTGGGAGAAAACGGTAGTGTGGAGCGCCGACGTACTTGGCAATTTTGTATCAGCTGCAAACAATTCCCCCCCAAATTAATACTGGGTCATCTCAAGTCAGTTCACCAGGCCAGGTCAAGTGACCTGACCAAAAATGTGTCAGGGGACACTAGTGAAAACAGTTTGAATCTATTGATTTATCTCCTCATATCACGCAGCATCACAAGCGAGTATCCCAGTATCCCAGCCAGTATTACAATTTGGTGTCTGGCTGGCGCAGTCAGTTAGCGCGCCCTCGGCTCGGCCTATGCTAGTCTTTATGTGCAGGGGTCATGGGTTCGAGCCCACCCAGAGGCAGGATTTGGCACCCTACCCAAGCTCAAGCTTCGCTCATTTCCATTCCCCCGCCGACGCCATATGACCTCAGCATCTGGTGCGTCGTTACCCCCCAAAAAAAAAGAGAGTCGCAAGTGTTGGTCAGCTTTAAAATCCATGACCTAGGGTCGGTGAACTAAATAATAGATATCTGATTGGTGACAGATCATCGACCACCTGAACAATATACCAACAAAATACGGTACAGGAAATGACAGGAAATGACATAACTCCCCAGGGCCATGTCATAAGTTTCGACCTGTGACCTCTGAGGGATCATCTGGGACGCCTGAAGCAGGTTTTCAGACTTAGGCCAATAATTTTACAGGATTTGTTGTTAGATATTACACTTTGGTACAATTAACCCGCGCCCCACCGAGGGTCCGGCGCCACCTTCTCCCCACGGGGGCGAAGGTGGCCCCCTCTAACAAAAAAATGGGGGTTAGCGAAAATCAGCAAAGTGCAACAGAAAGCTCGCGTGAATTCAGCAAGAAATTACTTACCATGTTTAAGCGGTCAGGTCAATGGTTTTACCTCCAGAGGTCAAGTTAGGTCAGGATAGGCTATTTTCACTAAAATATGCAATGCTTAAGAAGACTGGGCATAACTCTTATGCCATTAGTGCTATTGAGATCTGATAAGTACCTTTGGTAGAAAATGGGCAGACCTTTTGTAGCTATGTGAAAATTAATGACCTCCCGCCAGTGGTTTGACCTCTAGAGGTCACCTCGTGACCTTATTTGACCTGAGGTCACAAAAGGTCATAAAGTGACCTTGCCGTATATAAAATGAAAGCCAGTGACGAGACATACACGATGATGTTTCAGCGATTCAGCGCTCTAGCTCAATCAGGTTAAAAGTTATTGTTAAAATACTATTTGTGACCCCTGGTGACCTTGGATGACCTTGGAGAAGTCAAAGGGAAAATATTGCCTCTGGGCTATGCTTTTTCAATGTGAGAGGTCACCTCGTGACCTGACCTCAGGTCACGAAATCGAAAATCCCGGATATACACCTTGGTGGACCCTGGAGGGTTGTCGTGAAAATGTTTCACTCGGCTGTGATTAAGTTTTAGTGGTAAGACCTCGTCGCGCCATTATATGATGAAAAAGATGTTGGTTCCTCTTTCTTCTGTATTGCCTCGCGTTGTGTAAAGGCAGGTTATAGCAGCGATGAATATAAGTCCAACAGGTATTAAAGCAGTCGGTCTTCACTCGGAATGGCAGCGCCAATTAATATACGTAGAGGTGTCGAATAAGAATACGCGTCGCTACAGATCACTCACTCTCTGTCAAACTATCTTCTACAAGCGTGATTAACGGTGACCTAGCCTAATCCAGCGTGACCTGGCGTGGTCTGATGCTGTCTGACGCGATGCCGACCGTCGCCGGCGCCTGACTGCAGAGGTCCGCTGGTGAAGACGGTTCTAAGCGCACTCCCCGAGACAACAGCGGGTAGCCAGTTACATATGTCCATCTCACCGAAACAACAGGGCAGTGGACGCCCACCACACACGCCAATGAAATGACTGGATTTGTGAAAAAGATAGACGTCACAGCAACGTCAGAAACTGATGAAAGCTTTCATCAGGCAACTGTAGAACACCGGGTTACAGAAGTCATACGCATGACATCACCTGCCTGGGCCGTCGCTCGCTGTGCCAGAGCACTGGACACCGGATGCAAAGTCATCAAAACGCGGCGCGGCCGACGTCTCGGGCCAGCTCTGGGCCGTGGCAGCAGGGGTGGCTCGCCACACCATGCATTCATGACTACATGCTTTGAATATTGAAGTAGAGTAGTAAGTTAAAACTATAACAGTAAAATATGGTATGCAAATTAGCATAATTAGGTGTCATTATTAATTTTTGTTACAAGGGTCCGTGAAGTGTAGGAAGTTTCAAATTGATCGACTAAGAAATGTAGCTCTTATAGAGCTCAAAAGTTAAAGTGAGGTGACCTTGGTTGACCTTGCCTGGTGACCTGACCTTGGGTGACCCGGGGAAAAATTCAGGGATAGTGGTAAAATGATGGGGCGAGAGATAGAGCCCTTAACCGCGGCGCTGCGTCTCGTCGTTTTCTGCTATCCCGAAAAAAACGTAGGGGGGCATCGATGGCACCCCGGTGGGGCGAGGGTTGAGTTTGGATTGTCATTGAAATTCGATGTATTTGCACATTGACTAAATTAAGTCAGGTGGGAACGTTGCCCATAAACTAGGTTAGACCATTTTTACATTTTGATATAGTAAAATCATTTTATGTCTATCATTAGTCTCGCTTAGAGGTGGGACTTTCTAGGCCCGGGGGCCCGGGGCAAAAGCCCAGCACCAGGCCCGCGGGCTTGGACCGGGCCTGAAGGCCTGATTTAGGCCAATGCCGGGCTGATAACGGGCTTCACCCAGGCTCATTCCGGGCTTCAACTGAACTGGGACTTCAAAGTCAATTTTCTGTAAGCTAAATAAGCCTTTTTCAGTACAGACCTAGTTTTTCCACTGAAACATAATCTTATTCATGCACCAGCAGCTTTTGAAAATGCATTTACAATTAATTTTAAGACTTTTAGACATACATCAGGAATGTAAAAGCATGATGCTCTAGCTTTCTATCTGTTACTCATGCCAGGGTACAAAAGCAAGTTACTTAAACCTGAATCAATATTTAAAATCAAATATTGAATAATGCCTACAGTTGCACACATCCACGCCATACTGTCATCTTATGAATATCCTGATTACTTCAAAATCTTCAAGCCATATATGGCTGAACAAAATATAAATTGTGATAGCCTGTTTGTTACTTCCATATTGTCAGCATACCATTTCAAAGGAAGTCATTTAACCAATTTGCTGCTGAGATATTGATATTAACACCTAGCTCTAGTTAGAAAATTCTTTCCAGAAGCTTTCTGCTCCAGGTAAAAAGAAAATGTTATCTATGGAGCCATTCCCATGTCCTCTACGAAAAATGGCGAAGTGAATATGTCAGGTACAAACTATCTAGTGGAAGCCCATAATTGTCAAATTGGCCTGCTAACTCTAGCTGCAAGAACAAATGTTGATAAGTTTGACCCTTCCACAGCTTCAACTTGCTCTTTCATTGCCCAAAAGATGCAGAATCCTCTCAGAAAGGGCTAGTATAAGCAATGAAATAGGCACAAAGAAAACATGTTTTTGATCAAAGTACTTCAAAACATAAATTAGTCAGTTGTGGGGAGATACTGGGGAGAGCAGTCAGCCTTAGAAGGTACCTTTGAAATTACACCAAAACATGAATATAATTGACATTATGTGTTGCATTTTCCTTGTGGAGATACTTCCCTCGCCTCTATGAAATACAACTTCTATTATAAGCTTTGAACATAACAGCACTTCCCTCCCAAGATACTTTTACTTTACACTTCCTTCCCACCACACTAAAAATGTACAGAAACGTATAAATACAGAACACAAAAACGGAATATCCAAATTATGGCAAATTCCGCGGCCTTGAGCAGCTTGCAAAGCTTTGCAAAGCCAGCAAAGCGTCATATATGAAACAACTGCGCAAAAAGCGGCCTATTCTCAGGAACAAAAGAAATGCACCACACACTTTGTGCTTATTTTTAAATTTGTGAAATTTTAAAATATATTTTCAAAAGTCTTGAAATATTTTCGCTGAAATAAACTTACTATTCTAGTAAATTTTGGTGAAAAATGTTTTCATAAATGATTGCGCTAATGTAGACAAGAACGGCGCTTTAGATACCTACTAAGCGCAAGCCCGTAAAATACAACAAAACAAACAAATAGTGTTCAAGCCCGAATGGTGATGTGGATGGGATTGAGTTGTTTTTTTGTGTCAGAGTTACTTTTTGGTGGAGATTGGTGCAATATTTTTATTCCATGTTTGGTGCGAACCTGTGGAAAACTAGTGGTTCCTTTATCACGACAGTTCTTTATGGCTGGTGGTTTGATAATTGTATATGGCTGATGGGCCTTGTTCATGTTGGCCTGTTGGCTTACCTACTTTGCAGACCGGGCTGACCCAAGCAGAACGATCTTTTGACTATCTTCCAAGCTGTTTAGTGACTAAACTAAAAGAAAATGTTCACATGTATCAATTGAGGGACAATGTGAAGGATTTTTGGTTCACTCACAGCCATTCCGCCATGATATTCTGAAAAGTTTTAGCTGAAAACTAGTCACTGCTCTCTCCTCTATTCATAAACATTATTGGAACTCAATTGTGAGGCTCGTGCCAGCATATAATGATTTATAAAAGTGCAAAGATGGAGGAAATGTCTGACATGGGTGGGCTTATTTCATCCCGATTCTTATAGCTGCAATGTGCATACTATCTATCTAGATCTATCTAGATCATAGTATCTAGATCTAATACATACATCTATCTATCATCTAGATGCCATGGTGATGTTGGTCATTACCTGAAGTAAGCTTGCATCATAAGCAAGCCATGTTTCATACTGTGTTTTTCAGTACCATTTCCTGCTGAATTATTAAGATAGCTGAGGCTACTGATGCTACATGCACCTTTTTAATATGGTTTTGGGTGAAACCAAAACTTTTTACAAGGATAAATTGGCTTTAATCATATATTTGAAACAGCTTTAAAGTAAATAAATGTTGTATATAGTCGTTTATGGTTTTTCCATGATATCAGGCCTTCCCGGGCTTGATAATTCATTTCTTCCACAAACCGGGCTTGTGACGGGCTTCTAAAATCAGCAGCAGACCGGGCCCGGGCCCGGGCCTGCAAAATTGCCCGAAACTTCCACCTCTAGTCTCGCTGTAACGAGATGAATCAAATTATGCCTCAAAATTAACTTTAGCTTAACACAGACCTTAGAGCAAAATTTTTTACTGTGCTGAACCAAAATGCCCGGTGTATTTTGTAATGAGTTATTATAAGCTGTTTACAACAATTTGCTGATATCACTATCACACATGGGAGCCGACATGTAGAGAGGTTTTCGAAACCCTTCCCCCATTCCGGTGAAGGTGAATTAGAGGCCCACGGGGGCGGGGTTCAATGCGCCGCATTAGATCCGCTGTCCCAACCTGCAACGATATGGCTTAGGAAATTTTCGTGAAACAATTAAATCCCTATGATTGACCTGAGTGACATGTGAATTGCGACCCTCTGGCATGGTCTAGGCCTACACTTATCTTCTGAAATCCAAGCCCGTAAAGGCTGAGGAGTTTGAGTTTATAAGTAATGTTGCTGCGCAGGCTAAAACCGATAGACATATGCTTTCAATGGCTCGGTGATCAATCTCCGAAGATGGGGACGGGGACCTTCGATTGTTCAGTTCGCTACAGGCAATTTATCGACCCGGATCACTGTATCAGTTCCACAGGGATGAAAAATAACACACTATACTGCTACATGAAAATCTGTCAGTTGCTGTGTACAGCTCATTTTACAGGGAAAATGAATGGGGAATGAATTACATGGAAACCTATCTTAAGAGAATGCCTCTTAGTGTGTTGTTTTACCTATGAACATCCATTTCAGAGTGTGCCTTCATTTAGTGACGACCTAAAACCTGCATTTATTTGGAAAGATGAACGCGCAGAAGAATACGTAAATGCGGGTGGACGAGGTAATTTCACTTTCGTATAATGCTCAAACTTGTTAACATTGGAAGAATTAAACATTAAGAAGTAGAGTAACCACACAACGTTATGGCATTTTCTCGCGGACCATTTGATGTTTAAAAAAACTTTTCTACCATAAAATATCGCTTTTTATGTAAGCGAAATGTTTGAAGTTTGTAGATGTTAGGTGCAGAGCCAGGAGAAAAAAATCAGGCCGTATTTGATAATACATACGTTCTGTCGGACCCCTTCAATCTGGATAAGAGGTACCGTCAAAGAGCCTCCTGCATTAGAGTACATAATTAACCTTTCCCCCAAGTTTAAACAGGTAAAAAGAGTGCACTATTTTTCAAGACTAATATTACCTCCTGCATGGTAAGCGGGGTTTACTCCGACCTGCAGTTTTGTATCTTACTCTGTGAAATTGCAGCGTAACCCTCGCCCCACCGGGGGGCAATCGATGGCCCGCTAAGGTTTTTGCAAGATAGCAGAAAAACGACGAAATGAAGCACCGCGATTGAGGGCTTTATCTCTCACCTCATCATTTTCCCATCATCCCTGAAAATTTTTACCCCGGTTCACCCAAGGTCAGGTCACCAGATGAGGTCAACCAAGGTCACCTCACTTCAATTTGAAGCTCTATAAGAGCTACATTTCGTAGTCCATCGATTTGAAACCTGCTATACTGCATGACCCTTCCAGTGTCTACAACGTGTATATCCGGGATTTTTCGATTTCGTGACCTGAGGTCAGGTCACGAGGCGACCTCTCCCATTGGAAAAGCATGGGGAAAAACTGTCTCATGATCTAAAAGCCACAAAGATGATTGCAAATACTCAGACTGCTCAGAACAGCGTTTTTGGACACCCTTTCACGGATCCCAGGGGTCATATTTGCCATTTTACATTTCCAAGGTCATCCAAGGTCACCAGGGGTCAATAAAGTATTTTGACAATAACGTTTGACCTAATTAAGCTAGAGCGCTGAAACAAATACCATCGTGTTTGTCTTGTCACTGGCTTTCATTTCATGTACGGCAAGGTCACTTTCTGACCTTTCGTGACCTCAGGTCATATTGGGTCACGAGGTGACCTCTGGAGGTCAAACCACTGGCGGGAGGTATTTACGTTCCACATAGCGGAAAAAGGTCTGGCAATTTCCTATCAAATGTACTTAACCAGATCTAAATAGCTATAATGGCATAGGAGTTATGCCCAGTTTTCTTAAGCATTGCACATTTGAGTGAAAAAAGCCTATCTAAACTTTCTTGATCTCTGGAGGTCAAACCATTGACCTGAGCGCTTAAATATGTGAAGTAATTTTTTACTGAATTCGTGCGAGCTTTCTAATGCACTTTGCAGATTTGCGCTAACCCCCATATTTTTGGAGTTAGAGGGGGCCATCGATGGTCCCCTGGTGGGGAGAAGGTGGCGCCGGACCCCCGGTGGGGCGCGGATTAAACCGAGGGGTAAGTCCAGCTTTAGTAAAAATTTCCAAAGCTAGCTGCAAATATACAGTTACAATACACACGGCGATTTGTCTAGTATGACGTCTATTGTGACTGCTGTACCTATTGCTGGTTCGAAGTGAAAAGTTTATTTTTATTTCAATGCATGCATAGTATTTGCTTGATACACATGTGCTGTACACAGTGAGGTCCCGCGGCGTACTGTACAGTGTGGGTGCCACGGCGTGTTGTACACAGTAAGGTGCCACGGCGTTCTGTACACAGTAAGGTGCCACGGCGTGCTGTACACAGTGTGGTGCCACGGCGTGCTGTACATAGTAAGGTGCCACGGCGTGGTGTACACAGTGAGGTACCACGGCGTGTTGTACACAGTGAGGTGCCACGGCGTGGTGTACACAGTAAGGTGTCACGGCGTCGTGTACACAGTGAGGTGGTGTTACACAGTGTGGTACCATGGCTTGCTGTACATAGTAAGGTGCCACGGCTTGCTGTACATAGTAAGGTGCCACGGCGTGGTGTACACAGTGAGGTGCCACGGCGTGTTGTACACATTGAGGTGCCACGGCGTGGTGTACACAGTAAGGTGCCACGGCGTGGTGTACACAGTGAGGTGCCACGGCGTGCTGTACACATTGAGGTGCCACGGCGTGGTGTACACAGTGAGGTGCCTGCCACGGCGTGTTGTACACAGTGAGGTGCCACGGCTTGCTGTACACAGTAAGGTGCCACGGCGTGCTGTACACAGTAAGGTGCCACGGCGTGCTGTACATAGTAAGGTGCCACGGCGTGTTGTACACAGTAAGGTGCCACGGCTTGCTGTACACAGTAAGGTGCCACGGCGTGTTGTACACAGTGAGGTGCCACGGCGTGGTGTACTCAGTAAGGTGCCTGGCAAGTTGTTGGTGTGTGCAAGGTCGCTTTTCCCGATTAAATGATGATAAAAGAAATTGGAAACTGGCACCACTAGAGCTCTCTATAATGTGTAGAAACAAGACACGTGAGGGTAAAAGAGAAGAAGCTCTCATCGATCAGTTACTTGCTTATATCAAATCCTTGTATTATAAATGTGGCAGAGTAAGGTTTCAGTGCTTTTGGGTAGCTATAGCCGATGAATGTAAACCAAACACCACCCTAATAAAAATGTTTCTTAAGAGCTAAAGGTTCTTAAGAGTGTAAAGGCATTGTCTAAAGGTGAAGACTAAAGATTATTTCATCTGATGGTAACAAAAAACTGTTCTAGGAAATACTCATGCTTGTTCGTGCTGAAACGCCTTCGAAGTGGCGCCGAGAAACTTATGAAATTCGGAGGAAAGAATGAAGTGTTTAAATCACTCCACTGCAGGAGGGCTCTGAATGTTTGAACCTTCTGGCCATTTGCAACGACGTTTACGTATGCAGAGCGGGGGCGCTCCCGCTGAGCCAGCTTCTCTATCATCTGAATAAGACAAAAGATACGCACTAGCACTGGCACGCGCGGCATATCCACCTCATGCAACTAGGAAAGGCCAGCCGAGACCCCCTCATGCGGCGCCAACGGCAACATGCAGCTGTGTCTTCTGAAAACTATCAACTTTGGAAAATACTTTGGTAGAACTCCCCAATTAACCCGCGCCCCACCGGGGGTCCGGCGCCACCTTCGCCCCACCGGGGGCATCGATGGCCCCCCTCTAAGTCCGAAAATATGGGGGGTTAGCGAAAATCTGCAAAGTGCATTAGAAAGGTCGCATAAATTCAGTAAGAAATTACTTCACATGTTTAAGCGCTCAGGTCAATGGTGTGACCTCCAGAGGTCAAGTTAGGTCACGATAGGCTATTTTCAATCAAATATGCAATGCTTAAGAAAACTGGGCATAACTCGTATGCCATTAGAGCTATTGAGATTTGGTAAAGTACATTGGATAGGAAAATGACAGACCCTTTTCCGCTATGAGCAACATAATGACCTCCCGCGAGTGGCTTGACCTCCAGAGGTCACCTCGTGACATGAGGTCACCAAAGGTTCGAAAGTGACCTTGCCGTTCATCAAATGAAAGCCCGGAATGGGACATACACGATGGTGTTTAATTCAGCGCTCTAGCTTAATTAGGTAAAATGTTATTGCCAAAATACTGTTTTTGACCCCTGGTGACCTTGCATGACCTTGGAGAAGTCAAAGGAAAAATATGACCCCTGGGATTCGTGAAAGGGTGTCTATGAACGCTTTTGTGAGCAAGCCAAGCATTTGCAATTGTTTTTGTGGCTTTTAGATCATAAGACAGCTTTTTCCCATGCTTTTTCAATGAGAGAGGTCACCTCGTGACCTGACCTCAGGTCACGAAATCGAAAAATCCCGGATATACACCTTGTAGACCCTGGCAGGATCATGAAGTGTAGGAAGTTTCAAATTGATCGACTTTGAAATGTAGCTCTTATAGAGCTCAAAAGTTGAAGTGAGGTGACCTTGGTTGACCTCGCCTGGTGACCCTGACCTTGGGTGACCCGGGGTAAAAATTTCAGGGATGGTGGGAAAATGATGCAGTAAGAGATAGAGTCTACAATCACGGTCCTGCGTCTCGTCGTTCTTCTGCTATCCCGAAAAAACCTTAGGGGGCATCGATGGCCGCGGTGGGGCGAGGGTTAAAGCACAAAATCTATCCTTTAAACCTAATACATCCAAAGAAACATACAAGGCGTGACTCTCAGCAGATAGCTTTATCTAACGACTCGTTTGCCAGAATTAATTTTTGCAATGTATGTACATTACTGACTAGTGTAAGAAGGTAAGCTTCCTTCGAATCGCTTCTATCAGGCTCAGTGAGAATTTGAGATTTGTGCCTGTTTTGGTGATCCGTTTGAATTTCTGGTGGCAATTTGTTTCCTCTCCTCGGATTGATGTAACATGAGACGCTGATTTTAATTTACCCCTATTTAAGGTAGCCCAAATTTTTAATAAGCGCGGCCAAAAATTGGACCATTGTCCCTAGAATTATTGAGTATTTCCACATACTACCATTGTCAAAGGGGAAACAATTATTCACTCATGGCAACAGCAGTCCTGCACAGCACAGTGAATGCATTAACACAATGAAATCATCCACGGCCAAGTTTAACAAAAACATAATTTCCAGCATGCTTGGTGTATTTTATTTCAGTGTTCACTTGCAGCAGCAGATATTTTCGATAGTCCACCTGATAGACGCTGGATGTCACCAGGTGCCTACCGGCGCCAAAGGTACGCCAACTAAGCTTCAAAAGCAATAGATTATTGAGAGATTGATTGCAAGGTCACTTAAAGGGAAAGACGCACCTTTATAACGTGATTTTAACGGAGAAAGCCAAGTTGTAAAGCATGGCGAAAAACCAGTACTCAATACATATTTTCTTTTATAATTCAAAATTTTGGTGGAGAAAAGCTAAAAAAGTTAAAAACCTACCTGAAATGTACCCCTAATGTACCCCAGCTAGGCGGCCATTGTTTTCAGCTGTTGATGTGACAACAGCACTGACGTCAAGGTGAGTAATCAGCCAATTGAAGCCCTTGAAGTCTATTGAATATGGAAGTAGTTGCCAGGTCATGATGTCATCCATAGAGAAAGGTTTATTTTTCACCCTAGAAGAGCATTTAAAAAATCAAAATATTGAGCTCATTGTACATTTGTTGGAGAAGTCATGGACGTTTTCATGATTTTCGGCTAAAAATACCCATAACTACACTAAATTCCTGGATTCGACCAAAGTGCCACATTCCCTTTAACACATTTGGACTTGACTGTCGTTTACCGCAAAAATTAGCAATGTAGTCAAAATATCACTTCTTGATACTAATCTTTACGGTATCAGTTGTCTCAGCTGCGATGAATGGGGATGACTGCATATTACACAGGTATTCTTCCGCGTCAAATCGATTAAGAAAATGGCATTTTCGTACCCGACCCCTCAGAATTCGATAAAAATTGGTGCACCTGTTGGACCATATGAAAGAACGTCACACATACAATTTCAGTCCGGAGCAGTGCTTGAGATCAGATCTAGAGGTCATCAAAGGTCACGCGTTTTCGCTGACTTGTCTCCAAACATGGATAATTATTGTGTTAAAGAAATCTTGATGACCAAATTGTTACCAATGACAGTCAAATGCTTCGCAATTCTGAAACTGGAACCGATTTGGGTGTGACTCATATTTGACCTTTGACCTGGCAAGGTCAAATTTTATAAATGAATTTTTACTAATTTTGCCTGTTTCAAATGACATAAAATCTTATCACGTGACTTACTTAACCATTGACTACATTTGTGCAAAAACGAAAGGCGGAACCTTGTAAAACTTCTGAAATATCGATATTTGAAGGTGGTAGTGTTCTGCGAAACAGCTGTGTCCCGGGGCAATTTATCTGTGATAGACGATAACATACGTTTTTTGTGCAATTTTGGATGAGAATATTCCAAATTCTTCGACAAATCTTTTCATTGAATAGTTTTTAACCGGTGCATGACTCTGGGTTCGGTAATTTCACACAGAGTAGGGGGGGGTAAAAACCCCCAACTGAACTATGCATGTATAAATTAAGCACATGTAAAAAAATACTGGTGTCCAGTGTTTTCTGAAAATAATGATAAACCTTCAATGTCAACTTTAACATGATGTCAATCTTGAGGTCTTAAGAATCCAAAAACATTAAAATGATAAGTGTGAAATCTGACATCTCGCCTTTTAGCTTTTTATTTGTTTATTGTAGAGCAAATCCTGGGACATTATTGGAATCCCGGTGTCCAAGGCAGTAACAAAAGCAAAAAATGTTGTTAAGATAAAAGTTATGGCCCGATTGTTTGCCAAATTATTGTTCAAACTATTAACACTTGACCCAAGATTGACCCAAGAACCAATTCTGGTGGGTTTCGGATTCAAAGTTCCAACAGAATATTAGGATTTGGCCCAGAAACACATTAGCAGTACTAAATGATGGAATGGAACATGTGTGAGTTTATGGGTCTTATTAAACTTTCTAGACCTTTAACTTTGAAATCATTTGTTTTTATTTCATGTCATAGGGCGTCAAATTCTTCATTACAAATACGGATCACAAGTGCACATTTATAATTTGCAAAGTAAGATCAACCGACATACTATAATAACTGGCCTTTTACTCACTAGGTCATCATACTCGTATATTTTTGTCACGCGTACCTCCCTGCCTGTCTCACTGCTTAAATATAGCTTGACGAACACATAACCCTCACGCAGTTAGGAGCACACACATTCACACTTCTCGTTTCTAGTATAGTGCGGGCAGCAGCAAAACTTGTCATTCAACACATTGCGTTCCTCTACTATCAGATTTTCAGGGAAGTACTCGACAAACGTGGTCGTTAAATGCATATTCAGAAAATCATAAAATTGTTCCGGAGTTTCTATGATATGCGTATATAAGCTTGCTCGTTTGGCAAGCCTTTTTATTGGCCCTCCCACCCCATCACAGGGCCCCTTTCCTTGCGCAGTGGCAAACAAAATGTCACTCATCATCCATGTCAAAACAGATGCACTGCAGCAGTATCATGGGTCGAACAGTCATATCGCGGAAAAGAGAGAGAGAGAGAGAGAGAGAGAGAGCGAAAAAAACGAAAAAACGTCAGGGTTTAACACTGTTCCAGTTTTCAGATTAGTTTCTAATAGGCAGCGCGACGTTTCCTGCAGACGCTTGGCACATCTTGCTAGATACAAAGATGTGCTAAACTCCTTTGCAATCTTCCGAATAGTCCAAGTTCTTAGTACATTGTCATCACTCTTAACACGCGCATTGACGGGGGTCTGACCCACCCTTCGCTTTGACGGGGGGTGGCGGGTACCCCCCTAAGATCTCGAGAACCACGGTAGGTAGCGAAAAACAGTAAACGGCGTTGGGTAGCCCACCCACTTTTCCATCAAAAATATTTGAACTATTTTTTTACGTTCACATTTAAGGTCACGACAGGTCAAAACATGCCGTCATAGGAATAACATATAAATGAAGGTTTCCGGCTATTACAGCTGAACAAGTAAAGATAGAGCAAATACTACTTAAACTGTATGAATCCTCGCAGCAAGCCAAACCGAACGATATATAATTTGACCTTGCTAGATCAAATCAAGCATTTGACCTGCCCCGAGGTCAGGTTAGGGTCAAATTATATTAAATGCATATAATCAGAACCGCAAAAACAAGGCAAATCTAATACAGCTAAAATAAACGCTTTATCACCATCCGTTACTGAGTTATTCAGTCTAAACCATTTTTCCCATGTATTTCCAATAGAGAGGTCATGGCTCGTACCTGACCTTAGGTCACCGATATTAAAATACCGGAACATATTTTAGAGAACTCGGTGGGCCAATTATGTGATATGAGTTTCAATCGGATAAGTTCATCTTGTTCCGACTTATGCTATCTTAACCTTTTTTGAGGTCAGGTCACTTGACCTGTACTGGTGACCTGACCTGAGATGACCTTACCTTAAATTTTCACAGAAGTTGTAAAAATGATGAGAAAAAAGGCATGCCAAGTACGGCGGCGCTACGCGCCGCCGTTTTTATGCTGTCTCTGAAAAACCCGATGGGGGTACCCGCCCCCCGTCAATGCGCGTGTTAATTTGTCACTGGGTTTGGTCGAGTCTTTGAATTTCTGACGAAATTGGTTCATCATATCATCAAAGTTTTGCGATTTCCCTTCAGGAAGGAAAAGCACAAAACTTTGATGACAGGACTGTCTTTGAATAATTCAAAATGTCTCCTCTGCATCGAGCCTCCCAATCTTCCTATGGAGAGAAGTCCGAATCTTTTGATAATTTTGTCTTTCTGCACTTCTTAGACCTTCTTATTCACCTTTGCTGAATTGGCGTTTCTCCTAGGGCCTGTGCCGATTGGCCTCAACATATTGATCCAAATCCATGGCTCCATCGCTGGAGTTCTGTATTTCCGGTGTTGAAAGGTCTGTAGTTTCAATCACACTCCGGAGCCCAGAATAGCCTGGTTCTGAGAGAGGCTGCTGTGGCACTTGCACTGGCTCTACTGCTGGACTTGGAACCGTCCCTGGAAAGCATCAGTGTACAAGATGTGCAAACATATTTGTTCACATTTAACTCTAGATCAGAATACTGAATCACCCATTTTGTAATCACAGGCCTGCACCCTTTAACAGTTTTTCCCTCATGTCGATGAAATGGGTCAGAACATTTTGTCCTCCTGTCACTCCGCCGTTCGTATCCAGATTATTTTCCCATTTGCGGTTAAATAAGTCAAGACTGTTCAGTTCCAGGCTGCGATTCTAAATCAGTCAGCTCTGTGGGTGCGTTCTTCATAAAACTGTTCACCTGCTCTCACTAAAGACACATCCGCACAAGTAAGCCTGGCAGCAACGAATAGCTCGTGTTTTGTCGCTTGTGGGCATCGTCGTTATCGACGGATCAACCTCTAACCGAGTAGGAGCGTCGCATCTCTGTCTCCTCTAACGTCTGTCTCAGGTTTCTTCAAACGCCATTGAGATAGTACACCCCAGATCTAGTCACAGTTTGCTGTTGTGATATGTGTCTCACGCCAGTTTCAAAGCATCCTGGTACCAATAATTTCACGCCATGAACATGCTCAAGTTCGAATATTTTACGGGGTCATGTAAGGTCAAGTCAACTTGATCATGCTACAAATGAGGCGTGTACTGTAAGCTTTCCATCATCCAAACGCTTTTTTTGCGAAGCTTGGACAAACGAAACCTATGTAATCGCCGTTCACAGCTTAATAGACTCGGGGCACGTCTGCAGCACAGTGCACTACTATGCTAAACTACCAGTATCTCAAAAAGTTTTCTTGTCTCCGCCTTTCTTTTTTAGGCCTGTCTTTAAAGTGGTATAACCATTTGTGTGACAGAGTTGTATTGAATTTGAAGCAGGCAAAGTTGGTAAAAATCATTATTTTCGAATTTGCCCGAGCTAGTTCAACAGTCAGGTAAAGGTCAAGTCAAATTTTTGTATGGTTTCAGAATGGCCAATCATTTGTTAGTGATTCTCCAAATTTGTGCTGCTCAATCTATTTTGAGACCGGAAATATAAATACTTAATTTATGACAAGTTGGAAAAATTGGTGACCTTCGATGACCTCTAGATCTGACCCCAGATGTCACTGGGTCATGAAAATTTGCATGTGGTGTTTTACTACATGGTGGAAGCACATTACAAAGTTTCATAAAAATCAGAGGGATCGGGGATTTTCATGACAGATCTGACGCGGAATGACCCACATGGTATAATTACTTTAGCTTGTTCGCCCCGTCCAACTATTCCCCAGTTTTCAGCTATGGTGTTCTCTCTCGCTCTCTCTCTCTCTCTCAGCGTTTTTTAGTTTGAATGGCAAATAAAATGTTTAGAATGGAGCGGTCAATAGCTTTCTGATTATGTATGTTCTGAAGAGACCTGGCCTAAGCCAAGCTAACCTGACCAATTGTACCTTAATGCGACACAGAAATGGTGACGCCCTTGTTAAAATATGTCAGTCACATTACCAGGAGATGGTTTCATGCCATGAACAGGGACTGCTTATGGTCCCCACGCTGGGACGGCGATCTTCCCGGTGCACAGTGATGCAGGGCGCCCGAATAACGGGATGGAACCTATAACTCAAAACCAATCATGATAGAACGATGATTTGAAATTCCAATGAACGCTTTTCATCCGATGGTTCCAACAGGCAAGCGCAATACTGGTTTTCAATTTTAGGCTTTCGTCAAATGTCCATTTAGTGATGTCAGTAAAATGTAATGATTGTTCATTGGTAATTATCTCTTTTAACCTCAGCTATATCATTTTTTACTTCAGCTATAGTTGGGCATCATACCTGTTGGTAGGGGTGTGCATTAATATATCTTTCGGGGTGCCTCGGCACCCCAATGATGTGCTGGCACCCCAATGGTGATTTGGGCAACCCCAACAAAAGGTGAAGCAAAGTCCTTATAAAGTGTGCAAATAGAGGAAATTATCAACAAATACCTGCTCCATAGCGCTAGAGTGGCATTCTGCTTCTGATCTACAACTTAGTTTTCTATCAAAGAACGGAAAGACTGGGAAATAATGGACAATAAACATCGATGATGTTTCAAGTCCCGAATTATTGTTCTGGCTTTTCATCATCCAACACGGAACAAAGTAGCACGTTTCTCTTCTGGTATATTATCTGGTTGTACTTCGGCAGGACTCCCTATCAGTCCTCACTCTCTATAACTCGTCCGACGGTTAAGTTTTATATCCATGAACATCTCTCTCCTCCTTCCCTCGGTAACATTGGGACTGGGCCCCAATCCTTTCCACTCAGTAGAAACCCATTGCGACTCTCCTGACTTCAGCGAACTCGGTCGCCGGCTACCCTGTGCTGACTGCCGCCGTCTCGCCTGTACCGAAGACCAGCCTCGGATAGTGAGGCAAATAATCAAGTCAATAGAGAGCAAGGTATGGCTGTAAATGCTAAAAAAACAATTTTAATACCTGGTTTTTGGTTTGAAGCTCTATCATTTTCATGGATAAATCATTTTAATGGATTCTGCTGAATTTCTCGCGATACAAGTGAACGCGCCTCCACCAATCAGCGGCCGCCATCCGCCGGCAGCCGCGATCGCCTGCGGGCCCAGAGGTTACGGGGGTCACGCTGGCCACCGCTGACGCCAAGTTAAAGCCTCGGTGGGGAGGGGTCGCGTGCGGATTGTAATGCCTTCGTGTGTCGTGTTGAAAACGGTGGTCATTGTGCCTGGTGTCAGACTTAGGGAGGGGAACCGGTGTGAGCCATTCTGTACACGTGGGTAAGATATATGGGTTAGGCGTTTGTGCAATGTGCAGTGTCGATAACCCTGGAATAAACATGAGTGCGAGTTCATGAAATGAGTTCGGTATATGAGTATGCTTGACGGAAAAAATTGCAGGCACCAATTTCAAGTCCATAGTATTTTTCGCTATCAGGGTAGATGATGCAGCTTTTTCAAGACTTTTTAGACTTGACACACTTATCAGTAATACAGCACACACGTTGTATGTGGCATACACACCCATCTGACATTTCATGCATTCATGCATTATGGGTTCTAGCAACATGCTCTGTTAGCTACAATGTTTCACTTGTGTTCATATTCATTTATGGCCTAAATGAACAGGGGTATCGCGGCACGGAACATTACCAGATCCCACACTGATTTGACGTCACACCGATTTGAAAACCTTTTCACCTGTAACAGAGGAAAATTAAATTAAATAACATAATACTAGACTTGTTATCTATTTTAAACACATATAATGTCAGTTCTCTTATTTTCAATAAAAATTGTCTGGCGTTGCAGGAAGGTGTCGCATGCTCTTTAACTCAAGCTGCTCGATATCGGGTCCCCGCCCGGTTTTTGCCCCTACTGCGAATTCTGCGAATCTATCGGATTTTATATCCGGAATTGTTCCTTTCTTCGCTTCTCATTAAGAAGTTTAAGTAGAAGTTCCCGCAATTACTTATGTTCTACGGAAATTCTGTCGTCTTAGTTTTTTAAGTGCCTAAGGTTCTTATTGTGATCATAAAATCTTAACTTTTTTAGGTATTAGGTGTTATTTCTTGATTAACCTGTGACAGAAATTGCACAAAGCTACCGTTTATAATTATGATGTGGTAAATGTGTGAAGTTGTATATTGGGTTTTTGTCTCCTGACCTGGCTGCCTCCCATATTTCGAGGCCCTGAAGGCATGTGCGGCGGTGGCCGGTCTGATGGCCTGCCCTTGTTGGGCCGATACAGCTGGGTTTTCGATAATCGGGGAGACTAAGGTGGCCGGCGGCTGACCGGCCTATCTCCTCGGAGAGATAGATGGCGCCATTCCTCAAAGCTTACGGATTTCCGTACCGCACATTTTCAGGCTTTCCCCACAGAGGCGCCAAGGTTGTTTGATACATCAAATAGCGCCCCAAATGTTTTATATTGGTCGTTTTTCTCCAAAAGCGGTGGGTAATGAATAGTGGACCTCAGGCAAGAAAGCGACGTAGCATGATGCGACGCAGTCGCAGAGATGAGTTTTTCCAAGATAGTGGGCTGATCTCTCCCCCCCCACCCGAGTTTTTAACAGCCTGTGGGATACTGAGGAGTTTTGCCGCACACTGTGACTGGACGCGACTTGAACTAAATGTAATATGGGCATGTTTTATAGTAAATAAAGTGAAGCGAAACGCCTGGAAAGAGTTATCACTAAATTTAGAGGAATGCTTTCAACAGAAATGGAGAACTTACATGTGTATATGTCTTAACAGCTAAAGCAATTTACGTGACCAGATTTGGATGGAAACGGGGTGAAGCCGCAAACTTCTTTCCTGATGACTGTGGATAAAATATTCCTGTCCTGGTGGTAAACAACGTTCGGGGAATTCCACTTCTCCGCGTGGAGAATGAGAGCAAAATCTGCCCAAATATTTTGCTTACGAAGAACAACCTGTGAGGAAAATGTGTGCGTGGAGTTCATTCCAACGCTTAATCCAGCTTGAGCAAGCACCAAGCACTGCCGTCATACTGTTTGGCCGGCACAGGTGAAATTTCAACATTGAAAACACTCGTTCGCCTTACCTTTGTTTTTCGGTAGGCGATCTTGTACTCGGTGACTGAGCTGTAGCTCTTGACCTTCCACGCGAGGTCGTACGACTCAGCATCTCCGTCCATGGGTGGGCTCACCACCTGAACTTTGTCGGCGACGCCTGCCGGAGAACAGCGCTTGCTGGCACATCTTCAATGCTGGTTTTATCGGTATTTGTCGAGGGTATCCCGGCGCTGCTGGTAGAGAAGTGAATCCTCCCCGCGGATGACAAAGGTCAGCGGCGGTTTCAGAGCTGACCTTGAGCTATAGAGTGGAGCTTCCAGATCCGCTCGATAATGGACCAGTGATCCGCCCTTTATAAGCCGCCATACGAATGTCATTTAGCGCTCTTAAACTCGCTAAAAACAGTGAGTTTTTCCCATACATATCTAAGAAGTGTCTTATGGGAGGACCCATCGACGTAAAAAGCGGGGGGGGGCAGAGGACGGCGCCCCCTTCTCACAAATCAGGGCAAGGACGTTGCCCCAAAATTTTGAGCCTTGGTTTAACTTGTATTTGATGTTCGCACTGTTACCCGCGTGAATCTACACAAATGTGTATATGGGGAGCATTGTCCTTATTGTTTCATATGCAGCCAAAACTCTCGGAAATTTCCTCCCAGCCCTTCCCCCCGTTCATCGCCAGTTCAGCGATGGGCCCAAGAATAATTGCGTGAAGAAGACGTCCTTGGGTGAACCCTTCCTGTTATACTACTCTTTTTGATATATGGTCCACACTGAGTTTATCTGTAGACTCACCCACCTAGGACAGCTATCTTGCCGTGAGAAGTTCCCAGCTGATTGCTGGAGTTGCACGTGTAAGTGTCGAAGTCGTCCAGTGTGACGTCATCGATCGTCAGCACGTGCCGAGTGGTGTCGATGACGTCATTGGCGGTGGTGATGTGGCCCGCGCTGATTGGTGAGCCTGCCCGGCTCCACGTTACCTGCAAGCGGGAATTGGTTTTTCGGAGCTAATGTGGAAATCTCTGATAGTCCTATTGCTGTGAGCCAATAATATTATCCGTCCATTTAAATTTGTCAGTGTTAGCTTTCATTAAACTAATTTCATTGCAATGGTGTTTCCCGTGAAACAATTATCATTTTACAATGCACTCGAAAATGTATCTCTCCGCTGCGTGACTAGCGTAAAATTACTGAATTACCAAACGCTCCGCTCATCCATTGTGAGGGTGCAAAGTGACCGAAATACTTCACTTCAGACGAACAATGCCAGTGGTCTTTGGCGGGCAGGGTATTGAACTTCTGCTGTGGTAGAAAATGGAGGTGTGGGGGAAGTGACGTCACCGAACCATACCAAATCGCCCAACATTTTCCTACTCTCTCCCTTGCTGCTTCTCTCCATATATATATATATATATATATATATATATATATATATATATATATATATATATATATATATATATACATATATATATACATACATATATATATATATATATACATACACATATATATAGATATATTAACAATTAAACCAACACAGCAGGCAGATGAACGCGTTTCGACAAAAATTGTCTTCTTCAGCATCTATGGTAGGAGGTATGACTGTTGAACATTGTAGTCGAAAAATTGAGATGCTGAAGAAGACAATTTTTGTCGAAACGCGTTCATCTGCCTGCTGTGTTGGTTTAATTGTTAATGTCTGTCAACCACTGTTATATATATATATATATATATATATATATATATATATATATATATAATATATAAATTTATCTCATCGATCTATCAATATATTTCTCTCTCCATCTCTGTCTGTCTCTCTATCCCTCCCTCTTCATATCTGTACTTACGTCTGCGATAGGGTCGGCATGTACAAAGCACACCAGCCGGGCCTTGAAGCCCTCTCCCGTGTAAACGGTACTCCGCTCCACCGCCGTCTCCGGTTTGTCTGCCAGAAAAAACACAACGATGAGATACCTAACTCAATGCCAAGCTAGTTGTGGCACCACACCGTTTGGCCAATGCCAGTAGGGTGACTGATACAAATTTTGCTTGATTTGAGTAATAAATGGGAAAAAGTTTTATCTATATTTCAGATTTTTAGTTTGGGTTAAGCTTCTAGCTGATCAAGTTTTGTGTTGACACCAGAATTTAACCACATTCCTGTCAGGCTCTTCGCTACCCCTTTTCCTCTAAGGGGGAGGGGTGGCGGATTCGGTCCCGAATAATATATCAAAATCTACACTTCTAGTTTCAAAAAAATTAAAAATGGATTCATTTGTCTTACGCTGAATTTAATTTTCAGAAAAATTCAAGATTTTGAAACTTGGTGTCAGGGGCGTGCAAGATATACATTTCGTATAGTTTTATATTTTCTACAACTCTTGTTCTCGTAAACTAGTACGTATTGATGGACAAAATTGATGCAAAATCGTTATGTCTTTCAGGTATGGGGCCAGAACTATACGGTGAAGCATATATACATATATATATATATATATATATATATATATATATATATATATATATATATATATATATTTTACCAGTTCTATTGTTGTTGCATAGATAAGCAAACGACAGATACTTCATGACATCTTCAACATAGAAAATCGGTATAATTTCTAAAAATAAAACAGGTAGGAATAAAAACAAAGAAAGGCGAATGCAGGAAAACAAGATACTGGGGGTAGGATGCACGTTATCAATGTCTAAAAGGCATGTATGTACATATTTTCCTGAGCTATTTATACTTTTCATATTCCCTAATCTGTAACTGCCCATGTCAAACCCGGAGACTGAATAATCTTGTCACCTTGGCACACCTATGGATGGATTTTTCCCTATTCAATATCGGATGATTGTCCCATTCATTGCACTTACTGGCCTAGCCGCGCGGCAGTGTCTACGGGCACGGGCACTCGGTCCAGCTGGGCCAGGGGGTAGTGTTTCCGACCCGTGGTGCGGTGCGCTCTGTATTGGAGGCTGTGGGGTTGTTTCTTGGCGCGCAGTGGGCCGGAGCCCCGGGAATATTTGAGATTCGCCAGGCTCCGGCCTGTTGGGGCTCCGGCCTGTTGCGCGTCCTGGGGTGCTTCCCACGGCCTCTGCTGCGTCAGGTTCGCTGCATCCCACGGTGACCCTGTGCATGGTCCTGCCGGCCCTCTGGGCTGATGGCGTCAACAAGGTGGGTGGGCTCTGATTGGAGGGGTTCTGAGTATCTCGCCCCTCTGTGACGGCCGCACCTGCCCCTGTAGACACTGTTCCAGCCCCCCGGGCCCAGCGGCTGGCCAACGGGGGGGGGCGAAGTTAGATATTTTTATCATGACGTCCTCTCAAGCAACACTTTCTGCTGGACATACTTTACGGACTCCGATCTTGCCTCGAACCGGACTACCCCGACCACATTATCTGATTCTGCCGTTGTGGTGGACTCCACGGATGACAGACCCCCGCGCCAACAGACCCGACCTCTTCTAACTCTGTGGGGATAATACCACCCCCTGAGTCTTGTTCTCACTCAGGAGCAGGATGACAAGATTGACCTTATTAAAGTTTTTTATGCGCTGACAAAATTTGGAACTGCAACCCACGTCCATCGACACTCAAGTCCAAAATTGGAAGTGGCCATGTCATGGGAAGTAGAAACGCGTAATCTCTTGTCTGCCAAAAGTTTTTCCTTTTTAGGCGAGGAAAAGTCAGTGGACAGTATACCAGTCTGTCGCTCATTATCCGACAAAGAACAGCGCTGTAGGCGTTGTTACTTGTCGGGAGATGACAGATTTAACGGAAGAGGACGTTCTGATCGGTCTGGAGGAGTAGGGTGTAACCAAAGTACGAAGAATGGTTAGGAGATTGAATGGGGAACTCGTGCCGAAGAATACGTTCGTCGTAACTTTCGACAGAAAGGAGCTCCCTAGGGATATCCGGGTCGGCTGGTTCTCCGTGTGTGTTCGCAAGTACGTGCCGGACCCCACACGATGTTACCGCTACCAGAGACACGTTCACGTAGCTAAGTCTGGTAAAGGATAGAAACAATGTGGGAAGTGTCCGTCGGTGGGTCACGGGTCAGCTGCTTGGGATGCTGACGTCACAACTACGCGGTGTGCAGTGTAGACCATGAGGCGCGGTCAGGTACATGCCCCAAGTTTCTCCCCGAGAGAGAGAAGCTAAAGGCCATGATCATGGGGGCGACTCCCGGAGAAACTGCCAAACCACGACCCAGGATAAAACACGTAGCTCAATCGAACCAACGACACAGCAGACGACTTCTGCCTTTTCTTTTCCTTTTCGTGACGCTCTGGTGGGAAAGACGCAGCGTGTTAACACGCGCATTGACGGGGGTCTGAGCCACCTTTGCTTTGATGAGGGCGGGTACCTGCCCCCTAAGATCTCAAGAACCACGCTAGATAGCGAAAAACGACAAACAGCGTCGGATAGCCCATCCAGATTTCTAAAGAAAACACCTGAACCATTTTTTGTCAGGTCACATTTAAGGGCACTAGAGGCTAAGGCATGCCACCATGGGCATAAGATGTAATTGAAAGATTTCAGTCATTACATCTGAACTAGTCAAGATAAAGCAAAACAATCTAGACCATTGGACTCCTCGTCGCAGGACAAATCTAATTGTACATAATATGACTTTGCTAGGCAAATTAATTCAAATCTAGGATTTGACCAGACCTGAGGTCATGTCAAGGTCAAATTAGGTCAGAATACATATTAAAACCGCAAAGATAAGGCAAATACATATAATGCCGTTCAAATGAACGCTGTATCACCATCCATTACTAAGTTATTTAGTTAAAACCTTTTTTCATCCATTTCCAATGGGGAGGTCATGGCTCGTACCTGACATTGGGTCATCGATATACAAAATACCGGAATACATTATGCAGAATTTGGTGGGCCCATTATGTGATTATCGTTACAATCGGATAAGTTCAACCTGTTGCGACTTATGTTGTCTTAAACTTTCTTTAAGGTGGGATCACTTGACCACTTGTCACTGGTGAGCTGACCTGATAAGACCTAACTTTAATTTAAAAAAGTTTTTGAAAATGATCAGAGAGAACTCATGCCACGTACAGCGGCGCTACGCGCCGCTGTTTTTATTCTATCTCCAAAAAAGCTGAGGGAGGCGGGTACCCACCCCCGTCAATTCTCGTGTTAAGTCACCTGCTGACATGGATCCATCCATGCATGACATCATGTATCTGTCCGTGCGTGAGTTTATGCACCTGCCTGTTGGTCAGGTTCGACAGTCTGACAACCAACTGGACACCACGACTGTTGAAGCCCAATTCGACCAGTCACACAGGGTCACAACCGAGAAGTGTCCAGACGGACCCAACGGAGGACTCGGTCGTGTCGGCACCAACACCGCAGTCTAACGGTGGTACAAGAGACACCGCTGAGAAAAGGGATGCTCACAGGTGTTCGTGATAGGCCACAACCAGTGGCTCAGACAGAGAGTCGCAGAACAGCTCGAGGAACCTCCTGCAGCGAAACGTGCACGGGTCAACCGAGCAGGTGCTACCGTCTCTCTAGGAACAGACATACCTCCTGCTTTGACACACAGCGCAGGACCTTCACCCAAAAACCCCGGAAGTGCACACACTCCTGCAACCGTAACAATTCCAACACCACAGACATAAAAAACCAGACAGAACATCCTCAAATATAGCAACCAATAAGCTCAGTTCAGAGAAGTCCTCCTTCGCACCCCAAAGGGTCGTCGTGTGAGCAAAGGACCGAGTGGAGTAATTTCATCTGCGGGTTTTGGAGATGAAGGGTTAATGCCGCCGCCATACCCTCCACCACCCCCGCCTCCACCAACACCACCCGCGAAAACAACCAACAGGGAATACCCGGGCACAACTACGCGCAGCGGGAAACCCAGACTCTCCTCTCCAAACTTACGATGTGTGGAAAAATCCTCCAACATTTTAGAGAAGATAAAACAGATTTGGTTTTTTCGGGATTCGAGGGGAAAAATGATTTAGGTTCCGAGGGTTCGGAAGCTTCAGTCAAGACAACACTCTGGTTTCACCGAGAGCATCGGAAACGTGCAGCATGACTGGCAGGATGTGCCGCGCCCCTCCCCCGGTAGAAATGGGAGGTATCCCATGCAGAGAGTCAGGGAAGCCTACATGGATATGGGCGTAACATTCCTGCGCCGCTCTCCACCTGAGGGTGCGGGATATCCGGAACGAATGGCAAGACCACCAGCAGAGAGGGACACACGCGCAGCTTGGTGTGTCTCAGAAATGTTTGACGGCAGTAGTTGGGAGACTTCTTGGTAGTTATGTTTGTTATATTGAAAGCTACTATCCGATCCACTTAGTGTTCTGTGTCGGACATGACGTAAATATCTAACTCTGACCTTAGTGCGCATTTGAAACAAGACTGGGCGCGAAATGACCAAGTAATCGAGGTGCCCTAAAACCCCAAAAAACATACTAAAATACCCTTGCATGTACAGTCTTGAAATCCCCTTAATTACAATAAGTGAACACGCCTATGGCATCTTATCGTCATATATAACATAAGGCTGGGGGCCTGCAACCGTTACTTTTGTTCTCTCGGCTGCTCTGTAAGCAGTATATTCACTTTGCAGCAATACAATTCAATTACATTCTAAAACCTCCATTTTGAGTTCTTGGAACCGTATCTGAAAAAAATTAGAGGGAAATGTAAATTAATTATCACATGATAGCCTTTTTACAATATCCAAACATTCTAACTGTTTCTGATGCTATTACGGACGGCTTTGTCGCCAATGGAGGACGCACCGTTCACAATAATACTCAGTTTGCGAATAGACCCCCAAAAACCGGACCATAGCTCTGCACAAGATAAGGGCATTGTTTAAAAATTTCCAAGAAATCTGATCAATTTAGTTTTAGGAACAGACAAAACGTCATAGTCCAATCGCAACCTGTTGTAGATACATCCCAGAAAAAGAAAAGATAAGGGATGAGCAGAGTCCGGCCCGACAAGAGTAGGGCTAAAGCTGTATTTGAATGATTTTCTGCTTTTGATTCAAATTTTCAAAAGTAAGTCAAATTCAACGTTCAAGACTTTCAGCTTTCCGTGCACAAAAGGGAGATGTGAAACATTGTGTTTGATAGAGAAGAGGATAGATAAAATGTTCATTCTTTCAGACTGTTCATGGTTGCAGCTTTGTGTGATCCAGCACATTGATTGGAACTTATGTTATTAAGCCTGCTTTCAATGTTTAAACTTAGAATAATTGTGTGCATTTATGGTTAAAATAGCAATGGACAGTGGTGCTGCATCTGAGCTAGGTATACAATTATATGTATCATATATGCCCTGTAATTTAGTAAGTATTTGGAGTGGCCCTAATAAAACATACACTCAATGTATCAGCTTATAATCAGCTCACCACTTTGTGACAAAACTACCCGTGGGTGAAAGATAATGCAACGCCAAGTATCTCCACAAAAATAACACCCCATCTGGATTATTAAGTCCTACAGCCGACAGGTAAACCCTGACCAAATAATCCCTGAGAGCCAGGCCTGATGGCTGCGTTTCGACTTGTGTTACTGCGCTGTCAGCTGATTTTCCCGGTGTGTGCTCAGTCTGCTGATTACGCGTCTCTCTGTAAGCCTCAGGCCGAGCAAACAGGAGTGCCCCCGGGCATGAACCTGCGGCAGCAAACGGATGCTCAACTTTTTACCGGCTCGGGCTCCGTACCACCTGGAAAATGATTAATAATTAAGATGGTTGAGCGTTACAAAACTTATCATTTTGCGAATTGGGGTCAATCTAGGAATTACAAATGGGGTAGGGGCTTTTCATGTCGGAGGCGGAACATAGACCAGAGGTGCCTATTTTTTGGGTGACGTGACTTATCAGAAAGGGGGGCTGTCCCAAAATCTCGTCGAGGGAACGCCTAGCCAATTCCAAAGAGCTTCTGTATAGATGGTAATAAATGAAAGAAAAATATATATGCTTACAAAACCCAATACATGCAGCTCTTCCAATAAATATTTTTGTTCCTCACTTATCTTCGGCCTTGTACCTTGTAGACAATTGCCGCGGACGTCGGAAGCCCCGAGACGGCGATATAATAGCAAAGCGGAGAATAGTGAGAGAGGCAACGAAATTCGACTGAGAGAGCCCGATATTTAACGGTATCGTGGAAAATAGCGCTTAACACAATCTGGAATCCTGTGATGGAAGGAATTTGTCACATAATTTGTTGAGATATTTGCATTGCTCGTACTCATCAACATTTACTCACAAACCCGTCGAAACTGGTAACCAATTATCGATGGAAGTCAATAAATATTGTTTAATATTGACACCAAAATTCAGATGCAATACCGTTGCGCTTATGCATACAAATGTATGTTTATCCTGGAGTATCAGGCTTTTGAAATGAGGGAGGGCAGTTTTGCGTTGTCAGGTGACAATAATCATCTTTTAAACAAGGATGTTTGATTTGATGAATAATCGTTTCTCGTCGAAAAAGAATCGTCACTCTGATTACATATATACATATATATATATATATATATATATATATATATATATATATATACTTGCTTATACGCGTTGAATTAGCATAGCTTAAACGGAAGTGATTCTTTACATAAATAGCTCATGCCAAACTAGATTTTTCAAGTGCAATATTTGTACCCCCGAGCTCATTTGATTTTTGAACACCTTGAAAATAGTGTAATTAAATAAACTGAAACCGGTCGGTGAAAAAGAGACTTATTTATGAGTTTTGGACAGCTTATCATAATTTAAATCATGAAAACAAGAGCCTAATTAATTCTATCGTAAAAACTAGCAAAAAGTTATCAAAAACAGTTTCAGCAGTTCAGTTCAATAGGCGTTGCATCGAAGAAGAAGAATATATATATATATATATATATATATATATATATATATATATATATATATATATATATATATATATATATATATATATATATATATATATATAATATATATATAAATCCATTAATATATAATTTGCAAACAGAAAACGTAATCAGACATTTAGAACAAGCAGAGAGAAGTACTGAAATGCAAATATGCTCGTTTAACAACACAAGCAAAAATGAAAATATTTGGTCGAAGTACACAAATAAATATATATATATATATATATATATATATATATATATATATATATATATAGATATATAGAAATTATATATATATAGATAATTATAGATATATATATATATATATAATTATAGATAATTATATATATAGGTAATTACGTACAAACTAATACAAAATTATAAATATCCATACTATTCGGAACGTTTTCATATACCCAGCCAAAGTATAGGCAATTAGAGGCAGAATATGCACATCAGCTCCCGTCGAAAGACATCAGTCTGGATATCTGATTCGTATTGCACTCTGCATTCTACGAAATGTAAAGCTCGCGCTTGGTCTCCGCCCCTTTCGTGCTGAAAGCATAATGTTTACCGCAAGCTATTTTGATGATTTTACAACGATTGGTGGCCCCAAAGTTTTGCAGCAACAAACCAAACAGCGCACGCCACCATTTTCTTTTTGTTTTGTTAAAGAGTTGGCTTATTTGTCCTCTCACACAGCCATTTCCGCATATGCACCCCTCCCAGAAACAAAATCCACACTTGTTGATCTTCCCCTACTCTCCCAGAGCACGTGCTGCAACCGCCAGTTTCCAGATCAACCAAAGCACCAGCACCGCCGAGCACGGGACGGCCGCGCTCGACAGTGGGTGTATATTCTCGCCGTCGTGTGACAGCTCTGTCGTCCGCCGCTCCGACGAAGCGCCGAGTGGGCGCGCCCGTACACCTAAGCAGTCGCCGACTAATGCCATTACCCGATGCGTCCAAACATCCCACCGCTCGCTGCGGCGCTGTGAGCCGACATCCAGCTTCTAGTGATGCCAGTTTCCGAGCCGAGATGTCCATCGGTTGCTCGTGGCTGTGAACATGTAATGATGCTATTTGCTGGTTGGTTTATTGACTGATATATAGCTGTGCATAGGCATCTACCTCGTTACGCACATCAATGTGCCGGTATTGGGTTTCTTTGCTGCCGGGGCGGCATGCCGATTCGATACGAGGATACATCGCCAGATATGATCCGGCGGTCCAATTAGGTTCGCACAGCCAACACAATCAAACGACGGATCCCGGTGTTGACAAGCCTGCCGACTATGTCGCGCGCCCGCAACAGGGTGCGGATTGCACAACTCTAGTTAGCACCGATGTCGACTGTGTCTCAATTATAGACCAGAGTGGTTTGGACGCGCCGGTTCGGTCATAGCATTTGAACTCCTTTCAGTTGTAGGAAACTTCCTGCTCTCCCAGAAAACCGATTAGTAGGCGATTTCCAAAGCACTCAGTCATGATTGGAGTCATGATATCAATCATGATCTAAGTAGGGTGCTATTTCAGCGGCTGCGCACTCGCTGGCGTAGCCATTACGATGGTGAAGTTGTGCCGTGTCAAGGATTGCCTGGCGGAGTTCGTAAATGTCATCCGGGAGACAATCGAATCCGCGATCCACTGCTCCGAAATCGAGCGTCCGGAAATGTCACGTCTTTGAGCGGAACTGAAACAAGAATAAAGGTAACACACTGAATTCTGTGTTGAGTCTTAGCTAGTTCAGCGTGAGAGTACAGATGCAGAATTGTTGAACAGTCCACTGGTGATTTTCTGACTTTGAGGGACACTCGCACATCCTCCAAAGGATACAATCTACACTCCTGCGTATGAGAAGGATGTGCACTAATTTCTGGCAAAAATGGATGCAGCATCAACAAGAGCCCATTGCCAGAATTGAAGTTACGGAGGCGTGAAAAATCAAAGCGAAGCTAGGGTGTAAGGAATGGAAACCAACACTACTTGCTAGCGAGTTTTTTTTGGTAGCGATGCATTCTTGCTCACAGAGAGGGATCCAGAGTTTCGGTAACGGGGGGGGGGGGGTGCAAGCCTCAGGTGGTGGTCAACCTACCATCTGGCGGTGCCCCTTGGAATCGTAAGGGAGGCTTTTGTGATGCTAATTTTGGCTGTAGTTGATGCCGTTTCAAACAGCACTGACCAAAAAAAAATACGCCAGGAAACGGCAGAAGTTCTCACTGTCTCTCTTTAAACATATACCAATGAAACAGGGCGTCTCTATTGGGACTACTTTCGGAAGTCAAAATTGCACACTGACGACCTTTAGAGGTTTTTAGGACTAGTTTCTGTCTCCAATTTGCCCTGTGTGTGCCGAGCGGATAGTGATAAATTTCCAATATTCTACATGAAACGGAAATTAATATATTCATTTATAGGGGACTCAAGCAAAATTATGCGGCTGCTTATTGCCGACCTGTCAATCTTTTTACACCTATAAAATAGGAGTTTTCATTTTAGTCTAGCCACAACCTTTCTTTAGTGACAAATATAAAAACACCTCGGCAAGACTAGTAAATCATAGACGTCTTAAAACAGCATATGTTGGAACTGAGTTATTAGTATATTCGGAATACTTTACAAAAATATAACGGTTATTTGTGCTGGCAAATCTCTGGCGCTCAAAACATGCTTCAAGAGAAACGTTATTTTACCAGTCAGTCATGTCGCATCGCAGCATGCTATATTGCAATAGTCACCACAACCACGTGTCGCGCGGTTACACAACCATTAGAACGCCCTGGGCGATCCTGAGTAGTAACTGAACAAAGTATGGCACCGATTGGTATCCAAAGAATGCGCAAAATGAACGGCGGGCAAGTTTTGCTGCTGAAATATGAGGGCGATCCATGTTGCAGTGGGGCGTTCTAAGGCTAAAAGGGTGAAATAGAGGCACCCAACCACAACCCAGACGACACCCGGAGGTGAATAAAGGGGTACTCGAAGTGAATCGTGCCAAGGCTGCAAAAGAGCAGGAAATGGTGGAACAATAACAATTTGTCGGGTTTAACGATGCACCAACTACCAGTATCATGCAGCGTTCCTAACTTTTACCCTGTTGCAATGTGTTTGGGAGACCAGATCAAATTATTCAGAGGCCCTGCCGGGACTTAAACCCGGGACCCGTGGCTCAGAGAACAAGTACGCTATCCACCAAGCCATGCATCCTCCGACTGGTGAAAAAGGGACGTACAATCATGCACTAGAGGCTGGTCCAAAGTGGTTGAGAGCGATAAAATTTGCACTCTGTGGCTAAAATGGGCGGTTTATCATGAAATAGAGGCGCCCAATCACAAATCAGAGGGCGGCTGGAGGTGAATGAGGGCGGTCCACTTTGAAGTGGAGTGCCACAAGGCTGCAACAGAGCAGCCAATGGTGGAGAAGGTACACGCAATCATACAGAAGCGGGCGGCCGAAAGTGGATGAATGCAGTCCATGGTACAGTGGGGCACCCTAGACTATGCAGGGGCGGAAAATCGTCAACACCGGGCGCCCAATTGCAAAGCTGGAGTCGGCCAGACATTACTGTGGCTGGTGCGGACTTCCTGCAAGAACCCGGAGGCGACATAGACAGCATTCCTTCTCTAACTGAAAACCCCAAAGCTGCAGATGATAAACGCATAAAACCCTACGGTGTGACGCCGGCAAAATTCCAGTATGCCCGAGTTACAACATCTAACACAATCCACGTCCTTCAACGGGTTTCTGGACTTCTCTTGCCGTGGAAGGTTGCGCGCAAGCTGTGCATAGTTTTGCGGAACTATTCTGGTCAGATTAATGCATTGGAACAGCAGCGTCCCACTCCATGTGGTCATTCTTGTCAGTTGACACCAGTCACTACGTCATCACCTCGCTGGCTTTGCAGCATCACGTCCTGCTGCCGCTGCAGCGCTGTGTTCTTGTGTCGCGGTACTTCATTCTGCAACTTTTGCAGCAGCACGTCCAGCAGCCGCTACATCATCTCCGTCTGTAGTTACGGCTGCGAGAGCAACTGCTGCAGGAATTGCAGACATTGGAGGCAGGCTGTACTATAATGCGTCACGGAGCCAACTGACTGGTGCACTCCCATTGTGGCGACACTAAAGAAGAGCGGAGAGGGCATCCGAATCTGCGTCGAATTGTCGGAGCTCAACGCCTCCGGACGCCGAGAGCGTTACCAATCCGGCACACTGATCGGGTGTGTGACCTCCATCGTGCCTGAAGAGGCGCTACTTCAGAGTGCTTGATAACTTACAATGATATCAGTGTCCACTGGTTATCTCAAGTCAGCCACTCACAGCGTTCTCGACGCCGTTCGGGCGCTACATGTATCGGCGTGCGCCGTATGGCGTCAGTTCCATCAGCGAACACTACAACCGGCGAATGGATAACTGTTTCCGAGACCCGCCTGATATTCAACACCTTGTGGACGACGTCATCGTCTACGACAAGACGCAAAAAAGTCCTGGAAAGGACTCACCAGTTTCTTCAGGGATGCTACGAGAACAACGTTTTCCTTAGCAGTAAGAAGGTGCAGTCCATACGGACATCGATGAAGTTTGCTGGATTCGCAGTCTCTTCATATCTCTACCATCTCGGAGCTGAGGAGCATCTTGGAATTGGTCTACCAGCTCGCACTTTTCATTGAAGCTGTCTTTGGGCACCTGCTTCTCCGGAGGTCACTGCTCAGCTCAAGGCGTGACTCTCTGTGAGAGGAAGTCGACCAGGAAGCCTTTCTGAATGCCAGAGCCGCCCTTGACAGCAACGACGCGGGCGTTCTACGACCCAACGCTTCTCAGCAAGCTGTCAATCGATGCGACTCATCGTCACGGTCTTGGATCCCTCCTACAACAGAAATAGGACGATGATGGCCGGCGAGTAGTACAACTGGATCGCGTGTCATCACCGACACTGAGTCAGTCAATGGGGAGTTACCCATGGCGCCTCCTCTACCATGTATCCCAAATTAAGCGGAAAAGCAGAATCCGCCGTCAAGAGCATGAGGAAGCTACTTCGCCGCTGTTGGAATGCGCAAACCCAGCGCTGGACCACGACCTGTGAGTGCAAGGCATCTTGCAGCACCAGAGTACGCCAGGTCCCTCGGGTCTCAGTCAAGCACAGATCCTGAATGGAAGGCCGGTACATGCTATGGTTCCTGCGCATCGCCGCAACTTTGCCGAGAAGTGGCTGATGTCGGCTGAGCAAGCTGAAGCAGCTGCTTTCCAACTGCAAAAGAAGTTGCAAGAATGCTAAATCGCCCATGCTCCTGACCTACCTGCTTTGAAGGGCGGAAGCAAGGATGCGATTTATAGCTAAAAAACCAAGCTCTGGGACCGCTTTGGTGAAGTGGCTGAAGTCGGTAAGAATCGTCGTTGCTTTGTGAAGCTGGCCATCGGACGCGTTCTGAGTCGCAACCGGTGACAACTGCGACGGAGGTACGGACACGCTCCTCCAGGCGTTCTGGTGCGTGGTCCCGACCCATCGGTACGTCAGCCACGCCATCTGGACTAACGGCCGCACCAGCGCCGACCTCGGGATCGTCGACCGCCGGAGTGGTTCTGAGTGGTACTGTGGGTGTAGCCAGTGAGGAGTCCGCAATTACGCCTCGTGATCAGACTCATGCACTGGATTAGGGACCCTGCCGAAACTGCTCTCGTGTGTGTGGGGTTTTTAAGGGCCCCAGCTGCTGGGGCCATTTAGCTCACCTACTATACACTATAATCAATTCTTAAAAGCCACTTAGGTCTTCCGCGTTATTCTATAGGTAGATAGCTAAAAGTAAGGCTACTTGATTCCTTCGTGTTTAATTCTATTGTGTTTGTGTCATTCGGTGAGGATTATATACAATATCAAATCCAATCTCTGTCAAATACCGCAGGACTATGGGGAGATCAACAGCTTGGTTTGTCTCCCAACACACTCGCAAGGGCATGGAGGAAAATAACGGGCGCGCAGGGTTCTCAATACATTACATCCTGTGTCAGCCAACACGTGCTGTACAGTAAGCCTGCTTTGACAGTGGCTACACCGGCTTGGTACTGAAGCAGAGAAATGGTGTCCGTGTGTTCAAATGTGTGACCAATACGAAGTCGTGTAAGGCATATTTCTTCCCTTCTACTCCGCCTGTTACTCGACTCCCATGGTTCTATAGCTGGCTTGAGCTGCTGTAAGGCGCAGGTCGACTCACTGTCCCATTTCGATTGCCATTCAGATTTGAGAAGGCTGTTAATTTCGCTTTCACATCAGATGCTGGAACCTAAAAGCTCCTGCTCGAGTAGTCTCCAGAAGCCGATCTGGCGGCCAAATCAGCTCTCTCGTTACCAGGTACTCCCACAGACTAGGGACCCACAAAAACTGATCCTGGCCCCGGCAAAGAGGCGTATAAGAAGCCTCCGGATGGTAGGCACTAACCAGGATTTTGGTGGGTGACTAGACTGGAGGCAGCTAGGAACTAGCGGAGTCTGTAACAATTAAAAAACCGCCCACCGGGGTCTCGGAGAATGTGGCGTAAGACTTGGATAATAGCACATAGTTCGGTAGTAAAACCGATACCGATGTCGGAAGGTTGAAACCTCGGCTTATGTCCTTCCCACGAAAGCACATCCAGCACCTAAGCTGCTTTTGGAGCCATCGGTATAGAAGACAGAGCAGCCTGTGTATGATGCAATCTTTTCAAGTGCGGATTGCTGCAATATCATTGGCTGGTCACAGACTTCCCAAGTGTCAGTAGCTCTTGGTCGCATTGAATAGAAACGTCGCGCCAGAGCGCAGATTTCTGTGGTCGAGTCTTTGCGATTTTCTTAACGATATTCCGGAATCTTCTAACCAACGCGAAACTCGCATACACAATGCCTGGGAGGAACTCGGGTGGGCGATGAAACAGTCCTGTCACTGATGGGTCAAATAGCCATTTGTGTGTGGGGTGATTTGGGTACTGCTTCATTTTACTGGCATATATCAATGAAAGTCGCTTGCGTCTGAGGTTCAGAGGGGGCTCATTTGCATCTACGAGCAAACTATATCTGCGAGATGGCGAAATGCGCCTGTCGCCACTCGGATACACGCATGATGTACCGCGTCCAGCGGCTGCTTAACGCTGGTCAGAGCTCCATCGTAAGCAATGCATGAGTAATCCAAAACAGACCTGATAAGGAGTGATAAAGGCGTAAAGTGAGGACCTGTCAGCGCCATACGAAGTGCGTGATACCATTTTGAGAATGTTAATTCGTTTCATACACTTGTTCCTAACATCGCAAATGTGGGGAGGTAGGTCAGACGTTTGTCAAATGTAACGCCTAGGAACTTTGCCTCTGTGGCCACAGGAATCCTTTTGCCGTATAGATGAAGATTGATCTCTGGACAGTATCGATTTCGTCTGCAGAAGTGTACACATGTGGTTTTATCTGTTGAAAACTTAAAACCATTCAGTATGCTCCACTCGGTTAGGCGATCAATGTTGCAGTTGTCTTAGTTCTTAGTTGCAGCTGTCTTTGAGCGGATATTGAAGTGACGTTGAGATCCATATCGCGAAGTCGTCGACAAATAGGGACCGCTCGACATTGGGTGATAAAACATTGCATATGTCATTGATTAGGACGCCGAACATGATTACACTTAAAATGCTACCCTGTGGTGTGCCACTCACTTGTTGCAGCCTCTGGGAATGCGAGTTTCCGATTCTCACTCTAAAAACCGCTCCTTAACAAAGTTGTTCAGGAAGTGTCCCATGTGGCCCACAATGCCGGCTTCCGAAGCTTCGTAATATGCATATCGCCATGCCGCATCATACGCCTTTTCCACGTCGAAAAACACTGCCACAGTGTGCTGTGTTAATCCGAAGCTGCTCTCGTTTCTTTTACGAGCTAGCAAGTCGCGTCCCCGTTGGTGATGTGTTTGCGGATAAATATATGCACGAACAAGTGGGAGGGGGGCATGTGTGAGTGTGACGTACGTGGTCGGCTATGAAATTCCACCGCCGGCAGGGCTATCGGGTCACCGGTCAGCCAATAGGCGGCCGAGTTGGAGTGTGGCCCGGCCGGGGTCAAGGTGCGGTCACCCCTGACCGGTGCATGTCAGTGTTTGGCTGGCTGGGCCGGGTGTCGGACGTCCGTGTTCTCATAGCCAGAATACACCTCCTGAGGAGGTGAATACACCTGTTCCGCGTGTCTACACTTTTTAAACACGCGGACACCAAGTAAAGACCCAGTTTTGCCTGATCGGTGGTGTAGTGGTTAGCCAGTTCGCTTTCCACGCGGCCGACCCGGGTTCAAGGCCCGGCGGATTCCCTGAGGAAGGAGCAATCTGGTTTCCAAGAAATTCTTCTCACCGGAAGAGTTGCCGATTCCATATAACCCGAAATTTGGTGCGTCGATGAGTCACCACAATTATTATTAACCAAGTCCGTGTCAATTTTTTCCCAGACTAAACGCAGCAAGGACTACGACCTCGTGGAAGCCTTTGGAAGTAACCCATCACCTTTATGTCCTGATTTTACCCGGACTTGAAATTTAATTAACATACGGAATTGTATTTGGTCTATCTACCGTGTGCTGCATTACGCTAAACCGAACCGTTATATTCTGCGGCTCACAAAAACAGTAGAGTCAAATTTGTTTCTTTGGGGCGAGGTTTGAATGCAGCATTTATGTTCTAATGAAACTGTGATGGAAATATTAAAAACACCAAGTCAAGTTCAGTGTAAGATACATTGCAATGGAAGACATTCTGACGAGTAGATTAATTATTATTTAAAACAAATACGGAATTTAGATATATATACATACATAATATATATATATATATATATATATATATATATATATATATATATATATATATATATATATATATATAATGTGTGTGTGTGTGTGTGTGTGTGTGTGTGTGTGTGTGTGTGTGTGTGTGTGTGTGTGTGTGTGTGTGTGTGTGTGTGTGTGTGTGTATATATATATATATATATATATATATATATATAAATGTGTGTGTGTGTGTGTGTGTGTGTGTGTGTGTGTGTGTGTGTGTGTGTGTGTGTGTGTGTGTGTGTGTGTGTGTGTGTGTGTGTGTGTGTGTGTGTGTGTGTGTGTGTGTGTGTGTGTATATATACACGATTCCATGTTTTAAAGGCATTGATATCGCATAACCAGGGTCTCATAATTCTCTAAAACGTATATACTCTTGACCGTGTAGACCGAAAGTAAAAATATATTGGGTGTCGGCCGTCAAGTGGCAAAGAAAATATGTACACAGGCCTGTAACTTCCGAGCTGAGGGAAAACACTCGGTGTTTGTTTTTATCGAAAACCAGTTTGTTTGCGCTGAAATCAACGTAGTTCCTTCAACTTGCTCCTGAGAAATCCAAGGTAAACAATGTAGAAAGCTTGAACAGCTTGTAGAGTATCGTAAAACAAAACAAGGAAAAACTTGCAGCCAGTTACGCCGTCTTGTACTCTGTTTGGGCGTTATTGCGGCTATTTGCAACATGAGCTTTAGGTAGTTCCCAAAATGGCCTCAAGCCAGAAGACAATGACTAGAAAGAATAATTTTGCAGGATTAAACGGAGAGCGACAAAGGACAGACTGTAAACTGCAACTTTCTCGCAGCTTTAGAGAGGTTTGAAGTGCCTTAATCGTGGAAAAATTGTCATTTTTGCCGACAGATTCAGTTCTTCGGGATTTCAAAATGAAAGTGTATTTTTGTCGTGTAATTAGGTAATGTTGTCCACATTGAAAGTTTTCTATACTTCTGTCTAATCGAAGTACTACTGATCGAAGTTGGGCATGTCTAATCGAAGTTGGGCTGAATATTGCTGTAAAGCATATCTGCAAATTATACAGACCGGGGAAGAGAATGGGAAAAGAGTTCCACTTTATACTGGTTCTAATAATAAATTGTCTGCGTTTATCGCCAGTTGTCTGTATATATATATAATATATATATATAATATAATATATATATATATATATATATATATATATATATACCGTTTTCCCCAACCTCCGGTACTCACACAGCACCTGCAGGCTGACGTGGGCGGTCTTCACGTCGCCGGCTGAGTTATCGGCCACACACTCGAACACTCCCGTGTCTGAGCGGGTGACAGTGTCCAGTCGCAACAGCTCCCCGCCCTGCAGGTCCACCACCGACCCGCCGCTCTGCAACTGAGGTCACGCCGGGTCAGGTCACGAGTCTCTGTACCAGTGTCAGAGCTACACAAGACGGTCTGCCAAAAATGATAATCGTGAAAATTTGCTTTCAACTGCACAGAAGACGATTGGCTCTGATGCGGCCCAGAGGAGCGTCCTGAAGAAACCCTCCTCCCCCGTGAGATGTGAGATGACGAAGTTGTATGAGTAAGGTCAATGTATTGAAGGACAAAACAGGTATGAAGTAACCAAACCCGACAATCCTTTGGGGCTTATGACGGAGTTGTATAAGGTAAATAAATGTGTTAAACAAAATAGGCAAAAGACTGGGACGAATAATTGAAACATTTTGAATCATATGTTGCACCTATCAGACAATCACTAAGTTTACCAAAGTTTTCAGCTCCGTGCGGTTCTCTACCCATCGTGAAAAAGTAGGTGGGATACATTTTATAACCTCTCCATTGCCCATGTGAAGGAACTGGCCGTTTAAGGGACACCAGCTAGCCATTTTGTTCCGATACAGATTCACTAAAGTTCGCATTTACAACTGGTGGCAGAAGTGTAATGCATTCACGCGGAAGACACTCCTTTCCTGATAACAATTTAGTGAAATTGATATCCGCTTCAACGCAACAGTTCCCTGGAATCGGTTACTTTATCTAGGCAACTAGTATCTCAGGAGCAACAGCATCGCAATATTTATGTTTCAAGCTGAGAAAGAATCTCCCCCTCGATATCTGGTTAGGATCACACCTCCTCTGGTGTTCTTCACCAGCCTAATTTTTTAAGCATTCATTCATGGTTTCGCTTTCGCTCTTGAAGGGAATGTGGTGCCTGCAATTCCGGACTGGAGTGGTTTTCGTGTCATTTTGTTCATAAAAATAGTGAATGTGGCCACATTTCTACTGGAAATGGCTCATGGGGCTAATGTTTCATGTTAGTTAATTTCATTTTGCTGGAGGTAAGCAAATGTCCAAATCGGCGTGACGTCGTGATCTGGTAACACATTGTGCTTCAGTGAGCCTGCTCATTTGGGTCACTTATGAGTGAGAATACAAATACAATTTGTTTAGCTAAAAGATAGTATTATTAGGACCCCAAGTGACACTTATCATATTATAAAAAATGTATATACATCCAAACGATTTCACGTTTCAACTAGTCATTGAAGCAAGATATAGGTACGCATTTATAATCCTCGGTACTATAATCAGGTTTAGCACATAAGTTTTGAAGAGGCCCAAGCAAGGAAAAGATTGTCTGCGTAGTGGGGCTTGAACGTTACGTCATTTTGTCATGGTTACACTTATGATCCCTCACACCACGTGACCACCCGGGGAAGGACGGGGTCGACAGGGAGTGACATTTTACCTTTCTCCCTGCGAATGTGGAGTTCTAGACCAAATGAATTATTGATCAAGCGGCTCATTGGCATGCCCTACCATATGCTACTTCAGTTCAAATCCCTTTATGAAGGCGCCACATTACCTTTATCTGTCTACAGCTGCCGATATCTTAAGTCCTTTGCGGAAAAGTTGGCTTAGAAACAAGCCTTACATGAGGACACATTTTCATGAGTCAGCTCTCTTGAAAATGATAAGGTAATCCCAGGGGTGTGCTTGAGCTGTGTTGTGCAGTGTCTAGCACCAGGCCTAGCTGGAGCGGTGGACAGTTTATAATTCACCAGACCCTGGTCGTTGGGACCCGCCGATGGGGTGTATCACAGGGCAGAGCCCGAGCACAGGGTTCGCGCCAGCCCAGCAGCGCCGGACGAGCGCGGTAGGTCCATTCACCCATACCCGGGGGATTTCTGCCGATACAAGCCGATTGTCATGCAGAGGGCTTTATTGCGATTTTAACCGGTATGAGTCGAGCCAGGGCTGGCCCCATTTCACTTCTGTTTCATCGTTTCACCGGTTTGAATCACCTTTATCCGTATGGCTTTGGATAGGGTTGGATTTACGTTTAAATGTTCGGGTTCCGCTCTTGTCGAATGGGGACAAGTTGCAAGCGCCTGCCTGACTCGGGCCCTAAAGAGGATGAACATGTATTTGCTATGATTGCAATCTGGTGATCGAGGTTCCAGTCTTACTCGAATTTGATGAAAATAGGGCATCAAGTGCAACAATAATATATATTACAGAATCAGCGCCAGCAAAATATTTGTTTTCGAGCGAGCCGAAGCCTGACTCAATAATACTTTTTTACGTCGTAGTGATCTAATGATTTTATTGGATGCCGTCCACCAGAAAAAGATGGCTAGATGATAATATATGGACCATAAGAAATCTGAGCATATTCCCAACAAGCTCAGGCCCCGAAAGGCTACTGACCAATAATAAAAGTTATTGGACAGAACGATGATGTTATTGCATTCTAGAAATTTGTCTCATTGCGTTAGCACAAAAAGACTAGCAACACCGCTTTTTTCATAAGACACACTTTTAACACCTGCTGTAAGAGTATTGACTTCTTTGACATTCGAGTCATTACATGCCCGGAAGATCAAATGAGAACGGTGGCATCTGGGAACACGACTTGCATGATGTAGCACGGGAAGATATACAGTGTGAGGCAGTGGTGGATCTAGGACTTCATTGGGAGAGGGGGCTGGAGGGCTCGAGCATCTCCCACTAGTGCCTCGGATCAGTCTCCGGCTATACATTTACTACAGACACTGACATTTCGAGGGGGCTTGAGCCCCTACACCCCTTCTTGTATCCGCCAACGGCGAAAGGCTCCAGTGAAGCAAAATCAGGCAGTTCAGAGCTGTAATTTTTCAATGGTTGTTTGGGCTACGATCCAATACTGGTAAAATTTCTGGAACACTCAGGAATACTCCAGTAAAACAAGATGCCCCATGCATTTTTTTACGCAAGAATAGTACTTTAACCCGGACTTCGCCCACGGGGGGAGATGGCCCCTCAACAAAATATGGGCGTTAGCGCAAATCCAAAGTGCAATGAAAGCTCACGGAATAGTAAAATACTCAGTTTAAGTGCTCAGTCAATGGTTTGACCTAGAGGTCAAATTAGGTCAAGATCGGCTATTTTCACTAAATATGCAATGATTAAGCAAACTGGGCATAACTCTTATGTCATTAGAGCTATTTAGGCCTGGTAAAGTACATTTGATACAAATTGCCAGTACTTTTCGCTATGTGGAACGTAAAGACCTCCGCCAGTGGTTTGACCACCAGAGGTCACCTCGTGACCTAATATGACTGAGTCACGAAGGTCAAAAAGACCCCGTATATCAAATGAAAGCCAGGACAAGACAAACACGATGGTGTTTGTTTCAGCGCCAGCTAATTAGGTCAAAAGTTATTGTCAAAATACTGTTTTGACCTCCGGTGACTGGATGACCTTGGAAAGTCAAAGGGCAAATATACCCCTGGGATCCGTGAAAGGGTGTCCAAAAACGTTGTTCTGAGCAGTCTGAGTATTTGCAATCATTTTTGTGGCTTTATATCATGAAATAGCTTTTCCCCATGCTTTTCCAATGGGAGAGGTCGCCTCGTGACCGACCCAGGCACGAAATCGAAAAATCCCGGATATACACCGAGACCGGAGGGTCATGAAGTGTAGGAAGTTTCAAATCGATCGACTTGAAATGTAGCTCTTACAGAGCTCTAAAGTGAAGTGAGGTGACCTGGTTGACCTCGTCTGGTGACCTGACCTGGGTGACCCGGGGTAAAAATTTCAGGGATGATGGGAAAATGATGCGTGAGAGGTGAGCCCTCAACCGCGGTGCTGCGCCTCGTCGTTTTCTGTTATCCCGAAAAACCTAGGGGGCCTCGATGGCCCCCGGTGGGCAGGTTAAGCGCACGTACGTCTTGTGTGAATGTCTGAACTTTTATTTCCACTTGGAAACTTTACCTACAGCAGAATTATCTGCCTGATTAAGTGTGAGCTTTCAGAGCAGCCTGAGCTCGCCCTTGGGTACCGTGCTCCGGTCATGTACTGCTACGTGATGGCCAGCTACCAAAGCGTCAAGGCGTGATAGAGGCAGCCGCGCGCCAGCTGATTGACTTCAATGGCTCGTGCGTGCCAAACGAACGCATTGTTGAACTCCCGCTCAGCGAGCCTGGAACAAAAGCTGCGCGCGCCACTAGTGTGAGAGTCTGCAAGTTGGGTAAATAGGGGTGGACCCAATTCGATGTCGGGGGCTCTGCGCCAGGTGCGTCGCCACATATTTCTCTTGAGGGTATGAGCGGCTCCGACGTGACGTTGACAGGACGATGGCGAAAGTTGAGGACCGAATTTATTAGCTGTTTTATAGAGCGCTTACGAGGCAGTTCAGCGAGGCTAAAGTTGGGTAAATTGACGCAGGCTGGCAAAAATAAACCGGATAAAAGCAAGAAAGAGAAAAGGCTCAACATACTCTTCGAAATTCGGAGGAACATCTCCCTGGTTGGAGGGTTGCGGTGACGCGTGCCCCCATCCCCACGTTTCGATGCCCTTTTGTCAGGTTTGGGGGCTCTAACTGGTCAATGTTCTGCAAAAACATTCTTTTTACTTGTTTAAGCACCTTCCAACCGGCTCGCCTCCAACCAAGGTCCCACACATCGAACCTCGGAAGTGTTTAGAGTCCACATAAAAAAGGTTAATATCTTATGTCTAGTGGATACAGCGGCCTGAAATTGGGAATTTTTCGTGGAAGCTTACACCCAGACTTGATCAATTTTGACATTCTAAATCCTGGATTTTGACATATTAAATAAAATGAATGAATAAGCATATTATCGGTTTCCTTGTTTCAGAATTTGAGGGATGGAAGCAGGGCCAGAATAGCAATTGAAGCCAACACAGCACTCACACTCGTGGTCACCCATGGAAGCTGTTGAAGCCAAACGTGTACACAAGACGAGCCGCTTTTGGTGATCGCATCGTCAATAGCCCAGTGTGCAAAGTATGACACTTTCGACGAGATCTCGCTGGTGCGAGTGCCCTTCCAGACAGGAGCGGGTGGTGCGAATTTGCGAGTCTGGTGCGATGAAGGCGACAATGAAAATCAACGAAATCATGCGGAAGAAGGGAAAAATGACAAAGTATAAGCAATTGCAAGGCAATTGCGCCGATCGGGCTAAGTGCGCAAGATTTGCCGCAAAACTATGTTCTTGAAAGTAAGTTTTGCATACCAACAGGTAAATTTAAGGTATGCGGATGGTCCAAATTAAATATGCAATGATTTTACAGGTTTTCATTACTTATAGTTGGCTTTTGGTACAGCGTAAGCTTTGTATGAACAAAAGCTTTCGGCGTAAATGTCCCGCCGAAAGCTGAGTTTCCTTCTCAGTACCATCGATTCGAAAGGACGGCTTCAAATTGCTCAGCACCCAACTTTTCCACGCTGCCGGGCCTAATGGTAGGACGGCGTTGCTTTGTGCTGCAGATGCGGGCGTAATTTAACGAAATGAGTTGCGGCGAATTTTTAGTGGCGATGGTCCAGATATCTTTGATTTTGTTTAGCAAACCTTTGTATCAAGAGAGGAAACGCAGTTTAGTATAGGTACATCAACTCCGGCGGAATAAAAAAACATTATATTGTTGAATGTTGCTACAATAGATGGTTGAGACGTGAATGGGTAAATAAGGAGCAGGCAGCTGAAGAACAACAGTAGTGAGGAATGGTGGTAAGGCGACGACATTCAGGGCATGGAAGATGGATGAACGGCTAGAAAGACATGGGAGGGAGATGACAAAGGTAGCATTGCATCGTGTCGGTAGGGATGGGTGTGTTTTTCTCCCTGGTATATTGTGGATTGGTGCGAAGTTTTGGTGGTTGGCGGTGCGAATTGGTGTGAGAATTCTGGGTGGCTGGTGCGACTCGTCTGGCCTGCTGTCATACTTTGCAGACTGGTCAGTAGCTGGAACTCTGTGACATCATTTGTGGTGGAAGCTCCCTCGCTCAATCCTTTTAAGGCCAGACTAGACAACTTCCGGATCCACTCAATGTATGACGCTCTGGACTAAGCTAGGAGTACCCTGATTTGAGCAGTCTGCTCAGTGACTACACTCAGGTGCGAAACCTGTGAACGACCGAGTAAAGACTTCTTCTAATTGAGCTTGTGAGAGAACGGCGCCAGTAGGCCACCATTGGCCTCCTTATTCTTTATGCCCGGGGTAAAGTAAAGTAAGGTAAGCACTGGATAAAGATGCTGCAACACTAGCTTTGGGAACCTGTTACCTTCGCATGTTATGCAGCATTCTTTAAATAGGGGTCATTCCAGGACAAATGGTCCAGGCGAGTTCACCATCACCCCTTAGATTTCCACCAAAGTTTGTACATACCCAAGGTCCCCTATACAAAATACAAATTAGGGGCCATTTTCAGGTCCCGAGGTCAAAGAGGTCACCAGATAGAGGTCATGAAAGTTTCGAGGTCAACGCAGACATTGAAGCAGAAATAATTTGGATTTGAAAAGTGGCTAATCGAAATTGATTAAAATTGATACCAATGGATAGCAGATACAACGGGCTATATAAGAGAAACAAAAACTTTGCCCTTAGGTCAGGTTTTGACCTCGTCATGTCGCGAAGTTGTTTTGTCGTGAAATTAAACGATTGTAGGATTTTTTATCGTTTTAAGTATACAATAACTATGTTGCAATGTTTTGTTTCCAAATATGAATTACGGACTCCGTCCCGACCGAAATACATTTTCCTATCTCTTAATTAAGCATGCGTACTCTTGCAGAATGGTCTACTGCGTTCTCTTGCCGGACATGCTCCTTTGGGAAGAAGTCTTCATAAGCATTTGGCAGGCGTTTTAGCGTGAGTTCCAGTCCTGCAGCACAATCCAAGCTCAGCTCTCATACTGATGACAGACTGTTATACAATACTATTAATAACAGAAGCATGGTCTGCAAGTTTACCATGGTTAAGAAACATAACATCAAGGGTGCCCAGAAACTTATTTTGCTCTCTACTCCCGCGGAAAGAACAGGAACATGTTTTTTTGCAGCAGCCAAGGCGCTGACCTAGCTTTTTCATACCAGAGTATCCACCATTTCAGTGGTTGCTAAGTAAGGAAAGCAGCTGCTGCGTACTCTTATCTCTTGAGTTCTCTTACCCAACCTTACCCTACACACTTCAGCTTGTTAAACATTCTAAAGCAAGACCTTCCTCACCTGTGGCATTGCTTTGGTATTCCAGATGTCGCTTTACTTTCTTGAAAAGACATGGTGTGGAGTTCGGATGTTCGTATATAATCGTTCGGACTTACTCCACAAAGAGTATTTGGGGTCGGAGCTTTCGATCTGTATTTACAGAGCTTCGGCAGCGAATCGGAATAGGTGGGTATGTATGGATGTATATAATGCATGGATATACAGGGAAAGGGCAGACCACTTGTTCTGGGGACAGAAATTTGGTGCAACGTAAGTTCTAACTCAGATTCAAGATTGCATCACATCTGGTTTGGTGACAATTTACCTCCTTAACATGTAAAATTTCCCGCAGTGACCTCAGGTGACCCCAAGTGTACCCGACAACCTGATGTCAATGTGCCCTGTAATATAAACAGAAAATGACATGTTTTTGGGCCTGATGCGTCTACAAAAATTGTTTGATGCGTCTACAAAATGTATTTTTCTATCGATTGAACATTTCGAGGTTAAGAAAGCTCATGACCAGGGGTTAAAAAACCACCAACTCGCCAACCAGTGATATCGATAGACTTTGAACATTGAAATATGGAGCGAAATATTGTTTTACTTTATCTTTATACCGCAGGTTTGCGGGTTATTCATGTATTGCCTAGTACGTCTGATGCTTTGATTTCCAAAAACGCTGAACTCGGCAGGAATTACTTTTGTGCGTTTCTCAAGTTGGTTTAACTTCTGTTAATGCAGGTAATTTGATATCTTCCATGCCTTTTTGTTTTTGTATTTCATGTGCATATCATCTTCTAGTAGTACGTGTAATTGTTATCAAGTATGTTCTTCCGATCCCGCATGTGCTGTTTTCCCTCTTTTTTTTGTTGATTAATTTTTTCCTTTTTTCCTTGGATTTTGACATCCACACTCTGCAGAAAAGTAATTTCAGGACACTGAGTAGACATCAATCTTGCTCATTGCGAGCAAGGCTGGTCTCCACATCTTGCTCATTGCCCCCAAAGAACTGAACTTAAGGAAGAGGGGTCTGCGGGTGATTTTCCTGTGATAGACTCGACTTCTTTGTTTTTTTTACAGGCTCTTGTCATCAAGACTATTCGCCTCTCACGTTTGCCACAACTAGGGTGAGTACATATGATAAACAAAAACACCTCTTGTTTTAGGTGTTAAGGCTATGTACGTAACCTACGCGTGCTTAGCCCCTCCCCGCGATTTATGGAAGTGATAAGTGAATGCTGCTGTTTTTTTGTTGTTTTTTTGTGTAAATAAGACACGCTCACCACAACCACTGATTGTTCACGCCAGCATTAGTGTGCGCTTTTAGCCAGGAGGGATATTACAACCCTGTACGGAGCGGCGCTGTCGTGTTAAGGCGCCAGTTATGGCCGATCCGGAAGGGGGATAATTTTCTTCCTTTTCATTCTGGTCCCCCTTGCAGTCTCAAATACTGTGATCAACCGGCCGTAGTTGCTGGAAAATTGCACGTTTCTCGTCCTCTGAACTAGTGTTCTATTGTGTTCTACAGGAATGGAAGCCCATCACGGGCTGAAACGTCCAGCCTTTCTTCACCAATTTGTCACGTGAAGCTGCTAACAACACACACGAAGCACATACATTTCCAGCTCTTTTATATGTATGCATATACAGGCAAAAAGGGCAAACCACTTGTTCTGGGAACAACAATTTGGTGCAATGTACGTTCTAACTCAGATTCAAGAGTGTAGCACATCTGGTCTGGTGGCAATTTACCTCCTTAACAGGTAAAATTGACTGCAGTGACCTCAGGTGACCCCAAGTGTACCCGACAACCTGATGTCAAGGTGTCCTGTAATATAAACAGAAAATTACATATTTTTGGCCTGATACGTCTACAAAAAGTGCTAAACACCCTTGGTGTTTTTCTATCGATTGAACCTTTCGAGGTCAAGCAAGCTCATGACCAGGAGTAGAAAACCCACCAACTCGCCAACCAGTGATATCGATAGACCTTGAACAGTAAACCATGGAGTGCAATAGCAAATTCCTATACAAATTCGAATCGATCCAAGCGGTCAAATGAAAGAAAAACTGTTTTGAAGGCCGAGCCCTCGCTGGGCGATTGACGTGATTTGTAGAATAGAGAACGCAACTCGCCCGTGTTGCGTTTATTGGTTTCTCGAAACGGGCACCACCCAGATCGCGAATATAACAGCCTCCTTTTATTTTGATTCAGGGGCGAGGTTTCCAAACTTTGGTGCAGGATCGAGGTAAACCAACGCCAAAGACGTACCCCCAAATCATTTGAGAAACATTTATTTATTTACTTTATTTTATTTTATTTTATTAGGGCCACTCCCAACAGGCACACTTGCCCAATTACAGTGAGTATTGGCGTGGGTGTTTAAGGATCCTCTCCACCGGGTCAGATCGGACACGGAAGGCGGTTTCCCGCCGCGAGGATTGTACCCACGTTAATCCATGCTATCCGATCCGTAGGCTGGCAACGAAGCCACTAGGCCACCCCGGCCGCACAATTGTAACCGTTTTCCGCATTTTAACAGTTTGCCCTCCCCATCCAGGCTGCATTGATATATCATGAAGTCCCCCATTCGTGCCTTCAATCTTTAGACTCGTACGACTAGCCTGAAAATAAGATAACTTGGTCATGTGGCAAGACATTCTGCAAATGGACGTCAATTGTATCTTTAGCCGTTGTCAACCCCTTCCCCACCCAGCGCTGTCCGCCAACCAGCCTGCCTCCCACAGTGAAGTGTTGAACGCAGCGACAGCGTGCGACACCAAAAGTTGTCACTTAAATGGGCGGTCACTTTTTATAATGAGGCGAGGCGACATGCACATTTTCCACCATGGAACGCACTCTTAGGTGCTTTCATTTCGCAGCGAAAATTTATTGACTGATCATTGCAGATCATAAGGGTCGCCACCGGACATGGTGACGGGCTAGTTAATCTTGAACTTGCTGTTGTCAAGATACTTTCCACTCAACCCACGCCCCACCGGGGGTCCGGCGCCACTTCGCCCCACCGGGGCCATCGATGCCCCCTTTCAACGCCGAAAATATAGGGTTTAGCTCAAATCTGCAAAATGCATTAGAAAGCTCGTCTAAATTTAGTACAAAATTACTTGCACTTTTAAGCGCTCAGGTCAATGGCGTGACCTCTAGAGGTCAAGTTAGGTCACGATAGGCTATTTCCACTGAAATATGCAATACTTGAGCAAACTGGGCATAACTCTTATGCCATTAGCGCTATTGTGATCTGGTAAAGTACATTTGATAGGAAAATCAGAGATATTTTTCCACTATGTGGAACATAATGACCTCCCTCCGTTAGTTTGACCTCCAGTGGTCACCTCGTGTCCTAATATGACCTGAGGTCACGAAAGGTTAGAAAGCGACCTTGTCTTATCAAATGAAAGCCAAAGACGAGACTTACACGATGACGTTTATTTTCGCGCTCTAGCTTGATTAGGTTAAAAGTTATCGTCAAAATACTGTATTTGACCCCTGGTGACCTGTGATGACCTCAGACAGGTCAAAGGGCAAATATTGCCCCTGGGATCCGTGAGAGGTTGTCTAAGAACGCTGTTCTGAGCAATCTGAGTATTCGCAATCATGTTGATGACTTTTAGATAATAAGACAGCTTTTCCCGATGCTTTTTTAGTGGTAGAGGTCACCTTGTGGCCTGAACTCAGGTCACGAAATCGAAATATCCCGGATATACATCGTGTAAACCTTGGAGGGTCATGAAGTGTAGGAAATTTCACATCGATCGACTAAGAAATGTAGCTCTTATAGAGCTCAAAATTGAAGTGAGGTGAACTTGGTTGACTTCGCCTGGTGACCTGACCTTATGCGACCCGGGGTAAAAAAATTCAGGGATGGTGAGAAAATGATAGAGTGAGAGATAGAGCCCTCAACCGCGGTGCTGTGCCTCGTCATTTTTCTGTTATTTCGAAAAAACCTTGGGGGCATCGATGCCCCTCGGTGGGGCGAGCATTAAGAATCAAAACTAATCGGATTCAGGCTCATTGTTTTCTGCACTGGTTGGTATCAGCATTTTGCGATGGATTTCCAATTTTGCTCAAATCCTTCCAACACCTTCCAAGGGTTTTTTGGAATGGGTGACTCCTTGTGACACCCTCTACACTATTGACTGACCCATCATGTGTTGGGAGTCATATGGAAGGTCACTACTCCCCTAAGGAGCGTTTTCATTGCCCCGCAAAGGGTCTCGCTTTCGACGGTGTCACTCAGTCCCCCTACAGGGTGTCAAACTGTGTCTCAGGGGGCAGTTCAATTTCATATTTATTTAGTTATTTACACTTTATCTGACCATTCCTCTTGGTAAGGGCTATTCATTGGTTCTCGTCATACAGGACGCAATAGTAAAATGAATAACACTCCTGAATCATCCAATTAAAGTATCTGCATCATAACATTGAAATTGAAGTAAGAACGTACAAATACACACGTCAGTTACTCTTAACTGCATTCCTAACGCTTTTTAAGAGAAACATGCGTCAGATAGTTCCAATTACCTACCTTGTTAAAATAACGGTTAAAAAGATGGCTTGAACGATATGAATCCGTTCTTTTCCCGTGGTTTATCCGCGGTTTCTCCAGAAATAATTGTAGTTTATTTTTCCACGGATTCATTAAACATGACCTTTCTCTTGCCACGTCGGCTTGTGTACAAGACTAAAATAAAAGATAAAACTGATGACATGGCTATTCACACCCTCATAAGAAACCAATGCACGTATATACATACAATGACGAGATATGTATGCTTCTAAAACAACACTAAAAGGCTAAATGCGTAGGAATAAAGCATAGGCCTACATAAATATATAAACGTTTCCACTGGGCGCGGTGGAGGCACAACTTTCAGCGAGACAAAAACATCTCTCAGTCCGGTACGGAAAGTAATGTTCTCGTCAATGTTTAGCCCATCATAAATTTTTACACATCAGTAGTTGAGGTGTTTTCTGCCTGCTTCGGTTCTTATTCGGGGCAGGACGAGGTTCTGAGACTGCCGCGTATCGTATCCTGGGATGCAACCTGCAGCTGCTCCAAAACTCTCCGCAATTTGTATCGCCGTGCCGCTGATGATAGCCGAGTGCAAGGTACAAACGGTGTGATATTCTGTCAGCCTTCCACTCCCATCCAGCTCAAGCGACCAATAATATCAGCCACCTGATGTCTGAGTCTGCGACCGCTAGCCACACGTGCGCAGAAGTTGATAACCTTATGTACGCAGCGGTTCTGGTACACCACACATACCATAAACAGATAAACAGTGTCTTATAGTTGACATCACTAATTACTGGACAATGCTCGCCATGGCCCGTCTCGGTATAACATGTTTCGCATGGCTCAATGCAACTAATACGCCAGTGTACTTGCAGTAAACAGTGTTGATACGTGTCTCGAAGCTGAGGTGACAACCAACCACAACCCCAAGGTTTTTGCAACCTTCGAATTCTGGACTGATGTTCCGCAAAACTGTATAGTGGTTGTTGGTGCTGTTCTAAGCATTGCAGGAGTTCCTAAGATATCCATTGGAGTATTTTTGGCATGCATTTTCATGCCGTTATGGCAAAACTATTAGAAAATTGATGCAAGTGCGCATCAACTGATCAAATTGATGCAAAAACTAATCAGAGTGCCTGGTACCAAGTTCAAAAATATCACAATTAAAACGAAACTTACTTTCTAAAATGGGTGGTTCAAGATTCGAAAGAACCTTTTAAAGAAGACAAAGGTCAAAGTATTGAACAAACTGGTCAGAGTTCAGCCAAACGAATTGATTAATTACACCAGACATGTGATCCCATTTTCTGCTATGCGATACCACACGTGCAGCTACGTTAAGCACTTTCTGAATACTGTCCAGCATTTCAACTGAGTTACCACCATAAGCTTTCACACAATAACGCAGATGGGGAAAAACAATGAAACAATTATTTTAGGCATAAAATTACGTGGAAGCAAGTGTCAGGTGTGAGGAAGTCCAATGGCCGTTCCGAACCAGCGATCAGTATCATTTTTCAAATGTAGGTTCAATGACAGGTTACAATGCAAAAAACGCCTAAATGGTTTAACCCTATCGTTTGGACTTTAACGTCTGACCCATACACAATATACCAGGAGGTTTGGGAATATAATAGTAAGCTGTCGACGATCGCCACATAACAAAAATACAGTCACCGAAAATACCAATCCCCACCAGGCTGCTGTGGCCGGAGGAGTATCTAGCCGGTTGGTTTAGAGGGCCAGCCCATGTCAGCCTCGTGCTCTAAAAAAAATATTCAGCACTGGAGGTGGTGGATGGCAGGTATAAACTGATGCAGCGGGTCAATGTTTACATCAATTGTTCCTGGAAAAACACTCGAAAAGCGGAAAAGACTTGCCGTTTTCCTTCATGCTCAAAGGGAGTTTGTTTCACGTTGAAAAACGGATAAATACACCAAATATGTGCTTACTGACGATTAATTATGACGCACCAATTTGCTTTCGGAGGGGCGGGAGCAAAGGAAGGTTCTCTCCTCTGTTTCTCTTTGGGAAAGACATGACCGGATTGCCCCCTCCCTTCACCATGGATCTGCCCCTGGCTCAACGTACCTCTGAAAGTTTGGTAACCAAAAGTTCACCCCAGGTTAAGAGAAGTCAAAAGGAGGTATAATAGAGGTCAAATGAGGAAACTGACCTTCAATGGCCTTCCCCAGTGCATTTCCAATACCTGGTTGCGTATACTTCCAGCATCGGTCCCCGAGCACATGGATGTCCCTCGTCTAGCTCATTGACCTTTCACTTTGCAAGGTCAGTAAATACCAGGTAATAGAAAGAAAGAACAGAGGGCTTTAGAAACCGTTCTGCCGATACTGCAATGGCTCGTGCATGTGGGGGCAGCAAAAACTCGTCAGGTTTAATAACGGTGCAGGGGTTTCGGGCATGCTATTACGCGTGTCAAACACTGTAAATATATTAAAAATAGTTATACGATGTTATTTTGCTAAAACTTAGCTCCAAAGCGCATGACTGTTATACGGATTTCAGCGTGTTCGTTATGTAAGTCTCCTAAGGTAAAATTTGCCTTATGATCTTAGCAGCTTGTGCGTCATAAAATTCCAAGGCTGCCAATCGACCTGATGTCAAAAATTGAAAAGCCGTTTTGCTGATACTTAGCTACCCCATCGGAAAGCTCAGGTCACAGTGAGCATGCTGGTAGTATCTAAACAGCCCAGTGAAGGGGGTCAAGTGAATCCCCGGAGAGCGGCAAGGGTGTAAAGTACCTGTAGAGGGGCTATGGTTAAGGGAATGTAACGCCTTCATAATGGGATTTCAACGGAGATATTAATGTGATAGTGCAGGCTGAGAAACCATTAGGACGATATCTCGTGTGTCCCAGAACCCACTATTCCCGGGAAAAAACTCATCACATTCACCGCATATGGACCCTGCCTCCCGCGTAACCTCGCGGTATGAATTGACCATAAGTAACCATAGCAACAGAAGCAATGCTCAAGTCCTGCGGCGACGACACTTTTCTTATCTGAACCTCTGTAAAAGCAAGTTACTAAACGAAACTCTACTATTTGCGATTATAAATGCGTGTGGCGTGCTTCAATGACTTCAAGTTTTGGACCTATCAGTCATTTTCAACAGTAATGAGACCAAACTCTTTATTTCGATAAGAAATGCCCATAAAACCACTCCAGTGTGTAATTACACAAATATGCAACGTTCCCCAGGACGAGCCCGACAGAGCCGACTCTCAGGTTGCCTGGTATGCTAGACCAGCCCGCCGTACGCCGCAGCACTGCGGCACAGTACACCGCCGGCTGCCTCGCGCACCACGAGCCCCAACGCAGGAACTCGGGGCCTGACTCACGGACAGCTGTTCATTTTTTATATAAATGTTTTGTCCAGGTTGTTGCAAGTTCGGCTTTTGGAATCACAGCCTCACTAAAGTCATCAAAGGGCTTGTCACGGAGACCCCGACCCCACCATCGGAACAAGCAACTCCTGGGATAATTTAAAAACCAAAGTTGAAGGTCCCACAAATCACAGGGACGTCCGCCCCGTTCCAGGCCACCAGTCAGTTGCCAGCGGACCTACGTCGGGTAAATGTTGAGCGCCGAAGCGTCTTGGGAACTGATCCCAAGCCTGGACATGCACTGCTACTGCATGCTTCTGAGCAGTGGACCGAAGCCCAACGCTCTACCAACTGAGCTACCGGGGAGGTGGTAGCTCAGGTGGTACTTTTACACATTCCTATTTGTATGCATGCGTGGCCTGCTAAAGCCTGCAGGCCGCACTGAAACTCTGAAATTTTTCCATTATCGTCTATATGTCCTCAGATAATATTCACTATCATCCAGATAACCTTTTATAGATCAGCCTCGCATTGTATGCGGTCTAGGACGCTGTACATGCAGTTTAGAACTGATTCTCCATTTGTCGAAACCTTCCAGCACCAGCATCAGGTCTTCACTTTGGCGAAACCATCAGATACTGCAGAAGAGTGTCACGCTTTCCGCTCCAGTTTCTATCTTAATGATTTGTCCACCGTCTTGCCCCTGCTTCCCCGCCTGTTTCGACGCGTGGACAGCAAGGGGAATCCCCGGGTGCTTTGGGCTGGCTTACCTTCTCTGCCTATAAACTTGCATCATCATCAACATCATCATATTTATTTGTCCAACGACATGTTTGAGGAAAAATAATAGAAATCAGCGCAAACGCCAGATGGCTTAAATCTTGGCGCCTCTCTCTTGCACACCTACACACGCATGACACTAAGTCAAACACACTTTCACCAACACACATATTCATCAGTACTGGTGACCATGATTTGTCACCGCCGGGTGAGGGACCACCGCCAACAACAGACACAATTTTAGAGATTTTAGAAATTTTACAAATCTTGGAAATTTTAGAAATCCCGCCGCTGCTGCAAATTAACTACTCAGAAAATCTCTTGGAGCTCCTTAGAAATGTTTGAAATGCTGATGCGACTGGCACCTCCTGGCTCTTACGTAAACGAGTACCATGAAGAAGAATACTTATATGTTCAGCTTTTCGAATTAATCTAAAATTTGTTTGAATGATAGCTGACATTGTTGCAAAAAGCTTATCTCTGTGGTGCTGAAATGTTCTGCAGTACCTAATTCATGATGGGCAATATAATTTCTGATGGTGTTAGATATAGATGTATTTGATGTAGATAGATGCATTGTTAGATGTAGATTCAGGTCTCCATAAGATTGTTTTTTAGCCCTCAATCACAAACGCACATAGGAGTAAGCGCCTTCGCAAACCAAACAGTAACTAACACATCATGACCGTTGCAAATGACACTCCTAAAATAAGTGAGTTCACTCTTGGCCCATCCTCTTTCCTAAATGCTTGCAATACATCTGCTTAACAGTCACTCATCCTACCGTTCCAGGCTTCTGCCGCCTGAAACGAAAACTTTGTTTGGCTTGTTCCGTTCGCACCCTTGGGAGTTTTAGCATATTGCAGTCGGTCCCGCGTGTGCTCCGACTAGAGACTTCGGAGCGACGCGCAACTGATCGCGACTGTGCTCTACCAGAGTCGTCGGAGAGCAGTCTTTTAACCATCGATATGTCTCGTTTCTTCAGCAAAACAGGAAACGTTGGCCAGCCTAGGGGTTGCACGGCTCGGGTCACGTGCTCGCGTCTGCTCAGTCCCTTTACGATGCGTGCGCCAAAAAGATCAGCAAACGTGGGCTCAGTCCCTTAATGTTGCGTGCGTCATTGTCCCTGATAATTTTTATGTTCCTTTAATTTCTAATAATGGTGGCCGGTTGCTAGGGGCAGATCTAGATCAAAAATCCGGGGACGAAGCCAAACAGCATCGTGAAAAACTTGTGTCTTTGAAGAAAATCTACCAAAGTCGGCTGAAAGAGAGTACAAGTTGGTCTCTGTGGAGGGAGAGAGGCATGGTCAGAATGCCCCCTCCTCTTCCCTGGACCTGCTACTGGTGTTTGTAATGACAGACGGTGGGTGGTTGGTGCAGCTGCACAAAACCTCAGAGTTTGATCCATAAATGTGATCGGAATGATAATGAATGTTATTTGAAGATTCATAGATATAATAATGTGATAAAATATCAGCGTTCTAGTGCGACCTAGGGATAACTAAGGCTCATCTGCACATTGCTCGAACCCTATGTATTTACAGGACACACATCATAGCTGTGTTTCGGCATGATGGACACGCTTAAATTACGATTTTTTGTAGCTATTAACTTTGGCAGAACCGATGCAGTTCCATTAAATGAACACCCCAAAAATCTGGCCCAACAAAAGCCTCTGGGCTCAGGAGGTAGGCTCTCGTTACCGACCACTTTGCCTGCTTTTTGTGCGTGTTAACATCAAAGCTGTCTCAGATAAAGCGTTTGGTATTGTAAATTCGAGATAAAAGGCCTCAAAGCCAACCACATCAGTCCCAAGCTACCCGACTGAGAGGGCCCCTTCAAGGTCAACCCTTCATGCTCTCTTATAAAGGCTCAGTCACGCAAGCATGGCCTAGGTTCCGGTTCGGATATCGCGACCGATCTCGGCGGATTGGGAAAAATTGAGCCAGAACCGGGTCCGGTCGCAGTGCATTTCACATTGCCGACCTCCCACTGAAGCTGCACTCGATGATCTCTCCGATTTCCGTCCTATCAGTGTCATCCCTACCATCACCAAAATCCTGTTTATCAGCAGCTTTATGCCTATCTTTCCGATAACCACCTCCTTGCCCCCAGCCAGCGTGGATTTCGCCCTCGTCGCTTATGTGGATGCGTGCTGGTATCCATAACTGATCACATCCTTTCTGCTAGCGATCGCGGCGAGGTGTTCCTTCTCTGTCTTCTTGATTTGAGTAAGTGCTTTGATGTGTTTGACTACTCTGGTTTGCAAAACACCAAGCTCATTCAATCCAGATTTCTTGGTTCTCTGCATATTGTTGGCACCGCACCCGGGAGTCAGCCTTCCAGCTGATAATCTGGGTGTTTCTAAAGTTTCTTCTATGGTCTTCCTAACAACATGGGCGTATTCCAAGGTTATTGTCCCGGCCCTTTGCTTAACTGTATCTTTGCTAACGACCTGAGCCTGTATGCTGAGGATGTGATCGTGGTCCAGTACGCGGATGACATTTAAATGCTTATTAGCGGCAAAAAGTCAGACTTTCGGACACTCAGTCAACGCATGGAAAACATATGAGCTTGTGTGATATCTGGTTTAGTGGCAATGAGCTAAAGGTAAATGCCAACAAGACATAACCCATTCTTCTAGAAAGTGCTCCTAACATTCAGCACGTTGGTGATTTTGCCGTCAAATTTCGCAACCATATTCTTGCTCTCCACATGAACGTTAAAAATCTCGGCCTGACCTTCGACAGCGTCCTTGACTGGGACTCTGATATTTCTCCTCTAACTCGTCAATGCTTCTGAATTTTGAGTGTACATCCGAGACACTGCTTATCTCCCAGAGTCATCTCGCCGATAGTCAGCTCTCTGGTTATCTCTCGGGTCCGATACTGCATCACCGTGCTCGGCAATGGCACGCAAACCAATAACACTCGGCTCCAAAATATCATTAATTATGCCGCAAAAACAATATTCGGGCACAGCAATTTGATCATGTTTCGGCTATGTTTGAGGACTTGGGCTGACTGTCGGCGGGTGAACTGGCTATGGCCAGTATCATATATAGGTATCATCACCTATAGGTATCACACACCTGTGCTTGTGCACAGGGGTGTAATTTTCCCAAAATCTTTGGGGGTGCTCAGCCGGTGGGGGCGGCACCCCATAGGGGCGGCAGCGTTGGGGGCGGCACCCCTTCATTGCACCAAATCTATTATTCATCGCTTTTTTGCGCCTTTTATAGCACAGAGAACATTCTATTTTAATGTTGGGCAGGTATTCTACAGCTTTTGCCAAACGTTTTTGCTTTTTAGGCGACATCCCAAAGCTAAATATACCTACGTCTTAAAATAATCCAATCTGAGCTTTAAACCTTTCCACGATCAGGGGCGCAGCCAGAGCTTTGGCATGGGAGAGCACACCACCTTTGAGGGCACCCCGGGAGAGAAAGGTCACTTTTAACTTAACCTAAAAAACTTACTATATCTTAGTTCATATCAACTTTTGGGTACCTTTGGTCCAAGAAAAATGGAAATCAAGCATTGACGGAGAAGGAAGACTGAATCAAAACCAGAAAAAAGAAAAGTGTCACCGGAATATCATGAAAATAGCCAGAAAACGACTTTCTGGGATAGATTTACGGACAAATCAGCCAACTCATGCAAGTTCTTGACATCAAAGAAATCGGTGGAGCCTGTGATATCTGTCATTATGTGCAAGATAAGACATATTAGAGTCGAAAATTCATTTGTTATGCCCACTGGTTTTGTCGTGACGAGTGAGCCCTGGTTGAACGCAGAGTTCCCCGGCTCCCACAATGACCGTGGGAGGAGGTGTAGCATAGTGGCATTGGATGAATACAATTTTTGTTCCGGAATAATTTGGGAGATACCTTTTTAAGGCGTTTAAAAGTTCCATATTTTCAAGGATCGGTCCCAGTTGAAGTAAAGAAAAAGTAAACATGCTGGTTGTTTGGATGGGGATGATGTGACAGGGCTTAAAATTGTGAAAAACTAATTATTTATTCATTGAAATTAATTAGTAGAAATCCTGGTTCAGGGGACTATGCTCTGAGCTCAGGGGCACATGCCTTTTATCACCCCTCCCCAGAATCCACTAGTATAATAAGTAATTTATCTAGCCCAGGGTGCCTAGGCATCACAAGCCTATTCCTCGTTAGCTCCATTTTACAAGGGAGTTTGCACTGTGTCCTTATTCCCCATCTATTCAAGACCAGCTTAGGGGCCCCCTAGTGTGGATCAGAGTCCTCCAGAGCAGTTGCCCCCCATTCCCCCAGTTGTGCCCCCTGGGATTAGACTAGCCCCGTGACCCCCGAGGTGATGGGAGTTGGCCTTGTGTTATTATTCTCTGTCTATTCAAGACCAGCTCAGGGGCCCCTGGTGTGGATCAGAGCCCCTCAGAGCAGCTCATGCTCGGCCCAGGACAAGACTAGCTCAGTGGCTCCAAAGATGGGGGGCGGGGGTCATGAGACTAGCTCAATTGGCCGCAGATAAGCTCATAGGGCCTTGCACCATATTAGCTCAGGGGGACCAGATCGACCAGCTCGGGGCCCACATAAGCTCCTAGTCCCCAGACCAGAGCAGGGGTCTAGATCAGCTCAGGGAGCACCATATCAGCTCAGAGAGAGTGCAGGGATCAGCTCAGTGGTCCCCGATCAGCTCGGGGCACAGATCAACTTGGAGGTACTATATCAAGTCAGGAGGCATTTAATCAGCCCAGGAGCCCCATACCAGCTCAGAGGCCTTCATCAGCCTCAGTGGGCACAACTCAGCTCGGGGCCCAAGAGCTGCTGAGGAAATTACTTAACCTTCGCCCGGGTGGGGGGTCTTTTTAGACCCCCCTCGGGTTTTTCCGAAGTGATCAAAAAACGGCGGCGCGCAGCGCCGCCAAACTTGGTCTAGCTGTTTCCAGAGGTCAAGAACATCTCGGGTTGGCTACCCACATATCCTTGATACGACCAACATGGCTACCTGAAGTAAAATAAACTTTTGCGTGAACTGAGGCTTTAAATTTCTCCCAGTAAATATATCTTAGTGAGTAAAATTTACTCTCAATAAGTGAAAGTATAAAAGGAATTAAATTTACAGTGATCTGGAGACTAATGAATTACATATAGCATACTCCTGGTACCAAACAGTGAAAGGGTAAGTATATGTGCAGTGAATACAAGTTGTGTGCACTGTAATACAAGCATGTGTCCATTAGCTGCTCATATTAATCAGTCAAAAATGTTATCAAATACCTAATACAAAAGACATGTAAAAATAATATGTGGTGTCAGAGTCTAGTACCCTTACTGCAACTACTTGTTATAATCAATCATTGCTTAGATCATCATTGCTAAGACAGCAGACAACCACCATTTGGCTGTAGCAGTCACCATGCTGAGACTTAAGCTACTTGAAGGATACATTTAATTTACATTTTTAAGGAATACATATAATTTAAATATATCCAATGCCTGCAGCCAAATATAGGTACTCCGCCAGAGGAAAAGTACCTCCTAATACCACAACCATCATCCAGCAAATCCTAGAAAAACTTAAGTAGATCAATGAGTATCACCACATTCACCTGCTCAATGGAAACTTTTGTGGAATCATTAAAATTTTGCTTAGCTTGATTTGATAAAACTGACTTAGGTAGTCACCAAAGAAAGCTACCTGCAGTTTACCTGACTTCATGGGCACCAAACAGCATATATTTTTGTAGGTGCAAAGCCAGAACTTGCAACCTTTATCTCTGCAGGTCCATGGCTCGCATGCACTTGATTGAAATGTGTGCTCTAATTGACACGCTCAAAACCACACAATTCTCCTAGGCTTTTGAGATCTGGCAGACTTCACTTTGTCCTACGTTTCCCTGGCTGTGGCATAATATTCAAAAATGGGTAGTGAATTTACCACTGGCAAAAAACCTATTCTGACTTAGGTCAAAATCTACAGCCTCATATCATTTCAACCACCTCGACATTATCTCCGAATTCCCGCACCAAGCCCACACCCACACAGCAGCTTCAACACGTAGTATTTCTGCCTGTTTTATTCTCGCTACTCGCGCGCCAGAAACGCAAAACTTTGTGGTTATCCAAGTGGCTACCTGGTGGTCCCTAATCGTAATTTTCGTTGCCGGCAGACAGACAGACAGACAGACGTGTATTTTCATATTTGACACTTAAACACATAAGACATGGTACGCGATTGGCGCAAAAGCACGAATGCTTAAACAAGGCGCCGCTCGCACGGTTTGGTTCCTGACATGCCGCACCACCACGGAGGGAACCACCCAGTGCCACCACTCAAAGTGCATAAGCCGCCGAGTGCCGACCACGCAGCGCCACCTCTGCCCGGCCTGGTCAGAAGCAGTTAATCGAAGCGTTTTGTTTTATGAATATATTTGAATATGATTGGGGTTACTTTGCTAGAGTTTGACTTATTTAATAAAGAACCATGAAGAATGATGTTTAGTTTTGATTGTTTATCTATGTTGCTCATGTTCATACCGGTTACAGAATCTATTTCTTGAAACATAGCCATTCTCGCGTGGTTAAATAGTTGACAGTTAAGCAAGTAGTGGGGTGTATCCTCTTTTGTATAGGCCGCAAGCGCAGTGGGGAGTATCGGTTGCTTGTATTTGAAACTGGTGTGCGTTTAATTTGCTCATTCCTACCCTCAATCTAGTCAAAATATAGTTTTCTTTCTTTTTGGCCCAGAGAGTAATAGAGAGGAGGAGGAGGTGTTCCTAAAATATGTCTGATTTTGTTTTTGAATTTCTTCTTAGAGGCAATATCTCGTATATTTTGGGGTAATAGGTTCCATTGTTCGATAGCGTTCGGAAGAAAGGATTTTTAAAGCCGAGTGTTCTGTGCCGCGGTACTCTTATTCTTTCTGGATGTCTTAAGGCTCTGGGCATATGATTTTCTCTTGTTTCGGGAACGACGTTGCGTATAAATTGAGGTACGGAGGGGCTATTTAGAAGATTATGAAAAATACAATTTTGTTGATTTTCCTTCGTGTTTCAAGTGAGCTCCATCCAAGGTCTTTTGTCAATTTATCCGTTGGTGTTCGTAGGAGAGTCCCTGTCACTAGTCTGGCGGCTCTATTCTGTAGTCGTTCAAGTCTAAGTTTGTCGTTTGCTGTGATGTGTCCGTCATAAATAATGTCGCAGTAGTCAAAGTGGGGCCTTACATAAGTCGTATAGATTTGATTTAAGATTGTTCTTGGGAGAAACTTTGCCAGAGGGTAGACTGGGCTTAATGTTATATTTACTTTTTTGATAATTTGATTTATATGTTCTTTGAATTTTAAATCATGAGAAAGAGTAATTCCTAGGTGTTTGTGTTTTTCCACCACTGGTACTGGTTCACCACCAAAGGTGAGTTTTGGGACTTGTGGTTTGTTTTTTAAAGAAAATGTTTGCTGAACTGTCTTTAGTGCATTAAAAGTAATAAACCATTTATTTCCGTAACTATATATTTTGTCTAGGTCTGCCTGAAGTGTGGTTTGGGTGGCGATGAATGTTTCGGTAGAATGAGCCGCATACAAGGATGTGTCGTCGGCGAAGCAAAGTATGTCGTGGGTCGTTTGTTTTGTCAGGGAGTTTAAGTAGAGGAGGGCGAGGAGGGGGCCAAGAACAGATCCCTGAGGACAGCCTGCATTTAGTGAGAGTGTAGACGAAGTGGAATTTTGCAAGCTAACACGTTGTCTTCTGTCCGTGAGATAAGATGTGAGCCAGTCTAAAGCCGCAGTCAGTCCGAATTCACGTTTGCATTTTTCTAAAAGTCCTCTGTGCCAATTTTTGTCGAAGTAGCGCGAGATGTCAAGGTACACTGCAGTGAAGTCTCGTCCCTCATCTAATGACTCGTTTAGTTTGTGTGTCAAATAAAATACTTGCATGTGCGTACTGTGTCCTGGACGGTATCCACTTTGTCTGTCAGTAAGGAGGCTATTTTCTGACAAGTGTTTGTATATTTTTCGGAAGACAACTTTTTCAAAAACTTTAGATAGGCAGCATAGAAGGCTGATCGGTCTATAGCAAGAAATGTCGGATGGGGACCCCTTATTTTTGAAAATAGGTTTTACATTGGCGAGTTTCCATGCTGACGGGAAAATACCGAGTTGAAGAGATTTGTTGAAAAGCTTCGTAAGTGGGTCAGCTATGAGGATTGCGGTAAGTTTTAATAGTTTAGTTGGGATCTCGTCGGGACCGGTTGATTTATGGGGCTGTAACTTATTTAATTCATGTAGTACTTCGCGTTCGGTGACCACCAGGGAGCAAATGGCCTGGCTACCAGACCATCTCTAATTCCATGAAACGAGTCCTCAAGTACAAAGTAAGCAGTAGAGTTACTATCTTATGCTGAGTAATTTCACTATGAATCCTGATATAGACTTAAAAATTTTCTCTTTTTGTTTAAAATAAATTGTCAAATTTGGAAAAGGAATGAATATCACTATTTCATGCCATCGCAATTTAGATTACCTTTTTCTCATAGCTTTTTATGGGTCAATTTCATTGCCGATGTGGTTACCTACCCATCTCTAACTTAGCTGTGAAATAACTTGATTGAGTAAGGATACATTATTTGTCACTAATTTGTATCGTCTGTCACTAATAGTTATAATAGTACCTAAAATAAGTCAAGGTAGCACTGCCATGTTATGAATCGTTCTTTTTATGTGGCGGTAAGATCGTGGAAATAATTGTTTTGCGCTGGTAAGTGCAAATCTTGATATCTGTCAATTCTCCGTGATTGGCTACCTAAGTTCTGTTCCTTGAACTTCATTTGGCTACCCACGAGCGTGGGCGAGTTGGCGATATTCTTGACCTCTGGCTGTTTCTTCATCATTTTTACATCTTTCCTGAAAATTTTAGCCCAAGGTCATATCAGGTCAGGTCACCAGGCCAGGTGAAGTGAGCTCACCTCAAAAAATGTTTAGGACTGCATAACTAAAAGGAGGGTTAATCGATCAAGTTCAAACTTATACCACATATTGGGCCCACCAAGAGCTACAACATTTTTTTCCGGGATTTTTTATATTGGTGACCTAAGGTCATGTGCAGAGCATGACCTCCCCATTGTAAATACATGGGGAAAATCACGAAATGAGCTTTTCTCCGTAAGTATGGATGGAATCAACTTCAAACATCGGTTACGATTTGATCTTAGCCCATTTCTGAAGTTTATGCCAAAAATTTTGACTTGTGACCTTTAATAGGTCACTTTAGGTCAAATAAGCATTTTTGGTGTTTTACTCTATAAATTTAGAATAAACTAAGATAGAACTTTTATTTTGTCACCAAAGTGTTTGTATAGTCACTGCAAGTCAAATGATATACATCATGACTATACCAGGTCAAGTTGGGTCAGACCATTGACCTGGGTCAGGTCAAATTCTTAAATTTGACCTGGCATAGCAATATTATATATCATTCGATTCGTATTGACGAGAGAATTGCAATGGTGCATCAACTATGGCTGCATCTTGTTTGGTTTGGAAGTTATTAGCGAAAAAGGAAACGCCCTTATGCATGGGTGGCTATGGACATTCCCAAGAATATGCCCAATATTCAGTGACCTGTAGCTCCCTAGGCTTTGACCTGACACGAAAATGAATGCCACTGTAATGAAAGAGCAACTCAAGAGCTTTCGAATGGTGTTAAAAAATGTTTCTAGCTATCATAGTTTCTGAGATATATGAGGTTTTCTTACTACACCTCATATAAGAGATTTTGTCCTATTTTGACCTCTGGTGACCTTAATATTGACCTGACAAGAAAAATGACTGAAATATTTTCGATATCATTTTTTAAGAGCTTTCGATTGCCGTTTTGCGCTTTTTTCTAGCTCTCTTAGTTTTTGAGATCGTGGGGGTCTTTTTAGCCCCCCTCCCCCACCAGGGCGAAGGTGGCTCGTACCCGCCACCGGGGCAAGGGTTTATCAACTCAGGCAGCCCAGATCAGCTTGAAAGGCTCCAGATTGGCTTAGGGGCATGAAACTAGCTCAGGGGGCACTAGGCGAGCTCAGACGGCATGAGATGGGCTCAGAAGGGAAAATGTTGGCTCAGGAGGCACCAGATCGACTCAAAGTTATTAGTTTAGCTCAGGGCGAAACATATCTGCTCAGGGAGAACCAGATTGATCAGCCCGGGAGCCCAGATCAGCTCCTAGCCCCCAGACCAAAGCAGGGGCATAGATCAGCTCAGAGAACACAAGATCAGCGCAGGGTGCACCAGACCAGCTCAGGGGGCACCAGATCATCTTAGGATACATCAATAACCAGCTCAGGGGCACCTGATCAGCTCAAGAGGCACCATATTGGCTCAGGGGAGAGTAGATTAACTCTGCGAGGCATGCAATCAGCTCAAGGGGCTCAGATCAGCTCAAGGGCCACTAAAACAGCTAATAGGGCACCAGGCGAGCTCGGAGGTATCAGACTAACTCAGAGAGCATTATCTAGGTTCAAGAGACACAATTATTTGCTCAAGGGGCACCAGATTGACTCAACGGACACCAGATCAGCTTAGAAGGCACGTGATCAGCTCAAGTGGCCAAGACCAGCTCAGTGGGCACCAGATGAGCTCAAGGGGTACCAGACTAGCTCCGCCGGTACGATTATTGGCGACGATGAGGCATTAGCTGGTTATGGATTACGTACCCATAATTTCCGGGGTGTTTGGAAAGGCGACAAAATTCCCTAGCTGACCAAAAAAGGTACTTAATTGTAAAACAATAGTTTTAATCGCTAAATGTGATCTAATTGCATCTAGGTTCGACAGCATAGGGCAATAGCACCGATGAGCGGGGAGGGGGTACGTGACCTCCTCGCTGCGCCCATGTCCACGATTGAAGTGTATCAGTTTTGTGGGGTTAAATTTTACCTTCAGTATGGCAGAGGCGATGGAGATTGAAATGAAAGCAAAGGACTTAAAGGGAATGTGGCACCTTTATAACGTGATTTAACTGAGATAGCTAAGTTGTATAGCATGCCGGAAATCCCGGTACTCTCTGTATCATTTGTCTGGAAACAAATCATCAGGTCAGGTCATCGTCATCATTGTTACATCATCACTAAATAATCATCCGCAGGCATATATTTATTTCGTTCCTCAGAGGAGCATTTAAAATTCAAAACATTGAGCTTATTGTACATTTTTCAGAGAAATAATGAATGCTTCCATGATTTTCGGCCAAAAGTTGCTCTAATTACACCAACTTTCAGGATTCAATCAAGGTGGCACATTCCCTTTAAAGGGAATGTGGCACCTTGGTCGAATCCTGAAATTCATCGTAATTAGGGATACTTTTAGCCGAAAATCATGGAAACGTCCATTATTTCTCTGGGAAATGTACAAAAACCTCAATCTTTTTATTTTTAAAATGCTCCTCTATGGAAATAAATAAAAATCGCCTGTGGATGATGTCATGATCTGGCAGCCACTATCATATCCAATAGGCTTTAAGGGCTTCGATTGGCTAATACTCATCGTGACGTCAGCATATGTCGTCACACCAACATGGCTGTCAACTGTGGCCTACTGCTAAGGGTACCTACATGAGGGATACATTTCAGGTAGTTATTAGCTTTTTTCTTCGGAAAGTTTGAGTTTCAAGACAAATGATATACAGACTACCGGGTTTTCCGGCATGCTTTACAACTTGGCTATCTCAGTTACAATCAGGTTATAAAGGTGCCACATTCCCTTTAACCACTACAAGGAAAGAAAGCAAAAACACCGATAGTGCTCCAAACAAGGCATGTATTGTTCTGTAAATATTAAGAAATATGGCACCTCCTCTGTACCCGTGTATGCCCTTTATTTTTGCCCTAACGCCTTTTATTTTACCCTTATGCACAGGGGATGTAAGCATCAGTGCTGCAGTGATGAGCCCAGGGCGGCAGTTATGGACTAAGAACGGCGCAAATTAGGATGTAAGTGCTAAGCTGGGGGCGATAGTGATTGGCCGGGGCGGCAAGAAACAAGGCAAAGTCATAAGTCGAGGGCGGCAGTGATGAGCCAGGGCCAATAGCTATGAACTAGGAGAGGCGCGAACCAGAGTGGAAGTGATAAGGAGAGGGCGGCAGTGAAGACTCGGGGCTGGAGTTATTAACTAGGGGGCGGCAAAAACAGGGCGGAAGTGATCAGTTGGGAGGGGGTAGCACTGATTAGCCGGGGGTGGCACGCATCAAGGCAAAGGGCATAAGCCGGGGACGGGAATGGTGAGCCGTAGGTAGTAGTTATAAACTACGGGTGGCACGAATCAGGGCGGAAGAGATAAGCTGGGACTGGGACGGCGGACTCGGGGGGGGGCACGGTGTGCAATTGCACACCCTGAAAAAAATTAGGGCGTGTAAAAGTATATTTTTGCACTCCCGGTTTTGGCTTCGTCCGGGGAAGCGCCTCCGGATTTGGGCGGCGCCCCGGCCGGCCAAGAAAACATCAGACCTAAACACCGCCTACCTGAAGAGAAAGGGCCCTCTGTGCAAAATAAAAAACAGTTTCAAATATGAATGGTGTTCCCTTTCATCAAAGCCATCCCATGGAGAGCAAATAGACCCAATTTATCGACTCAACGCAGGAAAATGATGTTGGCACCCCCCGCCCCCGAGTGGGCGCCCCTAGGGAGCCAAAGGTGCCCCCTGAGGATGGAAGCGCCCCCTTCCCCTGAGAAGGAAGGCGCCCCCTCCCGAAAATTTTGCAAAACCGCCCGAAAATGGAATCCACAGTCCCCGAGCTGGGAGCGGCAGTCATGAACCCTAGGGCGGCACGAATAAGAGCGGAAGTGATAAGTCAGGGATGGCATTCATTAGCCGAGGCGATAGTGATGAGCTGGGGGCAACATGAAACAGGGTGGCAGTGATAAGCTGGGGATAGTACTGGTGAGCCACTGGCAGCAGATATGAGCGGGGTGCTGTTTGAATCAGAACGGCAGTAATAGGTTAGGGTTGGCAAGAATCACGGTGGCCGTGATAGGTGGGAGGCGTCAGTGATAAACCATGGCGGCATGATCACAGTGGTAAGACGGAGGCGGCATGAATCAGAGCAGAAATTCTGAGCCGGGGAGCGACACATGTATTGGAGGTGCTCTCATTGTGATTAGGGGTGCTCGCACACCCAAAGAGATAACAAATTTCACCCCAGGCTGGCACTAAAAGAGTAAAAAGCCCGGCAGCAGCAGTCTACCATTTACTCGGCTCGGAGAATTCCTTCAATAGACAAACAGATAACGATTAGACGATTGTGGGCTGCTGTTTGCTTTCTGGAAGGGTGTTAACTGTGAAAAAACTGTGCGGAAACTGTGCGGACAGTAGGGCCTAAGTTTGACCGGTTTTCGGGGCCATGGCGGGACTGGTCTCCTCGGCAGTGATAAACCAGGGGCGGCAGTGATCAGCCGGAGGCGGCAGTGAAGATTGGAGGAAGAAAGTGTCTAACCAGAGGCCGCTCATATATGGGTTAATAATAAAAAAACGGGACAGCATTGATCAGCCAGGGGCGGCGTGAATCAAGGCAGGATTGATTAATCTAGGCGGCAGTTATGAACCAGGGGAGACAGTGATCAGCCGGGGGCGGCAGTGATGCACCAGGGGCGGCAGCGATGAGTCTGGGCGGCGCGCATTTGGGTCAAAAAGCGATGAGCCAGAGACAGCATGAATTAGGGCGGCAGTGATAAACCATGGGCGGCAGTGATCAGCCGTGAGACGGTCCATCATCATATTTAAGGTTGTAGAGCGCGCCGACATCTAGGGTCATACGGCGCCCATAACACTAATAAAATACGAAAATAGGACATTTCCGCACGAATTTTAACAAGTCGGGTGGTAAAACAGGTCAGGTCGTGAAAGTTGTATCAGAAGATTATTTAAAACACGCAAAAGATGAAATGAAATACAATAAAAATAAATAAAATGAACAAATAATATATAAAATAAATAATGAAAATGACACAGAAAATTTCACACGGTATACTAAAGTAAGAGAATATAGGTAACATGAAACTCGACGTTATGTAAAACCTGAAAGACTACTAGGATGAATATATGACATTAAAACTAACGCTCCTCAGATATAACATGATGTTAGTGATATCCACAAAGGATGCTCCTCCAGAACGTTCACCGCCCAGATATCCCCAGGATGCTCACTGCCCCGGGAGCAGTGGCGAATCTAGCCGGTCGGCTTGGGAGGGGAAAACCAAAGTAAAAAGTCGAAAAGCAAAAAAAAAACGTCACGCCGTGAAAGCTGTGCTACAATATCACTTACCGGTAGGATTTTGCGTATTTGAGTGGAAAAGCAAAAAAACGTCACGGGAAGAAAATATGGGCTCGCGATACTTTTTTCCAGTCGAAGGCCCAATATTTACACTGAACTTAACTGGTTCTGTTTGAAGTTGAGAGTTGAAGCACCAAAATCTTGCTTATAAACGAAAAAGGAGTCGGGGAAAAAAAGGAGGCCGATCACTTTGGGGGTGGCAAAAACATACTTTTGCCCCGAGCTTTTCCGTTTGGGGGCAAATACCTTTTTTCCCCCTGGATCCGCTACTGCCCGGGAGACGGCAGTGATGAACCAGGGGCGACAGTTATCAGTCAAGGGCGGCAGTTATCAGCCAGGGGCCGCAGTTATCAGTCAGGGGCGGCAGTTATCAACCAAGGGGCGGCAGTTATCAGTCGGAGGCGGCAGTTATCAACAAGGGGCGGCAGTGATCATTCAGGGGCCGCATTTATCAACCAAGGTGCGACAGTGATCAGACTGGGGCGCCAATTAGCAGCCAAGGGGCAGAATTAATCAGTCAAGCGGCGGCAGCTATCATCCAGGGGCAACAGTTATCAGCCAGGGGGTGACACTTATCAATCCGCCGGTGGAGGCAGTGATTAGCCAGGGGCGGCAGTTATCAGCCAAGGGCCGGCAGTTTTCAGTCAGGGGTGGCAATGATCAGCCAGGGGGCGGAAGTGATCAGCCAGGGGCGGCAGTGATCAGCCAAGGACGGAAGTTATCAGGCAGGGGGCGGTAGTGATCTGCCAGGGGGCGGCAGTTATCAGCCAAGAGCCGATAGTTTTCAGTCAGGGGGCGGCAATAATCAGCCAGGGGCGGTAGCGGTCAGCCAGGGGCGGCAGTTAGCAGCCAAGGGGCGGCAATAATCAGCCAGGGGCGGCAGTAGTCAGCCAGGGGCGGCAGTTAGCATCCAAGGGGCGGCAGTTGTCAGTCAAGGGGCGGCAGTGATCAGCCAGCGGCGGCAGTTATCAGCCAAGAGCCGGAAGTTTTCAGTCAGAGGGCGGCAATGATCGGCCCAGGGAGGCGGCAGTTATCCGCCAGGGGCGGCAATGATCAGTCAGGGGGCGGCAGTAATCAGTCAGGGCGCGACAATGATCAGCCAAGGGGCGGCAGTTATCAGTCAGGGGGCGCCAGTGATCAGCCAGGGGGCGGTAGTGATCAGTCAGGGGGCGGCAGTTATCAGTCAGTGGGCGGCAGTGGTCTGCCAGGGGCCGGCATTGATCTGCCAGGGGCGGAAGTTATCCGCCAGGGGCGGCAGTTAGCAGTCAAGGGGCGGCAGTTATCAGTCAGGGGCGGCAATGATCAGCCAGGGGGCGGCAGTAGTGAACGAAGGGCGGCAGTCAGCCGGGGGGCGGCAAAGATGATTCGGTGGGCGACAGTGACTTACCAGGAGGGGCAAGTATATGAGTGTTAAAATAAACCGGGGTGTTTAGCCAGGGGCGGCAGTGATAAACCAGGGGTGTCAGTGATCAGCTAGCTGATCAGTAATGAACAAAAGGTGGCAGTAACCATCCGGAGGGGGCGGCAGTGATTAATTGCTGGCGACAGTGATCGGGCGGGAGCGGCAGTGATGTGGTGTCATAAATCAGGGGGCAATGGTCAGTCAGGTGGCATTGATTAGCTAGAGGCGGAACCAGTCAGAGTGGAAGTAATGAATCCGGGACGGGAAAAACTTGTGAGGGGCGGCACGAATCAGGGTGGCAGTGATGAGATAGGGTGACACTCTTCAGAGTAGCGGTGATAAGCCAGGGGCGGCACATGTATTGGGGGTGCTCAGCACATGATTGGGGGTGCTCGAATTAGGATTGGGGTGCTCGGGCACCCCCAAAGAGATAGAAAATTACACCCCTGCTTGTGCACAAGGTAGTGCGCTTCGGGGAGCCAGAAGAGCTGGCCTGGAGATTCGAGGAGGTCCGGTTCACGCGAGAGCGCAGCACGAGGCGGAGCGGAGACCTTTGGATGCCACGTCCCCGTAGCAATATGGGCCAGCGCAGGTGTATGGCCAGGGGTCTTTTGATTTATAGCAATCTGCCCGCTGACATGAAGGTGCTTTCAGGCAGTACCTATTTTCTACCGCGCCCTCAAGCGCCACTTCGTGTCACAGTGCACTTACGGCGGCTTGGGATGTGTGATGGTGCGCTGCATGTGGAGTGAAAGTAGAATATTTTATATCAAGTGTATGTAGTTTTTCTTTTATGATGTCGTAGGTATGACTGTTTTGAACAGAAGTTCCACCGTGTGAATGCGCCACCCCACCCCATCCAGCCTTCTATCAACAGCTTGACGAGGTTTCGTAACAACCACAACTGTTGTTATAACTGTGGATGACTCAGAATGCAGTCTTTGCCTTTGTCTCTGTCGCGCCGACATTAGTCGAATGGCTTTGAATCACGTTTTCTTTTATAACATCGGGCAGGGAAGACTAGCATATGACTCAACAATAGGAGCTTGTGTGTGACCCGACATCAGCAAACCCGATCCTTGAGTGATGGCGCGGGGTGTGTAATTTGCCTGTGTTTGGGAAGCAAGGCATTGTGAAGGTTTTGAGCGCTGTGCGGGTTGATCTCGTGATATCTGTGGATGTGGAAAATGGCCCTTATTTGTCACATTTTTGGAGGTGTAAACAAACACCAACTGCTAAGTTCCTCCTGCATTGCTAGCTTGAACCATGCTTCAAGGAAAAAAATTATTACTTTAACGAGGTACCAACTGTCAAGGTCGTACAGTATCGTGAAGCCCACTCTTTAGGTCGTGGGGATCAGGTTGTACTTATTTAGAGAATGTGTCGAGCCTGGAACCATGAAATTGTGGCTCAGGAGCTGCTGAAAAGGACTTTAACTATCATATTTCACTCTTTCAGGAACACGCCGGGATTTTAACCTAGGACCTACAGCTTAGGAGACATGCCCTATCCATCCAGCCGCGTTTTGCTCTCAAACGCTTTGAATTGATTTAGATTAGCCACTTCGATATCTTGGGGTAGCGGTGGGGAGCGCATCTCAGTGATCCATTTCTTGATCCATTTTTGGTTGTATTCTCTATTACTTTTATCTAGTTTTGTTTTTAGTAAAAAGTAAGATATGAATGAGAGATGACCTCGACCGAACTGAGGAAACCTACGATTTGAAAGGCAAAGTTTTGAGGCACGGGACTCATCAGATGGATTCAAATATTTCGATAGAGGGGAGTGGCCTCTATAGGCGGAGGCATCACGTGGATAATAGGCCGTCCTTAAACTACGCACTGCAGGGGGTAGGGTAGGGGTGTGAATCTATATCTCTTTGGAGGTGCCCGGGCTCCTCGCAAGGAAACACTGAAGTAGCGTTAGAATATCGCTTACATTTTTTGTTTTCATTTCATGGGTTTTGAATTGGTAATCGCTCCTCAACAGACCTATGAGAGGGCTAAAACACGTATGCAATTAATTCTGTCGCCTTTTATTATTATGTCTATTGACGTTGTTTCGAGTTTCGGCACCCCAATCATGTTTATTGTTTATTTGTTTATTGTTTATTGAGGGCTTATGAGCAACAGGTATATGGGACCCAATGGCAGCTCAAGTTAAATGAGATAAGACATGTCGATGAATACAATGCACAAAATGAATATTTTCAGGATATATGATCCTAGTTACATAAAAAGACAGAAAACCCTGTTAAAACATAAAGAGGCACACATAAAACCCTTTGAAATCCACAGTCACTTATCAGTGTAAAGACAGCTGCTTGACGTAAAATCGGGTCAGTGACCTAAGCTGCCCGAAAGAACAATTAAAAGTGTCCGACTCAGGGTACGCTGCCAAATAAGAGTTACAATTATTCGCCGAACGACAGAAAAGCCCTCGTCTTATGCAGTCTACACGGCCGAAGGGCACGTGCAGCAGTCCGCGAGTCATCGCCCGTGTGTTTCTTGACGGAACACGCAATGCAAAGCTACCGAGCAGAAGGGCGGAGTCTATCTTGCCTGACAAAATTTTGTGTGCAAATAGGATATCATATTGAATTCTTCTGTTTGCCAAACTGGTAATTTTAAACAACGTCAGAAGATCATTATACGCAAGTGACACAGAATTCCGAGTCGAAACCGATGCTAGCCAAATAAGAAACTTGTGTTGAATTTTTTCAAGCCTGTCTAAGTGAGTCTTGGCCGCTCCCCCCCAAATGACGCAACCAAATTCCATCATAGGTCGAACATTACCAAAATAAGCCGCCAAGATAGGTTCAGGTTTCAGTTTCCGTCTCTCTCCCCCGCCGTGCGACCTACCTGAAGGGAGCGAATCATCACTCCGACTGCTCTGTTCGCCCTGCTGACTATATTGTTAATATGTTCAGCAAAGGTTAATTTTGAGTCCAGTCAAACCCCAAGATCACGAATAGTATTTACTCTGTCTAGCGAAAAAATTTTGAATTTTGTACCTGGTTACGATGGGGTTCCGCTTCAACGTCATGGAGAATGACTTACATTTTGCAGGGTTGAGATTTAGTTTTCAAAGCACAGACTAGGCAGCCAAATATGTGAGGTCGTCTTGTAGTAGTTGAGCGTCTAGTTCTGAGTCAATTGTGTGGTATAATTTCACATCGTCCGCGAATAGGATACAGTTTGTCTTGACGTTGTCCGGGAGGTCATTGACAAACAAGGGCGAACAGAAGCGGCCAGATGATTCCACCTTCTGGCGTCCCAGAGCGCACATGGATCCAGTCAGAGCACTTTCCGTTCACAATGACACGTTGTTTACGATTTACTAAATACGACGAAAGCCAATTAAGAGCTGGACCTGAAATTTGGTAAGAATTCTTCAATTTATGAATCAGAAGCTTGTGATTGACGCTCTGGAACGCCGGAGAATAATCCGTATAAATGACGTCAGTCTGAGAACCAGAAGAGATAGACTCCCACACCGTCTTTAGAAGGCAAGCTAAATTTGAATCGCATGATCGGCGTGGGACAAAACCGTGTTGATTTGGAGTCAGGACTGATTGAACGTGTAAGAGAAGGGTGTCACAAATGCACCGCTCAGGCAATTTTCCAAACAGCGAGGTCTGCGAGACGGAACGATAATTTGAAGATAGTTTTCGAGATCCCTTTTTATGAATGGGCACGATGTTAGCCTCCGCCCACCTGCTCGGGAAAACACCTTGATGTACCGACTTTCTGAACAAGATGCAAGTGGGACCGACAACTGATCGGTACACTCCTTGATAATGCGTGCACTATGTAATGTTATCGGGCCCACAAACCTTATGACTCTGAAGTGCGCTTAAGGCACTCCTGACACATGTTTCGGTGATCTCAAATTGGTTCAGGGGCGACAAATCGTAAACACGTGCTTCAGGATAGTTATGCACTTCCGGATCAGTGAACTTGTTGGCAAACGTGTGGTTTAACAGGCCCACTCAAAATCGCCACTCACTAGCCTGTTACCATTAGCCACTCACTAACAGTTCAGGTAATTGGCTCTTGGTACCCCTAACACAGTTAAAAAATGTTCAGAAATGTTTCGGGTTGGATTTAAAGTCACCAATCATCCCCTTAATATAGTTGAAGTACTTCAAACTTGACACTTCTTTAAAATTCCTACGCTTAACATGAAACTCTCTCTGAGTGTCGATATTTCTGTTACGTTTTCGACGATTGAAGGCCGCTTCTTTATCGCGCAGTGCCCGTTCATAAATTTTTCATAGATTGACAAATTGTTAATACATTAAATAAATAAATGTTCATAAATTGAGGCCTCTGGGGTGGGGAAAGGAGTTGAGTAACAATCAGACCAATATGTGTTGCGTAATTCGTGGACGACCTCTGAGGGGGCATCGGCATTTGGGCAGCGTGGCGGAGTCGGGGGGCGCCGGATCGCATCGTAGGGCAAGGGAAGTCGCACCCTGGGGGAGGATGGGGGTGAGAGACAGCATTTCAAGAGGTCATAGGAATGAGATAACAGTGGAGTATGAGTTCAATGAAAATGAAGGCTTTCTCCACTCGGTGAAAAGTTATTATCGGAGAGCTTTCGGTTTGTTCTGCAAACCTTCGTCAGTGAAAATCGTTGTAGGGTTGTGGGAATGGTGAAGAGAGCAGGCCGCAAAGTACTTGAATTTTAAACATTGCAAATCACGAGGCTTTCGAACAACGCTTCTGGTTTGTAGAATAGGCAAGCCACTGAAGAAAAAGAATGAAGAAGACACTTGAGGCATGTATCGTCTGGTACTGCAGTCAGAGTTCATCAAGTCCTCAGGCAGCCCAAGTGCGGTTATGAAGGCCCGTTCACAGCGTTTCCGCAGCAATTTTCACTCGTACGGGCCGCTCATTTGCATCATTCTCAAATCCGCTGGCATTCGCGCGACTCTGGGACTCGCTCACCCCAAACATGAACCACTGCAGCTCCGCACGGCGGAGAACCTCGTCTGAGGGCATGACAATGGCAGAGCGTCACGGGGCAGAAGTACGTCCAGTGATCCCAAACATGGGCGTCGAAAGCGGGGAGACGTGGCCCCCAGTTGGCCAACCAGGGGTGATGGTCCCCAAATTGTTGGGTACATCATCATTAATGCTGTCAGGCAGGTACCGGATATGCTCAAAATTTGCCTCCCCGGTCAGCACCAGTTGGGTCCGTCCCACTGTAAAAATTCCGTGGCGGCGCCCCTGATCCCAACACGCATCGCATTCCCCTCCTCCTCACTCGCCACTGTAAACATCAATGATGTTTTCTCAAAATCAAACTCTGATATTGTTTTTTTGTTACATCCGTATGCGTATGCATCACATTTCAGCCAATGGAGAGTCAATTATGAATGGCTATTTAATGTATATGTGAATGGCTGTCAATACATGTGTATGGGTGGATGAAATAGAAATAGCCTCCGTAACGCCATCTCCCGTTCAACTCTCGCACCAGTGCTTTTCAAGTCTGTAAATACACGGTTGAACTGAGAGTACGTTGCAGTGGCAAGATACACGGAACATACACGGAAGATACACGGAAGATGCGAGCGGACGTCCTCAGCGGAAAATCGGCTGCGAGCCATGCGGTTATTTCACCATGTGTTTGAATAGCCTCCATGTGCGATTTTCGAGACGCGGGAACGCCGTGAACGGGCCTTAACATTCCTCCAACGACGTCCGGATTAACCTAAATTCTACAGAAGCAGACTCCCCGACAAATGACTTGATCTCATTCGCTCATCCGCCCACCCCTGAACTGCTTTTCTTGCCTTTATTTTTCTGTGTTTTCCAGAACCCTCCCCCTATTTACTCCACACTGTATATTGTGTATCTGTACTTTGAGCATCGGCCTCATAATCATTACAGGGTGCCATCTGGTCATGCCATGACTCTTAGGGCCGCTCGGTACCAGTCCATTATTACTCAACCCAGCCCTCCCATTATCATTGCTGTGTGAGCGTTCGTCTTGTTGTTTGCTTGCGTAAATTATATTTGCATATATTTTAATTATTCTTTTTTCAACCCCTGAGGCTTCCCGCTACCTTTTGATCAGTATTTGCATTGCACGTTCATATGAGATGGCTCCCGAATGTCACATTCACTTCTCCTTTCTGTAAATTATTTTCTCGATATTGCTCAAGTGTCCTCTCCATTATTTTTCTTTGATGGCTTACCTGTTCTACAAACCAGAAACGTTGTTTGAAAACCTCGTGGTTTGTACTTTTTAAAATTCAAATGTTCTACGTCCTCCTCTCATTCCCACTCATTCCTTCTCATTGGCACAAGTGTACCCGGTGAATGGCCTCTTGGTCGAGAGCGGGGAGGCATCAGCATAACGCTTATAACTATGATGAAAGCGCGAGCAATTTTGTGGATGAAGCAAAGGCTGGTACCGAGTCTAAAGCAGCAACATTTACATAGGCTTCGCTCCCTTTCAGTCTTAAATTACTGTTTCCTTGATGCAGTCTATTCTAGGAAGGTGCGGGAAACTCCTGAAGTACTTGGCCACTGCATCATAGGCGGAACTAGGGGGCTCTGTGCAGCCCCCGCCCTTAAATTAGAAATGTTTACACTAACCCTATGACGTTGACTATAAATACATGGGTTGAGAAGTCCATTGTGCCCCCCTTAAATCCGAACTCTCCGCCGCTACTGTACTGCATCACTAATGATGGAGCTTCGTTATTTGGAAAGTGGTTCTTTCCGCAATAAACACAGAGGGTTTTGCATCCACAACTTCTTCGGACAGGAAACATGCACGGAGGGAGAATACTAAATGGGCCTGTTAGGTGTCAGAGTATGTTTTGAATAGAATATGAATTAAACAGAAAACGCCGATCCGTGAGTTGTATTTTCAACCATCACTCAACTTTGCCGGGATGAAATACTTTAGAGCTAAAAAATTTCAGTAGGGCCTGCTCTCCCTGTGGTGCCTGACTTGACCTTATCTTGCTAGAAAGAATAACAGGGTTTAGACCGTTCCGGGGAAATGACGGGGAGGTTCGGGTCCCCTAGCCCCCCTCCCCCCAGTGAACTCCTGGATCCGTCACTGGTTTGGATAATACGGTAAAACTAGTCGAAAGTTTCCCGAAAAGTGCAATTAAAAGGTCAGTTAGGTCATTTCTAGTCAGTTCTATTTAACACCATTAGAGGTCGAATATTGTGACTAAAACATTATGGAAGAGAGGCTAAAACATTGCGTAGGTACTGAATGTTATGTTCAGGCGGGCCAATTTCGGTATTGTGGAAGGGCAGAGGTGGTCCACCAGCGGTGCTATGAAAACTTGTTCTTTTGGCGAATTACATCTAAACTAGACAAATTAGAACCATTGTCACGCATTGCTGTAATGTTCGCGATATTGCATATCGAATGTTTCATGCAAATTATATGATGCATATGATCATCATATGCGGTCAAATTCTAAGGTTCACTTGAGCTAAGGCCAGGTGAAGGTTACGGCGCGAGCAGGCATTGCGTTAAATCGTAACTAAGTACACTTGGACCTTAATCAAACACGAAACAATTTATTAGTTTGATCAGTTTCGTTTTAATGGGTGGAATACTTGAATGCGTAGAGGAGGCCGGGGCTAGTTGCATCACGGGTTGAATGCATTCATGGCTTTAACTAGAAAACCATACAGCAAACAACGGTGCAAAAGGCTCAGAAGAAGCGCTTCAGGGTAGAACCTATCTGGAGAAGAAATCACGCAGGACTGAAATCTCTGGGTTTGTAGGAGGAGTTAGATTTAATATTGTATAAGGTGCATGTAAATATTCATTTGCACGTTCAAAATCGTTCAGGCTACAGTGTGACCAGTTGTTCTTGACTTAATGATTGATGTATCATAATGGAGCACTTATTAGTCGCTTTCTTCGGCATGCAGGGCTTAGGTCCTGTTGCAGAACTTTTACCTATTTTCGTACTTTCACAGTGCTTGTGTCATTCGAGGCTAAATTAATCACTTCTAGGGGGCAGGCTGAAGCATTGATTTGTAATTCTAAATTTGGACATGAATTAAAAGCAGAATATATAAGAAGAAACAGACTTAAAAATACGCTTGTGCAATTATCAGGTTTGGTAAATGTTTTGGAGCAGTGAAAAGTAAGAGATATAAAATATTGCCAAATTTTACCATTAGCTGATGATGATTAAGTGCGATGGGGGATAGCCTTCCAACGGCCCCCACCCCCGTACTTTTCATAGACGTTTCTGATGTGGTTTTCCCCTATTTTCCAGGATCTGTGGTTTTTATGAATACCATAATAACCATACATTATCCCAAACAGCAGCTCGCGTTCCTCCTTTCTCCTCCTCCACATATTGTACAGCTTGTTCTTATTGTTTTCTTTGTGTTTTAGGTTTTCCTCCGAAAAGAAACTGCCGTTGACAATATTTTATTTTCGTCATGAGGTTACTGTAGTTCCGATATTTCAGTTATTCTCTTGTTCCGTTTCGGGAAAGGAAGAATGAAGTGCACCAGATATTTCAGCTGGTCTCCAGTTAGTCTCCACAAAGCTCGCATACAGTACTCTCATTGGCCATTTTTCAAAGCTCTTCATGGTCGTTTTGCACGTTGTAGCCTGTGCCGGGAAGCTGATTCATCCTGCCCCGGAGGTGGAGCAGGTTGAGTTGCTGTATCAGCTGCAGAACTATTTTTGGAGGATCAACTTTGTCCTCTACGTCAATGTATGTACAAGACAACAAATTATATCCTATTGAGATTAAAAGACCGTTCTTTTAAATGACGGTCTTGAATATTCTTTAACTACAAAATGTTTCCAATGCTGGAAAATAATGTAAAAACTTACTCAACCATCCCCGGTCTTCCCTAACTTGTGCACCCCAAGAAAGCAGACAAGTCAAGCTCTGGCTTCAAGGTGCGAATAATACAATGTTTTGGCGAAGGAAATCAGCTGAAAGGCCTGCTACCAACTGAAGAGTAGAACGATGGCCTTGTCAATTAAATGTAACTCCTCTCTGATAGTAAACTACCTCCCTTTAAAGCCGAACCCTCTCTTGACTTGACCTCATTGTTATGCCATACACATGTGCCCGAGGAAGTTTTGAACTTCCTTTCTGATCGGGTGGAGTTCAGCGGATATTCTGATGGAGGTGAGTTGGTGTAGTGGTTAGCAGGCTTCTCACGCGGCCGACCCGGGTTCAAGGCCCGGCAGATTCTCTGAACAAGGATCAATCTGGCTCCCGAGAAACCCTTCCAACAGGGAAAGAGTTGGCGACGCTATATAACCCCAGCAGTTGGTGCGTCGATAAGCCACACCAAATTATGTATTCTGATGATAAGTGGGGTACTGTCACTCCATGCTTTCTGTGCTCCGCGCACTTCCTTGCTTTCGACATCCATGCATTTAACTCGTAAAAGAAAAAATCCGAGCGCCTTTTCAATAGCAACCGGCTGAAATACTATGGCCTAAATTTGTGGGCTCTAGTTTACTTAGAGCTCTATTTATCCCACCTTGCCAAACAGACCTACCTCTGGGAGGGAACAACAGGCAGTCGAGCCGCGGATGAGCACCACTCGGCGGCAAGTGTGGCACGTTGAATTTCCGGCCGACAGCTACTGATGGTGAGGAGAGCGGCAAGACGTGAGTGACCCGGCACACAGCTGACTTATTAGCGCGACGGGGCCGAGAGCTCTCTAATAATCACCTGGGCCGTGCTGGGCTCCGTCTTAGCTCAGGTGGAGCCGGCAATTTGGCCGTAATTTAGACAGTCTTCTCGGCGGGCCAGCCAGAGGTGGTGAATTACAGCGAGACAACGCTCGTGCCAAGCTGACCCGTCGCTGGATGAAGGATGAGTGCACCGGTGTGGCGGATATTAAATCGACGTGGAAATATTTTCGGAGGTCTCAAATTAATGTGGGAATAGTTTGTGAACTTTAAAAACGACGTTAGTTTTTGTCGGCGTTGATTCCTTTTAGGGGGCTAAAAATCGATGCAAAACTATTTTTGGAGGTATAAATTTGTGTATTTGTTACCTTTTCAGAGACGCATATGCATTGGATAACATTTTCATACCATCGGCCAGGGAAGCGATGTTAAGTCTCGAGTGGCGGTGATGCTGCTCGTTAATTTACCAATCGTATTTTTTGCGTGACATGTCTTTGGGGCGTGCTAGCTTTTGGACTACATGGGCCGTTATAGACAGGTTCAGAGCATTTCTAACACTATTTGTTTTTGATTCTATTATTATTTCATTTTTATCCTCCTGAGACCCCACGTATAGGTATCTTTACGCAGGTTTGAATAGCTCTACCACCTCCTACCGATGTCGTAGCCTTTTATATAAATTATGTATAGAAAGCTGGACATTCTAGCTTTCTTCTGGTGTCAAAATCATAAACTAAGCCCAAGGGCAAGTGAATCAAAATTCCCTTTGTTCGACGATAGGCGTGAGTGCCGGACGGTTTCGCGGTTGCTCCGAAGAAGGTTTATAGTTTAAAAATGTTACTGACAGAATCTAGTTTTGATGAGTATATGAACAGATATATATATGATAAGTTTAAATTATTGGAAATATCTCAGTTTTTATCTGGTGTTTTTAACATTTTTTGTTGCCGAATAATCTCCTTCGAAAATGCTATGTATAGAATTCTATACGCCAGGACTCAATGACGACAAAAGTGACATTATACTTAACCATTTGGAGGGGATCCCAGGCATATCATACTCCTTTGATGTAATGAGACATCATTGATGAGGAACACATGTTAAGCAAATATGTTTTCCTCGTGGTTTCCTTTGTTTTTAATTTTATAAAACTAGAAGATATGGATTCGAACAGGCGATGCTTGTCATTCTGGTACTGAAGCGAGGGGCAGATCGGAGGAGGGGGGATGGGGTAATAGCCCCCCTTGGGCCTACCTTAAGCACTGATAAAACGCCTCCCGCTGGAGCCGCCGGGCCCCCGCGGGAGGGGGAGCGGTAGCTGCAGCTATACCCCGGTCCCGCAAGTTGTCTTCCAAATACCACGCGAAGGTAGGTCTAGGGGGGCCCTCATTATGTAATCGGGGGCCCCCGAAATTAATATCGGTGGCCCCCAGAGTTGTTCTCGGGGTCCCTACCTCTGAGGTCCCACGAACCCCGCGACCGGGCCCCTAAAAACGTCTCAGGGCCCACTGCTGTCCAAGCCGGGCCCCCTGTCCTCGGCAGTTTTAGGTCCCCGGTATTCCACCCGAGCCCCTGTGACTGCAACTGGACCCCCATGCGGTTCACCCGGGCCTCCTTTGGCCATCTGGACACCCTGATATTCTTCCGGGCCACTTGCAGTCCACTTGAAACCGCTGAGTCTGCGACCGGGCCCCTCAGAATTATCCCAAGCCCACTGATGAAGTCGGGCCCCTGTTCTCAGCAGTTGCAGATAATTTCCCTGTATCCCACCCGGGCCCTCTGTGACACAAGTCGGGCCCCCTGCGGCTCACCCAGGCCTCCTGTGGCCATCCGGGCCTCCTGAAATGTTTCCGGGGGCCTATGTGGCTCACTTGCGATCTTGGTGTCGGGGACCGGGTCCCTTACGATAATCTCAGACATATTGTGGATACAGTCAGCCCCCTGCCTTGCTTGCGGGATTCCTTTGGTCTCGGCCCTCTGTGGCTACAACATCTGTTCCTGCTTGGGAGTAGCAGGTTTAATATCTTAAACACGGTAACTCCTGGCTGGAGTACAAGTCTCACGAGGACTTCGAGGAGACCAGGTACCTGGAATTAAAATCCAGCTCGCCGATCAGCTCGTGGCTGAAGGCAATAATAATATGAACTGTGAGGCCAGGCGAGAATACACTGAGAATGTTTCAGAGGCACCAGCTGACGAGCCTCCCACAAAGCGACCAAAGGTTGCAATGTCGTCGAAGGATATCAAAAGTGCTAGCACACAGTACATGCACGAAATTATCCCTAGTAAGGAATCGTACCGAAGATGCCGATGACCGTCCTATAACAAGCTGGCTCTCGTCAAGTCCAAGACGTTTGGAGTGCTTCTCTAATTCATTACTGAAACGATCTTTTTTACCAAGATCCACGAGGCATAAAGGTCATGGAGCGCACACGATGTATCTCTATTGGGAACCTGGATATGGTACATACATGCTTGGGTCTAACGATAGTCCTTGACTGATCCCTAACGAGAACGTGATTTAATGCTCGGTGGTATTTAATTTAGGAATTAGGACTTTACTAACAGTGGCTTAAGGTGACGATCCGTATTAGTAGACTCAACTGGCAAAGGTACCAAATTTTGTTATGCCTACGTCATAATAATGATTAAAATCTTAGTTAAAAGGGAAAGCAAATGCAACGTTCATTATGAGATAGTGACAAATGCATCATGTTTCACGCAGCGCATCCCGAGAAAAAGTTTATCATTGGTGCACTATTTATAGTCATTGAGTCCTGGTGTATAGACTTATATACATCCAATAAATTATATTTATAAATATTTGAATTTAGATTTTTGTTCATTATTGAGTTCCTTGCATCCAAAAACCCAAAAATCAAAAAGGGTTTACACTTCCATCAAATACTTTGGGCTCGGGTCTCAAGAGGTTATTTGTACATAAATTATTATGATGTACAGGTCAAGTTAGATCACTTGACCTGGACTGGTAGCCTGACATAACCAAGACCTAAAATTGTGTCCGAAGCTGCAAAAAAAAAAAACGCTGACAGGTGTGAAAAGTAGGGCGGCGCAGTGCGTCGCCGCTTATGGCTGTTTAAGAATAATAATGTTTAGGGTTTAACGACGCACCAAATGCCAAGGTTATACGGTGTCGCCAACTCTCACCCTGTTGGGAGCGATTTGGGGGATCAGATCGACTTATTCAGAGGATCCGCGAGAACTAAGTGGCTTAGTTGATAATGGGTATCCATGTAATATAATGTATAATAGATAATCCACTAAGCCACTCATCCCCCTTATGGCTGTCTGTAAAAACAATTAGGGGGGGGAAGATACCTCTCCCTGTACTGACAACTGTTGTGTGTATGCAGGCTGAACGGTTTGAGAACGATGTTAGGATTCAGTTGTCCAGCCGAGGCCGCTACTTTCGATGGGAACTGTACTTATTGGTTTCCACATTCTGTTTGAGCGTTTCCACATTCTGCCTAAGCCATGTTGGTGGGGTTCCTGTGGTGTTGGCTGCAGGAGAGGGCAGCAGCTCACTGCTGCTCAGTGCCACTCCGGGGCTCTCCCCGAACACCAGATTCTGCTGTGTTCAGAAGAAAATGTCGGCGGTGACAATGTTTCTAGTTTATAGAACATAATTTGAAGAAGTAACGAACAAGCCCAGGAGAAACTGACAGAGGCAATGCAGGAAGACCTGCTTCTCCTGCAGGACCACCCCTGCTGGGCCTGTCCTACCCAGCAGCACAACGGCAGAGCCTGTGTCTGCTGCAAGCCTCTAGTGAAAAATTAAAGCGCCAGCTATCGCCTTTTAGCAGCGCCAGGAGAGAGAAGCGGCTCGATCCTAAGCCCGCACGGCCTTCAGAAAAATATCCACTTATCCGACGACGCTGCTTACAATTTACCGCAGCTCCACGGAAAGGGAAAGCTCACACTTAAGTTTGGCATATTTACTGAGGTTTTTACGCTGAATTTCGTCTGCAATGTTTCGCATCTCTGTAACGATGTCATTTCTCTTTTCTTTTTCTTTCTTTTGGGAGGGGGGTTGGTAACGACGCACCAACTGCTGAGGTCATTTGGAGTCGGAGGGGAACGGGAAAGAGCTTGACTTGAGCTAGGGTGGGGTGCCAAACCCTGCCTCTGGGTGGGTTCGAACCCACGACACCCTGCGCATACAGAATATCATAGACCGAGCCGAGCGCGCGCGCAAACCGACTGCGCCACCCCACCCACGATCTCATTTCATTGCCTTCATAGTTTCTCACCTACTTGAACATTATTTTTGGAGAATCAGAATTTGGTTCTCTTGTCAACACACATAACGTACCCTGTCCAACGTTCATGCACTCCACTAATGATGGGACTGACCTTTTTGCGCCACTTGACCCTAGGCTTGGGGTTTCCGGAGGCGTGACATTCCAGAGTCGTGTTCTGACCCTGCTGGACGATCACCACACCCGTCTCCGGCACCAGACGGAGAAACGGCCCGTCTGCAGACCGAGGTCACGGAGATGTCACCCGGGGTCATACACAGCTTACACAGAGTACAGAGGAGGTCCCCCAAACAGTTTACAACGAGGGAACACAGAGGTAGTAGCGTACCGAGCGGGGAAGAATCGGGGCTGTGGTCCCTGTTGGGGCAGGCACCCCACTCCTTCCCCTCGGGCGATGAAGTTGCCAGCTTAAAATAGACCATTGAGACACACCGCAAGCTTCTAAGGGGTGCCCATTTGGCGCAGTGGCGCCTTCACTCAGTGTGTATGTGTATGCGTGCGTGTCTGCTACGTATGTGCCCGCATGTGTGCGCGTTACTCCCCAAGAGATTGTGGCGGCCCCTCCCCAAACATAGAAGAAAGTGTCACTTGATAGGTTTGGGTTTAAAGACGACCCAGTTATCTGGGCTACTGTTGCTAACGACATCTCAGCATTCAGCGTGTTGCGGACCTATAGATTTGCGGGCTCTGTAGAGTTGCGGACTTCTGCCAGGCGCCCCTGTTTTAAGACGCGCAGTGGTTATGGGTTCGATGTCAACGCACAGTGGAGGCGGCCCAGTGTCCCCTCTAGACCTAAAACAAACAGGACAGTTCGGAGAACGCCTGCTAGGGGGTTTTGTGAAGGCTTTGGTGATCTGCATTATAGTCACTGGCGGATCCAAGGGGGAGGCAAAGGGGCCGTGGCCCTCTCCAAAGCCTAAAATAGTAATTTTTCCGCCCCTAAAAGGCCCATATTTTAACCGTTCTTCTTTAAAAAATTCTATGTTTTCGTGTTTTCTCAATTTAGCCCCCCCAAAACGTTGGTTTGGCGGCCCCCTCCAAAGTTGCTCCTGAATCTGCGAAGGATTAAGGTCAACTTTGACATAGCTTAAGATCTTTCAAAATGCTAAAAAATATTTAGTTTGATCTTTAAATTAAACGAGGTATTAAATGCCCAATCCAGGCCATGTCGGATAGCTATTAGAAACTGTCGTGATTATACAGAAAAAATCGAAAATATACCGAAAACGGACTAGACGGAAACAGACGTAAAATCGACTGTCTTCCTTGTCATGGAGGGAAGATCCCACCTATGTTTTGTTTTGTTTGCCATCGGTGCATGTTTTGTTTTGTTCTTAACTTGCTTTTGTTATTGCCATATTTTGTTTGTCTGCCTTGCCTTCTAGTAAAGTTCTCGCTCTGCAGTGCGTGTTTTGTTCTTAATTTGATTTTGTTATTTCTATTCTTTTTGCCCCGGCATGTACTTACATTATTATGATCAACTAGCTGTATTACTTGTTTCAAACAGTGTGCACTATTCTACCTTTTTGTTTTGTATCATATCATTTGCATTGAATTGTGTGTTATCTCTTACGTTGCTGCGCTTGGTTTTGTTTTTGTTTTTGCTTTTATTTGCTCTCAACTGTCATTATTTCTCTTTGATGAAGTTTGTGTTTTTATGCCTGCTCTTTATTCCCTCGTTTCTGGTCCATATTTCGAGAAAATGAATAAAAATATGATGATGATGATGATGATGATGGTGATGATGTTCTCTCTGGAGCGTAGCGACGCACAATCTTTCCAGGTATAAAGCCCACGCAGACATCCCTCGATCTGGGCTTTCGCTAAAAGGAGGAGGAGGAGAAGCCTGGGGGGGGCGCCAATTAACCTCGTTTGCGCGATCTGGTCATTATGAGGGATGCCATCCCGACATTTTTAGGGGGTAGAGTTTCAAAAGTCGTTTCGGAAAGTAACATTAAATCATGTCTCCATACAGTCAAAGTGGAGTCTGCGGCTGATAGCGGAAGGGTAACCTCAGTGGGACACCGGGGGACTGGGTGCTGCACCCCTGGCCCACCTCTTAAAGTAAATTCAAGTCACACATCCCGCAAAGTTTCGACATTTGAGAGCGTTTTACCGTACATTGATGGTGCTTGAGAGACTGATACAGTCACTGCACGCAAACAGGGCGAAGAGAGGGACGGTATCCCCGGAGGCGTGTGAGTTGTAATTGAAAGGGGAAGACCAGTGGGACACATCAGCTGGTACACAATACATCCAGCGGGCTCCGAGGGAACGACCGAAGAGGCTGGAGTTCTTCTCCCCGGTCATAAAATGCGGCTCCCAAGGCCCCAAGGAGCCTGCTAGGATACAGAGAGAAAAACGTTTTGAGATTCGTATAAATATTCGGGAGGAAAAGACAAAAGGAAGGGGGCACCTCTGAATCCGCTTTCCACTGGTGGTGCTACTTTGCCCCTGGTACGAAAGACATCATGTTGAAGAACAGTTTTCCGTTTCTGGGCTACAAATCAAAGCACATCAATAAAGGAGGATTAATAATAAAGAAAAATGAGCATGAATACCGATAATATTGATGCTCTTGGCTGAATTATAGCGTGAAACATACGTGTTGTCAGCTAAACTAAAAACATGTTTGAAAGTATTCCATTCACTTACATATGGAAAAGGTACCAAGGAGCCCAAATCCCACAAATATTTTGTAGAGGAGAACGCTTGTAGCCAGCAGGAGGTTGAGGATTGACTGATCCGCTCACTGTTTTGTCGTTCGGAATGCTTATGACGTGAGCTTTGCACTTCTTTTCATGTTGAGCGAGCTGTGTAGCTCCACTTCTTAAATTGAAACTAATTATTTACTAATTCTTGATTATTTTTCTAGCCGAATAAGTCAGGTCCGATGTCAAAATATCCAATGTTAAGCATATAAATAGTCTGCCCCAGTGTAATTCCGCTAATGCCTCCGGTTAGCGTTTTGTTCATTTTGTGATGTCGCCCTTGAGGCAGTATGCCCATTTCCCTATTTCTGGGTACGCCACTGCAAAGCAGTCATTGGGGTCATACACAGCTTAACACTGAGGCCGCACAGAGTCGCCATCGAGACCACACAGAGCTTGCGCCAGTCATACAGAGTGTGCACTGGGGCCCCACAGAGCCTACAGAGGTCACACGAAGATCAGCTGCGATGGAGAGGCCACATAAAGGTCTCTGAACCTGATTTGAAATTCACGAAAAGCAGAGAGGTCACAAAAGAGAAAATGTGATACAGCAATGTCACACATAGATCATTATATCCAATTACGCCATATATGGGGCACAAAAGCACACGGATATTACTGAAATGCATCCACAGCATTGAGGTCACTAAAGCTTCCTTAGCTGTCTCCAAGAAAGCGTCAGTGTTTGCTCTCGCTCAACAAGGTTCACATCATTCTTAGAGTGTTTACGATGCTCGAGGGCGTGCTGATTGAGCTAGCAATCTCACACAATGAGACAGTCCCAGTTGACTGTAGCTGACTCAGTGGCCCGACAGCATGGCGAGCAGGAAAGGTGACGACGCGTCCGCCTCGTTTTACCAATCAAGCGGACGTGTCGGGTGGGTTTTTACTGCCCCCGAGCGCTGTCAGGATTCAGCTGGGCTGTCCGTTTTTGTTTGACTGTGTCTGCATGTGTGACGCAAACTCCAGCTGCTTGGCAGGAAAACTGGTTCAAATTCTATATCGAGCTTATTTGGAGAAATTACACCCGATCTAAATGTTTTTTTCTGCGTGTTTAAAGAAGCTCTTTTTTACAAATAATTGGGATTGAAATTAGCCCGGTATTCGAATTGTGTATTTTGATGGTACATGCCCAGAAAACTAGATTCCTTTGAATTTGCTATCTTAAAATTAGGAGTAAGCCGGAACCTCTGGGAGGGGCAACAACATTTTAAACACCCACCCCCTTTTAGCACTGGCCACATCTGGAGTGTGTATGGCTCCATTCTCATGCAGCAGTTTGACACGATTTCTTCAGGCAGACGCAATAAAGGCTTATGCGTCAATTATATAACGGGAAAAACGCGGCAGATTGTGCCGCGTGTGAATAGGCATTAAAGGAAATATGGCACCTTTATAACGTGATTTTAACTGAGATAGCGAAGTTGTAAAGCAAGTCGGAAAACCCGGTACTGTATATGTCATTGGCCTTGGAACTTGATATTTCCGTAGAAAAAAGCTAAAACCTACTCGAAATGTACCTCTCATGTACCTCTCGCCAGGCGGCCATTGTTGTGAGCTGTTGGTGTGACGACATATACTGACGTAACGATGAGCATCAGCCGATCGAAGCCCTTGAAGCGTTTCGAGTATGGTAGTGGTTGCCAGATCATGACATCATCCACAGGCAGACATGTATTTCTTTTCCTAGAGGAGTATTTTAAAAATCAAAATATTGAGCTTATTGTACATTTTTCAGGGAAATCATGAGTGGTTTGATTATTTCCGGCTAAAAGTACGCCTAAAGTACGCCTATTTCATGATTAACATTAATCGTTGGGGTTTAACGACGCACCAACTACCAAGGTTATTCGCCATCGCCAACTCTCACCCCGTTGGGAGGGATTTGGGGGATCAGATCGACTTATTCAGAAGTTCCGCCGGAACTTGAACACGGGACGGGTGGCTTAGTAGACAGACGCGCTATCCACTAAGCCACCCATCCCCCTATTTCGTGATATATATATATATATATATATATATATATATATATATATATATATATATATATATATATATATATATTGACCCCATGAGGCCAGCCTTGCACGTTGGCATGTATGCTGCTTATCACCTAATGCCACCCACGGTTACACTGAGATGAAATACGCAGAAACACATAAGTTCCATCACCACCCAGTAGCAGAACCGACACTTCGTCAAGTATGCGTGGAACATACAAAGAAGACCGAAATTAGCTTATAAACACTCGTACAGAATATCGTGTCCAAAGGGGGCTTGGCCTAACACCGCCCGCCTATGTCATTAGTACGACCCGCCCCAGGACGCGCCACAGAAATCCAGCCGGAGCTTGGGCCTGCGCCATTCGTCAATGTGCGTGCTCCCACGCGCAGTGACCGCTCAGGCCACAGCACAGAGGGGTGCTGCGGAGGGGCAGCGTTGCCCCCCTCTGGATGATGCATCACATGTCAGGACCGGGTGTTCTCCTTCAATTAGCCGCCAATCGCGGCTCAATAATGGAATCATGCATCGGTGAATCGTGACTGCTCGGGTGATGGATGATACCGATAGGGATTGTGCGAGTCATAGGCGGATCCAGGGTGACGTGCCGCCCTGTCACCCCCCGAAACCTCCCTACCGCCCTCTAGAAGGTTATTTCCCGCCCCTTTTCCGGAATATAAGCACTGTCGCTCCCGCGATGTGATTTGGCGCCCCTCTGAGGAACTCGGAGCAACCCGAGCAGCGTACCCCGTTCATCCGGAATCCTGGATCCGCCTATGTTGCGAGTCGAGGACAAGTTGGTCTTGAGTGCTGGATATGGTATTTACGAGGCTGGATTGCCCGATGGGGGATTTTCGCAGTTTGCTCACATTAGTGAAGATGAGTGGACTAAATGTCTATAAATCCATAGAATAACACAGGGGGTGGTGGCGTGGTGGGTAGTACGCTCGCTTCCCGCGCGGCTGACCCGGGTTCAAGGCCCAGCAGATGCCTTGAACAAGGAGCATTCTGGCTCCCGAGAAACTCTTCCAGCGGGGAAAGAGTTGTCGACTACATATGACCCTGGCAGTTGGTTCGTCGAGAAGCCCCAAAAATCAACCATATAATATCACCCGATTGCTCTAAAGAACATATGAAATTATTCTAGGGAGCGGTTAATGATATCTCGCTGTCAAGAAGGTACATGGTGACTTTATGAAGACGCTAATGGCTCAGACAACTCAAGAGTTACGTAAAAACATCATTAGACTGAATTGTGTACGCTAGCAAATACTGGAATGTAGCAACAAAAAGGCAAAAGTGAAAATAGTCTACAGATGTAGGTATGTGTATCGATGACGGGAAGGTCACTGATCAATTAAATTGCCCCGGACATCACCCTCATTGTGTTGAATTAATTGAAACTCTGCTGTGACCGTCCGTCGCTCTAATGAGAACATTCGCTTCATTATGTTGCGTGACCGCTCGTGCCCCCGGGGATGAAGTACGTGCATGACGTAATTAAAACCCGGACCTCCGGGTCATGCACGCCAGTAGCGCTGTCCTGTCAGCAGACACAGGCTGAAGCAGGATGTTGCAGGCCACAATGTACTCAACAAGTGTTTCCCAACCATTTTTCCGGCAGGAGAACTCATATGTTACGTTCCCGGAACACGAGGAGAATAGGTTTGTAGCGTTCCCAGGACACGACACTGGATACTTTGGTAGCGTTTCACTGGCGCTAATCTTTTAGAACGATTAGTGATACTCGTCCACGAATTATGACTCCCGCTAGTGGTTATCTACTTCATTATTAAAAGCAACTCACGAATCGAGGTTTTGCAAGTGATTTACCACACAATGCCTAATAAAACAGAGAAAACACATTGTACTTAACGCTCCACCCAGCAGCAATTTGACGTTTGCGGATACCATGCCGTCCACATTTACTTTATATGTTTGCAGATGTCATACTGTGTACTTGATTTACGTTTGCAGATGTCATACTGAGTACTTGATTTGGGTTTGCAGATACCATGTCGTTTGCGGTGTAGCGGTGCCTTCTACACCTGATTCCTGATAGGAATGACTGTAAGGTTTTTAACCCGCGCCCCACCGGAGGTCCGGCGCCACCTTCGCCCCAACGGGGGCCATCGATGGCCCCCCTCTAACTCCGAAAATATGGGGGTTAGCGCAAATCTGCAAAGTGCATTAGAAAGCTCGCGCGAATTCAGTAAAAAAATTACTTCGCATGTTTAAATGCTCACGTCAGTGGTTTGATCTCCAGAGGTCAAGAAAGGTCACGATAGGCTATTTTCACTCAAATATGTAATGCTTAAGAAAACTGGGCATAACTCCTATGCCATTAGAGCTATTGAAATCTCGTTAAGTACATTTGATAGGAAATTGATAGACCTTTTTCCGCTACGTGGAAGGTAAATATCTTTCGCCAGTGGTTTGACCTCCAGAGGTCACCTCGTGACCTAATATAACCTGAGGTCACGAAAGGTCAGAAAGTTACCTTGCCGTATATGAAATGAAAGCCAGTGACAAGACAAACACAATGATGTTTGTTTCAGCGCTCTAGCTTAATTAGGTCAAAAGTTATTGTCAAAATACTGTTTTTGACCCCTGGTGACCTTGGATGACCTTGGAAAAGTCAAAGGGTAAATATGATCCCTGGGATCCATGAAAAGGTGCCCAAAAACGCTGTTCTGAGCAGTCTCAGTATTTGCAATCATTTTTGTGGCTTTTAGATCATGAGACAGCTTTTCCCCATGCTTTTCCAATGGGAGAGGTCGCCTCGTGACCTGACCTCAGGTCACGAAATCGAAAAATCCCGGATATACACGTTGTAGACCCTGGAAAGGTCATGAAGTGTAGCAAGTTTCAAATTGATCGACCAAGAAATGTAGCTCTTATAGAGCTGCAAAGTTGAAGTGAGGTGACCTTGGTTGACCTCACCTGGTGCCCTGACCTTGGGTGACCCGGGATAAAAATTGTCAGGGATGGTGAAAAAATGATGCAGTGAGAGATAGAGCCCTCAACCGCGTTGCTGCGTTTCGTCGTTTTTCTGCTATCTCGAAAAAAACCTTAGGGGGCCATCGATGGCCCCCGGTGGGGCGAGGGTTAATCCATGACAGCGCGTTCAGCGGGGACGTGGATTTCCGAAAGTCATGGAGGCTGCTGAAACAAAAAGGAAATAACCACCATATTGACACGCGCATTGACGGGGGTCTGAGCCACCTTCGCATTGACGGGGGGCGGGTACCCGCCCCCCCTAAGATCTCGAGAACCACGGTAGGTAGCGAAAAACGGTAAACGGCGTTGGGCTGCCCATCTACTTTGCCATCGAAAACATTTCAATCATTTTTTTGTCAGGTCACATTCAAGGTCACGAGAGGTCAAAACATGCCGTCATAGGGATAACATGTAAATTCAGTTTTTCGGCCATTACATCTGAACAAGTAAAGATAGAGCAAAACGACTTAAACTGTATGAATCCTCTCAGCAAGCCAAATCGAATGATATATAATTTGACCTTGCTAGGTCAAATCAAGGATTTGACCTGACCTGAGGTCAGGTCAGGGTCAAATTATATAAAATGCAAATCATTAGAACCGCAAAGTCCAGGCAGGTCTAATGCACCTGAAATAAATGCTCTATCACCATCCCTTACTGAGTTATTCCGTAAAAATCATTTTCCCCATGTATTTCCAATGGAGAGGTCATGCCTCGTACCTGACCTTAGGTCATCGATATCAAAAATACCGGAGCATATTTTAGAGAACTCGGTGGGGCCATTATGTGATATGAGTTTAAATCGGATAAGTTCACCCTGCTCCGACTTATGCTATCTTAAACTTTTTTTGAGGTCGGGTCACTTGACCTGTACTGGTGACCTGACCTGAGATGACCTAACATTAAAATTTTCACAGAATTTGTCAAAATGATGAGGGAAAAGGTATGCCAAGTACGCGCCGCCGTTTTTCTACTATCTCCGAAAAACCCGAGGGGGGTGCGGGTACCCGCCCCCCGTCAATGCGCGTGTTAAAGGGGATAGCATAATGTAGTATTTGTTGTAGCCATCACACAGTCCTTTTCAATCCTAAAAAGCACAAACAATAGCATTTAAAGGGTATTATAAACACTTGCTCGATATTTCACATTCGGGGTGCCCGGACTTTCCCAAAGGTACATCACAGTCTACACCTTTGCATAGTACCGTTCATTAAGGTCTTAGCAACAACCCATCACTATTCTAGACCATTCAACTTCCGTTTCCACCGACGCGTGCCGTGCTATAAAGATTTCAAAATGCAATTTTTTTCATCGTGAACGTACTAAGAAACGTGGCCGTTAAAAAAGGTTTAACGTTGTTTAATGTTGCATAAGTGTCCTCTCCCATCCCCTTACCAATACTTGGTCAGTATGGGAAATTTTGGCCGCATGAAAGATCAGCATCCATCAAGAAAGTATTTTTTTAGAATTTACCATTTTCAATGATTGAATGACTTGTGACGTCACTCACTGCCTCAGTTACATCAAATTGGGTACAACTCGAAAGCTGAGTGCTCAGCATCTTGATCTCATTACGGTTCACAGCTATTGACAACTAATGACGATAGCAAACAATAACTAATTAGTAGCGGGACGTCGGTGGGGAGATTAATAGCGGAAAACCGTAGTATACAAACCAATTTGCATTCATAAAAACAGAAAATCAGACAATCACGGTTCGTCACCCATGCACGGTGGCTTCTGGAAGTGACAGACCCAGGTCAGCATTTCAGGGGGCAAGGGGCTCGAGCCTGCTCCGTCATTGCCTCGGAACAGCCTTTGGTATGGTAGGCGGCACCTGGATGGGTTGCTGCTAAGGGATGTGTTGTTGCTAAGACCTTAACACTGCATAAACATAGCACTCTGACATTTGGGAGGTGGAGCCCCTCCTTCTTGAGTCTGCCACTGGCTTCTGGCTTCCTGTAAGCCAGGTGTCAGTGACATCGAAAGGATGTGATAGGGGAATGGCTCATGCTAAAGGAATACAGGGGCAATTATGCCGTAAAAACATACCTACTCAGTTAACTGTGTCGTGAACCCTATGATTTGCTCTGGACCCGCCTTGTTTACAAGGCCAGAGAAACTTATCCATCCGTCTCAAATAATCAGCATCCGCCACTTCATACCGAAGAGATGTTTAATGGCGTGCTTCTCTAAACCTTTTTCCTTGTATTCGAGGTCTTAGACTATGACCAAGAATTTGTGTTGGTATTTATTGTATTATGCTGATTCAAATGACTGGCTGTGCCCGAATATATGATCTCAGTGTATTAGCTCCATTTTGTTTCCAGGACTCGAGGAGGCAGGCCATTCAAGCATTTTATCAACAAGATAATGTTCATCGAATCAGTACTGCAAAATAATCAGAGTCCAAACTCATTTAATGGACTCGTGTTTTCCAGTGCTTTCCACATCGCACACTCCACAAACACCTAACCCATATATCCACCCATGTGAACAGAATGTCTCCTACATATGTCCCCTTCCCCAGTCTAACAGCAGGCACAACCACCATCATTTGCAACACACACACCCAGGTGTAGGTTTTAAAATCCGCCTCGCGACTCTTCCCCACCGAGGTTTGAACTTGGCTTCAGCGGTGCTCGGCGTGACCTCTCAAACCTCTGTGCCCGCAGACAAACGGCAGCCAGTGGATGGCAGCCACCGATTGGTGGAGGTTCGTTCATTTATATTGGGATAAATTCAGCGGAAATTTAGGCATGAAAATGATAGGTCTTAAAACCATGAATCGGGGATCAAAAATTATTTTTCTTACATTCATAGCCATATTTTTCTCTCCCTTGTTTTGGTTATCTGTTCCACCATTGTGCTTCCCAAAGCTACTCTTTGGTACAGACAGGACGGCGCGGCGGCATTTAGTACAAGCTAGCTGGCAGCGGTGTTCGCTGAAGATAGGAGTGTCGCGATGGGTTTCTGCTGAGTGGGGAGGAGTGGGTCCTGGCCTAAAGGTAACTGAGGGAAAGACGAAAGAGGCGTTCATAAAACCAAAATTTAACCGCCTAGGCGGGCTATGCAGAGTGAGCACTAACCGTGAACTGCTCGATTAGTCTCAACCGACACCGCTGCTCGAGACCAAGCTCGGGGGGCCCAAAAGTAATGCTCGGTTCGTGATCTGTGTCTGTGTTGATGATATTATGCTCGTTGAGAGGAATGTTCCTGGGATTGGGGTCCCGACCATGGCTATGGGCTCGGGTGGCCATGGTCATTGGTCTCTCGGACCGCCGAACATCGTTCTCAGGGGCCCCGAGACCAGGTTCGGGGGTCCCTGAGACCGAGGTTCGGGGGCCTGTGAGACAGATGTTCGGGGGGGGCAAGACCGATGTTCGAGGACCCTCCGGGACTGATTGTTGAGGTCTCCGAAAGTCTCAGATGCCCTGATCTCACAATTATTTTGAAGATAAACAGAAATCGAACATTTTTTTTAATCCGTTAAACGAAATTCCTGAGTGAAGTTCATTACGCATATTCAAACACATTAATGCATTAACTAAAAAGGTGGGGATGAGGACATTAAGCTGCATAGGGCCCAACTGGAGGTAAGCCCTGGTTGCATCACTGCTCACACCTACACTGCACATCCAGCGTTTGCGTCTGCTCCAGGTGTGAGCCACTTACACTGCACGTCCAGCGTCTGCGTCTGCTCCAGGTCTCGGTCGGTGAGCGCCACGGAGCAGGTGTATACAGCGGCGTCGGCGGGCCGGGCTCGGCTGATCTGCAGGTTGTAGCCGTCCAGCAGCCTCAGGCGCTCGCTGTCACGAACCACTTGGTGTTTAACGGTCAGGACGACCTCGTCTGACGGTTTGGTGGGCGATGTTCGCTTCCACATCACCGTCATCGAACCTGGTGTAGAAGATGTCATCATTATTATCCCCATCATCAAAAATTATAGCAGGGTCATCACCATGATACTGATCAGGTGCGTAGACATTGACAGTTTTCACTGGTCCAAATGATTTCTTAGTGATGTTAGCAAGTCCCCCTTAATTATATCCATGCCTTTCATAGACATATAAATCAATCAATCTAACATTTTCCAGATCTTTAAAGTGGTGTTGAAAATGACCATTATCTGCCACATTGTTAATTATTGTTTATTTTAGCATTGTTTATCCTCAGCATTGCTGAGGATGACTTTTATACTTGAAGTCGAAAGCTCCGATTATTATTGTATCTATTCTTTCAGTAATTAATTTAGGTCAAAATAAAAAATGATTTGGCAGATAATGGTCATTTTCAACGCCACCTTTAAAGCTCATAATAAGAATGCTGCTGCCAACAGTTCTCCGCCTACTTATTTTTCAGATCCGCAGGTCCTGGTCTTAGGTGAAGGCTTGTTACCGGTGGGCTCTAATCGGGCGAAGTGTACTTCCACATGCTTATATGCCTTTGTGGCGTTAAGCTACAAACTGGTGACTAAGAAGGGTTTTATAAGTAAAAAGCGACTATCAACAAGAAAAGCCTGTAACTAGTCATACACTATCTCTGAAACTCACTACATACTCAACGAGGCATGCATATCGCGTTTCTTGATTCATTTAATGTCTAGCATGATCACTGATCATTGACGTTAAGAAGGATGGGATTTGGTTGTAATCAGTTTGGTGATTCGTTTTCGCTTCCATCGCCATTGCATTCGCTCCCGATGCCTCATATTCGGAATCAGTAGTGAACGAGGGCCTCGGAAAGGAAGTGGATGAGATGACCCCTCCCACTCTCTTGGGTACACCAGCTGTGTACGACAGTTATGAATTATAGACGGATCCAGGGGACAAGGGGGACATTGCCCCCTTCACCGATCAACCCTCGGTGCCCCCTGAAATGGTCACGGCGCCCCCTCCCCCCCGCCCCGGCAAGGTCGATGACCCTCTCTTAAAAGCCGCTTTCCCCTCTAATACGCAAGTATCAGCGCCCCCACGATAGGACTTGGCGCTCACTTGAGAGGATTTGCCGTCCAAAAGTGGCGGCCCAGGGCGCGGATGGCGACCACCACCATGTGTCCCATCCCCCCCGAAATTGGCAATCCTGAATCCTTTAGACTGGATCGCGTTCGGGCCATTCCTTTCGTGATGTCCTGTTTCCCCCAGCTTTGTAGCTTATCTCTCAAATACATTTTTAATGTGGACCCTATTAACTCCCGATGCTTGAACTACTGGACATGCGACGGAGCTGTCAGAAGTAAGTTGTTCTTTTACTTCTGGCCTAACGATATTTCATGCACATGGTATAATATTTAGTAGTGCAGAAGATATATTGAGGCAAGGGCTGTCGCTTTGTACCTTATACACATCTTATCGTTTTTTAGGCGAATACGTTTTCAGTAAACATATATGTTTTGCTGAACTTTGCCCATAAATGTCCAATGGCAAGGAAGGAACAAAAAAGAGACCAGTCTGACCATTCTACCGGTCTTGTCGTAGTGCCCATGCTGTTTTTTATCAGCGATATTAATGTCAACTCAATGACGTCGCTGCACTTCAAAGATAACATACCTACCATACCCAGATTGCAAAATTTTATATGCCTGTACTTTTATCTCAATATATATTCGCGTTCATCGGTAACTGGATGCAAAGCCTCCGGGAAAATTTATGTGAATCATATTTCACGTAAATCTTGCGGTGAAAAGATATCGAAGCAATGGAGTCGGTCAGTTCTACTCATTCATAGAATCACCCACAATTTACAACCTACGCAACTAATTCTGCCACGTGTTGCAGGACCAATCAGAACTACGCAGTCTGCACAAGTGATTGGTTTCTGGAATAGATTCTCAAAGACCAGTCACTGATCACACCAAGCCCTATTTAAAGAGCGAAATAAATTACAGCCGAATGCGATCCAATTTCGATACAATTTAAAAGATTATATCGTCTCAGTCTGAAGAGCTTTCGCCAATGATTTAAAATCAAAGAATATGTATGATATTTTGCTTAGTTTGACCTCGTGAGAGAATAGAAATGGCCTGGTTCACCACTAGAATATATTGATGCCAGCCGAAGGACGTTATTGTAATTTCAGGACAACATATGATGCTCAAATTACAAACTTGTTATGCCAGTACTTTCACCTCAATATACATTCACCTTCATCGGGAACTGAGAACATCGGTCTGTGATTTTAACTTTTCATTGTAGTTGTAGGGGATTTAGCAAGTAAAGGAAAGAAATCAGTCTGCGGAACTTTTCATGCAAACATACAACTTTTGCCGGATACAAAAACAGACAGTTGAAAACGTATTTTGGAGCCAATTTAAAGAGGAAAGTAACAGTTGTGACTCAAGGAGACGTAAAATGTGTCACATTTATGGGATTGCAGCCGATACTTGTAGAACATACCCAAAACCCTGTGCCACACTTTTGTTCCAAACGTCATTGCTAGCCAAGAAGTGAGCATTTTCAGAGGAGAATACAGCATTTGCGCTCCCCTCTCCCTCCACCATATGGCGTGTTCTGTCGCGTCGGTTCCGCCACTTCTCCCTCCACCATATGGCATGTTCTGTCCCGTCGGTTCCGCCACTTCTCCCTCCACCACGTAGTGTGCTGCTGCATCGGTTCCGCCCCTCTCGCCCTCCACCACGTGATGTGTTCTCAACACGTATCATGTTCTGAAGCATCGGTTCCGGCCTCTCTCTCCACCCGTGGTGTATTTTACCACGTGGTTCTGACGCATCGGTTCCGCCCCCCTCTCCCTCCACCGCGTGGCGTATTCTACTACGTAGTGAGAATTGACGCGTTTGTTTGACTCTCTCTCCCTCCACCACGTGGCGTGTTCTGACGCGTTGGTTCCGCCCCCTCTTCCTCCACCATGTGGCGTGTTCTGACGCGTTGGTTCCGCCCCCTCTCCCTCCACTACGTGGCGTTTTCTGACGCGTTGTTTCCGCCCCTTCTCCCCCCACCACGTGATGCGTTCTGGCGCGTTGGTTCGGCCCTCTCCCTCCACCACGTGGCGTGTTCTGACGCCTTGGTTCCGCCCCCTCTCCCTCCACTACGTGGCGTTTTCTGACGCGTTGTTTCCGCCCCTTCTCCCCCACCACGTGATGCGTTCTGGCGCGTTGGTTCGGCCCTCTCCCTCCACCACGTGGCGTGTTCTGACGCCTTGGTTCCGCCCCTCTCCCTCCACCACGTGGCGTATTCTGGTGCGTTGGCTCCGCCCCCCCTCTCCCTCCACCACGTGGCGAGTTCTGACGCGTTGGTTCCGTCCCCCTCTCCCTCCACTACGTGGTGTGTTCTGACGCGTTGTTTCTGCCCCCTCTCCCTCCACCACGTGGCGTATTCTGACGCGTTGGTGAGCCACAGATTGGGGTGGAAGAGTCGGAGAACCCTGGCCTGAATTCGCCCATTTCTTGACAAATAATGAGCTTTCAGACGAATTCCTTTCAAAACAGTGTTGCATGATCGGTTTTTCATCGTGACATCCCTCAATGTGCATACATAATCGACTCTTAGTGCCGACCGGCTGCTTACCCAGATCTCTGACGATGCATGGCAAGACAATGTCCTCTCCTTCTTTGACCACATGTTGGGCTGACTTTGACATAAAGTGCGGCGGCGCGTGTGAGCTCTGGTCGTAGGAAGGGTAGTCGTAGTCGAAGGGAGCGTCGGCGACAGCTGACAGTCCTGCGGCAGAGGGAGAAACTAATTAGATGCGTAAGTGTATAATGTATGAGTATTAGGGCGTTTCAGTTTGTCGTAATCGATAGTTGTGGCTCATTACGATACTGCCCGTGTAGTATAAGTGTTTCTAAAGTGCGGTGCCACATTTCAGCTCGTTGCAGTTGGATTTATTGATCGCTGACTTTTACCAGTATAGCTTCAGTCCAAATCATGGATCGCGGATGCTATATACTCTGATGAGACCTATGCCCAAAAAGGCATTGAGCAAAGACAAGAGGATGAGGAGGAAAGGGTTGAGGGTGACCAACACCACGACCCCGAGCGGCTTCGTCACCAGTCGCGGTTCCAACAGCTGACGGTCAGGAAAGAACACCCCGATGTTCGATCCTGATTTTAGCTTGTTCGTATGGTGGTAAGCTTCGGGCTATCAATAACAAATTACAGGTCAATGTGCTGATATAAATGTCCACGCTGAGTCATTAATTGGAAAAAATTTCAGAAAACAAAAGGTGGAGAAATCACAAAACACGTGCATGAATCGCAAAGCATCTGAAACGCATTATTAATTTGCGAAATGCCATGCGCCAACCGGTGCCTCTTCCCGATTTTTTTCTTCAAAATATTTCCTTGATGTCCTGGAGAAGTGCCGAACTAAACCTGACATGGGTTCGGAGAAGCATCGGTTGACAAGTTTCCACTGTGGACAGTTTCAACTGACGCAAAAGTGCTACCTAACTTCACTACGCAGTGATTGGCGAACTCCAGTCAGCAGATCCATGGAAATACGCCTGATGTTGCGCCATGCACGATCCGGGGAAGGTCTTGACTAAGAAAATCACTATCAAGTCGGGGTCGTCGCCGGGTTTTCCTGAGCAACCCGAGCGTCAGTTCATTTGGAAAACGGATTTACCAGTCCACAGTATCATCAGGAGGACTAAAAACTGGAATATTCATCAGGCATTGTGTGTGCTGGGTGTGCTGAAACATTAATCATGTATTGCTTGCTGAGGTTGAAAATATCACAGTTATCCTGAAATCACCAGCGAACAGTTCTGGAATCAGCTCAGGGAACTGTTCGGACGAAAACAAGATAGATTCGCTCGCCAAAAATAGAATCCCCACTGGATGCGAACTCGCCCAATCTCCCTGGTCAGTTGGCCCCGATCTGCTGACGGTCCGGACTCTATGAGATATTCCGTTCTTGATGCTATCTCACATGACCCGTTCCAGTCGGGGTGTTCATATGCGCGAACTGCGCCCCCTCTGCTAATAATACATTCTGAGCACCACTGGCACCTCCCGCATTTCGGCGGAATATGTATGCTGTTAAAACTCGCCATGTGGCAGAAATATCTTGCTGCCGATGCTCTGGCGCTACGTTCTCACCTCCGATAGACGCCCAAGACCGTAAAACAGCTCTTCGTTACAGGCCCCAACGCCGATGCCATACCACAAGACCTTTTACGGGTAATCAATTGGCTCACGTAGCCCCGAAGGCCTATTCTACGATCGTATATAGCCCGTAAACTAGGAAAAGTACTTTCCCAGCCATAACCAAATCATTGGATGCGATCTTTAAAGGTGCGAACTTTTCCGGCAGAAAGGAGGCACTTTCCCAAGGCCTCTATCACAATCGAGAAAGCTCTGCAACTCACATGTCCTGTGAGATGACCACGGCTGTTAGACGCAAATTAGGAACCACCCGGCAAAGCTTCACTCTCTGCACTTCTTAACACGCGCATTGACGGGGGTACTCGCCCCCTCCCCCTCAGGTTTTCGCAGATAGCCCGAAAACGGTTGTGCGGAGGGACACTGCACTTGGTATACCTTTCCTCTGATCATTTCTTCAAGCTGTTTCAACATCTTGAACCGAGGTCATTCTGGGTCTAGTTACCAGTGTAGGTCAAGTGACATTAATTTAAACTGACATCAGTAAGAACAGGGACAATAAGATAAAAGCACTCTCAATCTTAAATGCATGCCACATATTAGACCCACTCGGTAGTAAAAACAATTAATCGGGATTTTTATATCAATACCCTAAGGTCAGTTACGAGCCATGGCCTTTCCACTGAAAATGCATGTCGGTACAATGGATTAAGCTCAATAACTTCGTTGGGAATGGTGATACAGTATTATTTTGATGTCATTGGTTTACCTTTGTAATTACAGTTCTTATGGTATGCGTTTTGACCTAATTTGATCTTTTCCTGACCTTAGATCAGGTCAAATTGTAGATTTGGCCTAGCAAAGTCCTATTATATAACATTCGATGCGGCTTACTGAGGGAATTCCAAGTGTGTAGATACTTTACTGGTTGTAAGATAGTAGTTTTATACATTTCTAGCATCTACGTCGTATGCTATGACTGAAAAAACCTTAATTTCTATTACATCCCATTATATTCCTATGGTGATATGTTTTAGCATCTGGTGACCTTGGAGTTGACCTGACACAAAATTATAGGACAGTTTCTTTAGATTTTGGGCCAGCCTCTCTCTAACACTGTTACTGCTTTTTACTAACAAACATAGTCTTTTAGGTCTTAGAGTGGGGTATCCGTCCCCCTCCCGTCAAGGCGAAGGTGGATCAGGCCCCCGTCTATGCGCGTGTTATCGGTTGATTTATCATTCGACTTGACATCGATGCACAACTGAAAACTGGGGTGAATTCATCCTTCCTAATCCTTCAGAAGTGGTGCTCCATTGCGGGCGGGCTTCTGCAGGTATCTGCGCGCTAGGTCGGCGCCGTTCACCTTGGGATAGGATTATTCGAGTGTCGCCGTTAGGTCGCTATTCAAACATGGCCATATTGTTGCATTGCGTGCGTCACTGCCGTTTAGGGAAAAGAGGGTCAAACCTGAGCGAAGACAAACTTAGATTCCCGCCCATTTCGGTATTGGCTTCAATGTTATAGCTTGTTGGAAATAATGCCATGGAATGAGTTATCGACTTTAAGAACAACTTAAAGGGATATTTCTACCCGAAAGATAGTTTTTCTGACTTCATCCAGGCGTGATAATCTTCAAAAGATTTAAACGCAATACCAAAGATTCCGATATGTCATGTGATGATATACCTAGATGGCTGAAATTGAGACCGAAGTCCGATTCGGTCCAGTGCTGTTACCGACTTCGACTTGGGACACAACTTCTTCCAGGTAGCGTCGCAGGCTAACCGCGCTCCTGAATTCTATTTTAGGAATGCTCAGCGGCACTAGCATCTAACAGTGCAAGATTGATTTCCTTCTGCGTGCATCCCCATGCTTGCGAGGCAATTTCCAAATTATTCTGGCAAATATTTAGCTTCGCTTTGATCAATATTTGGGATTTTCGCAATACAGCACTATAAAGATTTGTGTGCGTCTCGTCACACGCAAACGAAAGCCTGTCGCATGGCGGGGGCATAGAACCTTGACCCTCATGTTTGCCGATGTAGTATTTTTATTCTTACTACCAGCAGAAAAAGCCGCCCGTTCGCAATTATTGGGAGAATACGGACGGACTGAGCGGTGACTAGGCATTCTGGGGATCTCGGCGGGATTAGGGCATAGAGCGCGGGCGCTCGCTGGGGGAATTGAAGCCGCGTTAATTCGCTTCATCCACTGAGCAGACAGCCAACGAAGCCACGAGACCATCAATATCCATCGTGCGACCGACCGATATCAAATGTGTGCGGAGCGAAACGTGCTGGCTCTCCAGCAATATGATTTGTTATATTATTATTTTACACCATTTGGTTTCAGGATAGTATTGATCGTGCTAATGCCAGATATATGGACGTTATTGTTTAATTATTTTGGAACAACTGTAGATTTTGTCATTTCCAACCTACACAAAGGAGTGCCAAATAATTGAATGCGAGTAGACAAGGTATAAATGACGATAGACAGTTGTTTTTAAAGTGAATTTAGTATTTATGTTTTAGTACCAGGGTCGTACATTAAAGCTGGGGACTGAAATTAAACATTCGCTCGCTTCTACCACAGAAAATGAAATGAGATTCTAATTGACAACTTTCCTGGTAAATTTCAAAAGGAGCCCATCGTTACAGGGAAAGTGTATAGTAAGGACGCTATAGCATTGTCAAAGTCATCGATAGTAACGAAACCATATACGCTGTGAAAACACTGCAATCACAAACGCGCTGAAAAGTTATTCATGATTTGACGTCGCCGATCGGGTTAAAAATATAGTAAGCTCTAATCTAGGATAAAAGGGAGATTATCGCTCCGGTAGCTCAGTTGGTAGAGCGTTGGACTCCGGCCCGCTGCTGAAGAACATGCAGTAGCACTGCATGTCCAGGCTTGGGATCAATTCCCCGGAGACGCTCGGACGCTCAATATTTACTGGACGTAGGTCGGTTGGCAACTGACTGATGAGAGGATGACGTGAGCGAGGCGGCTCTCCCTCAACTATGCGGAACGTTAAGCTTTGGCTTCTAAACAAACCCGTCAATGCGGGAGTTGCTCCTTCGCATGGTGGGGCCGGTGTCTCCGTGACAAATCCCTTGATGACTCAAGATGACTTAAGTAAGAGTCCGCCTTCAAAAACCAAAAGTGTAAGAACTCGGATGAAAATATATATAAAGATATTAATAAAAATGGGTAGATAAACTTTAAGAAATTTTTGAAAATCCTATCCCCGACCCCTTTTACCAATATAGAGTGTTATTGCTTTCTATAAGGCCCAAACAATTTTATAATTAGTATTTGGGGCAGACCACGATATTTTAGCACAGGCCTTACTTACACTCGTACGTCTCCAAATTTTGTTGAAATGTTGACCGTAGGAGTATCGAACTGTTAGAACACGCCTGTGATATTTTTAGTTCGCCAGGTGAGGTGCAACAGTTCAGGACTGGTAGCCTTCGGCAATTTTACATTTTGTCCTGGCAGCAAATTATTCTACAGTTATCTTATCCGTCTACAATAATAATACATACGCAAAGGGTATGTCAAAATATTCGAAATGAGTGAATTGAGACACCGGGAACAATTTTGAAATGTTTCATTTAGAGTGGACAAGTTTTTAATTAATCAACAGTTGAAGTAATTTTCGAAATATTTTCTTCAGCTGGATTTGAAAAGACTGGATTTAACCGACACATAAATGTGGCAGTCTAAAATTATTACGATTGAAATAAAACTTACATTTATTTTTCGACACGAAAAAGAGCGTGATATATCATAGGTACCAGCCGTCGGCGCCCCCACGTGGTGTACACGGCACATTTGCCTCTTTTTTTGCCCGAGATGCCGTGCCCTTGGTCTCGAAGCAATTCCTGATGGAGCGAACAGCTGGGCATTGACAAAATATACTTGTTTCGATCAATTTTGTCAGTTTGATTACTCCGTGTTTCAGCGATGGGGATTACTGTCTTAAAGCTCCAGGCATAAGGATGAGTTCAAGAGGTCAGTTAGACATGCATTGCCGAACATTTTGTATGACGTCAGCGCGTGAAAGAGCTGGTGGTCTCAAGGTTGTGAGATGAAAAACCAAAATTATGGGTATCTGTTTTGTACTGGTATGATAACTCTTGTGCGATGGCTGCCTATAACAAATGCCTAAGAACTATCCCGCTACATATCCAGATGCTTCACTCCGGATGGAGGTCACCAGCAGTCAACACGTTTCGTCAGTTATTGTTAATAATGATTTCAGCGATTATATTTGAGCTATGTGTCCCTTAGCTGACGAGGACGGAGTTTAGAACTCCCTCTCCGCCTACCCTAGTGGAAAGGAGACACCTGGCCGAATCTCCATATCTGAAATCATTACCGCAGCACCTCGCCGTATCCAATGATGGCCAGCGAGGACGTCAAATGTGAATTTTAAAACGATGCGCCAGCCTCCAAAGTGTAGGTCTGATTTCACTTTGAGTTTGTTCCAATCTCTCTTCAGAACGCAATGTTGGGAAATTGTACCTGCCGATGTTGTAGTGGAGGGGGAACGAAGTCACATCCTTATCTGGTGCGAGTTCGGAAACAATGAAGTGCAGCCATACATTTCTGTTCACGCTTTTCGTCAGCATCTCTCAGTGAAAAATTTGATACTCTGCCAGCAGCAGGTATAGGTAAATTTGATACACTGCCACATTATTGACTTGACCTCAAAATATATGCCAATGTAAAGATTTGTCGTTTTCAAGGGCTTTCGAATGATGTTTAGAAACTTGATCTAGCTCTTCTAGAAGTCGAGTGTTACAGTCTGTTTTTGTCAGCCTCATTTTAGAAGACGATACTCGTCTTACATGGGTTTAGAAATGACGTCATAACTCGTTGACCTAACCTGGTGCCAATTTCGGTCATAAGTTGTGAAATGGATCATATATAGGTGTGCAAATGACGCGCTAGGAGGGCTCAAGCCGCCCTTGAAATGTCTGAGTGCCTACAGTAAATATATAGGCGGAGGCTGATCCGAGGCAATGATGCGGAAGGTTCAAACCCCAAGCCCGCAGAAATAAAGTCCTGGATTCACCGCTGGTCACAGTCATGATGCTTATGCTGCATTTCATGCAACAAAAATACTAAACATAATGAACAATTTGTATTTAGAAACGTTAGGAAACTGAAGGGCGTTGCAAATGATAATCCTTTCTTTATACTGATGATGTGATATTTATTCGGCTAATTTCCAAATGCGGCCGTTTTCTCACTCTACAAAGGGACAGGCGATTCGCTCTCCGCTTTATGCCGATTATGCCTTGACTAATGCTTTTAAGAGAGCAACTTATTTGCCATGTCCAAACCGGGAGTGAAAATACCATTGACATCGATAAAAACTTTTATTTTATCTCTGTCCACCGAACCGTCTTCAGGCCAAGGTCAGGGTACACCAGCCAAGGGAGTAGGCGGATGTGCGCTAGTACGGCCCGGGGTGCGGCAACAACGCTTTCTCGTGGTACAATTAGTTGCTTTACTATGCTTAACACGCGCATTGACGGGGGTCTGAGCCACCTTCGCATTGACGGGTGGGGGGAGGGTACCCGCCCCCTAAGATCTCGAGAACCACGGTAGGTAGCGAAAAACGGTAAACGGCGTTGGGCTGCCCGTCCACTTCTCCATCGAAAACATTTGCACCATTTTTTTCAGGTCACATTTAAGGTCATGAGAGGTCAAAACATGCGGTCATAGGGATAACATGTAAATTCAGTTTTTTTCGGCCATTATATCTGAACAAGTAAAGATAGAGCAAAACTACTTAAACTGTATGATTCCTCTCAGCAAGCCAAATCAAATGATATATAATTTGACCTTGCTAGGTCAAATCAAGGATTTGACCTGACCTGAGGTCAGGTTAAGGTCAAATTATATAAAATGCATATCATTAGAACTGCAAAGCCCAGGCGAGTCTAATGCAGCTAAAATAAACGCTCTATCACTATCCGTTACTGAGTTATACAGTAAAAACCATCTTTCCCATGTATTTCCAATAGAGAGGTCATGCCGTGTACCTGACCTTAAGTCATCAATATCAAAAATACCGGAACATATTTTAGAGAACTCGGTGGGGCCATTATGTGATATGAGTTTCAATCGGATAAGTTCACCCTGCTCCGACTTATGCTATCTTAAACTTTTTTTGAGGTCGGGTCAATTGACCTGTACTGGTGACCTGACCTGAGATGACCTAACCTTAAAATTTTCACACAAGTTGTAGAAATGATGAGGGAAAAGGTATGCCAAGTAAGGCGGCGCTACGCGCCGCCGTTTTTCTGCTATCTCCGAAAAACCCGAGGGGGCGGGTACCCGCCCCCGTCAATGCGCGTGTTAAAAGCAAATACCCATGTTTCTTATAACAATATTCTGAGGCCTATTATTCCGCGCGCTGGTATCAGTTTTAAAACGCTGAAGTATACAATGTAAATAGCTTAATCATTGTTGGGGCTGATGAACGCATCAAATGCCAGGGCTATATGGCGTCGCTCTTTCCCCTTTTCAACCATATCTCTGGAGCCAGACTGCTTCTTGCTCAGGGAAGCTACCGGGTCTTGAACCCGGGTCGGTCGTGATATAGAATGTACGGAAAATATGATTGTGTCATTTGCAGTGCTGTAACCGGTCACCTGTCACTCAGAAGACTGGCTCGCCGGCCGCGCCCGGGTCAGTCGCTGAACCGACGCCGTGACGTCACGACGCCCGGTGTGGTGACCGGGTGCAGCTGCACTCCGGCCCAGAGTCAAGGTCAGCGACTGACCCGACCCGAGGCCGTGACGTAACCACCCCCGGGGCGGTGTCTGAGTGCAGCTGCTCCCAGCGCAAATACGAGTGCACCGGCTCCGGCCCGACTCACGTGACAAGATGGAACTCAATAGATATACTAACAATATTATCTTAACCTGCGCACTTGAGGGGGGCTCGGAGACCCCCACCTGTTTTTCCGTGGTGGCCGAATAACTGCTCGTAGCTGAAACACGATACCCGGCCAAATTTGAGAGAATTTAACGGCGCGTCAAATGGCGAAGACATTTTGAAAATCGGTCGAAATTGTTTTTGACATAGGCATTCAAAGTCAGACCTGTACTTTGAGATCGCTGCAATCGCGCGGTCGGAACAGTTCACTTGCATTGGATACCGAGTGGTGACGTTATGACCATATATAACCGGGATGATTGTTTAGATCACCTCACGTGAAGGTCAAGTTCAAATACCACAGGTTAAGGTCATATCTGCACTTTCAAGGTCATTGACCTGCTTCCGGTCAAATAACGTTAACCGGTCTCACTTATATTATGCTACGACGTCAAAGTTAAGGTATCTCAATGTGAAGCTTTCCAAACAAGTTTCCAAACTGTAAGCAACATCTTTGATTTTATACGTTTAGTACCAGGGTTGGTAGTTCTTATCAACTGCCCTGGTTTTACTGGTTTTAGGTAACAGGCTGATAAACTGTCATATCAGAAGGAGTTTTTAATAGTTTTAACACCTCTGGTTAAAAGGACACATTTCTTGTGTGTTGGCTACGGACGTCTGCACATAAATTTATGGGACCACAGACTTTGGTGTTGAAAGCTTTTGATGCGATAGACACTAATATGTCATCTCTCAGCAATTTAGTCTGATAAAAATCGTTGGCCTTCGGCGAGTGGTCTCCATTTCGGCGCCTGTTACTTTTGTAATTAATCAGAATTCATTCGTTTAAACTTCATCAGAAATACATTGGTATTTTATCTGAAATAGAGCCTCCTTTTACATTGCCACCACCGAGTTGAGCGCAAGAGTTTCTGAGCAATTCATCTAAAATGTTTATTACTTTTTTCTCTCAATGGTGCTCATTTTTTCGATGATATATCATAATGATTTTGTTTACTAGCGATGACGTCGCTGAATATTTTACCTCGTTCGTGGCATAGCAATGTTTGTGTCTTATAGACTGTGCTATATATTCGGTATTTGTATATTTTGGAGTTCTTTTAATGATGTTATAAGCCTCGACCTTACAGTGGGAGGTGTTGCAACCCCTCCCCCGGCCGTAGGGTTTTTTCAGATTTTGTCCGGAAACGGTTTCAATATACTCGCCCTCTCATGTATTCCGGTTTTACCATCTTCACCTGTAGAGGGAGGGGGTCGGTCGTCGGTGGAACGGCCCCCTCCAGTCATTGGTTCCTAACTGACAGTTTTGTACAGAACCAGCGTGCTGCTCGTCATGAGAGTCCGTGAAAAACACAATTGTCATAACCTAAGGGCATCTAGGTATCTTCCAAATCAGTTCAGAGACCTGGTTTATTTCCTTTCCCGGCCAACGTCGACGCTCTGGCTGCTATTAACGGGGATACCTGGTAAGTGATATCACACAACGCATATGTCTACATCGGAACGAAACGAATCCATATTTGCCAGATCCACGCCATATAGACAAGTTCGAGTCTGCAGCTGACAGTGGCAGGGTATGGTCAATGAAGAACGCCGAGAAACACAGTGCCTCTATCTGGGCCACCTGCTGACTTACAATTTTAAGGCGAAAATCCAACAAGTTTTGGAATTTTAAGGCATTCCCTATCTATTCCCACCATCTTCGGTGCTTGCGAGGACGCCTGACGTGAACAGGGTCCAACTCCGCGGTTCCAGGGGACAGGCGACCTCCCCTACGCCGCTGCATTGGGTCTGTGCCACCAGGAACACCGGAAGATATTTACGGAGAATTACGTGATTCTGGGCTCTAAATGGCTCCACTCTATTCCCTGGCGATTTTTATTTGTGGAATAAAGTTCGGTGATATCTACACAAGTTGCGCCGTTTCTTTCAATTTGGACGACCTTCTTTGAACAGTTTCAGATGCTTAGTGGAGTCGGAACTAATGATTACTTCAAAGAACGCCATCGTTATTTGACTTTTGGTGTATATTGGACTGCGTAATTGAAACGTAGCAGTTCATACGATGGGACCATATACTAACATTGCATAACCTGTTAAATTGTTTGCAAAAAATCTGGTTTAAAAGTAAATTTCTACTCAGGGCTGACGAGCTCTCCAGTGCCATTCGTGCTTACATGAACAAAATAATATGTTAAACGGTAAGATAGCATGCCATACGGGCCTGTAATATGCAAATTTTGCTACTTTGTGCCGTAGATATGCCAAACTGGCAACCCACATTCAGATTGTCGCCTGGGAACAATAGCACCTTACAAACCTCAGGATAAATAATTGGTGTGGTCGCGCTCATAAACATATTCACCTACCTTCACACTTAATATTGCTGGTGTCGGTGTGGCTTACAGTTCCCCTTCACTTCTCCGAGTGCCTCTCTTTTGTCACCAAAGTTATGAGTGGGAGTGCGTTTTAGCATCTCTGAGATAGCAGCTAAGCGCCGGCAGAGCTCTGCACCCAACTTCGGAGTTCCAACTTAAGGCTCCGACGCATGTTTTCGCTCAGCGTCTTTTAAACTTTGCAGGCTTTTGCCATAAAAGGTTTATTTGATTTGGAAGTCGAATGAAGGACTCATCGAATATGGAAATGAATTTCGGAGCCGGACTACATAATTAGCCAAAACTTATACGCCAGTGATAGCCGAATAGGGCGCGGTCGTGCGTGGAAAATAAAGCGCTCTAGGCGATGAGATTCCGCCCAGTTGTTTGTAAATGCCGCACGAAATTCAACCACCGGCAGCAGCTATTTCCAGGCGAAGTTTCAAACTGAAACGCAAACTGAAAGTGATCCAAACACCTAATGGTATCTCCGGATTTAATCGCTGCAGCTGTTTTGTGTTCTGATCCGCTTATGTAGCATCTCCAAGGTCGTGTTTTACCACGCCTCTGCGGACGGCGCCGTTGGAGCCGGCATTGTTCTGGCTCTGGCGGCCAGCCAGCGCCCTAATGACGTCACGGTACGCGGCACACATGGCGCGGACGGCTGTCATTGCGACAGAGACGGCGCGCTGTCCGGTCATAGCTCGCCGCTACCGTCATGTCCAACACTGGCACAATGAGCCATCCCCGCTCTAAACGCTATTGACTTCTGGACGGGCTCACCGTAGAGCGCCACTGAGCTACATAGCTGTCAGGGCTACGGACGGTAAACCCGGACCCGTGCTCACTTGTTCATTTTTGTACGTTATTTCTGTCTGTGACGGCCTTCTGTTCAAACTTTATCCTAAAGAAACAATAGAGAGAAGACAAGAGTGTGTCTCACAGCAGGCCCAAGCGGCGGGAACAGTTCCTGGGGCTCTGCGGAACAACGGCGGCTGAGGATCGATGTTGTCTCGACTGCAGCAACCAGCCCGTCTGGTATTGCAATTCTGCCGGCTACAACCGATGTTTCAGCCCTTATGAGGTATTTGCGGCAGTCTTGCTGGCATCCCGGATCAGAGACGTTACACACCGGGATTGGACCTCGAATTTCAGCCGACTCGTATGCTTTCCTGTCTGGGTTTCGAAATGGTAATCGCAGGTGGACGTCATGGAGCATAAGGTGATCAGTTGAGAATGAAACGCAGTTCCGCACTGGCTTGAAACTAGAAACAGCTCATGCAATGCAAAGAGGTGTCTACATTACGCCCATATGACATGCAATGCGTTCGGACATGCATTCATTCATGTAAGTTCCACTTACAGCATCAGACTCGGTAAAAATTAGGAACTGTTAGGAGAAGCTGGTCACGATGTTCAGCATGGCGACGTCAACAAGACAATTTCTATAAGAAGGAAAGGTTCTCAGACTAAGCTACACTGCGCGTCTTTATATTTTGTTTGTTTTTTAATTACATTTCTTTCGTTTTTAGCTATGTTTGTAATTGTTTTCTTTTTTGTCCGCGTTTTTTGGTTTTGTTATTCTTTATTAATTCATCACGTCTCTTTCTGGACCTATTTTAACATATTACTGCCAGATCAATATGTTAGGTATTGGCGCGGAGCTACATATATAAAGAGCAAAACCGGCATGGTAGCAGGGTGAGTATGTCATTGTCCATAGGACATGGATGTATTCAGAGGGATGCCAGAGGGCCAGGTACCGATCACCTGCATCCCATCTTCTCCGAACCAACTTGGTGCCCCACCGAACTGCGCTCTCCCGCACATGGGTGGACCTAGGATTTCCAATTTGGGGGAGGGGAGGCACCCGGCTAGGGGCGTGGGGGCACCCGGTAAGGGGCGCCATTCGGACCAATTTGGTGCCAGTTTTGGAGGAAGCAGCTGATCAAGGGCGCCGAATCTCATCACGACGGTACCAATAATCGAAATTATTGGGAAAAGTGAGTGGGAAGCGGTCCGTTTCTTGGCAGTACCAATGAGTTTTAAGGGGCGCTGCAGCTTGATTGGAGGAGGTACCCTCCCCTGGATTAGCCCATGTACCTTGGGTTTGCCGTAAGGCCAAGGAGAAAATAAGCAGGGTTGCCCCTGGTCATAGAGGGGAATGACCCTACCCCAATCCAGAACCCTGCCCTCCATGAAACCCGATCCCCGATCCATGAACCCCGATCCCCGATCCATGAACCCCGATCCCCGATCCATGAACCCCGATCCAGAACCCTGCCCTCCCCTAGCAGCTCCTGAAATGTCGCTTACCATATCCCCGACCGGTGCCGCCTAAAGGTCAGGCAGTTAAGAAATTTCTACTTGATCCAAATGGCGCCCCCTCCAGTCCACTATTCTTCCCCCTTCCATTCACAAATGCTGTACATTTCCATGCTCAGTGGCCCCTGACATATCTCATGACATGTCGTCTTTGAACATTATTCCCTTCAGGATGCAGAAGTCGGGGCAACCGTGATATGATCACTTTCCAAAACGCAGCGCATGACATCTGGGTGAAATAACTCCCCAGGATGTCCTTACATTCGGATGGATCTCATAAATAATTTGCAAATGACACTGTTAGTTCTTCCCGATGCACAAACTTAAGATCAGAATAGTTTGAATGTTTCATCGAACGAACCTTCACCACCATTACACCTCCATTAATGATTTGAACAGTTATCTTCACACTTGTTAAAAATGGTCATAAAGCAAGAACCTGAAATAAAATTCAAACACGTTGCCGTGATATTTTTGACTTTCGGAAGACGGTGGTGAGTACTTTTGCACTACGTTTTTAGTTTTATACAGGGCGATTAGCCAGCCCAATACATTTCAATGGCGTGAACTTTTTTCGGCAACGAAAAAAACTTAATGGATAAACCAAATGAAAAATGTAGTTAGAAAACGTGCAGTGTGGTCTTTACTTGAACTGTTACACTATGTTTAAGTTTTTGGGGCATATTATTGTTTTATTGTTTCATATTTCTATTAAATGTTTTTATTTATACGCTCTTAGCATGATCATTTGCTGTTATTTCCCGTGACCTTTACCAAGAGGAGATTAAATGATAATGAAATGATGCGCCCGAACTGTATGATTATGACGGTGAGGAATACTGCTGCTATCATAAGCTGTATTGAAATAGCACCTCTGCCAAGTAAACACAATTCATAAGCTTTGCCCTCAGGCAATCTGGGAGCTTGGACTGGACAGAACAGTAAATGCAAGCACACTCTAGATTTAATCCGGGTGGAGAGTTTGGTGGTATCTGAGTAGTACAAGTCCCATGGCTCACAGCCACGTAACCAAATAACGGTGTCTGCATGCCAAGCAGCTGAGTCCACTCCCAACTCTATTTCTCAGGGTGAACTTAAGATGGCGGGCAACGGAGCAACTGCGACCGACATATGAACTACATGGATATTTTCAAAGAGTGAAGTGACCAGCAAGCTGTTATTTTGCGCTCTGGAGATGTGCTGAATATTGTTGTGAGGTTCACAGAAGGTAGGTGCTCAGAAGGTAAGATATATCCATATTAGATGGCCGACTGGTTCTATGTGAGGTCATTATTGTGTTGTTTGTAGAAAATAACACAAGAAAAAAGAGGGCAAATTTATCAAAGATACTATAATGTTGTGTTTTATTAATTATAGCTCGCTCAAGACAGTGTGTCAACAAACAGAAAACCCCGTTTACATTCACGTTTCCCGCCCACAAAATCAAGAAATGAAATATCTCAGAAAATATGGCACCGTAAATTAACGTGCAAAGGATCAGAAAATGTAATATTATGAAGCTTCTGCAGTAGGAACAATAAATTTTTCAGACATAAACGCTTATTATAAAGATTTATGCATGAATAGATATAAATTTTACGCAGATGCCACTTCTTTATTAACGGTGGATATTTGAATCTGCTCCTGCCCTCCGGCACTGCGAATTTCTCATCAAATCCTTGGATATTTTATGAGTCAGTGGTAACCCACTTTTGCCGGGTATATCAGACCGGTAAGGATATACGAGGATGTATTCTTGAGTTATATGGAAAGGATTATAATTACGAAAGTTTACGATGCACATGGCACTGTTGTAGAAGGCAAACTGATTGCCTTGAGTTAAAATGCTTAGAAAAAGACGGGTCCACTTGAAACTGGCTTTAGGCCCTAGCCTTATCCATCATTTGCTATCACCCATCATCAGGAATATACACCATTAGGTTTGTCAGTGACGTAGCAAGTGGACATGGCCCACTTTGGTTGAAGCTCTGTTCATAGGCACACCAGTTAAAGGCACAGTTAAAGGCATCAACTTTTATCACTGAGCAGGCCAGAAGATTTTATGTAGAAGCCCCCGACGTAAAAATGTGGCGCTTCAGGCCTGCCACCTTTCGCTGTCACGCTATGACCCTCTGCCTGGCCACTGTTCACACCCGGACGTGCATGAACACACATCAGTCTAGGGTACGCGTTTCGGCAGCCCCTGGGTGTGAATCTCCCCCCCTTTCAAGGCCACGCTCGTTTCCAGAACTGGAACTATAACTTTATAAACTATAACTTTATAAAAAAATTATATTCAATATTTCAAATAAAATGTAAGAGCACACTCATTGATCCAACCCGGGAGAGACACGAGGCTTGTGGGACTAACGATATAAGTGCACTAATGATTACAGAGTGTAGGAAGCCATTGTTTATTCTTCTTTGATACTCTTCAATAAGTATATGTAACAAAGGGCATACTTGAGTAAGTGGGTATATGCTGACATCCTCCCGCTATATACAAAGAGTATCGAAAAATGGCTTTAAATTATCGGTCGATGTCACGCTCTCCACTGTTTGGAAAAATATAGGAATGCTGAGTATGTGATGCGATTCTAGCGTATGATCATCACCTTTTCCCCAAATCAAAATGGTTTTGTTGTACGCAAACCCTGCAATACAAATCTAGCCTTCCTTCTTAAAACCGCGTGGGATCTCGTTATTTTGAGGACTCAAACAGACGTCATATACACAGACTACGCAGCGGCGTTCTAGAGGTGTCTCTTAGTTAGCTCTATATATTTGAAAGCAGTGTTAAATAGTACATAATAAATATATTGGTGGGATTCATGTACGCTTTGGTACGTTAGAAGGCGGGATTCTAACACTTTTACAGTTTCCCCTCTTTGTCAATGAATTATCCTTCAGAACTAAGTCGAGTTGTCTGCTCTCTGCCGATGACGTGGCATTCTTGCCGATAAAGTGACATTCTATACGGTGAAGTTTCACGTTCAAGGGCTGGTAAGCAGCTGCAGACAGATCACCACACCCCGACTGAATGGTCTTATCTTCGGAACTTTAACTCAACCCGGGAACATGTAAGGAATTCACGGTGACACTTAAACGGAACCCCGTCTTTCCCCCTACAAAATTCAAAACACTCCCCTTGAAGCAGTCGGTATAATACGGCACCTCGGAGGGTGGCTCGATTAGAAATACGATATTAACAACGCTGTAAGCACGGAAAACGGCGCTCGGTCTAATGATCAGATCCCTTCAGACCGGCCATTGAGTGGGGTCTGAGGTCGAGCTCCAAATTCCGACCGCACCCATCTTTGCTGCATATCTTGGCAATATTCGGTTAATTTTGTGTAATGCGGTTTTCAGCATTTCATCCCACCACTCGCTATCCCTGGCCTACCCGAAACCTATGGAAAATTAAACAAGTGGGCCTGATCCACGAGATGCTGAACGGCTTAACCGACTCTGCCCTACTGTTCGGGAGTTTCCCAATACATGTATGTACATTTTACATACACACATACGCACTGCCTCAACACACCGCGCTTTGAGCGGGGGTATGGATCTCCGAAAATCATTGAGCGTGCCCGAAGTTCGAACAATGCCAATGCCCATCGAATAAAAACAGGACAAATGATAACATCTTGGTTTTAGTTCTCACAAAAACCTACTCAACCAGATCAAACAAATAAAAAACCCTAAAAAATCAAACACACTAAAATCTAAAGGAAATTTGAACTTTAATTCAACTTTTGATTTGGTGTGCCCGGGCACCCCAGCGGAGCTATAAATCCACACCCACCCCTGGCCTGCTGCATGTCCCATTTGAACGGTTAACACGGTCCAGCGCGGACTACTTTGTTGAGTGCCTGCCACTTTTAATGCGTTTGTGACCGCCCCGAACGATTTGGGTCCGCTCACTCTGAATTTAGGGCCCAGGTACGAGCGTTTGTCAAAGATCTTTTCATTTGCAGAACATAAAGGTCCTAGGAGGAAGTGAAGTTTGGCTGTAATCGGGGCAGTGGCTAGTTAATTTATAATTACACTCACCTATTTCACCCTGTATTTACCCCCATCTCTCTCTCTCTCTCTCTCTCTCTCTCTCTCTCTCTCTCTCTCTCTCGCCTCTCTCTCTCTCTCATGTGTAGAATGTGGCGTCTTTCCTCTTCGTTTCTTATATTAATGGTTGTTTTTGTATTGTCTCAACTTGAGCTATTACTGTGGCTTTGCCCCCTGCTTATCAAGTTATAGACACTACGGCTAGAAATGGTCGGAGCCAGGGCACTCGCTTGTCAGTGTCTGTTCTTGCAAGCATCGTCTTTTATAACATGCTCTCTACGGTGCTTATATTGTATTGTCCTTATTTTTACCACGCAACATTATGTTAACCCTACGGTGTTGCGAGTTAAGAATGGGGTTAAACCTCGGGCTTCCCGTCTTGATATCTTGGATGCTGTGTTTTTTTTCAAAACCTACCATTCACTTCAAAGATTCCAATGTTTACGTAGAACATGTCTTAAATGTCAAATCGGCTCCCATTTGATAGCTCAGACTGATTCTCAATACAAATCTCAAATCCAACACAATCCAATCTCGCTATTTTCATATTGGATGCAACCATCGGCAATGAAAAGTAATGTTGGGATAAAATAAACATCGTGGTTGTTCCAGAAGTTCTGTCAATGCAGCCGATAGATTTACTGGGGATTTCGTTTCAGCCGGGGGGCCTGGACCGTCCATAGCAGAGCACAGCGGCGCAGGCCACTAATGGCAGTGGGCGCTGCAGTTTGGTCACCCAACCGGCTGATTTTCGAGCTCATAAAGCAGGCGCGTGAAATGAGCGCGCCCGATGAGTGGAGATTGTTCGCTCTCCGCTCAATCCAGACTGAGTGATGGAAGATCCCCCGCCTGCCATCAGATACCGCCACATCTGATGAAGATATTCGCTCGATCGGCCATTTTAGGAGACGATGTTTTCCGCCGGCGGCGGCTGCTGCGTTAGTGAAATTCTGTAGCGCGTAAATGGCGCGGTTCATGTGACAGATAAATTTACATTCTTGCCTAGGTACGAAAATCAATGCGGCTAGGAGCATTTTTGTGGACACTTTTCCTGGAGCAAATGCCACAATCATCGGTTATAGCACGAGTTTCTGAAAATACTGGCGTTTAAATCGTTTTCTGCACTGATGCTTATTCCAGCAGACACAATGTTCGGTGTTAACATGAGACCATACTCAAAGCGAATTTTATGTAAATTGGGTTCTGTCTTCTGCCCCTCTCTAACCGAACTAGAGCACGTGCTGGAAATGTGCCCCGTTTCCGGCAGGGCAGCTGTCGGCCCGGCGACGCTCACATGCGAGGACGTCCGGACATTTTTGCGATGTTATCGTTCGTACACTTTCTGGCCTCTGATTTTAGTTTCTAGCGGTTCCTATCTAGCCGTTCCTATCTAACCGTCCCTATCTAGCCGTTCCTATCTAGCGGTTCCTATCCAGCCGTTCCTGTCTAGCCGTTCCTATCTAGCAGTCCCTATCTAGCAATTCTTATCTAGCCGATCAAACATGTAGGCAATTTTAAATCGATGGGTGCACCACTCGACAGTCCGTGGCGACCCCCTTGGGTGGGAGTGAAAAGGGCGGCCACTTTTGAATCGGAAAACTACGGTTTAGGAACCGGAGTGTTCCCTGAGCGACGAGTAATATCATCCCCTACAATCCCTTTCCATAGAGAGAGAGAGAGCTGGCGATACCATATACCTAACTTTGGCAGTTGGTGTGTCGATAGGCCATAAAATGACAACTAATCCGCCGGGACTTGTACCCAGTGACCTGTGGGCCGTGAAGCAAACACACTGCCAATAAACTCGAGTGAGCTGGTGCAGATGTTGATTCCCATGCCGGTACTGAGTTTCCCCTCCTCTATTCCAGCACGGTCCACCCCTTTGCCGCACCATCATCAAATCTTCCCTGCCGATGGAGCCGTGGGCCGCAGACCGGCTGGCTCTCACTCGGTGTCGTTCAATGCGTGTCGACCGCAGCCGGGGGCAGTTATCGATGGTCTGTGACCGCCGGCGGCGACGACGACGGCGGCGACGGCGCTGCCGCTACCCTTCAGACGGCCACTGCCGATAGCCCCCGTCCAGCCATCTCCCCGGGAGAGAGAGAGAGAGAGAGAGAGAGAGAGAGAGAGGGAGAGCGAGGGAGAGAGAGAGGGAGAGGGAGGCTGTATGCGTGTATATATATATATATAAACTTATGGATAACATAGGACTAGACATATAAGATACGCGAGAAGCTAGAGAAGAGTGAAAGTTTTGGCAGTGAGTGGAAGGAAGAGAGGGAGAGGTGACCGGTGAGTGAGTGAGTCTCATTCGTGGGCGAGAAGAGACCAGTGAGAGGAGCGGAAAGAGGTTGACGGACAAATGGAGTGAGGGGGCGAATGAGAGAGGTACAAAAAATAAGGGAGTTAGTTTGATACTTATTAGGAGAGAGATGGTCAGAGTAGATTAAATGTGAAAGAAAACGGATGCTCAAGAAAAAAAGTATGAGTGCCACCGAGTGGGAAATAGGGACAAAAGCGGAAACAAAAACAAAATGTGAACTAAAGAGAGGAGAGAGGGAGAAAGGCAGAGCAGCCAGAAAGCGACATAAATAAATTAGGAAAGGTAGTTTAGTAACGCACTTTTTATTTTTTCATCTATATTTCCCCTTTTTCCTCTCTGCCCTCCTCCTTCGCGGCCGTCCGAACGCGCCCGGTCACGTGACGCGTCTGATGGCGGGGAGATCCGGTATGAAACAGCCATTCGTCATCGGCGCCGGCCGGCCCAGAAATCCGGCTCTCCGGCCGCCCAACGCAGCTGCGTTTCCTCCCGAGAGCCGCCGCACCGAGATGGTGAGCGCGCCGGCTTAACTCTTTCAGATGCTGCGAGAGCTACCTTTGATGATACACGAATACGATCAATCATGCATCATACGACCAGAAATATATCTAACATGCAAATTAAGGAGTGATGTGTTTTACTTAGCAAATCCATGAAACAGTTCTGAATAGGGAACTATGTTTCAAAGCTGGAAAATGCCACCATCCGGTTTCCAGGGAAACTTATTGAACCCTGAATATTCGAACTTCAGGATGCTTATAGGCTTCCTCCTTCCTTATATGAATGACTCAAAAGGGGAATGTAAACGACGAGCTGTCAATTTTCATTATTCATAGATATATATATATATATATATATATATATATATATCCTCTCTCTCTCTCCTTTCTTCCTCCTCTGCCCCTGGCAATGTTTTCTATCCATTTTCTTTCATCCACTTAGAAGACTTATTCCACACGACGGATTCTGCGGCGCCAGGTTGTTTACTCGGAGTACCTCGCTAGCCCACACTCTATCCTCTTTCCTTGAAGCTCGTATTATGATGCCGGGCATGGACCTTGTTTTGAAAATATGATGAAACAACGTCAGTTCCCGGAAACTGTCTACTGAAAACGCTGTTACGAGAAATGCGATGTTGATACGCGTGCCAAAACGCGCCGTGGCCTGCGCTGCATTCCTACTATCCCCGTTCTGAAAAGGGTGGTTAGTTTACCTCTGGCGTACTTCTTTTGACTTCAGCGAAGGAATTGCTTTTGGGAGAGCTGTTTGGTAGGTTTTGCAGCGTGTGGCTGCAAATGAAATTGTGTTGCTCTCACGGCGAAGTGATGGTGATAGAGTGACACAGGGCTGGCTGAGGCGTAGAATTATGCCTGCAAACCAAATAAACAAACACACGGACGGTGGCGAGGCCTATCTGAGCGGACGCATGGTGTGGCAGCTCGAAACGTATCATCGGGCAAAGCATTAGCATCCTCCCGTTCACGGAATGTGGTTTTTACAGTTAACGCCTTACTAGCAGGTTTGCAATTACCAGTTGAAATAGTAATTCAGCTGCGCATTTGCTTCAGCTAACTAGAGGGGATTCAATGCTGCAAATATGTTCAGACTGAATGCAATATATATTCACGCAGACGGAAAAATTGGACGATTTATGCTGCCCGTTTTCTCGGAGGAACAAGATTTTCCGTAGTCAGCAAGCGCGTAGCTGTTAAGCAGAACGCATGAGCCTGTCATTTCTGGCTTTATTATGCCCGTCAGGCGTTGGCCACATCCTTTCGCTGCAATAGCAGGGCCGGCCCTCGAGAGTGAGGGCGGCGGGAAAATGCCGGGTTGATTGTTACTGGCGGATTTGAGAGAACGACGAGGGCGGAGCGTGACTCTCCTGCAAAGCCAGCGCTGTCCTCTCTCCGCCGTCCCGACACGATTCACCATCAGACAATCTTATTCAGGCCGAATTCAGATCCAGCGTTGTTGCGGACTGCTAAGGACGGCCGGCCGAGTTGGCTTTGAGTCGGTTTCGAATAGGATTACACGGCGAGCAGGACTGAGCAGCGGCGCGGTCAGCGGAGATTCGGGAGCGCTCTTTGCCGTGGCCTCTCTGGACGTGCTCACAAAGATAAGCACAGGACGGGATTCTGTAACGCCGGCATGTGCCGAGGGAGAAGGGATGGCTTGAAAAGTCGTTAAGTGCACTAACCAGCATAGTGTGATATCTGCGTTACGCACATCGGCTTCCCGATAGGCCCGTCCGCCATCCAGACATGGGCAGTTTCCTGACAAAATATAAGTGTGTCACGAGGCGCGTTTGATGCTTCCTGTAGACACAGCCTGTACCAGAAATCTCATAGATGGAGCATCGCTAGTTCCTCTTAGCAAACAACTGCGATTGCCGGTCACAGACCAGCCCTCGCCCCTTTGGTGTGTTTCTGACTATGCCACTGACTACGACAGTCCGAGTCAAACTCGTGTCGTAGATACTGGAACTCCGCAGTGGAAACACGTGGAGAATACCTCTCCAGTGGCAGACACGGTCAAGTGGAATCGTTTAGGCGGAGCGCTTCAACTTGGCCCGTTCGGCAGTCGATCGCCGCTGGAGGGAAACTTTCTGAGCGCTCTGTTATCCGCGCCGTCTTTATGGCTCGTCAGCACAGCTCAAGTTGCCACGTTTCACACGTGACAGACTGAGCCGAGGCCGGGTTACAGTTTGTTCATTGTTTTATCTCGATGGCCAAATACAGCGGTGGAGTGTCCTGCACTGGCGAAAGACATGGTCTCGGAACCGATGGCCAGATACAGCGGTGGAGTGTCCTGCACTGGTGAAAGACATGGTCTCGGAACCGATGGCCAAATACAGCGGTGGAGTGTCCTGCACTGGTGAAAGACATGGTCTCGGAACCGATGGCCAAATACAGCGGTGGAGTGTCCTGCACTGGCGAAAGACATGGTCTCGGAACCGATGGCCAAATACAGCGGTGGAGTGTCCTGCACTGGTGAAAGACATGGTCTCGGAACCGATGGCCAAATACAGCGGTGGAGTGTCCTGCACTGGCGAAAGACACCGCGGAACCTGGTTTGACGCACTTCCTGTTTACTGATCTCGCTGTAAGACCGGGAGCTTATTTTAGCGCGCTTGGTACAGAAAACGGTAAAACTGCGGAAAAGTGCGCTGCTCTCATGCTTGTATACATCCATGAAACCTCTGTTATTGCATTGTTTGGTGCGGGAGATTAAAAACATCGGTGGAATTTAAAGAACGTTCGCCGGGCCAGTTTTACCCAGCCTGGTGGCACGACTACTTTGGAGACATCGTGCTTTCGAGTGACGTGTAGTTTGAGTGATTGTTGGAAATGCATGCATAGCAACTCTATCATATTTCACTGTACCGTCGCCCCGGGGTTTGTGATTTATTATATTGGCGGGAACTGTCCCCCCTTCACACGGTGCAACACTCCACGTTCTCTCACCGTGCATGTTAACCCTTTCCCTGCCGGGAAAGGGTTATTGCGTTACTTTACCTGTGTCGATTCGATTGAGGTCTTAACCGTCTTCGTCGCTGCACTTGGTCTAAGAACAATAATTTGGCACGAACTCGGTCCTAAATTAGGTCCTAGGCGATAATTAGGCTAAATTAGGCTAGTGACCTCTCACATCTTCACAAAAACCATTGACACCAAGCACCGCCCGGTCGTATAATAATGAAAAACGCATGTGTGCCTGATTCGTATAGCAAAGTGTATATGATTTACCTTGTTGATTTTCTGGTCTCTGACCCTTTTGAGAACGAACAAGATCATGACCTAGTGTGGTCCGGTGTGAGTTTCATAGCACTATGGAAGTTATTCAGTGGTTAGAGACCAAGCTAGTTTACCCTTGAGATTAAGTTGTCGAAATTTCACCCAAGGTCAGGAGCCACAGCGACGATCAAGCAATGTCACTGGCCCTAGATCACCTTCACCTACGTTTTCTAACACACTTGTCACTACCGACGGCGGATGTTTGAAACGCACACTTCGAAAAAGAAAGGATGTGTTCAGCCAAAGGTGCAAATGGTGAATATAAAATCGTGTAGGCGTGATTTTGATAGTCTTTGACTCCTCCACTAGTGATCATCATTAACTCAGGATGTATCGCGGAATTTCACTTTCACAGGAAACAAACTAATGCATATTAGTTTTTTTCTACTGGAACCCCTCAGACCTTTCATTCTTGTTCCAAAGATTCATTACACGCCTCGCCATTTAGCTTGGACTGGGGCCTAGACATCTCTGGTGCCCTCGAACGGAAATTACGAGAGAATGTCGTCACAACGCTTGTTCGCGTATGCCACTAGCATCAATTTCTGAGTACATATGAGACATTCCACGACATTTCAGTACAGGTTTTGCACCCTCATAACTCCGATTTTCTTTAAACTTTGTGCATAGGGTGATTAACAGGTCAGAACATGCCTGCGACAGTTTAATATTGTGAGGCATAACGGCCCAGGAGTTATACTCCCGGGCAATTTTACACTGTACCTGCGCAACTATTTCTTCTACAGCTATTTTATCGAATTATAATAATGATAAGTGGGTAAAATCAGGTATACATTTTTGGAATGCATGAATGAATTCAGTGGTGCATTTCTTAGATATTTTATCGTTACTAAAAAAGTTGTAGTTATTCAAAAAAGTTAAATAGTTTTAAATATATGTTCTACAGCATGGATTTCATAATTAGCAGTAGCAAGTAAACACACCCGGTTCAAAGTACTGAGATCAGAAATAAAAACCGTAGGTATTTACTTTTAAGCCTGGGAAAACTAGCTGAATATATGGCAGGTACGGGCCGTTGGTACTACCCGCGCGGTGCAGAGGCCTCGGTCGCCTGTGCGCCATGAATTTGAAATGCAAACGATTGCTGATGGAACAAGATGATGGGCATTGGCAAAGCACGCTCGTTTGTATCAATGTTATCACTTTTCTAATCACTAATCAGAAATCACCAATCAAGCGAGTTTCAGCTGTAGGAATAACTGTCTTAAAGCTCTAGGCATAAATAAACGAGCAGGTGCATTAAAAATGTTTTAGTCAGCGTTTACCCGAAAGCTGACATCAGCACGTGAACTAGCACGTCTCAAAGAAATCAGATCGAAGCATAAAACTGTTGGCATTTGCTAGCGCACAATAACTCACGTAAGCTAATTGGCCATTATAAATGCCTAGGCACTCTCCTGCCAGTTATCCACGTGTTTCGTGAATCACGCCAACACGTTTCGTACAGCAGTGTTCATAATGACTTATGCAATGTATTTCAGTTAGGCTTTCCCTTAGCTGAGCTGACAAGGACTGGGTTTGTAACTCCCCCTCCCTCTACCCTCATGGAAGGAGACATTTGTCCAAATCACCAAATCTTCTCCCGAGAGCAACAGTTTTTGAGAACGAAGCTGCTTTGTAGCGATGACCTGGAGCCAGGCCAGGGCCATGACCTCTTTTCCGGAAATGCGTCGGAAAATTGGTGTAATTTATATATTTGCCTAGAAAATATGATAGAGTGTACATTTTGACGTAATCGTTACTACAGATCGTTACTAAAGTTACTACAGTACATTATGACCTATGTTGACCTAGACCCGACCTGACTCAGGCCGAGTTTATAAGTCGACCTGACAAGTTCATAATTTACAACGTTTGATCGGGCTTGAAGAAATAATTCCAATGGTGCTCATGTTTCACATACAGACTGAGCACCGCTAAACACGACACAAAAATCGATGAAACGGACTTCCATAGGCCTTAAGTAGCCCTCTTGTCTGATGACCACAAGGTACAAGGTTATGTACTTTCTATAGCTCCACGCTGTCAGCCGTTATGAAAGAGGAAATTGCCTTTGTATTCCTATGAAAACATTATTTGACCCCAATCGACCTCAAAAGTGACCTAACTTAAAGGTGTAAACTGCATTTTCGGTAGAGCTTAAGGCATGCTATCGAATGCCACCTTCTGCTTTCTTTCGTTGCTTAGTATGGTTGCTGAGATCCTAGGGGGTTGTATCTGCCCCCGTACCGGTGAAGGTGCCTCGTACCCGGGGCGTGTTAACACGAAATTTGCTTTAGTCTGTCGAGGCCTTCAGCACCTTAAATGGAATTTGGCACCTTTATAACGTGATTTTAATTGAGGTAGCCAAGTTGTAAAGTATAACCGAAAACCTGGTACTCAATATGTCATTTGTCTTGAAACTCAACATTTCCGTGGGGAAAAGCTAAAACATACCTGAAACGTACCCCAAATTTATCCCATCCAGGCGGCCACAGTTGTCAGCTGTTGGTGTGACGACAACGCTGACGTCACGGTGAGTAATCAGCCAATTGAAGCCTTTGAAGCCTATCAAATATGGTAGTACTTGCAAAATCACGACGTCATTCACAGGCAGATGCTTATTTTTCCCTCTGGAGCACCATTTTAAAAATGAAAATATTGAACTCATTGTAAATGTTTCAGCGAAATCATGGACGTTTTCATTATTTTCAGATAAAAATACCCCTAATTACGCCAAATTCCTGGATTCGACCAAGGTGCCACATTCCCTTTAAATAGATTACTTCAGACCAGTTCCATGGCCTAAAATGTATGATTCATGGGGAATTATTAATTGTAATTGAATTATAGCCGCATGAATCATTGTTTGATCTGCGAGAGGAAGTATATCACGAAAACTAACTATTTGAAAACACACTCGCGGACCAATTGAGGGAGGGGAGGGAGGGCGGAATTGCCAGCGTCGAAAGATTGCGATGCCTCCTCCATTTTCTCCTCCTTTCTGTTGGCTTTCCTGGGGCAGAATGAGATTTTCGCTCATCTACTCGTAGTGTTGCACACACAACTGGATTCTTGGACATATTTTCTCATACAAAGTTGTTTTTGCTCTAAAAAAAGTTCCACTAGTTGTGGTGTAGGTTATTGCGTGATAAGATGCATTATTTGAGAGCTCCCTGCAATTGCATCTGTCCACAACGGCCACAACAGTTTGCGGTCTATTAGTAGCGAAGTATTGCTCACTTCGTTGTAAGTCAACACCTAAGCGGGTTCAGGATGTCTGATTGGGGCTTGGGGCACATAGTCAGAGGCGCCATTTGGACCAGGGGCGCCAGTTGCAGTCGCTCGCACCCGGTGACTCGCTACTAAAAGGCAACATGAATAATTTTGGGTTGTAAAACCTAGCAGGTGGGCGCCAAATTCGTTTGTGTGGCGCCGATACTCGCACCCTGGGGGACGCCACATCTCAGGGAGGGGCCTTGGCCATTCCGGAGGCGCCGAGGGTCGATCGGGGAGGTAAGTCGGAAGGCAAGTGCCCCACCCCCATGTTCCCCCGGATACGCCTATGAGTCAAGATCCTTATGAGTTTTAAGTGCCTATCCAATTGCATACCCAACGTCAATTACCAGTATCATGTAGTGGCAATGGTTTGCACAAACGCCATTGTCACGGAATAGCTGCATAAAACCTTTCCTGCAAATAACGTTTGGAATATGAGCTTGCCGAGTGTTTATCAGCACGCAGCCGAGCCGTTCAGGAAGCCACCGGCAACACTTAATGATCTGTGGCGAATCACGACTCACTGACTGATGGCCCACTACTATTCACCTGGATACTATCGAGCCTTGTGTGTACAGATGCAACGGCGAGGGGCTGTGGATTGCATAGCGTGACTTGTTATATTTTCAAGGATGCAGGTGCATCCCAAATTCCAAAAAACTACGGTCTGTTTGCATCTGAGACGTTCTCTTGTGGGTCCCTGGGATGGTCCTTCGCGCCGGCCAGAAACGCCATTCCGTGGTTACTTCATTAGCGTGGTTTGGCGAGATGTCAAGCAGTAGCCGTGGATGGTAGCCCCAACTAACGCCTTTCTGGTTGTGTCGTGTGGATCAGCAACACACAGCCACACGCCCTCTCGATACCGGAGATGTCTTCACCACCGCATAGCCCCGCTGAAGTCCCTAGCCGTCCCTCTCCAAACAGCAGTATCATTGTGGTAGAATCTCAAATACATCGTTTCCCAATGACACCTTTCCCTAAAAAACCCGCAATGTCTCTCGGGAAGACGCCCCATAAAATTCTCTGACGGCTCCGTCCAGATGGTATATGGTTGGTACATGTTCAATGTGTCGCCCCCGTCCCTTAGGGAAAACCTAGATCCGTCACTGAACAGCGCCGGGACGTGTTTGGCGCTGATTGGCACGCTTGACCAGCACCTCAGGCAGCCAACTGTAGAAGTGCTGTAGCACCTGCTGGCGCGACATCTGGAGCTGGCCAGGGCTGAAACTGGGAGAGGCAGCATCCAGGCGGCTGACCAGTAATACACGGAGGGCAGCTTGTGAGCCCGCCAACGAGCACTCAGAGGGAACAATGTTAAAGTGGTCACAGATCTCAATATCTAAAATGTCTCAAGTGATCTTCGATCACTCCCGATCTAAGAAATCGGGCGCTGACCCGGGCTTAAATGAGGAAGGTTGCATCTTAGGGGGAACTGTGGTCAGTGTTTCCATTAATGGATAATGGGTACGTTCCCAACGAAGGTAATGATGACCCATATTTGGGAACATTCATTTCATACTTGAAATTGAAAACGCTCGTTCCCAACGGTGGGAACTCTCGGGACCATTTTCCGAAAATCCAACAGGTAGCCGAAGATAATCCAACAAGCCTTCTGCCCGGATGACACTTCTCTTCTTTTGTTTAATTTCTTTAGGTTACAGCAACATTGGGTCTTACGACGCACCGCCTGCTGAGGGCATATGACATCGTAAACTCTCGTCCTGTGGGGAGGGTATTACCAGGTTGCGGGGAGTTAACGACACACCAACTGCCAGTGTTGGTGCCACTTCAACCAGTGGCGGAAACAAGGAAGCGCTAGGGGTCTCAAGCCCCCTCCCCGCCCCGAAATGTCGAGGTACCTACAGTTAATGCGTAGCCGAAGGCTGCTCTGAGGCAGTGGCGGGGGGGCACCAGCTCCCTAGCCCCTCCCTGAAATGTTGTCCTGGATCCGCCACTGTTCCACACCCCAGCATAGTACCGCTCATTTGGTGCGAGCAACAACCCACCACTATCCCAGGCCGTTCAGCTACTGTTTCCACTGACATGTGCATTGCGTATAAGTATTTCAAAAGTCAAGTTTAAATATCTTAAACATATTCGAGAAAACGTAGATGTTAAACTCCCGAGTTTTGAAAGATTGTATGTACCGTTGCTTGCTGTTTTATTTTTTACCTCCCCTACTTTCGTACCAATGCTCGATCAGTGCGGTAAGTTTCGGCTGCCTGAATAATGAACTTCTACAAAAAGTATATTTTCGTATAATTCAATATTTCCAATGCTTGCCATAGCTTATAGCGTCATTCACTACTTCATTTCCACAACATTGGGTATAATTCGAAAGCTGGGTGCTAAACGTGTGGAAATGGGGCCGGGTGGCCTGATGGTTTCAATGGCCGTCTTCAGATCGGGCAGTATGGATAAACGTGAGTTCAATTCCCATGGCGGAAAAGAGTCTTCCATGTCCGATCTGACCCGGTGGAGAGGATCCTTAAAAACACCCACGCCAAAACTCCCTGTAACTGGGCAAGTGTGCCTCTTGGGAGTGGTCTTAATACAAAATAAAAAATATAGTAACGGTACAAGACTATTGATAACTTATGGTAATAATAAGCAACAATTAATTAGCAACGCCACGTCACCCGAGAGATTAATGGCGGAACGTTGCAGCACTCAAACAAATTTGTAGGCCTAAAAATAGAAAGTCGGACAACCACGGTTAACCGGCCGTGTAGAGTGACTTCTGGCTCCCTGGAGGCCGGGTGGGGGCGGCAACGAAAGGATGTGATAGGGTAACGGCCCATGCAAAAGGAACCGGGCACATATAGCCTCTGCAGCTACAGTGCCCTAAAACTCCAATCGTCATCAGCATCCATGCAAAAGGAATACAGTGATGCCCGTGGCGTTAAATATCCATACCTGCTGAGTCAACTGTCCCGTGAAACCTGTTATCAAAACTGTGACGGGAATGATGACCAGAGGTATCGGGTGGTCTATGCCGATAACCGAAAGTATGGAATGTGGAGTGGACTGTAATTTAGTGGACTGTATTATGGTGTTCAATCGATTGATTGGAACGAAGTTATGGCACCGATTCCTCCTTTCTATGGTTTTATGTTATTTCTTTCACGACTGCTAACGATTATGCAACGGCTTAGCCAGGCTACAATCGAGAAATCCAAATAATTCCTTCCTGATGCTGTATTGGATGCGTTGGGACGAAAAAACAACGACCGACAATCGAACTGGGCGGAGCGGTTTAAGACCGACAACAGATGCGAGCTCGGGTGGGGAGAAACTCGACGAGAATATAACCGATACCGATAGAATCCTTCGTTAACAGATAGGCGACGACAACGGAGCTCCCGATCCTACTCGGCTACTGATACAAACAGGCTTACCGATACCACAGGCTTACCGATACAAACAGATAGAGGAGTGCAATCGCTCTAATGCACTCCAAAGACAAGTTAAATCAAGCCTAGTCACCCTCCAGGCCCGAGTATTAATTTCAATGGGTAATGGGCTGCAGAGCCCCGCCCCACCTCCTCAGCGCCTGTCGCAGAGTGCCTAGAAATGGTACGGTTAAACCGATCCCGAATACAGCTGGACAATGTACAGACCCGGCACGATTACGCCAAGCCTGCACGCGGTTTCGCGAGAGGAGGAGGGCGGAGACACTAATTTAAACGAAAGATGAACGTTCGCGCCTTACCAAGTGCGTACCCAACCCGACTGACGGTTCAGAGAGCACTCTGGTCGCTGCCGCGCTGACCCGGCCGCACGAGACCACCGCCGTGTCACGTGACACGCGCGCCCCCAGGTGCCGGGCGAGGCGGGCCGGACCAATCGGCGGCCGGCACGGCCGCCGCCGCCCTGCACCGACGATGATCAGCACGCTCACAGGTGGTGAACGTGAAGACAATATGCTAAGGTATTAAATAGTTTTGGCTAAATACTACATCGCAATAATACAAAAGACACCTAATTCTAACACCTGTGCTATGCATTGGATCATCCTTGTTTACATGGTCAGAACTGCATATCCCTCCACCTCAAATAATAATTTTGGCATCCTCAACTTATATTGCATACACATGACATTTCCGCTGGACGTGCATTTCACATTTATGCATGTACCATGTGTGCTGTATTCCCAATACATGTGTCAATTGAAAATAAAAACTGGAAAAGCTCAAACATGTATCCTGATTTCACAAGAATACTTCCGTCTCGAAATCAGCACCTACAGTTGTGCACGCCTGACATGCTCACATGTCAAACCAATGAATTTGCTTTTCAGTGCTGTCGACACCGCACACTGTACAAACACCTAACCCATATACCCACACACGTGTACAGAATGTCTCCTGCACTTATCCCCTTCCCTCAGTCCAGCAGCAGACACAGGCAACATCATTTTCAACACCACTCATGTAGGTTTTATAATCCGCCACGCGACCCCTCCCCACCGATGTTTGAACTCGGCGGCAACCGCGCCCGGCGTGACCTCTCTAACCTCTGTGCCCGCGGGCAAGCGGCAGCCAGTGGACGGCGGCCGCTGATTGGTGGAGGCGCGTTCAGTCGTATTGCGAGAAATGTAGTGGAAATTTCTCCGTTAAAACGACAGAGCTTTAAACCATGAACCAGGAGATGTATTAAAATTATATTTCTCAAACATTCTCAGCCATACTTTTCTCTCTATTGGCTTGTTTATCTGCTCCACCATCCGAGGCTGCTCTTCGGTACAGGCAAGACGGCGCGGCGGCAGTCAGCACAGGCTAGCCGGCGGCCGAGTTCGCTGAAGTCAACAGAGTCACGATGTGCTTCTGCTGAGTGGAGAGGAGTGGTGCCTGGCACAAAGGTAAGCAAACGGAGAGAGGCGAGCATTAAGCTGAAACCTAACCGTCGGACGGGTTTAGAGAGTGAGTACTAATAGAAAACACTGCCGATGCAGAACCAAATAATATGCAGAAGATGACAGCACGTCATACTTTGCTCCAAGTTGGATAGTGAAAAGGCCCGAAGCTTCAGCCCGGACTCAAAACATAGTCGATATTTTAGCGCACTTCACTTTTCTGACATCAGACCGCTAAAATGAACTCTATACTGTGCTGAACCTCTTACGAGTGTTATTTACATGCTTAAGGTGTGTGCGATTGTATGCTTTCTTTTTGGCCAGTGATATTTGTGCTCATCCTTAATCTATCTTGGGGATAGAAGCGCATGCGCCTGTCGCTGCAGCGACCCCTTTAGGTAGAAAGCCCACCGTAATTATCCTCACCTATCCTCATCCTTACCGTGTCCTTTAATAGACTTCATCACTACAACACCCTAAAAGTACCAGAATAGTGTGAAAATGTGTGTAACTTATGAATATGAATATAGCCAGACCCAAAAGTCACAGGTGACAGAATGTTCTTGTCTAAGGAAGACACTTCCAATGTATACATAAACGATGGTGGGGGGGGGGCACTCAAATCTGAAAACTGTCTATTACGATTGCGTTAAGAGCCAAGACTGCTTTCAAAACTCAACAGCCCCTGAAACATATAAAACTATAATTATTATTATATCAGCTTCTGACTATTTTAAAGTCAGCTCCAGGAGTATTTCAATTCGTACGAGACTAACTGGGACCCGATTCAGTGGCGAATCCAGGATTTTATTGGGGGGGTCTGGAGGGCCAAGCCTCCCCGGTCTCTCCGCCATTGCCTCGGATCAGCCTATGGCTATGAATTTACTATAGGCTCTCTGGCATTTCGGTGATGGGGTTGAGCCCTCTAGCCCCCCTTGTTTCTGCCACTGGTTCGACCCGCTCCTGCTGTTTCACAAATATTATTTCTCAATACACGATTCGTTGAAAATTTCACCCATAATTTTCGGTTTAAATATTCTATGAGCCGTCGTACTCTAAACCAGGGAAGGTAGTAGAGACAACTGCATCATTATTTGAAACACAGGTCCTCGGACCACTTGATACCACACACAGAACCGCCTTCGTTTAACTTGTATCGAAGGCGCTGTATTTGTCGTTACTTAGTGCTTTGCTAATGCAAACATTTAACCTCGTGCATATGTCATAACCAAATAAATATGATAAAAAATATAAAACAAATATTTACATGGATTTTTAACAACTTATAGGATATATGGTGAAACAGTCGTAAAAATTGCCAGAGCCGCATGACGAAATCCATGGAGCGAAGCGGATTGATATTTCTCAAGAGGCTCTATTCTGGCCGCTTGGCGGTTCTGACAGTTGATGCCAGGGCTCTGCAATTGTGTAGGGTGATACGCTAGACGCCAAAACTACGGCCCCAAATCTAAATTCAAAAAAGTTTTGAGAATTTTAGAACAAACATTTTCAGTTTTGGATTTTTCTAATTTTTATTTCTTAAGCCATGAACTTGAAATATGCCTCCTTTTGAATAAGCAACAGGGGCCACCTAAGCAAAAAATTCGAACTGGTCCGACAATATTTATTACTCCAAAACGCAGTATTTCTAATACAGTCCAAAAAGCTATTGAAATTTGACGGCCGACTTATAAGCTCGAAACGTCAGAACGCACGCTTCAGTTAATTTTAAGACAGTTGCTTAGTTTTCAATTTTCAATTTTCAATTGTCAATTTTCTTGTGCTTAGATATAGTTTCCAATGGAAACCGTAAAATTCTGACCTAGTTTTTTCCATTTTGCCGGAGGACTGCATTTTTGCTCATTTCATTTAAATCTTAATATCTCGCGATCTAATGCGCCGATTTGACTTTTCATTTCAAATAATGAAAGAACATTGCTTCCCCCTGATAATATTTGGAGATTGATATCGTGATATTAAAATTAGTTTTTTTTATATGGATAAATATAATTTTAGTAGAAAACCTCTTATCTTTAGTTTCTCAGTTCCCAGCAAATGTCATTCACAAACTTACAATTGACATAGCTGAATAGGAAAATTAATTTCCGTGAGTTCATTAATTTACACTACCCACTTATCTCCAACGACTTTCGAGTAGTTCGTCTGAAAGGGTATTTCAAGGAGCTAAATTTCTCGGAACACGTTTGTTTCTCACCATGGTTCCAAGTCCTCAAATGAATGGAAGAGAATGCAATTTAACATAAAGCTAGCTTAGGGTCCTGGGTCGCCGATACAAGTGATTCTAAGCCAATATAGTGTTTGGTTCGTCTTCTAGAAGCAGCTTTACACCATGCCTTTTCTGTACGAACACAGCACCCGGCGCCACGATCACGGCATCGTTTTGATTGGGTGATACCGGCCAGTGACCTCCTGACTGGTCACAGGTGTAGGGTTAGTGGGAGCCGGTACAGTGTGGCGCAGTGGTCTAGTGGTTAGAGGCCCTGTCTCTTGGTCAGGGGTGGCCGGTTCGATTTCGGGGTTGACTAAGGGATATTTATTAGTTATTTCAAAGAAAAGAATGATAGCACTGACCTACAGGCTTGTTTAGAGATACATTAAGAAGGAAATAAGGTTTGCGTTCAGCACATTGTCATGCGGTATTCCTGCGCCGGTGGGGCGTTAGCCCAGGTCGCAGACCGGGGTGTGCTTTTAGTGCTCTACCTTGTGTCTTTTCTTGTGCTCTTGCTTTGATTTCCTCACTGCTTTTCATTGCTTGATTTACCTTTAGTGGGGGAATAAATCAAGAGAGCAACAGAACCAAACTTTTCTGGAACATCAGACGAACATAGCTTGTAAGAAGGTTAAAAAGATTCTGGATCATCAAATCAGAATTAGCGTGTCGAAAGGCTTCAAAGGGAATTTGTTCGGTGGTTCATGGAATTTATTTCAGCTGCAGGCTGGGTCAGTATAAGACTAATAAGGAACGAGTATTTATATTTGAGTGATGTAATCGTGGATTCTGAATTTGTACTAGATGTGTAGGTCGATGAACATTTATGTAATCAGCATCTCACTTTTACATTTTTGCAATACTGTTGCATCTTCATACTAGGTATAGTAGACCCTCGGACTGTCATGCCATGGTATATTATTCACTAGCAGAAATAGAATAGAAGAGGCGCATTTTATCAATAATAGACAACAGGTAAAACATCGGCATATCAAATACGTTGATGCGTACAAATGTGTACAAATGTTTGAGAACAACTGGCGCGATAGACCCAAAATTGCGATGAGTTTGCACGTTTTTTATTTCAAATACTTTTTTAACGTTCTGGCCTCATTGTGCACGAAATAATTAGAAGAAACTGTGCACTAATTCAGCTATTGTGTAACGTGTCGTCGTTTCTCTCATACAACGTATGTTGCGCACGGTAAGACGAAATGCAGCTGGCTCATATCGTGCTAAAGCAAGCTGTATTAATATTATGCCGGGTCGATTTTTTGTAAATCCCTTCAAATACAGTGCTTTCCACTCACTACAAATACAAAAAGCCAACAATGTGTCACACCTCGGCTTGTGGGTGTGAGTACACCAGCAGACCGTGATATATCAACTCTTACACTGCGGGAAAACGCGATATGAATTATAGCAAAAGTACTCCCAGGGGGACCAGAATCAGCGGTTTATCATAACACAAACACTTATGTTTGTGTGTTTTGCTTCAGCTGCCCGACCGAGTGTAATCCGATTGTCGGAAAATAGCAATAAAGCCGGGCATAAATCTCCAACGGGGAAGCTCTAGCGGCCCGCCCTGCGAGCTGCGCCAGAGCACCGATATCACATTATGCATCCCCTATGGAAATCGCCTCACCAGTCCTAATAGAAAGTTACGAGTGTGTAAATCTGCTTGTCGGTAAACACGACCGTAAATTCACACTTTATGATATGAGCTGTCGGCAAGAGCGTACTTTTGCTGCTGATCGACTGGAGTAAAACATTGGTTACCTCCCAGAGGAGGGGAGGAATGGTGGCACAAAGTGAAGAGTGAAACTATTTTCCTCGACTCAGAAAGTAGGTGCTAACCGTCAAAATTGAGCGAGAACATTTTAAGATTTCAATGTCTAATCAGCCAACGGATATTTTAGTCTAGCTTTTGTATTATGAAATGGAATGCTCAGCGGTTCTTATCAACCGGAGATCTGAATATGGCATTCATCCATCATAATTACGTTTTCGGTCTCATTTAAAGAACCAACATAAAAGCGAAACAGTACCAGTGTTTACTGATGGATCCAGGCAAAGGTGGGAGCAACAAACACGCTTTTCCCTCCCCCAAACCAGTCAGGGTGGAGGATCACAATTTCTGGGAGGATGGGTAACGTTGACTTTTCCATCCATTTCTTTCCAGTCAGCACCACAGAATAAGTGTGGAATTTTCTCATTTCAAAGGTGGGGAGGAGCAGTCCCCTTGCGCACATCCTAATAGATCTGCGTATACCGAAAACCATAGGATTTTCGCCAATTCTTACGAAAAACTAAGCTGTTATGGTTTTTTGCTCCGTTGCCTCCTCCTAACCACTCGTCTATATCCGCCCCCGCCAGTGGCCAGTCTGGCCTCCTACCACTCAGGCTGCATCAAAGGAAGCTCTCTGGCCATGTCTGCTGGAGGCGGCTCTCGAATTCTGTATGATCTACGACACCATCTGATACGACTCAAGTAAACACTGGACAGGCCTGGCCAAAAGGCTTAAGTAAGGCTTCCAGGCGATTGAGGTCCGGCCGGAGACGGAGCTAATGCCGGACAGCTCCGCTACTGGATGACCACTGGAAGGGGTGCCTCTAATTCAGCGGAAGCTGATAAAGCCAAGAGGAGAGTTTATGCGACTGCTCTCGGCGTCTCCATGTCTTTAGATGTCCCAGTCGTTACCCCCAGCAACCGGTAGTGACCGATAGTGATAATTGATACAAGCTGACAGCGTTTTATTACCGTGTCGTCCGTAAAAAAACACAGCCAGAGGCGTGACCCAAAACGTGGTTTTCCACAGAGCACGAGGCTCAAAATAAATGATTTCTGCAGTGAAGTATGTATCCTTTTTCCTATGTCGAGGGGTGTGGACACAGGTGCAGCAATGGTAACAAATATTACGTGGCTGTTCGACTGGGTAAAAGAGGTCCAAATTAAAGTTCCCTACACCAAAAATCGATATTTTTCCTGAATGTTGATTTGCTTTCTGCTTACTGCCATTTGTAAGAAATTCAAAGATATTTGTAGCACTTTTACGCGCAACATCAATGAGTGACTTGATTCGCCGTGACAAAAGCGTCATTCTGTTCACCTATCGCACTTTGGCCGTACCGACCAAGTATTTATACTCTCGTCGTAGGGATCCTAGAGTATTCCTTGTAGGTAGGCGCTTACCGCAAAAACGATACTTCAAGATGAAGAAGTGGCAGTAAAAGGATCTTTCATGTCATTGTGTAAGCTCTTCAAAGATATATTAAGACACCTATATTGTAATACATACCATTTCAGTCCAAACATTGTCCCCAATATGTATTTGATATATTTAAGGAAGCTCTGCATTTCGGAGATTTGTTGACAAGTAAATGCGACCAACGGTGGCTGGAGCCGGACCCCGTCACTTCCGGCTGAATCTTCTCAAATAACTCAGATCGGGACTGCGGTCTAAAGCATCCCAGCAAATTATTTACAGATCACTAAAAATAACTGTCTGTATATGTAGGAAAATAGTGTTTAAAAGGTAAGTTACGACTTATCATGTGACAGTGAGCGTGACTCTGGTATGACACATTTTCCACGTCCTTATATATTTTCATTTGTCTTGGCTAATACTAACAGGCATTCGTCCCCAATTAGTGGGGGTATTGGCGTGGGTGTTTAGGGGTCCTTTCTTCCCGGCCAGATGGGACGCGGAAGATGTTTGTCCGTTGTGAGGATTGAACCCACGTTAAACTATGTCACCTCAGTTTGGATACGGACAATAAAGTCTCTAAGCCACCCGACCCCTCATCCAGAGTCATCCTCAGGCTGTCCGCGTTCAGAGTAATACAGCTTCCGCTGTAGCAAACACATCTTACATCTCGGCGACTACCGCTCCATTCACAAGACGCCAACAGGTGCTGTATTCTTTCATAAACATTATACATTAATTGATAATACATCTTGTCAAGAAACTCTCACCAAAATGTGTGTTATCCCTGTTTGAATCATGCGCCGAATTTAGCAAGAAATAATAGTTTTTCTATATACCTGGTTCCCATTTTCGAAACTGTAAAAGTGAGAGTTATGGGACTTAAGAATGAACGTTAAAAAGCTGCACATTAACAATATTGAACAACTCAGAAACAGAGGCAGTCATGACAGTTTAGCCAACAAACATGGCGAATATTGATGTAACGCTCAGATATATCATCCATAAGTAATCACACAATTCTCCACCGGCTGTATCCTACACTAGCTGAACTATATCTCGCTCGTCCGGGTACATGATTTTGATCAGGATAAAAACATGTCGAGAAGCATAAAAGCGATGAATGGAACGAGCCTGGTATCGATTGCTTGACTTTTTCAGTCTCACAGAGCCAGTTCTGGAGTCGGCCCAAAAAAGACGGTGAAGTTAGATCCTCTTTTAAGGGATATAAACATATGAATAAAGTCTTACAATAAGTATCAACTCAATGCACCATAAGCTTGAAAGGCCTTAATACTTTTTACTTCCCTCAAAATGAGCATAATCCCGCCATTACGGCAATTCATTTTATATAAGCTGTCCCTCTGCGCAGCACACTCAGCGTATAAATCACCCCGTACAAAGCCGGGTCAGTAATCCTCTCAACCAGGCTCGGCTTACGCTCTGCGCTGCTCTCACACAGCTGCACAAACAACGTCCGCCTCAATAACTAAATTAGTTCACGCACCATGTCCCGTTCAGACACACATCACTAACCAAACTCGACAGTGCGCGGTGCCCTTTTGTGTCCGATCGCTGGGGCGTCATCATTAACAGCGAGCCGTGGTTCCCCGTCCCACCCTGTGCTGGTTTCTGCGGTGGAGTAGCGTGAGAACTAGACCTGGACGCACCATTAGACGGACGCATAGGCGTTAACGGAAGCTTAGAAAAGAGGATAAAATACTTCTGATAGTTCTATCAGTCTTTGTGCAACATGATGACATTATCAGTCTGCCGGTAATTCAGTGATAAGCATTGTGTACGAGGTTCAGGTGGGGAGCGAACTCTCCCGTTTCCCCGCATTGGCTGCCGGTTCCCCGATGCGGCGCGCCAGGGTGATAGCAAAGCCGCGGCGACAATAGACGCCGGCTGTTGACACAGCATCGACGACAAATGCAGTGGCACAGGGGCGACGGACGCGGCCGACGCGGAGGCGCAAATGGTGTCGACTGGCCAAACATCGCCGCCAGCCGACGGCAGAAAACAGCGGCCGCGTGCGGCCGGCCGGAATCCCCTGGGAGGAGGTGGCGACACGATAAATGCCACGAGGAAGCAGCCGTGCAGTGTTCTCGCTCTGTTACTTTCGACAGGATGGCTTTGCCTAAGCGAGTGACTTCCCGATATGTTTCCGTGGTCAACGACACTTTGGGAGAATTGTTCAAACCAGGATGGAGGGGGTATTTATGGCACATTCATATTATTTTCTCGACAGGTCTATCCAGAACAATTTTTTAGTCTTGTCCCGTCAAAATTCATTGAAACTTTGCTGATTAATTTGCCATTATTTGCATCCATCTAGACGAATGGAAATTTATTTACTAGTATTCCAGGTCATCCTTTGCGACTCCAGCTGCCTGCTGAATAATTTCTTGAAACGTGAATCAAGGTGCTTCCTTCAGTTTCTGAAAGACATGGGCTATCAATCTTAGATGCAGTACCGACCTCTTGGTCTCCCTCCCCATCACGTCTATGTAGCCCTCCATCCTGTTCCTTAACTCCTCCAGTGTCTTCAGGGTGGAATTGGACACAACAATTTGTTTATTTTTTTGGAAATTGCTTAATTTTCATTTTTGAAGCCTTTGAGAAATTAATTTTTGAACGGTTGATATCAGACACAGTCTTGCATTTAAAATTTTTGTCGTTCTTTTTCTGTTTTCTCTTTTTATCAATCTTCTGAAATTTAGCACATATCTTCCATTTTTACTGTCTAGATGTATTGCTGCATGTGTTCCAAGTTCATATGTAAAAATGGAGGTGGGAATCTTCACATTTTTCTTATAGGTACTAAATTCTCGGACCATGATGCGAGAATTGACATCTCTTACAGAGGCTGCACAGAAAATTCATCAAAATCTAAAATGTTTTTAACTTTAGAAAATGTTATCATTTTCGAAAGCATTGAATCATTCTAAGGCAACCTGTGACGGCTTCATTCCGACATCTCAAAAACTGACGAAGTGCAAGCGGGCAGAAGATGGGCAGAAGATCATGTGATTGCTAATTAGAGTCTCCACATAAAACCCTATTGGGCAAGAGGCCCAATGGCCGGTCACCCCCACCAATTTGGCCAGTGCGCCAACGTTTTCAACGCAAGAAGAATGAGTCTCAACCATGTGACAGGACGATGCTCTCTACGAATGGTCCATGGCATCCAAAGATGTAAATGTGTCCTCGAACCTCAATCGGGAAAGCCAAAGCATGAACATTGAGCATCAGGAAGGAGCCCAGTCTTCTACAAACTGGCTGAGCTACTTGGGCCGTCTTACTCGTATCATGAACTAACATATGTATTGACTGGGCTCGCTGGTATCATATCGATGATACATATGTTAAGGAAGTGCCTACCGCGAAAGTGAAGGAGGCATCGGCGTATTATACTGTGCTAGGCTGCCAAGAGTGACTTCTCAACGCTTCAGTGTCCTAGTGCTAGCCAATTCAGACAATTTACGAATACTTCTGTTGTTTGGTATCCAAAATAAGTTTTGGCACTGTCCTTCGGTTAGATTCCGGTACATTAGATATAATGACATCTTCGAAATACTAATTTGGGGTAGTAAAAATAGAAAACCCGAGGCAAGGTCTTGGTCAAATTGCACCATGTCATTCTAATGTCTCATGTGTACCAAAAGGACGAGCCGGCTGGTCTGCTTCATGAATCCGCTACGCCGGCGCTCCGCTACTTGCGAACTCTGCAAATGGCAGCGGAGTTGCGGTTGTGGTGTAATCACCAAAACCTGGCGGAGTAGCGGGTAGCAGACTCAAAAGAATGCATCGCTGCTACCGCTACCGAGAGCGTGTTAAAGGGAATGTGGCGCCTTGGTTGAATCCCGAAATTTAGTGTAGGGTAAGGGCGGGTAAGAGTACGCAGGAGATAAGAGTACCCAGCGGCTGTTTTGGTTACTTAGCAACCACTGAGATGGTGGATACCCTGGTATAAAAAAGCAATGTCAGTGCCTAGGCTGCACACCAAAATTTAATGTGCTCCTGTTCTTTCCGCGGGAGTACAGAGCAAAATAAGCTTCTGGGCACCCTTGAAGTAATATTTACTAACTGGGAAAACTTGTAGACCAAGCTTATTTTATCAAAAGTATTGTATTACGGCCTGTTATCAGTAAGAAAGCTGAGCTAGAACTGTGCTCCAGGACCGGAGCTCACGCTAAAACGCCTACCAACATGTTTATGAAGACTTTCTTCCCAAGGAAGCATATCCGGCAAGAGTACGCAGTAGACCATTGGGCAAGAGTGCGCATGCTTAAGAGATAGGAAAATTTTATTTTCGCTCGGGACAGAGTCCGTAATTCATTTTTGGAAAACCAAACGTTGCAACATAGTTCTTGTATGTTCAGAACGATATAAAATCACACAATCACCCAGTTTGGTGACAAACAATTTCGTGACACGGCCTATGCACCTTAAGCATAGCGGGGCATCAATGCGTACTCCAGCCCCCTCTTGTGCGTACTCTTACCGACCCACTCCGGCAAGAGTACGCACGTGACTTTTTATTTTGGATGGGCTCGTGGCGGGTTCCTTTCAGAGACATCGAGTTGAAACATGGACCATTCGTAGGCAATTCTTTAGGCTAAACAACCACATAAAAATTTTAGCTGTTAGACTTATAGGAGAAAAGTAAAGGCCTTTAGAAAGTTAAGTGCGTACTCTTGCACGGACTTCCCTAAATGGGGGCATTTTTAGCCGAAAAGGATAAAAACTTCCACGATTTTTCTGGGAAATGCACAATAAGTCCAATATTTTGACATTTAAAATGTTCCTCTATGGTAAGAAATAAACCTCTGCCTGTGCATGACGTCATGATCTGGCAACTACTACCATATTCAATGGGCCTCAATAAGCTGATTACTCACCGTGACGTCAGCACGTCGTCACGCCGACAGCTGACAACTGCGGCCGGCTCCTTGGGTACATTTTGGGTACATTTCAGGTAGAATTTTTGCTTTTCTCTACGGAAATTTCGAGTTCCAAGACAAATGATATGTTGAATTCCTGGTTTTCCGGTGCGCAATTGAAGTAAATGCGTGAATTTTAGAATGTGAAAATGTAAAATGCTGAACTCCTGCAATTGTGGATACAAAGGGGACTAGAGGGGCTCAAGCCCCTCCCTTAAATGTTGGTGTGCCTATAGTTAATGCGTAGCCGAAGACTGTTCCGGAGCAATGGTTGGTGGGCTCGAGCCATTTAGCTCCCCTGAAATGTGGCCCTGGATCCGCCACTGGCTGAATGTGATGCGGACAGGGTAGCACGTACCATGCACGTGGATCTGTCTTGTAGTTGAAAAAGCTATTTATATGGTCTGTGTCCTTATATATATATATATATATATATATACACACACGTGTGTGTGTGTGTGTGTGTGTGTGTGTGTGTGTGTGTGTGTGTGTGTGTGTGTGTGTGTGTGTGTGTGTGTGTGTGTGTGTGTGTGTGTGTGTGTGTGTGTGTGTGTGTGTGTGTGTGTGTGTGTGTGTGTGTGTGTGTGTGTGTGTGTGTGTGTTATTAAAATTGGTTATTTACAGTATAGATTGGATATTCATATTTTTCAGGATTTCAAATTAGTTGAAGGAACAAGGGATTGCAGATACCACCATCAGATATCTATATTCCATACCCTTTACAGATACACCTTTGGATTACCTAATTGTGTATGTGAAGACAGGAAATGTGCTCCTGAGACCTTGGAGTACCATTGCAAGCTCATCAGTATACAATCAGGGCCATGCCGGGCAAAATGAACTCCAAAGGTCGGGCTCAGCCCGTTATTTGAAGGCTATAGTCCGCGTGGCTTCCATGGAACCGCATCGGAGATGGGCTCTGAAATACATACATACATTATATGACTCCATCTGGGCCCAGTTCGGTCAAGCAGAGTTGCACTGAAATCGCCTAGTGACGCTCACATCTCAAAGTGTCAGTGTGGCAATCTCAGAGTATCAGTGTTGCAGTCTCAGAGTGTCAGTCTGGCAGTCTCAAAATGTCAGTGAGGCAAGCTCAGCGTGTCTGTGTTTCAAGCTCAATGTGTCAGTGTGACAATCTCAGTGTTGGTATAGCAGTCTCAGACTTTCTATGACAAGCTCAAAATGTCTGTTTTTCAGTCTCGGAGTGTCAGTGTGAAAATCTTAGAGTGTCAGTGTGGCAGTCTCTTATAGTCAGTGTGGCAAGATCAAAGTGTCAGTGTGGCAGCCTCAGTGTGTCAGTGTGGCAGTCTCAGAGCAGGGATGCAAAAAGTTGCGGACGCTGTCCGTGCTACATTTTTTTGACCGTGCTGATTTTTGGGTTTTGAATGCATGCTAGTGCACACACTGGTGCCCTTACCGGCGCTGATGTCCCGGTGCTGAATCTGGTGTACTATTGCTGGTGCTTTGTGTTAGTTCCAGAGCCAGTGCCGGCGCTGACACCGGTGCAGTGTTAGTGCCGGTACAAGGGCTGGTGCTGGTGCTAGGGCTGGTATTGGTCCTGTCCCTGGAGCTGGTGCTGCTACTGTTGCTGGCGTTGATTCGAGAACTGATGCTGTTTGAGTGTAAAAATGAAAGCTTGATTGGTTTGATGATTCTGATATTTTTTGGCCCAACGGCCATGGCTTGTTGAGCCCCCGGGCTAGAAACATTTCAGATATTTGGTTTGAGAGAAAGTGCTACAGCACAGACGCGCCAAGCAGCAGCTAATAAACATGACTGCAACTTTTAAAAAGATAACTTATTGTTGCAATTGCTTACGTTACTTGGTCGCAAAATTCATTTCTTCGCAATTAAAACATTTTTGTGTTAATTTTTTGAGTGAGACAATTGTGTCCGAGCTATTTTGTTTTTATTTGTTCATGTCTGTCTCAGAGTGTCAGTGTGGCGAATTCAGAGTGAATATCAGTGTGACAGTCTCAGAGTGTGTGTCAGTGTGACGGTCTCAAGAGTGTATATCAGTGTGACAGTCTCAGAGTGTCAATGTGACAGTCTGAGAAGAAACCGATGCTGAACATCTACAAAATTCAAAACGACGCCCTAGAAAAAGTATCTTTCATTCGGGACCTTGGCGTTTGGCTGGATTCCAAATTAACATTCGCAGAATATATAGATAAAATCGTAAGTCGAGCAAACAGGATGTTAGGTGTGATGATTCGGTCGCTCCAGACTGGTCATCCGATGGGAGGAGTGAGAGCGAGCTCGAAATTGAAACCCAAGCCAATTTTGATGGCATATTTTTCCAATGTTCGTTCAATTCTTGAGTTTGGATGTATTATTTGGGGTGGGTCTGCCAAAACGCAACTGGAAAGACTGGAAAAAATTCAGCATACATTTCTTATCTGGCTAGCGTCCGTTTCTACTCAACCCTCCGTAAATCTAGGATACGATGAACTTCTGGCCCATTTCAAAATCCCAAGTCTAGCCAAGAGAAGACTGCAATATGACATTACTTTTGTACACAAAATTCTAACGGCCCAGATCGATTCCGCCTTTCTGCTTGGTAGCTTCCCGCTTCACGTGCCAGCAAGAAGAACACGTGCAATGGCAGGCACTTTGCTGAGCGTACCACTGTACAAAAAGGAGACTGTGAGGCGGGGTGTGTACTGTCGGCTGCCCAAAGCTTTTAATGATTTTATGCTTGCCTGTCCATTTGCTGACCCATTTAGATCATCATCAGGTCAGTTCAAATCTCAAGGTCGGAAATATGTTAGGCAGTAGGAACGCACCATTTATTTTATTTCATTGTATTTTATTATTGCCCTTTACAGATGTATTTTTTTAATTTTTTTCAGAGTTTTATTTTGTATATTTTTATCTTTTTATTCTTACCTTGTATTTACTTTTTGTCTTGACTTGTTTTTTAACATGTGCCATATATGTAATTTTAGGGAACCTGGATGGTATGACTGACTTGAGCTTTTACTGGGGGCAAGCCCCTGTCGCTCATATGAGATGAATAAACAAATAAATAAAAGTCTCAGAGTGCCAATGTGGCAGTCTCAGAGTGTCAGTGTGGCAGTATCAGAGTGTATTTCAGTGTGACATTCTCAAAGTGTCAGTGTGGCAGTCTCAGAGTGTCAATGTGGCAGTTTCAGGGTGTATTTCAGTGTTACAGTCTCAGAGTGTCAGTGTGGCAGTCTCAGAGTGTCAGTGTGACAGTCTTAGAGTGTCAGTGTGGCAGTCTCAGAGTGTCAGTGTGGCAGTCTCAGGGTGTATTTCCAGTGTGCCAGTCTCAGAGTTTCAGTGTGGCAGTCGCAGAGTGTCAATGTGGCAGTATCAGAGTGTATGTGTTTCAGTCTCAGAGTGTCAGCGTGACATTCTCAGAGCCAGTGTGACAGTCCAGAGTTCAGTGTGGCAGTCTCAGAGTGTCAGCGTGACAGTCTCAGATTTTCTGTCAGTCTCAGAGTGTATATCATAGTGGTAGTGTGGCAGTCTCAGAGTGTCAGTGTGGCAGTCTCAGGGTGTCAGTGTGGTGATCTCAGAGTGTCCGTGTGGCAGTCTCAGAGTGTCAGTGTGGTGAGCTCAGAGTGTCAGTGTGGCGAGCTCAGAGTGTCAGTGTGGCAGTCTCAGAGTGTCAGTGTGGCGAGCTCAGAGTGTCAGTGTGGCGAGCTCAGAGTGTCAGTGTGGCAGTGTCAGAGTGTCAGTGTGGTGAGCTCAGAGTGTCAGTGTGGCGAGCTCAGAGTGTCAGTGTGGCAGTCTCAGAGTGCCAGTGTGGCAGTCTCAGATTGTCAGTGTGGCGATCTCAGAGTGTCCGTGTGGCAGTCTCAGAGTGTCAGTGTGGTGAGCTCAGAGTGTCCGTGTGGCAGTCTCAGAGTGTCAGTGTGGTGAGCTCAGAGTGTCAGTGTGGCGAGCTCAGAGTGTCAGTGTGGCAGTCTCAGAGTGTCAGTGCGGCGAGCTCAGAGTGTCAGTGTGACAGTCTCAGAGTGTCAGTGTGGCGAGCTCAGAGTGTCAGTGTGGCAGTCTCAGAGTGTCAGTGTGGCGAGCTCAGAGTGTCAGTGTGGCAGTCTCAGAGTGTCAGTGTGGTGAGCTCAGAGTGTCAGTGTGGCAGTCTCAGAGTGTCAGTATGGCGAGCTCAGAGTGTCAGTGTGTCAATGTTAGAATGACAGCGTGACTGACTGAACCGGGCCCATGGCCTGGCTACTGAAGCTCTCATCGGGGTCAACATGGCGAGTTGAGATCAATAGTTGTAATGCTGCTGACGTGTTTGCTGCGGCTATTGAATTTGCCATCTTATCTTGAAACATCCGGTTTCAGGTAAATGAACTGGGGCGAAACTACCACTTAGAACTATTAAGGCTTTTGCACCGATTTGTAAGTTGATCATTTGCGTGATTTTTTACGCATACCATACCTGTAAGCGTTTCAGTGCTTGAGTATTGGTTAACATAATAAGTTACCTTATATCAAATTAAAAAAATCGTATTTCGCAATTAAAACATTTTTGTGTAAATTTTTGTATGGACACCATCGAGTCCGTGCTGTTTTTTTTACTTCTTGAATCTTATTCTCAGAGTGTCAGTGTGACAGTCTCAGTGTATCAGTGTGGCAGTCTCAGGTGTCAGTGTTATATTAATATTATATATATATATATATATATATATATATATATATATATATTCTTATATATACTATATTCTTATACTCTTATATTACTATATTCTTATACTTTTATATTTGTTATGTCTTATACTTTTTATTTCTTGCATGTTATTCTCATTGTCTGTGTGACAGTTTCAGAGTATCAGTGTGGCAGTCTCAGAGTGGCAGTGTGGCGGGCTCCGAGTGTCAGTGTGGTGAGCTCAGAGTGTCAGTGTGTCAGTCTCAGAGTGCATGACAGTGTGGCAGTCTCAGAGTGTCAGTGTGACAGTCTCAGAGTGTCAGTGTGACAGTATCAGAGTGTCAGTGTGGCAGTCTCAGAGTGTCAGTGTGGCAGTCTCAGGGTGTATTTCAGTGTTACAGTCTCAGAGTGTCAGTGTGGCAGTCTCAGAGTGTCAGTGTGGCAGTCTCAGAGTGTCAGTGTGGCAGTCTCAGAGTGTCAGTGTGGCGAGTCTCGGAGTGTCAGTGTGCCAATGTTAGAATGACAGCGTGACTGACTGAACCGGGCCATGGCCTGGCTACTGAAGCTCTCATCGGGGTCAACATGGCGAGTTGAGATCAATAGTTGTAATGCTGCTGACGTGTTTGCTGCGGCTATTGAATTTCCATCTTATCTTGAAACATCCAGTTTCAGGTAAATGAACTGGGGCGAAACTACCACTTAGAACTATTAAGACTTTTGCACCGATTTGTAAGTTGATCATTTGCGTGATTTTTTACGCATGCCATATCCGTAAGCGTTTCACTTTTTGAGTATTGTTGAACATGATAAATTCCCTTGTATGAAATTAAAACAATCATATGTCTAGCCTTTGAGTTGAAGGCTGCCCGGAAGTGCAGGCAGTCCCATTCATTTCTAACAAGCTGGCGCATAGATTTTGACGCAGTCCGAACAAGTTTACCGTCGACAGTCTGGGCAACGCACTCAGTCGGGTCACAACTTCGGCATTGAGGTCCTGACATTCGGAGAAATACGGCGCCACCAGGAACCGCCCGAAGTGGACATACATTTTGGGACATCGGCGCTGGCTCCTGATGAGAACGGAAGATACTCAGTGGCAGCCATTTATAAAATGGAGTGGAAGCCTACCGCTGTCGACAGACGCCAGGCTCTGAATCGTAAAGCCGAAAACAACATCTTCTGACTGGCTGCACCATCCCCGCTCGAAAACACGGCCTCCGGCTAGAATGATGAACACGTACTATGTTTGGAGCTGCGGGTGTTTTGTGCGAATCTGATAAGGCGCTCTCTTAACAGGCCGTGTAAAATGCATGGCACAGCTCTCTGCGCGGTGTTGGAAGAGAGGGGGAAGGGCGTTGAACGTCCACCCCGGGTATTTCCGATAGTGCGAAGAAATGGCGTTGCAAAAAGCACCACCTAGTAAGCACACCTTATCCTTGATCGATTGTTCAGTTTTCCCGAATATTTTAACTCCGGGTCATCTCAGGTAAGGTCACCAGACCCATCTCCAAAATCGTTCAAAGTTGTGGTAATGCAACTTCTTTATCGATACCCTGGGGTTCGGTACGGGTTATGAACTCTCCTGTGGAAGTGCATGGGGAACACGAGAACTGGGCGATAAACAGCTCTATTTATTTAGATACGCCTTATAATTTAATTTCTCAATTTTGTATCTTAGGCCGCTCTTCGGGGTCATGTTGTAATTTTTGACGTGTGACCTCTAAGATGTCTTCTGGGACATTTGAGCAGGTTTTCAAACTTGGGTCAATAACTTCGCGGAAATGTGACGGCGGTTTCAGTTTGATACAGTTAAGTTTGGATTATCATTGTCAGTCGACTGAAATGCATAGGTATTCACTATGTAAGATCAGACATTGACTTTTGGCTGGCCTTAGATAGGGGAATATTTATATGTTGACCTTGTACGGCCGTAAAGTATGTGCACCATTCAATTCGCGAAAGGAATCAAAACGCGCTGAGAAAAATTGACTACCTCAGGCCTGTCGGACGCTAGAGCCAAAAAAATATGTCTCGCCTTCTTTGACCTGTCATGACATCAAATTGACCTGAACAAAAATGTGTCTGCTTTAGTACCTAATTCATTTCTACAGTGGTGGCCTATCCAGCACCGTTCGATATTTTCACTTTGCCACATAGGAGTCAAAATCGAGAGGTGCTCAAACCCCCCTCTCACTGGGGTTAAGGTGGACCGGAGGCCAACTGGGTTGAGGTTTAGAGGAAAGGATATGTGACAATGTGTGTTTCTCTGGGAGCTAAATGCAACAAATTGACTACTTGCAAGTGCAGAAAATGCCAGAAGAAGGACTTCATTTGTATCCAGCCAAACCATAAATATAAAAAGATAACATTTAAAAAACGCGTTTTTTTCAAACTGGGACATGCAAATGTATCTTTCACGAAAAGGGCGAAATACCGATTTAACCTCACGTCAAATAACATTTCACACTTTGAATGACATAAAAACTATAAAGAGTGGCACTTAAGTAAAAGGTTTCACTTTAGCCCAGTCAAAATACCGCATTACATTTATGGCTAGTCTTATTCCCATGCATAACAAATCCTTCATTCCAAATCATAGACACGCAAAACTTGAGTGGGCTACCACCTTCGTTCTAGGCAGGTGTTCTTCATTGAGAGATTGAAAACTGCAAGTTTGCTTCCGGTGATGACCACCTGCCTATGCCCTTCTTACCACGCACAGTTGGGCGTCCGGAGATGCCCCTCCACCTATTTTTCTAAGGTGATCCAAGAACTGTTCGCAGCCGGAAAATGCTACTTTTCTAAATTTGAGAAAATACATGGACACGTCGATTGGTGAAAAAGTTTGAACAATCGGTCAAACATTTTTGTACTTATAGCCTTTCAAAGTTAGGCCTACATTTGGAGACTGTCGCACCAGTCCGCCCGCATCGAATACCGAGTGGTAACTTAATAGGGTCACATAATCGGAATTATGTGTTGAGGTTAGCTCACATAAGGTCAAGTTCAAAGGCCACAGGTCAAGGTCGTTGACCCCAGTGTTTTAATCCGATGACATTACTCAGTGTAATGCGTGTTATTATATAGCTTTATAGTGAAGGCTACTCACTGTCAAGTTCAAGTTCATAGGTTGAGGTAAATTTTGTTTCAAGGTCAAACCTTTATTTCCCGCTAAAAGCTTTTAAAGCGCCAGTTATATTGTACATTATTGAGAATATGGCATGTTGTTATGTCATAATTCGGGGACCTTGAATGACCTTGACCTCAAAATTTCAGAGGGCATTGTCTGGAACCTTTCCTCTAAATCCATACTCAACTTTTAGTGTATTGCCGGCATTTTTTCCGCATAATAACGGCTTTTCCCGATACGACTTCATCGCGGTTCATATTTGACCTTTACGACCTCGTTTAACCTTGAGGAAATTGGCCTAGGTCAATGAAAATTGGCTGTAATGTAGATCACCATGACCCCACACAACCCCAAACGGGCGTTTTTCAAATTGTGGTAATGAAACTTAACTCTCTTGACTTTGGATATCTCGAAGAGGGCTCTTTAGGACCCCCCTCCATTGCGCGTTGACGCCAGATCCCTCCCCACCGGGCGTGTTGAACTGATTTCGTATTCCTTAAACTTCCTGTAATGTACGTTACACATTGGGGCGTAGCCCACCTCGGCCCCCTGTTAGCCCAATCCCACTTGCACCCCCATCCTGGCCGGAACCTGCCTCCATCCTGTTCCCATCCAGCCTCCATCGCAGCCTTATCCCGTCGCCATCCCGGCCCTATCCCACCTCGACTCCGCCTCCATCCTGGCGCCATCCCATCTCCATCTCGGCCCTATACCAACTCTATCCCCGGCCTCATCCCACCCCCATCCCGGCCCTATCCCGCCTCCGTACCTGCCCCATCCCGACCCTATTCCGGCCCCACTCCGCATCAATCCCTTCCCTATCCCGCCTCCATCCTTGCCCCATCCCGTTCCACCCCAGCCCTATCCCAACTCCATCCCAGCCCCATCCTGGCTCTATCCCACCTCCATCCCGCCTCCATCCCACCTCCACCAAACCCTATCCCACCTCCACCCGGCCTGATCCCGCCTCCGCACTGGCGCCATTCCACCCCCATGCCGCCCCCGTCCCGGCCTGTCTGCTTTGCCTCGGCAGTGACAGTGGCCGAGGCGGCTTGTTTGGCCCAGATGCCGGATATGATTTGTCAGCGGCGTCCGCGGCAGATGCCGGGTGCCAGCCGCGCCAGCCGCGGCAGGAAGCAGCCGCCCTATTCATACCAGTGTAGGGCTCTTCGTTTTGGCAAGATAGTCTAACTCGCGCAGCCAGAAGTTGCGATTATAGTGGCTTCTCATTATCTTTAATTGATACATTACACGGACATGTTCCATCACAGTTTTTAACAGTCCCTGTTCTTTCATGCAGAACTCTTCGTCGTGATCGAAACATAGCCCAACGGAACTGTCCTCGGTACTGAAGAAATATAATGAAAAGTGATGGAACGCGAGGAAAACATGAAAGAATGAACTAAAATGGGTATGAATTTGATGAAGCTAGTGCCACATCGAGTATAATTGGTTTTCAAATTCAGTACATTTCGACCTCTTCGACTCGTTCCTAGCCGCGCCTTGGTCACTCTACCTGACGCGGCAGTCCGACGTCAGTGGAGGTCGCCTGTGCAACTGGAGCTAGCCGCGTGCGCCTCTGTGACTGTACCTGGCCCTGGGCAGTTTCGACGTCAGTGACGGTCTGCAACTGTGTAACTAAAGCTAGCGCCTGTGTGGCTGTACCTGGCCCTGGGCAGTTTCGACGCAAGTGGCGGTCGCCTCTGTGACTGTACCTGACCCCGGGCAGTTGCGACGTCAGTGACTCTCGCAGAGGTGACTGTACCTGACCCCGGGCAGTTGCGACGTCAGTGACAGTCTGCAGCTGTGTAACTAAAGCTATTGCCTGTGTGGCGTACCCGGGTGGTGGGGTGTCTGTGACTGTACCTGACCCCAGGCAGTTTCGACGTCAGTGGCGGTCACCTCTGTGACTGTACCTGACCTCGGGCAGTTGTGACGTCAGTGACGCTCGCAGAGGTGAATGTACCTGACCCCGGGCAGTTGCGACGTCAGTGACAGTCTGCAGCTGTGTAAATAAAGCTAGTGCCTGTGTGACTGTACCTGACCCCAGGCAGTTTCGACGTCAGTGACGCTCGCCTCTGTGACTGTACCTGGCCACGGGCAGTTGCGACGTCAGTGACAGTGTGCAGCTGTGTACTGTAACTGACCCCGGCAGTTTCGCCGGCCCGCCTCACCTTGTGTCTGGCGAACGCCAGGCGCGGCGCAGAAGAAAGCCGCCAGCAGAGCCAGCACCAGATCCTCCATCGCCGTTTGTCAAGCTCTCACCGACGCTTGTCTTATCCTGGCGCGGTTCTGGAAATCAGAGCCAGAGGAGAGCTGTCAGATTCGCACCGACGGCAATCAGACGGCGGCTAGGTGTAAACGATGAATTGCATTGGTTTTTATACAAATGCCGCGCCTGCCCGCGCGCGTGACCTTTATACGTTGTCGTTCACAGTTCAGCGGGCTCATTCTTTGTTCTTGTGATAGATCGTTGGGCGGAGATTGTGGCGGTCTGATATGAGCAGGGCATGGCAAATAACAGCAGATTGGTGTTAAATTATTTGATTTACGTATTTATCGTCCAAGCCATCTGACCTACATTATGCGATCCTGATGGCTGCGTTAATATGACATTTTACTGGACGTTTACAACGCCCCGTTTGCGCTCTCGCATGCAGATTTTGGAATTGTGTCAATCGAAAACATGTGCGCCAAATATGCGGATGGTTGGAGCAGAATCCGCGATCCCTCGGAAACTCTAGTCTGATATATGTCAATTGTTCTGCACATTAAAGGGAATGTAGCACCATAATGACGTGATTTTAACTGAGATAGCCAAGTTGTAAGGCATGCCAGAAAACCCGGTACTCAATATCTCATTTGTCTTGAAACTCAAAATTTTTTGTGGAGTAAAGCTAAAAACCTACCTGAAATGTACCCCAAATGTACCCCAGCCAGGTGGCCATTGTTTTCAGCTGTTGATGTGACAACAGCACTGACGTCAAGGTGAGAAATCAGCCAATTGAAGCCCGTGAAGCCTATTGAATTTGATAGTGGTTGCCAGATCATGACGTTATCCACAGGCAGAGGTTTATTTTTCCCGCTAGAGGAACATTTTAAACATCAAAATATTGAGCTCATTGTACATTTTGCAGATAAATCATGGACGTTTTCATGATTTTCTGTTAAAAATACCCCTAATTACACTAAATTCCTGCATTCCACCAAGGTGCCACATTCCCTTTTACAACATGTTGGTGTGTGGTTTTTAGCGCCAAATTAATTTCGATCTGTTTTTAAGCCTGAGTGAGCTTGCGAGTGGTACGGGACAAGAGAAAGGAGTTTTACAGTTTACAGATTCAGGCTTTTAGTAACACATCTTTGTGTTTGTTTGCATGGATGTCGTGAAGAATAATACTTATTCCGTCGGTCCTATCAAATAGATTGCGGGAAGAACAATGTCATGAGACGCTGCTTTTTTAACCATCCATTGGCATGCGTGCCTAACTTTCGTTTTGTTTATGCATATGCAAATGTGTGCATTGAACCCTCAGAGGGGGGGTCGGTAACGGCACAGGGTACTCCATCGCACAAACCCGACATGTTCGTAAGCAAATTATTAGGGTAATTAGGTGCTGTCAGAAACTTCCAATTAAAATGATCCAAAGCAGATGCTGCTCTACTGTGGTTCCATGGAGTCATCAGGAACAGCTGGCAATAATTTTTGTCCAGGTATGGAAACATATTCCATTGGATTTTACAGTCAAGTGCTAGTTTTCTGTAACCGAGGCAGCATTCCAAAATGATGGAGTAGCTTGTTGTGGTATCTAAGTTTTATTTTCACAATACACTTTGCAGCTTACTTAGCCCTGGAAAATACTGTTAAAATGTCGGAGTATAAATGTAAGACTGCATATTTGCAGCTTTAAAATATTTAATCAGAGTAAAATGATAATCGAGTACGATGGTAGGAACATGTTTGTATTTAATTTCTTCTAGAACGAACTAAGTGCCCTATTTGTAAATCTGAAGATTACCGACATACAGAGTACAAAAGAAAAAATGCAGCAGAGTATGGGGAAATGTTCTCCGTCAGTCGAAATCAGGACAGTAATATGACTGAACGTTTTAACATATGGCTCAAGTCAGTGGCGGATTCAGCACCTCATTTCGGGGGAGGGGGCTCAAACCTCTTGTCACTGCCTCGGAACAGCCCCGGCGATTCATTAACTAAAGGGACTCAGACATTGGAGGGGGAGCTTAAGCCCCCTTAGCCTCCGCGCCTTGTATCCACCACTGGCTCCAGTGTCAAACCCATACTTTCAAAGCTGACCTTCAATCAGTCCAGCATGGGAGGTTGAATCATATGTCAAAATTGCCATCGCAACACGATTTTCTATTTGGTGCAGCGCCTTTCGGGTTTCTTACGGAAAACTCAGCATTCTTAAAATATCAAAACTGCATGTTAATTTCAGTTCGGGAATAGACCTTCTTGCCTAGTTTATCTTCTTCTAAACACTTTGATTTCTTCAATACTGTTCGTCATGATTTTACACTTAATTTAAGTTTCCTTTACTTCAAAGAGCAAATGTAAATTTGAGATTATGTGTGTTTCTTGCGTGTTTCATTTATCGATCAATGGGAATTGTTTCAAGTGGAATACATGATGACACTGCAAATGATATTTCAGATGATGAGGTACGTCAAAAGCTGGCATCGCATGACAAACCAATCTTGGAGGCTAGCTTAGCATTTGCCACATCTGCCATATGGTAAATTATTATCCGTAGATAACAGTAGACCAGTACATATGGTATTATGCTACAAGTGGATTAGCCCCATGCAAGTGTTAAAATCCACTCAGATGAATATATGAACATATGCATTCTGGTCAATTGAACAAGTTTCTTTTCCACAAAAACTGAATTGGGGTATGCGGTGGCGTGAGAAAGAGCATTCGACTTCCACGCCGCTGATCCGGGCTCAAATCCCCGGGTGGCTATTCTGCGTAAGTCGTTACGATCCCATAACACCCTGCCAACAGGGTGAGGGCTGGTGCATCATACCACCTCAGCAGCCGGTGTGGCGTAAAGCCACAAAAGTTGCTCGTTACAAAATCGAATTTCAAGGGAAGTTTCCAGGCTATGCATTGAAAAAGCTTGCTGCATACATCTACATGAGTTCTCTTCAATCGGTATCTCGCTCCGATTGGCAAGGAAAGTTGGAAAAAACCCATCTGTCTTGATAACGGCATGTTCGCGCTCTGACTGAGGCTACTAATGTTCCACCGCGGATGCATCACAGACTGTTACCTCAGGCGTCAGTGAACTACGCCATATATCTATTTGCTTTGTACAGATGAAAAATTTCATTATTGACCAAGACGTTCATTCAAGGTGACTGATTTTGACATTCCCCGTCAGGGAAACACCAAAAGTATGGGTACACGATGTGCCCAAACAAGTTCAAGTAGGTACCATAATTCACACTCATCACTGGCATATGCTGCTGCAAAATGTTTGCCTCATAAAAATACATACTTAACATCACTCGCGGCGTTTCTGCTGCCTCTGAAGCCGCGCGCACGGTCGCCATTGCTATGCAACGACGGGCCAGCGGCCGGCCATTTGTGCCGACTCCAGATGGGGTCCGTGGGATGGCCCCAGGCTACTGCCGACACGGCCACGTCCCCGAGGAAATAGCAGCGGGCGGTGGACGGCCTCGGCCACCGGCGCCGCCAGGCAGGGGGTAACCGACAGCGGGACGGCCCGGGCCGGCAGCGGGTTACTTCCAACACGGTCCCATGTGGTTAATTTTGCCACCTTCAAATGGTCGGACCAAGAGAAATGTTGTAGGGCCAGCGGGGAAATGCTATGTTTTGTCGCTCTTTCATTCTTACACCCTCTTCCCTCCCTCAGTCAACTAAACAAGTCACTCCGCGCTCTAGCCTCCCCGCTCGCTGGAGTCCCAACCCTTGGAGGAACACTCCTGGTTACGCCCATGAGCCCGCCCCGGGTAATAACCCGTCCCGGCCGATGGAAGAGAGATGCATCGCCCCTGTCCCCGCCGCCGAGCACAAAAACGCGAATAATTACCGTGGCGGGGGTGGCAGGTGCTTAATCAGCGGTCGCCGGGCCCCCAAGGTAGCTCGGGAGATTTATCCGAGTGTCGGTCGCAGGCCGGGCACGCCGCGGCCACGCGCCGGACAGAGCCATCTGTCGGGGCTATCTGAGAGTATCTGGCCACGCCAGAGGCACCATCCAGGGCGGGAGAGGCAGGAAGCGGGTGGTGGGAGAGGTCGGGGCCTGGGGAAAAAACGTGACAGTATGCGTGCGGATTATTGGTAAGGAAAACCCATGATTTTCAACAGCTGTCACAATGATTTTGTCTCCGCTAGGGATGTAGCCGATACGCTGTGAACTGAACACGTTTTTTTCTTCAAATTTCCCTCTCATTTCTGCTTTCGGTTTTGTTCCTGTTCACATATCTTCTTTTTCCTTTCATTCTATTCATCTCTCTCTCTCTCTCTCTCTCTCTCTCTCTCCTCTCCCTCCTCTCCTCTCCTCTCCTCTCCTCTCCTCTCCTCTCCTCTCCTCTCCTCTCCTCTCCTCTCCTCTCCTCTCCTCTCCTCTCTCTCTCTCTCTCTCTCTCTCTCTCTCTCTCTCTCTCTCTCTCTCTCTCTCTCTCTCTCTCTCTCTCTCTCTCTCTCTCTCTCTCTCTCTCTCTCTCTCTCTCCCACTTGTCATCATGCCACATTTACCAGATCGTCCGCCGTCCTGCAGAATTGTCCGTTCCCGGAAGCCATGGCCAGGCCCACTTCCCGGAGCACGCATTCCTCCGCTAGCACATGGGTATCGCCGACAGATGTGCTGTTCTTTGTGACCGCGGTCGCACCAGCACACTCTTGACGTCATTGTGGAACCGGGGCGCCAGGCTGTAACTCATTACCTACTTCGCACGAGATGACATTAGTGGAGGCGTGTAAGGTTACGGAAATATGTTAGGGCTTCTTCACTAGAAAAAAACGCAAAGGATTCGGAGTTTTCGGCTATATTTTACCAGCTTTCGTCAGCGCTAAATTATAATCAAATCAGAAAACATGTTCTGTTTACCCGAAAGCTCCGAGTCTTTTACATTTAGTTTCAGCAGAAGTCCAATCTTTAAACTCATTAGTTCATGTCGCTTATGGAAATACTATCTTTAAGTCATGACAGCTCATTTATTTCGGAAACGGTTCAATGGAAACTGAGACGTGGAATGTCTTTATGGCGCTTAAAGTTGATCATTCTAACACCCAAAGCAGTATACTTTTTAAGACGATGGACCTAGTTTTCAAGATACTATTAGCGAGGAACAATAACGCTCTTCTGCAGGTGCTGCAATAGGCGCCACCCAACAAGGAAAGGTGTGCTGTTGGACACGTCATTTCCCTCCCTCATCTACAGCGTATCACCGCTAAGCCTGCACCATCTCGCCTCACCTCCATCACTCCCTCTTGACCTCCCCCGTGCATACACCACACCTCCCGGCGCTGCAGTGCCGCAGGCTTCGTGCCACCAGAGAGGACGATAGCCGTAGGCGGAGCGTCATCGCACGGTATCATTACCGTCCGTTGTCTGTCCATTGAGCCGTTCTGGCGCGCTGCTGCAATAGTGGCGCAAGACAGGGATAAAGTGGCGCGGGGTCGTCGGCGGCGGTGGAGGGGGCCTCCGTCGTCGTCACCAATAACGACATCCATCGCTCTGCGGCCTCGTTACTGCTGCCGTGGAGGTGCAGTGGACGTCTTCCATCCCCGCTGTTTACGATGTGGTGGGATGAGGTCCACAATGGGTAACGACTAGAATTAACGCAATGTAGCCACGGTGGTTTGTCAAGTTCCGATGGGGCGTCTTGTTTGCGTTGACAAGACATTGTTCATCGTGGGGGAGGAGATATATGACATAAAACTACAGATGATGAAGGTATATTATCTTGGGCTTATTGCGTCTCTAATAGGGGCATCCTATCGGCGATGTGATGAAATAAATAAAACAATACAAAAAAGTGGGATTATGACATGTCAGAAGTATTTAAAGAGGAAAAATGGATTCCTTAGAAATATGTGTTTCTAATTCCCCCGGTAGTACTATTATTGCGCTTACCAACCATAAAAGCGTTTTAAGTTTCTGCGGGAGAGAAAACAGACGTGTCAGTTATTCCCAACCCCACAAATATCTCCGGATATGAACATTTCATGACGACAGATTGTACAATATCAGGAATTTGAGGTCTCGGCAAATGTACAAAAGACTGTCCGGTAAAGATTTATTAGCATCCTAGTCAAAATGCAACAAAAATGTGTCAGAAAATTGATATAATAAACAATTCCTGTCATATAAAGGGATTAGCAAACCTTGACGCTCAAAATTATAATTGGGGTGCTAAATCAGTTTTAATAGAATATTTCATTTGGTGAGAACTAACGATATTGTACATTTACAGGCATTTTAAGACACTGTCCCCAGACTGACCTGAACGAGAACAGTGAACGGTAACCTGTGTTTTTTTAGGATAAGCCGGGTAAAAAATATACAATGAAAAATTCCTTCTGAGAGACACCCAGAAGTGAGCATAACATTTAATGAGTGCAATGTTTGCTTGGAGAGGTTTCTTGCACATTATTAAAAATAGGAGATCAAATGTGTCGGTATAAAAGTCATGCCAATAATAACATTTTGATCAAATTTGCTTTATTAAGTACAATTTTGATATATCATGTTCTTTATAAAAATCACGACATTGTTCCGTCAGTCATGATCAAGTCCCAGTGACAAAATATATTGATTCCTTATCTGTAATGATTCTAGATATAATATGAGCACCAGACTGATATGTTATATCATATTCTATCTTCTATGAATGGGGGATGAGGTGGCTTAGTGGATAGCACCCTTGTCTTCTAAGCCACCGGTCCCGGTTCAAGGCGGAGCCTCTGAATAAGTTGATCTGATCCCCAAAATCCCTTCCAACAGGGTGAGAGTTGATGACGCCGTATGACCCTGGCAGTTGGTGCGTCGTTAAACCCCAACAATTATTATCTTCTATGAATAACAGGAGAAAATGGTGGCAGGAACCTGCACAGCAGTAACTAAAAGACCATATATGGTTGAAGTAAAAATGGAGGTGAAGTGAAAAATATATGAAAGTTAAGTGATAACACGAATATATATATATATAGATATATATATATATATATATATATATATATATATATATATAGATGTTTGCATATATCTCGCCTTGCCAGAGGAGGGTTAATTAGCTTCCCCTTCCCCGAGACTTTTAAAACTAGAGAAGATAGAAAAAACGCGTATAGTTTTCAGCGTGTTGCTTGTGACCTGAATTTTCTGATTGTTTGCCCTTTCTTTTACCTTAGCGCAAGTGCTGACTCTCGTAGGTCACACATAAAATCGAACATGCTGAAAAACTTCAAACACTGTAACGACGCGCTTTCGCGTAAAACCTTAGTAGCGGGACAACACGCACTGAGAAAATTTTCATTAAGTTACAACCTCGTAACAGGGCGCAGAACCCAAAGTTTGTGTTCTAAATGTCTGCATCATTAGCAAGCATTTATCAGTTTTTACTCAAAAACTAACATTGTGGGTCCAACAGTTAGCACCAGAACAAGGCTTTGACCAGGGTTGAGTTGGTATTAATCATCGACCATCGTATTGCAACCAAGTGCCTACAATGTTTAAAATGCAATAACCAAGTCGGCGAAATCTTAACCATGGCCTACAAAGCAGTCTTTCTTACTCTAGTAACTTATCGTAAGAACGAGGATTTGAACATGGTTTAGTTGGTATTAATCAGTCACCATCCTATCGTAACTAGGTGATTACCATGCTTAGAATGCAGAGACCAGGTCTAGACAAATTCTTCAGTTTGCCTCATTCTAGCGCCGAATTAGGGGTACGAATTTTTAGCTTCAGTATGGGTGAATTACAAACCAGTGAATAGGTCTACAAAAAGTTCGAAGTATGTCATTGATCCCTATTTGAACCCCAATGAAACTCCTCTCGTTCCTGCTGAAAAACACTGATCGCATCTGAGGTAACTCCCCTTAAAACATGTTTCCTTTGTTGTTTTTCTTTTATTAAGGGACAATTTATTAAGAAAAATCAAACACATGACTATCACAGATCGTAGTAATTGCAAAATCTTTGCACGCAGAAAATAACACACGAACATCATACCGCAATCATCTTGGCCAACTGAGCCACTCCAGCTAAATCACCTGAGCCTCTCCAGCTCAGCCATCTCCCACACCATCGCATCCCGAAATTCTTGAAGATTCCAGAGAACTTTGCAGCGAGGACATTGAAGGCCAAGAAGACAACTGTTGTTTTGGTCCCTTTATTTTCCAGACTGAAGACGAACTGGCATATGATCCACATAAGGAGGGCTTCAATTGGCCCATCCACCACCACCACCTCCGCGTCATTCCACATACTGTGTGCACTAGCAGTGTCGCACCCACAGCCTGGATGTTGTCATCATATACACGCCGAACACCCACCCACGGCCTTGGGAGCTCGGGCTGAAAATGAGACGCGAAGCGGTTAGGACACGTCTTCGGAAAACCGGAGTGCAGATGTATTCTTTGTTTGCGTTGGAAAGCTCTTGACGAGACGAATAACCATTGTGCGAACTTTTTTGGTTAAGTCAATATTGAGGTCACCAGAACTCAAAGAAGGTTCCATACAGTGGCCGAATCAGGGGAGGGGCGAAAAGGCAGTTGATCCCCAAACGAAAAAAGTTCAGTGAAGAACCATATTCCCACCAAAAGCTGTCGACTTTTAGTCATTTTTCCCCGGCTCCTGCTCCTGAAGTCTATAAGCAAGGTTTTGGTGTTTTAACTGAACCATTCAACTTCAAACAGAACCAGTCAACTTCAGTGCAAGCATTGGACCTAGGTCCTTTGATATCAAAAACCGCTTTGAGTGAATGGTCATTGAAAAGCAAAAACAAACATCTTGTGCCAAATATTTTACTGGCTTATTTTTCTTTTCGACTTTGGTTTCCCCCAAACCTACCGGCCAGATCCGCCACTGGTTCCATATGCCTGAGAATCCCTGGCTACAGCCATAAAGCCATTTGTATGCAATGGAAGAAGTTTCGAAACACGTAGGTTTGTACCTAATTGGACACTTCGCATTCCAAGCAGCTGCTTACCTTGCAAGTCCAATCCGTTTCCAGGTCCACACCACTTTAGCGACTGCCTGCTCCCAATGTCATAGGGCACTGACACTGAAAAGATTGGTCTAGAATATGCCTAAATAGGCTATACGCTAACCAAAGAAACTTTCCACCGCAATCCGCTAACTGCACTAACACCGTCCCGCGTACACTCCCGCGGCCTGCGTCCTTAAGACTGAGGAGGCGTTTGATCACGACACGAATGAAAAATGCAGTAACGCAGTGCATCTTACACTTCCGGTGCTTCCGCGACACAAGAAATACCAGGTCAAAATGTGTACGGCATTTGTAAGGATACGACCATCTTGCCAATGTATTAGCAAGGCTGTCCTACTGCCGGCTTTGATCATACGGGACAGCGTTGCTACCCTTGTACTGGCTTAGTTGCGTGTTGATATCATCATGAGAGGACGACTAATGTTCGTTTTAAAACAATGCCGTAACTACTTTTTGCTTTGCACGAACTGGGTTTTGTCCTTCTTTAGCGTTGGTTGTGCTTTAATGAACCCCAATATCAGGGCTGTATTCGTATAGACATTGTGAAAATTTCTCTCAGTGCGGAAGCCTGTTTTGGAACGCTCCCAATTTTCTGTATGTGAAATGACACTTGTAAAAAACTTTTTATGTTAGACAATGACCTTTGCAAGCCACTATGAACGGACAAGTTTTCACTACCCCGAGTGCGCAAATAACTACGGTATCAACAAACCACATTCCAATGTGCTTGAATGTTTCTAGGTAAGTATACTGTTATAATATGCACATTATTTGGTGTTCCAGACCTTGTCTGACCCAGGAAGGTCAGATGTAAATAAGTTAGCCAAGAAATCATCTATTTGTTTGCAAAATGGTGCTTGAAGGATATGCAAACACGTATTGCTTAAATGGATAATTGTCATTTAAGTTTATTGACCTTTTGGGTGACGTTTGTGGAACCTAAGTTATGACCCAGTCTGTGTCAAGTTGTTTTTCCTAGATCAAGCGAAGCCAGGAAGACCACGTGGAAAAGACATCTTGAAAAACTTTAAGAATGACCTCATACTTCAATCATCACACATGACCTAGAACTGAAACTTTACCGATATATGTGAGGTCGAACTCAGATCGCAAGTTCCTAACATAACTTTGCATTGCCTAGAATGCATGACATTGCCCCCAGGGACGTCGCCACGGATTTATTTTTATCAAGGCCAGGCTTGAAGGGGCCCTCCTATCTCTGGTCCTGAGGGAGTCCTCCTAGCTTTTGAGGGCCTCCATTGTGTAGGTCATTTAGTTTCTTTCCTTATAAGTAAGGGACCTCTTATGTTGGCTGTTTATGGACCTCCTTTATAAGTGAAGGTGCCTCCACGTAGGTTATTTAGTGGGTCTCGCTTGTAAGTAAGGATGTCTTCTGGATAAATCGTTTAGGGGACTTTCTAGATAAGTAAAGTGGCCACCTATGCGTTCCGTTTAGGGGGCTTTCTTTTTAAAGAAAGGTTCGCCTAGGTAGGCCGTAATGGGCTTCCTTTATAACTAGTCGGGACTCCTGCATAGCCCAATTAGAAGGCCTACTTTATAAGCGGGGAGGCTAGGCTCTTTGGTACCAAAGGAGCAGTGGTGGATGCAAGGGGCGGGCTGAAGCCCCGCCCCCTGAAATTTCCGAGTGCTTATAGTTAATGCATAACCGGAGGCTGTACCAAGGCAATGTCGGAGGAAGTTTTAGCCCCCTTAGACCCCCCACAAACCTATCCACCACCTCAAGCTATTCCAGGCTCTATGTATCAAAGGGGCCTCCTGAGTCAGGTGGGTGACCTCCAAAAAGTGCATGGGGTCATGGCCCCCATGACCCGCATGGTGGCGACGCCCCTGCCCTTAACCTATCAATTTTTCTGTAATTATAAAATATATGGATGGACAGTGGCGAATTCAGGACTTTTCATTTTGGGGCGGGGGAGGGGTCCTAGGTGGCTCAAACCTCCTCTGTCAACACTACCCATATAACATTTTACCAATACATTTATGTGACGCTTATAACCCGGGACTTAAAAGTCATCGTCCTCCTGCCCCTACCGCCTGTGGCTATAAGACATTGGCGGATAAAATTGGAGCTAGGGGTCAAGACAGAAATTTTCAGTGTCTATATTAATGCATAGCCAGAGACTGTTTAGAGACAATGGCGGGGAGGCTCGAGCTCCCTGTCCGCCCCTCTCCCCCAAATGAAGTCCTGGATCCCCCACTGCTATTAGATGTCACTCATTCCTTGCGGTAGTTCCAATTTTGTACTGCCTAAGAAGCCCTTCTCTGACATATGATCAGCATATAAGTTTTGGGAGTGTTGAGTGTCCTTATATCGTAAACTCGCGTACCCATCACTCCTGGTTTGCCAGTTATGAGCCAATATATATGTGTCGCAGTGACATCCTGCGCCTGGACTACTGCTCCTGGATCTCAGTCCCGGGCGAGTTCCCTGGATAAAGTTTGATGCGCTCCCCGAAATTCCTCCCAATATGGTACAGCGGGTGACGCCGGTGACGTTAGCGCTGATGTATCGTTAAACCCAATCGATTATCAACGGTCATCCATATTTTGTGAGCCGCGTGACAGTGACTCATGATTCAATGTTTGACTTCTTACTTATGATTTTTGGGATCTAAGTAAATGTTGATGCAACCGCAAAGTATTTCAATGTCGAAACCTGGTAGTGTTTCAAGGTAGTGGCTTGTCCATAGTTCGTGTACATCTGCAGAAAACAAAGATGAAGACCAGATAGACACACAATCAACGATGGGGCCAAACTCAACAACTTAGCATAACTTTACAATCAACAATAAAGCCCATATCAATACACGATCCATAATATAAAGCCAATACCAACTTCCATGAAAGTCACGATATTAATAACGTTGGAAGTTTTGCAATCTAACCCTGCAGTCAAACCCAAATGACGTTTAGAAAATTAGCGCAAAAGATTACGATTGGAGTCGTAGGGCTTTCCGAACTTTTCTATCAGGAGAGGTCACTGAAGCGTGCACGACTGCCCCGACATTCATCGCCGCTCCAAAGCACAAAATTGGCCGTCATTAACTTCCGATGGTTTTAGAATTCAGAGTTCCTGAACTTGTTCAAACAATCAATGCCATCTCCCCAGAAACTTGTGCACTGCTTCTTCGATAGACAACAGCCAGTAATAAGGGACAGAACTTAGTCCTCAACTCTATACCACATCAAATAACTAGTCCACGGAATTTGACACGTGTGACTATGTTTTTATGTGTTTATCTTACGCTTGAAAGTATAATTCCCATCAGGCGTGTAGAATCGTTACTTTTAGGGGTGCGCAAGCCCTACTGAAAGTCAAAAAAGCACCCCGAAACGTCGGACTTTGTTCACTAATTAACATTGCTTACAGAAGAAAAGGTGGCGTAGATACTCAGTACGTCTTAGAAAAGTGACTGCCTGCTAACATTTCCATTTTATGTGCGTGAAATTTGGTTTTCCATTCTCCCACACCCCTAACCCTCCAACACCGTCAGCAAAGTTTTCACCCGGAAAAGCACTCATAAACATTTTCACAAGTGTATACCCTTGAGGCCCACAATCGCCACTTTTACGGTTTTGATCCCCGCTCCTCACGTAGGCTGATAAGTTTTAGAAGCAATTTGAAAATGTAAGAAAAACAGCAGATTCAGTCGTTCAAAAAAGTTCGATGGTTTCGTGAACTCTCCTCAGAGGTGGCTCGGTTTCGGAGATCGTCTGGATTTAACTTTGAGCGTTCGTTTCACAACTTGGGGCCAGTGGGTAGTGCAGCTACTTTCTGAAATCGAACTCAGCCAAAACAAACAACACATGCATTATCGAGAGCATGGTATGTGCTTGAGTGCTCAAGCAAAGATGGTTGATGATGGTGGTTCTGGTTAAACACATGCAAAATATCATGGTGAAGTATTATTTGATAGATGAGAATGAACAAATATTTCACACTAAGGGTAATCAGTTCATTGAAATCGGTTTTTAAGTGAATCTAAAAATCGTCATGAGGTGCCTGTAGGAAGTCGGACCGATTAAGAACGAAAATAGAGTAGTACTCACCAAAGACTTTAAGCTGTGCTCCTGTTCGTCAGGCCCATCTCTGTCTGCGGCTGGGTCAGTACGCTGGTAGTTATGCACAAAGTGCTACATGTTTCTATCTATCAAGTCTATTCTTCATTTTTATTAACTAAATGTCGAGAGCTCTCGAGCAAATCGTAAAAGAAGCCGAGCCCGAGCCGTCCGGATCTAGATACAATCACTTTGAACTTTGAATTCAGCCATAAAGTCGATTGCAAATATTCTTGTAAAACCACGCACCGACACCTCACGAAACACAGCAATTAAAACCTCGCGTCTGCGGCTTCACGCTCCTCTCACGGACACCACCTCACGCCTGGTTCGCGAATTGGCGACTGCTGGACTATTTTCCACAGCACGGGGAACCAGCTGTCTCACGTCAAACCGAGAAACCAGTCGGTCGGCTTCAACCGAGGGCCGGTTCTGGCGGCTCCAGCCCGGCGCGTTTTCGGGGTGCGTGCCTGCCGTCGGTGTCGCCAGCGAAGGTCGACTGCCGACGCGTCGATGTCGATGCCGCTCCGACGGTGGCGCGCGCGGCGGAGAGCGCGCGCCGGACTAGCTCTTCCGTCTGCGGAGATGGAGCGGCGAGAGCGAGCGGCGATTGCTAACAAAGTGCGCGAATTTTCATTAAATATGAGAATGCTGCCTCGAGTGGGAGCCAGCGAGAGAGAACTTGGATAATTAGGAGTGGGTCTCAGTTTCTGACTTGGAACTCTGGCTCTCTAATTCGCCTTATAAGATACGAAAGTAACGCAATTAGTGGGATACCGGAAGAATGAAGTAAACAGCTTCCACATTTGGCTTGCACATTCGTATTGTGAGCTTATGCATATTCCTGTAGTCTGTATAAAATTATTTTTATTACAAAATTGTGTGGTGTTTTTGGCAGAATATTTCATATTAAAGTGTAAGTACGCATGTGGCTGCTTTCTATTCCAGATTTACTTTTGCCACTCATTGGTACATATGCGTATGTACAATACATGCATTAATGTTTTTTGTCAAGGTGGTGGTAATAATGCGATAAAAATAATGAAAATAACTTATGAAAATAGCTATATATTTCGTGCTCTAAAGCAATCTCTCAATCTTTTGGCTTGGTGATGGTAATACATGTGTTTGAGGGCGGGCATCAGGCGTCATTTTTCTCTATTGTCTGCGAGGCTGGGTTCCGGGGAGCCGTCTCGGCTTGCCAGCCGCCGAAGGAGTGCTAGACTTAGAAACACCACCGTATCCTATACATTGTGTAGCGGCAGAGAGGCGGCCATAGCACGCATCTGGGGAGTAGGAGCAGTGAAATTCTCACGGAATATTAACAATGAACGTGTCAAGTGTTCATCTCAGGAGCAGGCCGCTGACCTGGGCTTCACCGGGATCTTATCTAAGCTTGCGATCATTATTGTCTCAAAATTGGTGATATCATTTGAGTAAAAAGTTTTGGTCTGCATCAATTTTCTGTGAATCTCATTGGCTGGCTTCTTCTGGTTCGATCTTGGTTTAATTTCCATCCCATTCTGCTTTCTCTGACACATTATTACTTACATTTTTTAGCGTAACTGATTCGTCATATATTTCCCTGTTATACCACGTTATTGCAAATATTGAATGTGTTTTGCAATTGCAATTGCATGGAAAGAGGCCCAGCACAAAAAACTATTTAATTCGTGAGGTAATAAGGCCACATTACTCCAGATGTTCAAACATGGACGCCACCTGCTGTGCACGCCTTGTCCGCATTGGTAACAAGGCGGAATGTTCACCACGCAGATGAAAGCTGTGATGAACAGCTGTCCAAGAGAGGATACCACAAAAACATCGTTACCCGTCCAGGGATTGATCTGTTGGAGCTCAATGGCTTATTATATCTGGCATGCCTGCCTGAATGTGGCCCCTCACTGCCTAAAATCGAAATCGTACTATCAGAGAGAATTGTAAAGGGTAACCTATAAATTAGTTGAATAGACCCATGGATGTTGATCATAAGATCGCACCTAAAATATTTGAACATAAAATGACTGTTCATTTATGCCCATTTCTCCCAAAATTTATGATATGAGATATCTTCAAACTGGATGAAAACATAACGATACATTTAGTATTCCTGTGCCCACAATACTCGCCATTTCTCCCAAAATTTATTATATGAGATATCTTCAAACTGGATGAAAACATAACGATACATTTGGTATTCCTGTGCCCACAATACTCGGGTGAAAGGTCAGGGCTGGGTGAGCAATTGATGAAGAAGCAGTCTCATTTCACTCGCTCCACGCGTGCTGCACGAGGCCCTGGGGAGTCACGCAGCGTTACTCAAGGGAGGCATGGTAACTCCCATTCCATACCATTTTCCAGCTGAGCCTTTTAATCTGGGTCAGGGTGGATATAAATCAAACATGAAGTGAAATATGGATGGATTATTACTCAGTTCCAGCCAGGGTGTAGGCCAGGGCGCGGGTTTTTTTAATGATTGGTGGCGCCAAAATTTGAAACATCAAGATGTTAAAGCGGTATTGTAATATGTAGCGTGTTTAGCATTCCTTCAGGCCTGTGTTACTGCAGAAAAACAATTAAAGTCCTTAAAAAGGAGATTCAGAAATTGTGAATGCATATTTAAGACTAATTAGACGTTTCATTGGAGGTGCCAGAGCACCAACAACTATATAGAAATCCACACTCCTGGTGTGGACGTTGTCATCCAGTGGGCCTCCCAGCCACCTTTTGCCCTAGTGGGGGCGGGGGGGGCTGAGGTCAATGTGAGGTCAAGACAGACCAAAGAAGGTGACAAGTTAGAGAAGAGTTTCTTGGCTCTAGTGTCAGACAGAGTTGCGTTAGAATCAATTACAGGCACCATTCGCTTCCTCTCGTTACGGCGAATCGAATGATGTATCATATGTCTTTCCCAGGTTAAAACATACCAATGAAGTGACCTAAATTCAGGTAAAGGTCATCATCTGCTCTATCATAGTCAATATGCATATCAACTGACTTGCGATAATAATCAAAACGTAATGGTATCAAGATAAAAGCTATGTATATCATCATTTTCTGCAAAGCTATTGACCGAAGTTTGAAAACCTGCTTAATCAGTCACAGATGAACTCTCAGAGGTCGCAGGTCCAAATTTGCAACAGGAACCTGGAAAGAGGCATAGAATATTACAATTGGGGGAATAGGAAGGTATTTTGATTTGTATCTAATCTTACACAGATAGAACCATTTTAGCCCAATTCCAGTTTTCCCCATGCATTTCCAAAGGAGAGGTCATGGTCCGTACCTGACCCTAGTTCATCGATATGAAAATTCCTGGAATGTAATTTGTAGTACTTATGGGGCCCATTATTTGATATGAGTCTCAATAGGATAAATTAGCCCTGTTCTTATGCCATCTCAAACTTTTTGGAGGTGAGGTTACTTGATCTGCACTGGTAACCTGACCTGAGATGACCTGACCTTAAAATGTTGGTAAAAGTTGCAGAATTGATCAAGGAAAAATTGTGACAAGTACAGTGGCACTTCGCGCCACTGTTTTTTTGTGGCGCCGGAAAAAAACCCGAAGGGGGTGTTCAAACACGCCTCTACTGGGGTGAAGGATATTATTATCTCCCCTCTCCCGTCCAACCAGTTCTAAAATGTACATCATTTGAAACTTGAATGCAATGGTGTTTCAAGCCCGGGCCCACGCTGTCCGAAGAACCGACATTCCTATCAATGTCTGAATGGCAATACACACCAGACGACAAGAGCGTGATCACCAGGGGTGGGAAGACTGGACTGGCTCATCTGGACCGGTCCTTTTCCCCAGGGGTTGTGAATGGGGTGCCCCGGCATCCCTAGTGATGTGCTGGGTACCCCAAATAGTGATGTAGGCACCTGAAGTCAAAATGTGAAACAAAATTTAAACCCAAATTTATTTTTGAAATTTTCAACGAAGGATATGGAGAAGATGGAGCAATACTATTTGACAAGATGTTTAATGGCTGCCTCCTTCGAATCCTGGATGCAAACTGGATCTGATACTCTGGGATTATACATTCGGGCACAGCCTCTTATCAGCATCGGCATAATACAATGGGTAAAACCAAAAATTCGCGGTCAAGACCTCGAGTGTAGCAAGTCCTCGAGCATCATATTTGTGGAACAGCTAGAACAGTTCGAATCAGTGGCAGATACAAGGGGGGCTAGTAGGCTCAAGCCCCACCAAATGTTAGAGTGATAATAGTAAATACATAGCCGGAGACTGATCCGAGGCAATAGCGCGGACGTCTGGAGCTCCCTAGTCTCCTCTCTCAAAATGAAATCCTAGATCTGCCCCTGGTTACAATCACAGTTTACCTCCAAAGGCTAGAAAATTATCTGAAGCTGATCTTTAAATAGCCAGCCAATAGTTCTTATTATAATTATAGTTTTTAGATGTCGCAACTACTTCAGTCATTGGCGGCCGTGTACTGATGGGTCAGTCTTCCTATTGGGCAGGAAGCTCGTACTGACTGGTGGGCAGGGGCATCGCCACAGGTTTTCGAGTGGGGGGCCAGGACTGGTGGTGAAACTCTTGAAACCCCTACATCTACTTAAATTTGACATATTCAATGATATTTCCAGCCAAAAGTGGGGGCTGCCCCAACTTTCCAAGAGCGGGGAGAGGGGGGCAGGTCCCCGGTGGGGATGCCCCTGCTGATAGGTATATAATTCGCCCGCAATAAATTATTATACATTCCTTCACAAAATATTGTTATGCTTTAGGAGCATGTTTCCTAGGTATATGCTCAGTTTCCAGCTAAATGTTACACCGCTAATGAGGCCTTGGAATTACCTAAAGGACTGGGGTGTGAATTTCTATCTCTGGGTGTGAGATACCCCAGTCACCAAGTATGTTTTTCAATATGAGGAAGTGCAGCTGGGTTTCATGTGTTTGAGTGTGTTCATGTGTTTCATGTGTTTGTCTATCACGACTGCACTTGGTTCTCCAAGTGCAGTCGTAATAATCAGTTTCCGAATTTAGTTGCCCCAATATTTAATAATCCATCGAGGGTACCCTCTTTAGAGAAAAAGATTCCGTCGCCTGCGACTTTTGGGTATCGCTATTGGGCTTGTTTTGCCGGTATGACGTCAGAAAGATGAAGTGCGATTAAACATGGACTATGTTTTTAATCCTGGCTGAAATTACGTGTTTTTTTCACTATCAAACAAGGAGCAAGGCAGCACGTGCTTCCATTTGCTAAATTATTTCGTAGTTGGTACTTTGGAGGGCTCTTTGTTGGTACTCACTCTTTATAACTTGTCCGACGGTTAAGTCCTAGTTTTGTATGCGCCTCTCTCCTCATTCCCTCGGTTACCTTTAGGCCGGACCCCTCTGCTTTCCACTCAGAAGAAACCCATCACGACTCTCCTGGCTTTAGCAAACTCGGCCGCCGGCTAGCCTGTGCTGACTGCCGCCGACATGTCGGCACCGAAGAGCAGCCTCTGATAGTGGAGCAGATGATTAAGTCAATAGAGAGCAAAGTATGGTTGGGAATGTTTGAGAAAAGTAATGTTAATACATGTCCTGGCTCATGGTTTGAAGATCCATCACTTCCATGGATAAAGTTCCGCTGAATTTCTCGCAATACAAGTGAACGCGCCTCCACCAATCAGCGGCCGCTATCCGCTGACTGCCGCTTGCCTGCGGGTTCAGAGGTTAGAGGGGTCACGCTGGGCACTGCTGTCGGCGAGTTCAAGCGCCGGTGGGGAGGGGTCGTGAGGCGGATTATGAAACCTTCATGCATAGTGTAGTGAATGGTGGTGGTTGTGCCTGCTGTTAGGCTGAGGGAGAGACAAGTGAAGGAAACATGTTTTGTCAGATCGTGCACATTTTCCAGATTTTTACATTTCAAGATAGTATGGCCATATCATACACCAATCGATTCACCGTTACGAGAGGAATCCAGCAAGCCTAGAAGCGACTCTGACCCACTCCAGTCAGGTGCTAATGTCATGAAAATATTCTCCAGCTGTCACATTCTGCGAATTGTCAGGAACCGCGATATTGACCTGAGCCGAAAAGTTACTGAATTTGTCTTGATTATTTCCTATGGAATATCTACCACCGTTCGTGCTTTATTCGCTCTCCCACTTAGGAGTCGAGATTCAGCAAGGGGAATGTTCACCGCTCTTCCCTTCGCCACCGGGGCAAGGTGGGGCGGGTTTTGAGTTTTATACCACGCTTTGTAGACTGGTTTTTCATCTTCGGCTTGGTCCCGTTTCGTGCCAAACAGGCGTGGTGGGGGCGTGTGTCGCCGTGAGTGTTTGTACCTGAATCACGGCGGTGTGTTTAGCGGGCACCGACTCGGGCTTTAGCGTGGGTGTTTCCCGTGCTGCCCGGATCTGGCAGTGGCGATGCAATACAGCTGGAATAAAGGCCTGAAAATCCTAATGCTCTTTTTTACCTTTTGCTTGTTTCGTCTTTCGCGCCTTTCTAGTGGCATGTATTTTGTTTTTGTTTTTTGCAGCATTTGAAGCAGTGTCAATAACTGCCATATTAAGAGGGATATTATGACCATCACATTTTCCAATAACCATTTTCTGACGATTTCTGATAAAAGGGGGACGAACACTCCCAATTTTGGCTGACGTCATATGCAAACAAACCCTTATATCAAGACGTTCAGCACTCAGCTTTCCAATTATACTTAGTTTGATGGAAACAAGGCAGTGAGTGACGTCGTAAGTCATCTCAAGCATTTAAAATTGTAAATCCTGACAAAATAAAGACCTTTTTAGTAGAAGCTGATTTTTCAGGCGGTCGAAATTTACTGCACTGACCGAGCATTGGTGCAAATATGGGAAAGGTCATTAATATCACACCAAGCAAGGGTAAATAAATTCCTTCGAACGATGGGAGTTTTGTTGAACGGCTACGTTTTCGAATATGTTTAACCCGTTTCTGGCCAGGGTATCATTTATGATACCCACAACTCATACATTTACGAACTGGCAAAACTGTTTCTTGTGTGGCGGCACATGGTGATGGCTGCGTGGATGACTCACGGCTGTATCTGCGCTCCGATTACCGTCAACGTTTCCCCGTTTTCTGTTCACTTTCCCATCGTATTTCAGATTTTTCCATTTCACGATAATCGAAATAAAAAATTTACGGCGAAAATGGGTTAAAGTTTTAAATTGCATTGTGAAATATTTATAGAGTTGCACATGTCGGTTGAAACGGTACCTGAACGGTCTTAAAGGGTGATACGACATTGCTCGGATGTTAATGAGCAGTTCTATGTAGGGATGTGGACTGGTGTAGCTTTGGAGGTGCCCGGGCGCCCTGAATGAGATATCGAGCTAGCATAATACTACCCTTTAAATTGTATTGTTTATCTTATTCAGGATTGAAAATTTTTTCGTGATGGCTAAAACAACGAAAAGATTCTGCTATCTCCTTTTATATGGTGGTTATTTTACTTTTTATTTGGGTGCCCGTAATTGTTTTCGGACATTTACGCCCCTGCTTTTCCTGAATCCTAGAAAAATGAGGTCTCCCCCACTTTAGACTACCAACCTATTTCCCGAAACGTATCAGTGCGAAGCACCACCGTACTTGGTCAATAGCTTTGTAGGAATGATGATTGAGCTTTTATTTTGATGTGATTATGTTTGGACCATTACTGCAAGTCAATTGATATGCATATTGGATATGCTAGGTCAGATGGTGACCTTGAGCTGGCCTTAGGCCAGTTCATTTTCATTTTTGACCTAGTGTAGTCATATTATACATCTTTCGGTTTTTCGTAAGAAGAGGAAGCGAGCGGTGCCTAAAAATGATTCTACCTCAACTCTGTCAGACGCTAGAGCCCAAAAACTATTCTCTAACATTCCACCTTCTTTGAACTGTCATGACCTTAATATTGACCTAAGCCAAAAAGTGGATAATGTAGTTTCTTCATGAATTTTTATGAGCTATCCACCAACGTTCGCGTTTTGCACTATCCCGCATAGCAGTCGAGTTCGAGGGGGTGTTTTAACACCCCCCACCAGGATGAAGGTGACTGGCAAGCACAGTGGGATGGGTTTTAAGATTTATATATGACTGTAATTCTTCTACATCTAAAAATAGTTTTTTTCTACCATATTTATCTGAATCAAGATTCCAAAAAAACCTGGTGCAGGTTTACACCACTAGGTCTGGCCTTCTTCATCGAAACAATGCTGGTAAGCAAATCCGACAAGCAAAAATACTAAGCATGTGTTGTACCTGCCTGAATGCTGGATATAAGTTACTGTCGTCCCTTTTTGTAGAAAAGTACAAGCACAAGTAAATGCTGCAGGCGTCCACGGTATTTGCTCAGGCCAACTCGCCGTAGAAAACAGTCCACTCCACTAAGTCTACCGATAAATAACACCGCGCCCTGCCAGCTCCGGAGATGTTTACCACGCTGAGTAGTGTGTGCCGCCGCACTGTCGCTCCACTGGCACATCCCAGTCACTCTGTGGTGTAGTGTTCAGAGCAGAGCCAGTCGCTGCAATGTTTCAGTCACTGCAGTGTTTATTGCATGACTCAGTCGGCATGGAAGGCTACGGCAGATCTCCGACTGAACGAACCATGAATCTCACGGGACTCCTTATAAGGCACGTGCTTCGGCGCGGAATAAACTTTAATTCAGGCGAGCTGGGTGCAGAAAAAAATGGAACGTCACCTTAAAAACAGCGGGATGAAATATAATAAAAATGATTGTCATGGTTTAACGACGCAACAAGTGCCAAGGTTATGCGACGTCGCCAGCTTTCACCTTGTTCGGAGATTTTTGGGATAAGATCAACCTATTCAGAGACTCTATAGAGTATGGTATACCATACCAGGTACAGAGGTATACCATGCTAGGTATAGTATTGTATACCTGGCATACCTGGACACGAGCCCGGGAGGTGTGACTCAGGAGCCATGGACGATATCCACTGAGTCACTCACCCCTGAATCATGAAATCAGTAAATAAAAGCAGCCTCTGGTCTTCTTTTGGTCACCTTCCAGCACACAATTTGCTGTTAGAGTGGTACTCTGGGTAAGCTAAGCAATGCATGAAAACCAAAGCTTGTGCTCAAGGTAAGTTGCATAAGGTGCTTACTTGTGAATTTAAAATACTACCAGAGAAATAATATCAAACCACGCATTCCAGGGTAATATATATTCAGGGCAGAATCTGGTCTTTCCAAGTTTGCAAAATATATGCCGGCGCTCTTGCGCTTGATGTAAAGGATTCCTGGTTGAAAATATGTGGGGCCACGACCCTGAAACCTGATTAAGACGTTTTTTTGTTAAATTTGTCTTTTTTAATAGTAATTTTTGAAGAAGAAAAATATAATAACATAAAATGGATATTAATTGGGTTTAGCACTGTAGCAGCTACATCGGTGCAGCAGCCTCACCAATTCCCTGAGGTATTTTATGCATGAGATCACACCTTATTCAGGGCAGCCCCCGTTCAACAGCAATTGGGCCGCCCCGGTAGCTCAGTTGGTAGAGCGTTGGGCTCCGGCGCGCTGCTCAGAAGCATGCAGTGGCAGTGCATGTCCAGGATTGGGATCGGTTCCCGTGAGACGCTCCGGCGCTCAATAGTTTACCCGACGTACAGGTCGGCTGGCAACTGACTGGTGAGAGGGTGACCTGAGCGGGGCGGCCGTCCCTGTGCCTTGTGGGACGTTAAACTTTGGCTTCTAAATCAACCCTTCATTGTGGGAGTTGCTCGTTCGGGTGGTGGGGTCGGGGTCTCCGTGACAAGTCCCTTGATGACTTTAGTGAGACTCCGACTCCAACAGTCGAACTGAGAACAACTTGGACAAAATTTATATAAACAAATTGCAGATCACCGGAGGTGACGTCACATCTCTCACATAAGACAATTGAATGATAAAATATCAAAACTTTAGCAAAAATACGTCCCGAATCGAACATGAAATGTTTATTTGTTGAATTTTAAATAAACTTGATTACTGTGCATTCTCACAAATTCTTAGAGGCGAGCAGCGCCACTAGCAGCAGTTTCACAAATGGCCCAAGGGTAAAGAAATTCTTCCACGCATGTGTGACGTAACTCAGGCGTAAATAAATCCCGCTTGAATGTTTATTTAGATAAAGGTATCTTGCCCTCTAGATTAGATAAGTAAGGGGTCCGAGAGGGCAGTTAAAATGTAGCTGTTGAAGACTCCAGTCAAATGTTATTCAGCGAAGTTGTTGAATGCATGTTGTCCAAAGCTTTAGTGTAACCATGACTCTACGTACCGTTTTTTGGCCGTGCTCCGTTGGCTTCATGCTATTTGGGAATGTGATGCCAAGGTTTTTTTCAGAGGTGGGCTCAGGAGGCTTGAATCTCAGCTGAAAATATCTAGAATTACGCTTTATCTGGCGCATACCTTATCTTGGCAGCATTTTGACTCTATTAGTAATACTTGGTCTATAGCTCGTGATCTTAAACATTTGTGTTGTCAACGTAAGTTCAATTTTGGGACGCAGCCATCGATGGGAGTTGTTTACGGATACTCTTGGATGTGCAGGGAACGCATGCCACGAGATTGAATATTACCGTACAGGTGGATCTTCTAGGATGCCAATTTTGATCAAGTCCCTTGCATAATTTTCAACGGTCTCTTTTTCTGAGTTTCGCCGGTTTTCTGTCGCTGCTAGTCTCACAACGGATCGTAAACTGAATTGTGTGTGGAGCGGCAGCGGGCTGACCTCGGCCGTCTGGTATAAGGGCAAAGAGCGCCACACACCGGAGCTTTACGAGTCCCTGTGAGATGAAAGATGTAAAATGCTCACTACGTTATTTATGGGGCGTCACCCCATCTAGCCACGCCATTCGCAATTCGTCCACTCGCGACGAGGAGCATAACGGATGCGTTACATCACACGATAATTCAGTTCCACTTTCTCAGGCTCCGGAACCAACCATAAACACCCACAGGCAAGAACGTCGATTTCCGAAAATCATTGAGGGTGCTTAAATTTGAAATAATAGCAATAAACAGCACAAGACAGATAACATAATATCATCTTTGTTTTGTCCCTCACGCAGGCCGTCTGAAGCAAATAAAATCAGCTTAAAGCTCAAAAATGATGCCCAATTAAATTTAAAGTAATTTTTAACACTAAGTGAACGTTTCATTGGGGGTACTCGAGGTATATATCTCAAAGATATAGAAATCCACACACCTGCCCAAAGGATATAAAACACCTTGCAGTATTTGGCGCTGATAGCTTTCATGTTTGTTATTTCCACGACCGTCACTAATCTAGGATATCGCTAAGCGAGAGGGGGAAGTGCGCGAAGACTCGAGAGCACTCATGTCTCCTGGAGGGTGCGCTTGGACTTCAGAGACATGTCCTCCCACCGCCAATTTCCTGTGTTTTTCAGCGATTCTGCCGGAGAAGCGCCGCAGTCTGCAAAGAGGCGACCAGGGCCCCATTTCATAAAAGTTGTAGACATGCGGCGTGTTTTACACCACATTCACCTGCAAAGTTACGCCGTACTCAGAATCGCGTTTTACAAAGAGCGGTGACATTCACGCGAAAGCGGCGTAGATATCAAATGCAGCGTAAATTACGCCCAATTCCAGAATGGAATTACCCCTTTCAAGTATGGCATATAACTGCTTTATTAACATTAAAAAGTGCATATATATTTTTCAATAAATTATTTGAATGAACATTATTGTACTTATTTGCTCTTATTCCATTTTTAAGTTTCTAATGCATTTTTACAAATACTGCGGAGGAAGATGCACTAACAGCTGTAGCAATAAAATACGACCTATTTGTGTTTGGCCGTACCTCATTTTTTAGGTAGTTACTGTCAAGAAGGCCCTAAAAAGGTTACTGTATTGTTGTGCGAGTGTAGTTCAGTGGAATTTTAGGTTAATTGTGTTTACTAATTATGAGTGAACTGTGAAAGGTCTGTGAACCTTATAATTTCGTAAAACTGGGAAAGGAATAGTGAGTAAACATCTTTGAAGAATAACTAGATCAAGATGCTGGTACTTAGGTACCTAGGTATATCATCATTTTCGCCAGAGGCCTCAGTAGAGATACTTGGATTTTGTTGGTGACAGATACCTTAAATTGAATTTTTACCCTCCATAGACTCCATATAACACTTTGTCAGTGTCAGCCTATCTAGGGTTCTGTCCTCACTAGACTGTAGAATAACAGTAACGGCAGAAAGTCAAAGTAAAAATCAATGTCAGCTTTCCTGTGTATTCGTATCAATAGCTATCATCATATTTGGCATGCCAAATGACCATAGAACTCTACATATCAGCTCAATTTGGCATGTGCAACTTGCACTTCATACCTGTGCAAGGAAGAACTTGCACACTTTTTTATTTAAGTTTATTTTACATTCATGACTCTTTTTGTCCTTCACTACACTACCTAATTTTGTCTCAGATTCAGAATTTCGGAAGAAATTGTATGTTTTTCATGTTTTGCTTCATTGTCTGATAAATGCTACGCTGCTATATCTTGCATAGCTTTTCAGGAGTGTTTTACATATTCAACGTACATTTTGTCTGCTATATGAAACAATATTGGCAATATTCTACGCTGCATTCCAGTACAGCGTAGTTTAGAGCAGCGTAACTTTGCAAGTAGTTGTATTTTACGCTGCATTTTTGTGAAACAAGATTATGGTGTATTATTCACTTTCTACGCTGTATTATGCTACTTCTACGCTATAAGCGTAAGTTACGCCTTTTATGAAATGGGGCCCAGGTGGTCGAACGCGGGTATACAGCTGGCAGCGGAGGCATGGCGTATGGCATTAAAGACATGCTCTTTATCGGGAGTGTGCAGAAACAGGGTGCCCTGCCTAGGCCAGTGACGGATCTAGGGTTTTATAAGGGGGGCAAGGGGTCTGCTAAAGGGACAAAATGTAATGGGGAGTCAGTACAACATCAAGAAAAGGGGTGCCATTTGGAATGCCCTCGTGATGCCATTAGGGGCTTCGCCACGGATTTTTTCCATGGGGGCCAGTATCAAAGGAGGCCTCCCATCCCTAGTCCGGAGGTGGGGGGCTTCCTCGCTTTTGGGGAACTCCATTTTGTAGGTCATTAAGGAGATTTCTTTACAAGTAATGGGCCTCCTATGTTGGCCGCTTAGAGACCTCTTTTATAAGTAATTGCGCCTCCAACTATATCATTTAATGGGCCTTCTTAAAAGTACGGGGGCCTCTTGGATGCGCTGTTTAGGGGACTTGACTTATAAGAAAAGGATCTGCCTATGCAGGCCGTTCAGAGAGCCACCATATAAGTAAAGGGGTCTCCTAGGTAGGCCATTATGCTTACCGCTAACTGAGCCTCTTGCATAGGCCAATTAGGAGGCCTCTTTTATAAGCATAGAAGCTAGGCTCTTTCCTACTAAAGCGGCTATTCCAGACTCTGAGTATCAAAGGGGACCTCCTGGGCCAGGTGACGACGCCCCTGGATGTACATTTTAGCACAGTTGTCACTCGCAGCGCCCAACATGGGAGTCCCAGCGTGGGAGAGAGGCGAATAAGGCGGACAAAACCAGGGTGTAAGGTGTGAGCTGCCTGTGGCTTGAATTCGCTCCAGCATTGATAGTAAACGCTACACCTAATTAATAAACACCGTTGAAAAGCGCTAGGAAAACATCGTTTTGATGGCAACCATTTTTTTAGGTCCGGTCAATAACGAGATTAGCAGAGGTCACAAAAACACGCTTTTCAAATCAGTTTCTTCCGATGAGGTTTGAACGAAACAATATAGAGCAATACATTTGACTTCATAGTGACCAGCATAATCTAACGATTGAAACTGTATGCAAAATGACATTTACATCCATATTTGCCACTGACCTGAGATAAAAGTCATCAAATGATATCACAAGGTCCTACTACACCCCATTCGAATTCATGGGTTAAAACAAACACATGGATGCCTCTGGCTTTGTTCTACGCCAGATGGCTCCCGAGATATAAAAGGTTTTTCCAAATCGGTTTATTCTTATCCATTCTAAGCCCCTGTGACGTTGCAGCTTAACGGATATAGTTCAAACCTGGCGCAAGAGTAAACGGCAGTATGGCTCTTTCAGCACTGGTCCATTTTTCGTCTCATCGTTGGTTTTCGAGATTGCAGGAGAGGGGCCGGATAGTGTACGCACATTTGCTGCTCTCCTTTGGCTAGGCTAGTGACACCAGAAGTGCAAGTGTAAGCTGCGGGCTGGATAAAAGCAGTAAATAACAAACAAAAAATGCTGCGACTGGAACTGGTTTGTGGAACCACTGTGTTCACTGAAACGGCTGCTGAGCTCTCCTTATCGTGGTCTAAGAATTTATAAAGATTCATGTGCAACATCAAGTAGTCTCATGAGGTCATCAGTGTATGACCACGAGAAATGCACGCCCGCTGCCCGGGCTCTCCGTGTCAGAATTACTGCAGAAACGTTGTATCACCCAGCCATTTCGCGTTTGTGATGCTGCAATGGAATAACATGAGCTTCCTGCACAAGTCAACACTTCTTCCCATGTCAGCGGACACCAGTGCCCCCCCTCTCCCACGCGCTATGATCTAATGGTCTGATAAGACATTACGCGGCAAAGATGTCGTTTATTTTTTCTCGTAGTGCCCCCACTAAATTACCCTCCGACCATCGAAAGGCCTTCACATTTGAAGTCCTATGTTTTATACAGTGAGGCAGTCAACGACGTTTGATTGAGATAGAAGCCGCCACCTGCTGTGGAGCTGACTTTTACGAGTCCTGGAGCGAAGGTCGCGAGCTTTTTCATCAGTTCGTGAGGGTTAGCACGGAAGATTTTTGTCTTCCGTTGTAGTTGTTGCCCTGAGGTACAACAAATATCATTATGAAATGTCCAGCATGTCTTCTTGGGGCTAGGGCTAATTTGTTATCCAAATATAGTTCCATAAAAAAATTCAGATCGTTGAAGAAAACTTTAGCTGAACCTGTCAGCTATTTTCAAATCACGAAATGTGGCAAGAGTCTCGTAGAAGTCCTATATTTGGTCAAATTGAATCCAGAGTCGGTTTCTATGCCACCTGAGCTTTTGCGGTAGATCATCGGACCTACCATACTCTTTTTATAGTGTTTAGCCCTAGCGCTTCCGGGTGGGGGGCGGGGGTTGATGCGACCCCGCTCGAATTTTTTGAATTTCAGAAAAATTGGCTTCGAGGCGCAATGCCATCCAGGATATGTGCACCAAGTGCAACTCCACGCCTTTTTGACCAAGTTTCAAACCTGTTTGTCAGGTCATAGAAGGTAAAATCATTTCCAAATTCTTGCGCGAGCAAGCCGTCTTCCTCGCTGCACTTGATCTAGGAATCGCAATTTGGGCCGGACTAGCTTCTATCGTAGGTTCCTGGCTTCATCACACTTGCGTTAATCGCATTTGACCTCTTAAGCATATGCAATGAGTTGGTGACCTCATGTGACCCCGTCAACCTCATGCCAATATGCCCGCTCGTATGATGCGAACGTGGCACGCCTTTCGGTCTGATGCGTCCCACGAAATGTCTAGAACAACCTGGGTGATCCTCTGATGTCTGAGCCTCCCGAGATCACACAAGGTGATCACCTGCGGTAGTTCAGTTTGATACAATGAAGTCAACTATCGATAGATAGCCACCAAGCTGTTATGCTTTTGGCAGTTTGTTGGGAAAGGGTCAGCTAAGGTCAGAAGCCACATAAAACGTCAAACAATGTTACTATCATTAAATGACCCTCTGCACCAGTGTAATCTACCACACATGTTTGAGTATGCTGTTAGCACCAGTTGTCTAGCACATGGATGCGGATGGCCCTCAAATGGCGTATCAATAATGACTTTCCAAGGTCAGCTAAGACCAGTAACCTTATATTGACCTAGTTTGACATACAACAGTGAATGCTGAAACGTTCGCGCAAATAAGAATCCGATTTGCTGATACCTTGTAGTTGAATGCATGCTCAGAGAGGCCAATATTCACCAATTTGGTTGCAAAGGTCAGCTATTGACCTCTTGAGAGTTCAAGCATTCGGCAAATTGCACGTGCAGAACACAGTAAATGCCTGAAAACACGTTTCTGTGATGCTACGCTACTGAATTTGAGCCAAAACAGCGTTGTGACTGTGTTTTACGTAGCTTCAGCATATTCAGGTCATGTATGTGACTATCAAGTTTGCCAATTTACCTATGATAACAAATGCATACACTCTCAGAGTTCAGGCCACAAGCAACTATCTGCAAGATACTAAGTTTTTCTATCTTTCCTAGTTTTCAAACGGCTAGGGAGGTCGAATTAACCCTCCCCAGTAGGGCGAGGGTATAAGATACCTCTAGTAGGGCTAGGGTTAAGCTAATTTCCTGCCCATTCTTCAGACTTAGTCTGCTCTTGGTCTGCTTTGCCCTTATGTACCCAGCAGTTTTCTCGGGATCCTCCGTAATGCCCGATATTTACGCCTCAGCTCTGCAGACTGGGAAAACAGAGAGTAACCGACGAGGGCAGGAATATCCGTCCACACACTGTGTTGTGACATTAGCTGGCCCAGCTAACCCGCGCGGTGGAAAGGGTCTGGCGTTAACGTGCAGTAAGGGGGAGGTCTAAAGGGCACCTTTGAGATTAAAAGAAACCGAGAGGGTTAAAAGAACGTCCATTTTGTTTTTAATGCGGGGATCCTTAGTGGCTTATATATAGTGACTCTAGTGGCTTACCGCCTTGGTCAGTATCAGGGTTGAACAGGCCAGCTGGGGCCTGTTGGGAAATACCGCGATTGTTTTGGGAAGATATTGCGAACCCACTGAAAGCAGACTTGGTCATGGAGGGAGGGTTCCGTACAATGTTCTCTAAAATTTCGGGCTCAAGGTCATAGAAGAAGCCTTGGCGCTGTTCGAAACACCGACTGCTGTGGTCATATGGCGTTGCCAACTCTCGCCCCGTTGAAAGGGTATATTGGGGATCAGGGAGTCTTATTTAGTATTCCCGCAGGGGATTTGAACCTGGGTAGGCGACATGAGACTCAAAGGTGCTTTCACTGCAGCCGCTGCATCCTTTGGGTGAGGGTCGTTCAAGGTCACCAAGATATGTCGTCAAAATATGATATATTCACCATAATTTTCACTGGCACTTTTACTATGGCAACCATTGAGTTGAGTAGCATTTACTATGACCTCATTCTGGATGTTGTCATCTGGTCGGAAACATTGGGGCCAATGACCTTGAAAATGGGTATAATATTGACCGCTGACTTTGTGAGCGTGATGGTAGAGTGGTTAGCACGCTCGCTTACCACACAGCCGACCCGGATTCAAGGCTCGGCAGATTCCCTGAACAAGGAGCAATCTGGCTGACGAGAAACCCTTCCAACAGGAAAAGAGTGGCGACGCCATATTACCTAGCACGAACATTTTCCCTAAAACCTGGGAAAAACAGGTGGGGGCCTCCGAGCCCCCTTTCCAGTGCGCGTGTTATACAAGTCTACCTTCCATACAATTTCAAACAGGGAACGATTGGGACAATTACGTTCCCATATCATTTATCGTGTTAGATTCTCAACTCTCAGATGATCCATTATATGGGATTTAGGCGTACCAAACGTAGAAACAATTCAGAGTTGGTGGTGGCAAAAAATGTGTTTCTATGCGCCACAAAAAACCAAGGTGATCGCATCCATATGGCCGTGGGGCTTGGCAAAAAGCTGCAGACTACGTGTCACTTTAGATGGAAAAGAAGTACAGAACTACTCAGCAAAAGCTCTGATGGGATTTGAACGAAAATACAGGTTTCAGGAAGAGAAAATCATGTTAAAATGTTAATCGTAAAAACAAACTGAATTTTAACATGTGCAAAAAGTAAATGTTAAGCCAAACAGACGTAAGGCAATGTGTCATGGCATGAAGTGGCAATTTAGCCACATCAATAATCTGTGTTGTACCCAATCGACCCGTTATACGGCCTTTGGTCACACCAGCCCAGACTGCTCTATCAGTCTTCAAAATATACCGCACCTTCATGTTGCATGTTTGCGCAATATTTTGGCGTTCAATTCCGATCAACGTAGTCCTGTGTGAAGACAACGAATTGGCTGTCTTCGTGATGTGTTGCTAGACGGGGTATCCTGGAAGCGTGAGATGACAAATTCAATATGGGGACAATAATGATTCCTGAGTTCTGAATTTTTCCTACAGACTCCAGGATGCTGTTTTTTTTTCAGGGCGTTTTCTAGATCGGTTTCGGCCTGAATGTCAGTGTAATGTTCTGCCTACGTAATGCTACTTGATAGACGACTCAGGAACGGGATTCATTTGGCTTTGATACAACAATCTTTATATGGCTGCTTAATGCTTTATCGGTTTTGACATCATCCTCAAACTGGGGACACCTTGGCTTCGTGTAGCCTGCAATGTTGTTAATAAAGAGCGTAAACAGATGTGATGCATATAGATAGGCTTCTACTGAGCTGAGTTTTTACCACTCAGAAGTTTTGCCATTAAGATTGACCCTCTGAACTTACAGCGTATGTAGTTCGCCCAAAACTGTAACTGGTTCAGTCAGACAGTGTTACCCACCCTAATCAACTAATGGACGGTGTAGGTAATTATTTCTTTGACTGTCCGGTTAGAGCGAAGCTTCGTCACCGCTGCACAGCGACGCGCTGCGCCTGCAGACTTCGGGCGGGGGGCCGCGCTGGCCTTTCGACCCGTGGCGGCTTTAATGCTGCGGGTAGGAGCGACACATTTCTTGTTAGGAGTTTGCTTGCATGGCCTTAAATACGAATTACCGTGCTACTCCACATGGTAGTGTAATATATTCAATAACATGTGTTCTACCTGCGACTAAATACCACCAAATATCAGTACAATGTCAATGGGTATCCTGTCCACAGCCGGCGAGCATATACATCTTATAAATTTTGTAAGGGAAATTTGAATTCGTGATATCGGTGCTAAAGCTCAATATGATAATGAAAATTGTTGGGGTTTAGCGATGTACCAACTGGCAAGTTGATACGGTGACTCCAAATCTTACCCTGTTAGGAGGGTAAAATCGACTTATTCAGACTCCGCCGGGACTGAACCCGGGACCGGTGCTTTCAGAGACTTTGATGGTATGCATTAAGCCACCCATCGTCCTTATGGCTTAACCCTCGCCCCAGTGGGAGGGATTTCTGAACACCCCCGCGGTTTTTTCCGGCGGAAACAAAAACATCGGTGCGAGGCGCAGTAGTGCTTGGCATACCTTATTCTTGATCAATTTCGCATATTTTCCCAACATTTTAACGTTGGGTCATCTCAGGTTAGGTTACCAGTGTGTGTCAAGTGACCTCACCTCCAAAAAATATTAAGATAGCATAATTAAGAACAAGGTGAAACTATCCAGTTGAAACTCGTATCACACAATGGGCCCACCGAGCACTACCCAAGTGTTCCGGGATTTTTCATATCGATGGCCCAGTGCCCGGTCCGGAAATGCATGGGGAAAACGGGAGTTCGGCGAAAAATGGCTCTTTCTCTGTAGATAAAGATTAGAATACCTTCCAATTCTCCAAATCGTAGCTTCCTAGGTCATTTTTTCAGGCTCATGTTGCAAGTTTGTGCCTGTTAACCGTGAGAGGTCATCTGGGACAGCTTAAGCAGGTTTTCAGACTTAGGTCAATGGTTTTGTAGGAAATAATGATATAGCTTTTGTTTTGATACCATTACGTTTGGATTACTCACGAGAGCGGATTGATATGCATATTGATTATGCCATGTCATATGATGACCTTGACCTGATCTTAGGTCATGTCACTTTATGTTTTGACCTAGCATATTAATATAATACATCATTCCATTCGCCGTAACGGGAGGAAGTGAATGGTGCCTAAAGAACGATTATAATTCCACTCTGTCAGACGCTAGAACCCGGAAACCTTTTTCTAGCCCGTCACTTTCTTTGATCTGTCATGGCCTCAATATGGACCTGAGCCCAAAAGTAAAAGATGAAGCTTCTTCACTAATATTCTCGGGCTATCCACCAGCGTTCACTTTTTTCGCTATCCCGCAGAGGAGTAGAAATTGAGGGAGGTTTTGAAATCCTCCACCAGGGCAAAGGTGGCTCGGAGGCCCACCTGGGTGTGAGGGTGTGAATATGTCGGTCGATTTTTTTCAACTAGCGTTTTTTATTGATTATGAACCAGGTCGTATAAAGTTCTGAGCTTTAATCACTTCATACTCATTACGGCAACACTTAAAAAACCACCTCAATAGTAGGTAAGTGTGTGTAATACATGAATGAATGAATGAATTGGCCCGGGATGCATGCTATTAAAAAACGGAACAGAAAATTACAAATTACAAAAAAGGCACCAAACAGAGATGTCGCAGATTACATGTTCAGGTTGGTGGTCTCCGCAATTTGTTATGCATTAGCTGAAGCAGCGTGGTGTATGGGTTGCAAACGTTAATCCCTCAAGTTGGACCCTTCCTAGTCGCATTTTCGACAGCTATTTTGTGAATGTATGAACCCAACATAGTACTAAATTGCGGCTAATCGATCTGAACAGTGACGTTACCGCCGGCGGAAAGTAAACGCGCTGCGAATTGCAGAGGTGGGAAAAAGTGTGTGAGTGTCACAGACGGAATTTCAAACCAAGCTTGTGTGATCAAAAATGTTGAGGTTTTGCACCAAAACGGGGTTATTTGCCTGACCCTCTGAGTGCTTCTGAATCTTAAAGAACGTATGTACAGGCTCAGCATCAACTCCTCACGCTGGTAAGCACTATCTCGCCTGTTTTGTCACGGACTGGATCTGTTTTGTCTCGAACATTGTTGGCGAGTTGGCATATTTTTCGACCTCTGGCGAGTTGCATGTCTTACGCTGGTTTTTAGCCTGGCGTCATCAGCTATGGCACTGGGATCGATGCTGTCGTCCTGCTAGAATATAGCTTCAAGCTGAAGGAAACAAAGTCCAAGAGACAACGTTGATAGATGAAACCGTACAGTAAGTTGATATTGGTTTACTAGTTTTGTGGTCTGCAAATTTAATGTCACTCTTCGTTATCTAGAGGTTGAAAAATGCGCCACTCGCCTGCGATGGTGGTGGCAGAAATGGATTGGGGCACTTTTTTAGTTTGTTTTCACGAATTTTAGGTTTGTTCAAAGCACATTTGATTTGCACGATGTCGGCTCCTCTTTGACATTGTATTTTTTTGTACATGGAAGTAAATACCGCTATCTCCGACTAGATACTACCAAATATCCGTAAACTATCAAGGGATACCCGGTCCACAGTCAGCAGTCATACACATGTTTGGACAATTTCCAAAGCCAAGAACTCCACTCACTCAGTCATCAGATGGTGTCTGAGCTAGCACGCTTGCCAAAGCCCATTTTGTTCGCTCTGCTCGAGTGGAGGATTGACCCTCACTCCGTCGCTTTTAAATCCTTGCCCTATTCTAGGGGGAGTGTTTCATCCCTCCTTCGTAAGGTTTTTTGAGCATTGTAAACACCTATCACAAAAGACACCAGCAAACACTAAAACAGTATGTTTATATCATGGAGCGGGAAAGGTGTGAGCTATTTCCTGTGAATGTTGATTATAGGTTATGTGCCATTGGTGAGCAGTGTTTGTAATGTTTGCAGTCTGCGATGATCGTTGCGCTGTATGAGAACTGTTGTGTTTTCTGTTAGCATTTGTCGTGTGATGTCTGTGCCGTAGCGTTCTTTCATGTGCCGCTTGGGGGATAATTGTTGAAGGTGCATAGTGAGGGGTCGGTGTATTGCTCTGGTGGTGGTATGGTTGTAGCATTGCATATATTTCGGTTTGCATAGTTGCCGGTTTTACATCGAAACTGATCAAACTACATTGGTCTGTCTGAACGGTGAACATTTATTCGAAGGGTTCATGCTCATGACCAGATTAGATGATCTTGGAATTGTGTAATACATTCTTATCTTACGTCTTTTGCCGGGATCTGATGTGTTTTCGTATACTATGCCCTGGATACCTCTCTCATTCTGCCTCGAAGCTGGTGCAAGGGAGTGTCTATAGAAGAGGTCAATCCCAGTGATTTTAGGAGCAGTGGACTTCTCTTTCCTTTCGTTGAGTACACTCTTCACAACAGAATCAAACATTCGGCTGTTCTAGCCATTATTGATCAGCATTTGTCTAACCCTGCCTAATTCACGATGCAGCAGTGGTCATGTTCAGCAGTTCTTGAGTGCTCTGTGAACATAAGGTCCAATTATACCCCTCTTATAGCCAAAGTGCAGTCTCCGGTCCCATTCCTGCATCGACATCCGTCAACCAGCTTTTTGTGCACGATAGTTATAAATGTTTGACGATTTATAGCCAGGATAACGTCGTGCCTTCCGTAAGTTTTCCAAATCGGCAGTGCTATTAAATATTTATCCAGACCTTCAGACGTCATCAGTTTTTTCCGATTTATACTTCTTTATTTTCAGTAACTCGTCAGTTTGCAACAAACATCAGCATTTAACAACATATCAGCAGCAAAGAAATTGGGCTGAAGACAATACAAACGAACAATAACAAACCACCCAAGTACTTAACGGCGAAAAAAATTGCGTCACACCCCGACAGTGATGCCCCACAACGTGTGTTACATCATAAGTATCATGCCTGATATCGCTTTCACCACACGCCCTCCATTCATTAACAGTATAGATGGCATTGCGCGTCGTCAACACCTGATCTAGCCACTAAACGTTGTTGTGCAATTGAACTGCATGTCCCTGTTCGCGATAGCTACATACATCCTTCGCATATCCATATCATCCAAGCGGGAGATCAAAACCAAAAAGCTATTCCTTGATAAACCATCATCATAGGCTGAAAAACTGGCATTCTTAAGTAAGGCAGAGACAACTAGCTTCTAATTGAAACCAGACGTCATATACGCAACGCAGGTGTTGGTGCATTTGAACACCGCTCCTGCTAGTGTTTTACTTTTGACATAACTCATATACGCCAGGATGAAAAGCACTCCAGCAGGACCCAATCGACTTGAACGGAGTAACATAATCAGTGTAAAATGAATTCATTGAGAATTAAGGGTTGCTCCACTCGGTACCAATTTCTGGTCAGAGCGCTTTCGGTTTATTCAACAAAACGTCAGCAAAAATCGTTGTAGGAGTGGTGAAAAGGGTGAAGAGAGGAGAACGTAAAACATTTGAATTATAGCATGCCCAATGGAGGGGGACCTAAGTGCCCCCCACCCATGTTTCCGACGTAACCGGAGAACCGTTCGCCGCCGGAAAACGCGACTTGGCCACATTTGAGGAAATTTATGAGCTCGTTGATTGGTGAAGGAATTTTGAAAATCGATCAATGCTTTTTGTTTATAGTCTTTCAAAGTCAGACCTAGGTATACGTTGAGACCGTCGCAATCGCGAGGTCGCACCAATTCACCTGCCTGTAGACCGAATGGTGACGTAATAACGTTATATAATCCAATTATATGTCAAGTTCAACCCACATGAAGGTCACATCCGGTCAATTCGGTGGCCTGAGGTCAGGTCAATCTCTGAACTTAACCTAGCATGGTAAAACCGTAGGTCATTCGAGTTGTATTAACAAGATGATAACAATGGTGCCTCAATAACGATCGTACCCTATTCCGTTTGGAAGTTACAGGTAAAAACGTAATAATCCCATAGCATGTGAAGCGTATTATCCTTGACCTCGATTGACCTCAATCTAGGCTTTACTTTGACTTGTAGCTGCTATCGATGGGTTTTTATCACACCTATCAAATGACCACGAAAGCACTGTTATAGATTACCGCTTAGGTCGTACAAATCGCGTTTTAATCGAGTCTGCTTAATATTTGAGCCTGGGGGTATATGGAAAAGTTTCAAATACGCAGTGACCTGCAGCGAGCTAGCCTTTGACTTTACCAGAATATGGATGCCACCGCAATGAACATGTCACCCAAGTGCTTTCGAATGGCTTTGCAACCTCTTTGCAACCTTGCAAGGTTATGCCGTATATCACTCGAATCCTGTGGTCAAGAAGATATCACGCTATCAGAAGGTCTACTGGTTTTACAGAAAGGAGTTGGCAATAGTTCAAGCAAATTCTAAAATTTTGTTTCAGATAGTTGATTGTCATTGATTTCATGCGGTCCAATCTGATCAAACGATACGTGTCAGACGTCCCGTTGGGGGTCCGTCGTGGCGTTATTTCTCTGCTAGTGTGTGCTCGATATTCTATTCATGACCAATAGCTACTCACAAATCCCAAAACAGGGCGGTCTCGCCGAATGCCAATCGCTTTTCTGGCGCGGATGAAGATTGATATGGCCGAGGGGCGTTTGCTCTGGCTCACGGCAGTACGCAGTATGTAATTCCCCACCCCCTCCCCCTCCCCCATGGGGTTAGGCTGCCACCGCAGAAACTCACTCGCACTTGCTATTCTCAGAAGGCATTTTCTATTCAAGAGTAAATGTTACAGCCGGCTGCGGCGCTGCTGTTCCTCGCTCAATAAGAGCCCCAGTGCTCGGACGGTGCAACGTTATCGCTCCCCAGGCATGCCTTTATATCAGGGGTGTGCGTTTCACGAATTGTGCGTGCGCCCGTCTCAGACGTAGCTGTGTTCGTGGTGGTGCCTTTTGCGAAAGCTCACCTGGAGCTGATCTCCCGCCGTCAGCGTTGGTGGAAAAATGCATTGTGCAGGAGAGAGAGAGAGAGAGAGAGAGAGAGAGAGAGAGAGAGAGAGAGAGAGAGAGGAGAGAGAGATGCTGTAGTTCGGAATAATCTGATCTAGGACTACATTTGAAAAAGATGAGAAACTGGGGGATGCAGTGGCACAGTGGAAGCATGTTAGATTTCCACGGCTCTGAGTCGGGTTCCAATCCCGGGTAGTGGGAATACTGAATAAGGACTTCCTGGTACCCCAGTATACCCTTCTAATAGGGTGAGAGTCGGCGACGCCATATAAACCCAGCAATTGGTGTGCCGTAAAGCCCAAAGGCTACTGTTCCTACTGCTAGCGGAATAGTGGCGTTATCTTGTTTTCGTTTCTTTCAACTTCCAATTCCACACTAGTATTTGATGTCCGATGAAACAGCACAGATGATTCGATCCGGCCCTCAGTGGCGAGGCTTTGAAGGTAAGGTACAAACTAATCGTGTTCATAATATGTGTAGTAGTGTTTATAAACGTCAAAACGAATGCATGTTATGGAGAGGCCACTGGGCTGATGAATGTATGAATTATTTGATAGAAGCAGACCATTTTGGTTAATAACTGGCAATATGTGCATGCATTCAGAAAGATTCATTAACACACGCACTGGAGGGGACCTCGGAGCCCTCCTCCACCCCAACCCATTTCTAATCGGTGGCTGGAGAACCGTTCGTAGCTGAAAAACGCTACTAATAAACATTTGAGAGAATTCAAGGGCGCATCGATTGGTAAAAATGGAAAACCGGTAATCACCTCAATCCTACGGTTGCACCAGCTCTCCTGCATCTTAAACCGACTGGTGACGTTATAACGCTATCCGGACGAGTTTGTATGTCAATGTCACCCCACATGAAGGTCAAGGTCAAGTTCACAGGACAAGGTCAAAGCAGTATGCTCAAGGTCATTGGCCCAGTGCTTCCGGTGAAATGACGTTACCCAGTATGGTATCATCGACCCCAAAATATTAGGAATCATTTTTGGTGCCCTTTCGCTGTGCCTTTGGTCCGTTTTCAGCACTTTACGGTTTTTTGCCCTTAATCACGGTATTTCCCGATAAGTCCCTAGCACGATCAATATTTGACCTTTATGACCTCGTTTGACATTTAAGAGATTGACCTAGGTTAATGAAAAATCACTATAATGTAGATCGCATAGTCCCCACCCACCCCCAAGCTGGCGTGTTTCTAAGCCCTTAGATCCTGAGGTCTAAGGGAGCCTACCGGGCCCCCCTCTAGTGTGCGTTAGTGCCAGACCTCTCTTCAGCGCGGTTGCTACAGCACCAGGACTCTGTGACGGTCATACAGGGCAGCGCATGTTCCAGGAAGCAAATATGGCGGCCCGCTGCGCTGGGCTGCAACACCATGACCTCAGTACGATCATCTCACGGACCTAAGCCTAGTGGATGCCCTCCTCGGCCACTAAATCAAATGTCTGAGCTTGACATATGATCTGCAGAGGTCGGCCCATCTATCTGCTGAAGTCCGCGCCGCCTCGTCAATGATAAGACTGTCTCTGCTTGGTTTCGGGCTTATAGCCAAATATGAGCAGGTTTGAAAAGTTAGTGTTGTTCTTTTTAGAGCCCTAGCACGTGCAAGACTGTTTGACTGTTCGCTGATGTCCAGTTAGTTTTATTGAGGCTTTTCTAATGTGAGAGACATCAGTGTTTCCCCGCTTTTCATAAAAATATGGTTGGAGAAAGTTCACTTGCTAAGATTCATACGAAGCAATGGTTTAACAATGGCACTGTAGCCAAGAAGAGTTAAGAGCTGATTTCATTGGAGACTGAAGCGTAAATTTAAACTATTTTTGGTGGATGATTTTTTTTTAAAAAAGCCTAAGTTTTAAATTGAATTGCATCCAATTATAATTTGCAATGTTCTTTGCAACTGACAGACAGTTTCTGCAATCGTGTTTTTGCTTCGGTAGATAGCCACTGGGAGGGACGTCGCCAAGGAAGATTTACAGCGGGGAGAAGAACCCCGGAGCAGTGATGGCGAGGGGAAGGGTTAGGCCAGTTTTAAGCATATTTGCTTATCTTTGAAAAATATTTGAATATATTTACGTATCTTTGCGCGATGGCGCATCTCACCAAAACATTGCTGTTGGTTCACGCAGGTAAGAGGGAGAAAATGCAAAAACCTAGATCGAGTCCCAAAAGGTTTAGGAGGGCGTCCTCCCTGATTCGCGGGTTTTGAGGACGCAACACCATCCCAGTACCGGATCCCGGATAACATTTCAGGGGGGGGGTGGGCTAGGGGTCTCGAGCCTCCCCCACCATTGCCTCGGAGCAGCCTCTGGCTATGCCTTAACTATAGGCACTCTGACATTTTTAGGGCTTGAACCCCCAGCCCCATCCCCCTGTATCCGCCACTGCGCAAAAATCGGTGGGTTGTGGAAACGGTTGTGCGGCAGGGTATGTAGGTACACGGCAAGATTGAAGAAAAATTGGTAGGGGAGGTATGTAAGCCGGGAATGACAAGGTACTCTCGAGAGCTTCCCATTTCAAGGATGGCTTCGGCACTTCATTTTTATGACGTCCGATTTCTCAGGGTACGATCGATTCGAGAACGGATTTTTTCATAATTTCATCCACCAGACATGGTGCCATGACTCATGTCCTTCATAAGGGTTTCACAAATTAAATGTATTGCTAATAATTACCGCACAACTGTCAAGCACTTGAGAAGGCTAGAAATCCGCGAATACAAGAATGCCAATAAACGAATCAGCTGTGGTCAAGGTCATAAGATGCGGCAGCGCGCGTGAGACAAATGCGGCATTAAAGAGCCGCATGAATGAGCCATGAATGAGGTTTTAGAGAGGTCAATAAAAAGCACACGTTAGATTCACCACGGGGTTGGGCAGATTCAGCTGAATCGCGAAGTGCCTCGCCTCGCATTTGTTTACGGCAAACGCCGTAAACGTGGATTGTCAATGATGCAAATCGTCGGCTCTACCCAGTAATCCGGAAAAGGAATATTCTCTGCAAGTTAAACATCGATTCAAATTAAATTTATTTCACATAAAATACATACATACTTCGCCATTTACAAGTGGCTAGGCAGTGCCTCATGTGCCTCTATGGAAGCGGCGCCACGGTTCAGATCCCCCGGTTTCTACGACCATGGTCACTGTTCACAACAAAACGTGAAAGAAACGATCGTATTATATTGTTTGCCCGAGGAATATGTCCGCGCCATGCAAACAGTACTTACTCACATGCACGTTTCCGCCGGCCGTCACGCAAGGGTTCAGCCTCCTGGGAAATACAACTGGCTCCAACACAGGCCTGCCAAACGGTCGCCTCTGTTTGCCAGCATACTTCCAAAGGCTGCCAGAAGCGAACGCTAATAAATTCCGCCCCTTAATTTGGGCGTCAGCGGGCCAATCAATGGTGACAATGGAACTGGAAGCCCCAGACCAGACATGGAAGGGGACGGGGGGGGAGAACGCGGCAGCTGCCGACAAAAGCCACACCGACTTATTAAACGACGGGGTTATACCGCCCGACCGGAAAGGAGCCCGGGGAATGCCCGCTCGGTGTGTACAGCGAGCGCTAACTCGTGGCCTTCTGTTTGACTTTGCATCCATTTCCGTTGGGCAGTGAGGTGTGAAATGGGGTTAATATAGCGCCAGCAGGCGGTCATGACACGCCATTGTAGAAATGCCCGACGGGAATTTGGAGCGGTGCCGCGAATCGGGCTGACGGTGGGGGCTTTCAGCTGAGGCGCATATAAACCATCCGCTGATGTAGGAATGGAAACAAAACCTTTTCGATGTCGCTCCTTCACATTCACTCGGAATGAAATGACAGAACTTACTATGCAGCTTTTACCGGAAAACCACCAGGAAGGAAGACATACACGCGTGTATTTCCGAAACGCATCTCCTTTAGCCATCGGCAGTAAATAAAGGAGTGTTTTGCACGTGCCAAAACGTAGCGGCAGCCGCTTAAACGGCACGCATATTTACGCCGGCCCGGCAATGGCAGATGTGCGTCGATGCTGGCAGTTTCAATTCCCAAGCGCGGCCGCCCTTCGATTTATGACGTGAATACAGCCAGCCTGCTTTAAGATGCTGCAGCCGGCCACTGAACGCTGGAGCTCCACCAAAATGCTACCATAAACTTTATAGAAGCGCTGAAGCTTCCTCAATGAGGCGGAAGAGGCTGGGATGCCTGGGGAAGTTGACGGGCCTGTATTACCGGCGTTTGAGGTGAAACTAATGGATCGGCGGCGGTGCCGTCCGGCGCAGCAGGTCTGGTCTTTACCGGCCTGAGAGACTGGCCGGAGGTATGGCTGAATATTACTGCCTTGGTGAGTCCTGGGGCAAAGGTAAGCGAACGTATTTTGTCGGATTTTGATCACCATTGCGCCCAATCTCCCCGCTGAAATACGAATTGCATATATTCGAATATCGCTTCTGACAATGATTATGGCTTACGATATGTAGACTGACTGCAATGGCAGAACTTAAAAAACATTGAAAACCTTTTTTAAAACTAAAAAAATATGTATGGACAACGCAAGTCTGCAAATCTGCAGACCACATTTCGTGTCCACCTTCAATCGCTCCGAACAAAATCAAATCCTTTTTCTCACAGCTTATGTCACCAAAAATAAATGTAGCTGACATGGTGGTTGACCAAAGCATTGTGTGTGATTACGAGAGTGGCCACAAAAGTGCCACTCACGGCATATCAACCTTGCGGCAGCATTACGATTGTTGGCATTTAGCACGTGACATGCTTGGCAGTCACGCCTTAAGAGCCCTGTTCCAGCTGTCAGCAGAGTTTTGTCAGCACCAATCAGCGGGCAGCGTTGCGCCTACGTCACTGGACTGTAGCCTCTCCCCGGGAACTAGTTCTAGAGGTTCTACAGGCTGATGGCCTGCTGTTTGCGCTGATGAAAAATAGCAAGTGCACGAAGTGGCAGCCTAATATTTTTTAATGGCATAAAGGTTGAAGTTCCCCTTAATTACCACAAACTAGAGGCGATTATGGCGCTGATATTTCTTTTCTGGAGGAGTGGCTCGAGGTCCTGCTGACAAAACTGTGCTGACAGCTGGAACAGGGCTATGATTTAGACCAATCAAATTTGTGACCAGATGGAGAGGGATTTCTTCATGGCTTGGATTAGGGCCTTAAGGCCCCCTTAAACCCTAAAGTGTGCAGAAATATTATACATATAACTTTGGGTGAAGCGCAATGTTTCAATGGTGGCTTTCGACACACTCTACAAACTGAGCTATCTCAGTTCAAAATTCATTGTGAAAGTATGACACTCCAAGTATAACAGATTTGATTGGGTTGATAAATTGATTGATAGGAAAAAAACGTGGCGATATGGTACATATCTGTAAGACCCCTTGTAGCAAACGAATGGAGCAAAATTGACTGTAATAAAGGTTTTGACTTGCTGGTGGTCCAATTGCCGACGGACATTCAGACAATATCCACCAAACTACTCCATCTTCTTCAACCTACTATGTCTTTAAAGAGTCGGTCGTTTGCTTCACCCACACCACGTACGTTGAAACGTGGGAGAACTGCGTGAACTCTATCATTTCCCGTTATTTGGGCCTGCTAGTAAACACACATACATAAAACCAGTCACTGTGCATTACTGTTCCCGTTTTACGTCTGCCTAACTAGGGATCGGGCGGTGCGGTGGGAACTGGTAGACTCTTGAACAGGAAGTGTGGGTTCGAAACTCGGACCTGCCACCCTTTAACTGCCCTCCAGAAGAGTAAGAGTGGAGGCACCATTTGACATACCAGTCGGTAAATAAAAACAAAAAAACGTAGTTTAGGCGCAAATAACAGCACGAAGGATTCTAGAAATAAAACTGTTAGACATTGGTGTAAGAACCGGGGATAAGAGGGCAGAGGGCCATGGACAGAGGTGTAGGAACGTCCAGGATATTGGAGGGGGGACAAGTTGTAGTTTGAAGTCGTTTCTTTTCAGTCAACGCCATAGGGCTAATGGTTAAGATCTTGCACATTAGGGGCCATGGCTCCCTGGGCCTCCCATTCCTACGCCTATGGCCATGGACCCCAGGCTTATGCAATTAATTTTTTTACTTTTTGATTTTATAACCATTTCACCTGTTTCCGAGATGGTAGGGGGGACCTACCAGGCCCCTCTCTTCAGTGCTCGTTAGTGCCGGACCCCCTCCAGTGCGAGTGTTAAACATACCTTTGAATAAAGGTATCTTGAGTTTGACATACGATTGTTGACACAATACTATAACCCAGTGTAAGCGACTGGTACAACGTTTATCCAACAGAAAGAGCTACATCTTGATGGAGAGCTGCTGTAGCCTTTTGGTACATTGTTCATACAAACTTGTCGATGAGGTTCACTGACTTTTGATACACTTGCTGGACTTATAAGGTATAGACCCTGCAGTTTCTTCTAAGAAGTCTGGTGGACTAGCTTAGCGTCAAAATAGAGAGGAGGTCAAAGAGATCACGGTCTTCAACTGAAAAGCTGTTCACTTTTAGCCACATGATAGGCAGATCCAGGGGGAAAGGGGAACGCTTGACTTCCCCTATTGACCCTCGGCGCCCCCTGAAGTAGTCATGGCGCCCACCGAAAGGTCAAAGGAGCTCTCTGAAACGTCACCTCCCAATCCCGCCCCTCAGGGCCCAAGTATCGGTGCCCCACGATGGGATTAGGTGCCCACCGGATAGGTTTCTCAGTCCAAAAGTAGCACCCCTGGTCTGATGGCACTCCTGCGACAATGTGCCCCCCCTGATCACTGATGCTAGATACGCCTATGAGCCATATCATGGAAATATCAGCTCTTTTCAAGAGGCAATGGCTGATAGCCAGGCGTTGAATAACGGGTACTCAAAGTTTGTACCCAAAGTGATCAGAATCATAGTTTAGTACCAGTTTTAGTATAATATACTAGGAATATGCCAAAAATAATACTAGTTTAGTACATTGATGTAAGGTAAACACAAACGGCTGCAGCTGGGAAAGTGGTATTTCTTTGTACCCAAAACAGGATGGAGAAGCAGTGCATCACATATCTATCAATTATTTTCGTATAGTTTGTCATGTCGGTATTGAGCAGAGGTGCGATGTCGGCCAGTAGCGTACGCGACCAGTGAATTAAACGACTACCTAGCGGGCATAAGCGGATCCAGGGTCGCAGATCGGAGGGACATCTTACGGGGTGGGGGCGCCATCCATACAAGGGGCGGCACTTTGGCCGACAAAACCTATCATGATGTCAAATTCTATACGGCGCGCCGATTTTGCATCGGGGGAGGGGTGAGGTGACATTTCAGGTGGCACCACGACCCACAGACACCGCCATGAACATTTGAGAGGACGCCGAGGGTTAATTCATTGTCCCTTTTTATTAGGACAGGGGCGGATCTAGGCCATACGTTTGGGAAGGGAATCTCAGGAAACATTGCGAACATGGTGTCGTTTCGATGACAATCGGCTGAAAGTGGGTACAATTCAGCCACTTTGGGGACCATGGCAGGGGCGGATGCAGAATTTTCTCAAAAAGAGGCTCGGTTTTCAATCGTAGGAGCCCCGCTCGTGGTTTCCATTTTCATAAATTTAGCATTAAAGTGAATAAATCATCTGGGTGGTATGTATTTAAACGTACTTATTAAATAAAGTTTGATAATTTTGGGGACTCAGGCCAGCTATTGGGACCCCGAGACCAGTATCCGTGGCGTTTGGGCTCTTGAATTTACCAAAAAGCCCACGAACATAAAGGGAGCCCCCTGCTTCATAGGCGGATCCAGAATGCCAATCTGGGGGGCGCCATCCCTTCCGGGAGGGGCGCCATTTTGAACGGTAAAATCTATCAGGTGGGTACAAAATTCTATCGGTAGGCGCTGATTTTCGCATCCTGGGGGATAGGAATCGACATTTTAGAGGAGTGCCATCGACCTCTCAGGGGGGCCGTGACCATTTCAGGGGCGCCGAGGGTCGATCGGGGGCACGTTTCCCCTTGTCCCCCTGGATCCGCCTATGCCCGCGGAGGGCCTTTGCCGTGCCAAGGCCAGGCTAATGGTACGCGGTCGCCCACATCACCTACCATCCCCTTAGATCCGCCCTGAACAACGTATTACCCTGGATCCGCCTCTGCACTAGGCAAAAGCATCCATTAGACTAAAACATGAAGGGCGCAAAGTTGCATGAATTTCAAGCGAATACATTGTGTTTTGCACATTTGGACTCTATGAAAAGTTTGGCCGCTTCAGGATTCGAACCCACGCCTGAAAAGAAACAAAACAGACCGGTTTTCGCCTTCTAGCTCGCTGGTTAATGTCACGGCTGGCGGTTTTGACCCGAAATGAAAATAAAAATGTTCTGGCGTTCATTTGAACTGCTTTTGTGAACCTGCGCGTGGTTTAAGATACTCTCCCGGGGCTCTAGATTGCAAGCTTTAACATGTGTTCCCTATTGACTAGTCGAAAATGCCAGCCGTTTAGTAGGAAAAACTTTGAGCCCCCGGCTGATAGCAATGTCGAGCCCAAATCTGTACGAATTTTACGCTCTATCTTGAAGTGATGAATCTGTCTCAGTGGGTATTGGCACTTACTGCTACCCAATCTCTCCCCCACTTTTTGTCAGCATAGGCCCATGCAAACTACAAAACTACAGGATGAAAGTAACGATTCTTATTGGCTCCGCAACTATACCGTCCAATATTGGTATAGATTACTGCGGTGCTACTACTGACAGGCAATGCATACATTAATTCCACAAAGAAAGTCATGCAACAGTATTATTTGAAAACCACAAACTACAGTTTTTGCAAAAGTAAGCATAAAATGTATTGAAGGGATTATCTAAAGGTCTGCAGCAGATAAATTAAGCTGCCTTGCAGTGAAGGATATACTTACTTCCAGATACACAGTGATGTCATCTGCCATGAGCGGGAAGTATATTTTATGAACATATGTTTTGGATTCAGTGCAACACGAAAAATGGCAATACTACCAGGAATGAAAGAAAAACTGAGAAAGAAAACAGAAAGAGACAATTGCTGAGATAGCTCAGGAAGACGTTAAACAGTAATATTAATGCAACAATTATTTTTCGATCATATTTTATGCACCAAAGCTAGCAAAGCAACACCGAGATACGTTCATTTTCATGGTTCCCTTTATTTTTTATCCAACAATGGGCAAACTGCTGTTTTTTCACCTCTACTTTTGACTTTCATCCAGATAAGCACATGACCCCTGCTTCTGCAGTCTGGAGTGGAGCTGTTCAAACTTCCTGAGCCTAGATAATTTCTCTCTGAAACACGTCTCAGAGAGGAAAACATTTATAAATACAGCCACTCCACTGAGGTCGTTTATAATGTTTAGGGGCGGGATTGCCGTCGATAATTGCACATGAGTAATGACTGGGGCCTCACAGCTCCGCCGAATGGGCTAATAACTAACAATTTGGAGGATCGGAGGTAGCTGTGAGTATCGACCCCCCGCGGAGGGGGGACGCCGCTCTGATTTACTCCCCAGCTGCGAACCAAATCTGTTGAGTTCGGTATCTGGAAACCACATCTGCAGCTACCAGTTGCCAACTCCGCAAGTATGAAACACTGCCGGCGCGCCATTAGTGCCGCTTTTGGGCGCCGCCGGCACACTCCACGCAGCAATATGAGGTGTGATCGCCTGCTTCGAACTCAAGGCTCAATCGAATGCGCCATCGCTTGGTATTCAGTGCAGGATATGTGAGCCGGCTTTCGCAGGCTCAGTAAAGGCTGGTTAAGAGTGGAACACGATGGTCGACTGTTGCACGCCGCATGTGCAATTCAAGGTTCAAAACCTTGCCGGTAGCTATTATGCAAGCTTTGTGAATATGGAGAAATTATGCTTATTGGATGATGCGCACATGAGATGATTCTTCGAGTAAAGGAGGGAGGGAGTTGTATGTTATATTTCTTCTGTAAACACGAAAACTGCATTAGCTCTCCCCATTCTCCTCAAATTTAGAGAGCACACTGTCCTTATTCTAAAGATCGAGCATAATTGGTAAAATAACGTCTAGCTACGGCAAGAGAGGAGCCAGGCAGTGCTCTTTTAGGGGAAGAAGAAAACATTTTGACAAAAACATATTGTTTAGAGAAAACCTTAGAGGAAAACTAGAGGAAAGGCGGAATTAGGTGCTATGGAAGGCTTTGAGTGAGCCATTGGCCGGATGATCCCCTTCGGTACCGTCAGTGCTGAGCTACAGACTTGTACTGAAAAGTAAAAGCGGATAGTCTTCCCTCAAACCTGCCTCTTCAACCCTGCGCGTTTTCTTCCAGCTGGCAAAGTTCGTATGTGCCGGAATGGTGCGTCCCTATTGGTCGACACATGGGTGGCGTTTGACCGACAGTGGTGCGTATAATCGATCGGAAGGATGAGGTGCCGACACCAGTACTAATTCGCCGGCTCAGCTGCCTCTCCGTGCCTCCTTCATCACAGCACGCGCCAAATCTGTCATAAGAACGTCCGCAAAGGCAATCCTGCGCGACGACCGGCCGAATCCTAATCCCGCAGAATCGCTGGCAATGTCATCAAGCACATCATAGATGCAGGGCACGGTCGGCATTCAGCATCGGCTGCGCGCGGGGTGCTGGCGGGGCTGTCATTGGCTGTTGATGCTAAAACACGTCGGGCGATGTTGCAGCAAAAATAGGGTCAAGTGAGTGAGCTGACCGTGGCAGTGAACATATTTGGTTGTGTTTAATGTGAAAGACAAGTAATGTTTGTATTATGCAAGCTGAGCTTATGTTTCGACCGAGACATGACAATAGGCTGTGGGTTTTAGAGTTGTAAGGTTCCAACGTTTTTTTAGTAGTATAGTGCCTCAAAGAAAGTGTTGTTGCAGCTACATCGTCGCAATAAAGATTGCATCATGACAAATCATTACTTCTGTGAAAATGTCCGCAATCAGAAGAGCATCTAACTTAGATGGTTCGAGAGAGAAAACTGTCATAAAGGAAAAACGTCGTTTTTGACGAGACCTGGTTTAGGAGGGAGACGATTCTCTACTTTGGGTACTGTTGCCAGGTCAGTCGAACCTATTCTTCCTAACGGTAACTCAACACTGCTCTCACAAACAGAAAAACACCGTATCGCCTAACTGAGGGTGTACTGAGCAGTGCAGTTCTGGAGCGGGGTCCCAGGTACAACCGCACGGGACAGTCCTGGCGGCCTTGTGCCGGGCACCGTGCGCTGTAAAGTGACGCCGTCACGCACTCCTCAGCCGCGTCACGCACCCGTGACGCCACCATTCATAATTCTGAGGCGTGGACCGGCCATAACGCCAAGGAGAGGCCCTCTGAGGAGTGACCCGCTCATTTCATGGACCACATTTCATTTGACGGCACAGGCTCAGAGGCTGATTTGAGAAGTGGTTCCTGTGAAAACGCGCGTCTGTATTTTGCTTAACTTGATTTGTTGATAACGCTTCAACCGAAGAGGTATTTGCTTCAGGTACCAGGAAACTGAGGTCCGTTGTGCTTATGTTGAATGGGGAACGCTGAGCTTCCGCGACTTTCACGACATTCCCGAAACAGGAGCTTTTGTTGCAGAATATGTCCGCAGCCATTGTATTTGCAACTTATTATGCACTCTACAAAAGCTCTGAGACGAGACTGCATAACATACTTTTGACATGGCTAACTTTTGACGGATGCTGCACCGATGAGGATATATATATATATATGATGTTTGAACTGGCATATATGCCAGTTCAAACTCAGTGTTTCAGTGAATTATGTCTATTCTCACAACGTCCCAGCAAACATATTACAGCACCAATCAAATTATGAGCGGACACCGAAACATGTCAACGACTGATATGAATGAACACAGGACAAGGTCAACTGGCTTTGGTCTATTGTAGTGCTCGTTCAATTGGTGAACAGCGGCCTCTTTTCGATTCGGAAGCGAGTGTGGCATTGTATAGCCGTGATTCATACGAATTTCATCCTCCATAAATCTGGCATGGTCTCAGATGTGAAAGGGGGAACAGCTGGTGCAGGAGAAGTTGGGTTAGCGGGATAACTTAGCAAAGAAAAAGCCGCCGGGTAAGTATCGGTATCAGCGTCTCAGGCACGGTCTCAGAGAGAGAAGGCAGCGCGACCGCAAACTGGTGGCTTCTGTGGGGGTGTTCTCTGACAATCTGGGTTCACCCGGTGTGTTTGGGCGTGCAACAAAACACGGGCCCCAAACCTGTCGGTTGTCTGTTTGGTGTTTAGCACCCCGACTGATAATGTTTTAGCCCCATTTGGCACTGTCGCCGTTACTAGGAGAATATTTGATGACTTTTTTCACTTCACTTCTTCCACTTGCAATCGATTTAATATTTCTCCATACGTATGGTCTTCACCTGTTGTGAGTCATCGCGGGAATGGTTTTTGTCAAACATCCGGAGCTTTTAAATTATATGCTCTGCAGTTTTACAGTCATCCTTTCGAAAAGAGCAGTGCATTATTAACATTATGCCATTTTGGGTAGTGGCCGACAAAGAGACTCATTACTTGAAATGATCAAGTCATGACGTTAAAAATTCGAGGCCACTCAGGGTTTCCGGCTTTATGATGAACTTTTTAGGACTGCAAACTTCCAATGATGATGAAAGCCCATCCAGAGGTCCCAAAAGTCGGCTTGATGTCCATAATATGCCTGTAAAACTTGTGAAAATGACTGGTTATGTTGCACATACGATTAACAAAGTATTTGTACCAGAATTACGATACACACATACTCCCAAATCTGCACAAACATATGAGAATACGTTATTTCTCTGGCCGTCACCTTGAGCTATCCTCCCGTGACATGGGCGAAATGCGTGCTCTCCGTTGGTACCGGTCTGCTGAGCAACGCCACCGGCCTTACTCCGGAGATGACCCAACAAGGCCGCAAAATTGGGTATCAAACAAATCCCAAAGGAGATAATGAAGAGAGTGCGAGAGAGTCATTCACTATCCATGCCTCTTCCAAACAGCTTTGACCGAAACAAAACACAAAATAATATATGGTGCAAAACTATTTGGAGCCCAAGTGCATGTTCCAGATGTCGTAAGGGGGATGAGGTGGCTTAGTGGATAGCACCCTTGTCTTCTAAGCCACTGGTCCCGGTTTCAAGTCCCGGCGTAGCCTCTGAATAAGTTGATCTGATCCCCAAAATCCCTTCCAACAGGGTGAGAGTTGGCGACGCCGTATGACCCTGGCAGTTGGTGCGTCGTTAAACCCCAACAATTATTATAGATGTCGTAAGTCACGGAAATGACAGCGCTTCTTTGACCCAGTTATGTCACTAATAAAAAAAAGGTCGTCAACAGGGGGGGGTGGGGGTGTCACCCGCGCGTGGGTGTACAAACGTAGCCAAAGGTGTGCACTCTGAAATACCTTCATACGTACATACGTGTATATGGGGCCGAGTCATTTGGCACAACTTGGCACATGCATAACTTAGCACATGCATATATATCCGAGTCATTTGGAGCAGACGTGGACTACTATGCTATGGTCCCCTTGACTATTTGATTTGTTTATTTTTTGCTTCGCTTCTGGCTGAGTAATAAGGATGATCAGGCCTGGCTAGACGCGGGAGTTCATCCCATCAATTTATTTGCAAGATTATAATAAATATTGATGCAACGCCTCTCGCAGGACGTCTTAAAAGCTAAAGCCGTCTCCCGAGAGCGAGTTCCAGATAAATCTACCGCTGCCCTGTTACTTTAAGAACTTTAAGGTTCGTTGGGATGAAATACTGGTTTCGTAAGCAGCACACCACCTGAAATCCAGCAACGACTTAAATTGAAATATTGACTGGGCTCTTTAGAACGTAGTTCATTCTAACTATTGAACCTCAGAACAGAACGCAGTACATTTTTAGGGAGCTTGAAATGTCCTTGTGGTTAACAGGAATCAAACAATGAAACGTCTGGAGCGTTGTAAATGTCAAGTCAGTAGTCAGTTGAATCATTCACTCATATCAGCTAGGTTCTCTCTCTCTCTCTCCCTCCTCTCTCTCTCTCTCTCTCTCTCTCTCTCTCTCTCTCTCTCTCTCTCTCTCTCTCTCTCTCTCTCTCTCTCTCTCTCTCTCTCTCTCTCTCTCTCTCTTGCGTCCGCCGTTCGTCTGCGCCGTCGGACCATGCATGGCCTGTCGGGCCAACCACAGCGTGGGGGGGATGACAGACGACCACCCCCTCCCAGCGGGCGCCGGTCGATGCCCCCCCCAACGAACCAAGTCCTTTGTGCTGCCTTCTTTCAAGGTCGCCAGGCTCATGCCGGAAGTGGAGTGAAAAATATGGCGACGTCAAACTGGATGCCCTTGAAGTTCTTATAGGGTAAGAAGCTCATTTTCAAAATAAACTTAGAGAGAGAGAGAGAGAGAGAGAGAGAGAGAGAGAGAGAGAGAGAGAGAGAGGTGTCGTTTGACTTTAAGCAGTTTTGAATATGATGCTTTTGTGGCGTACATTGCGTTTTTATCACCAGAAGATTAAGCTCGTTGTTAAAACCCGCACTAGAGAGGGGTCTGGCGCTAACGCGCACTGGAGGGGCCTGGTAGGCCCCCTAACATCTCGGAAACTAAGAGGCGCAGAAAAACGCCGTTTGGAGGATGAGTGCAGGCCATGGTGATCTACACCATGGCAGATAATCATTGACCTAGGTCAATATCTTTAAGGTCAAACGAGTTCATAAATGTCAAATCTTGGGCATGCAGGGGAGCTATTGGGAAATGAAATTATTGTGCGGAAAAATACGGGAATAAGCTAAAGGCGGACTGGGGTCATAGAGGGAATGCCACAAAGAAGCTTTCATAATATTGTAGGTTCAAGGTTATTCAAGGTCATTGACCTATGAGGTCACAATATGGTATACTACCGATAATGTACACGTTGACTAACACTATAGCTACTGTTTGGCGGGAAATGAGAATTGCCTTTAACAATGACCTTTGACATTGGCCTTTGACCTTGACTTTTACATTGAGGTACTTTAACTATGATGTCATAGCATAATACACGTCAGACCGGGTAACGCCATTTGACCGGAAGCACTGGGGTCAATGACCTTGAAAGTGCTGATATGACATTGACCTGTGACCTTTGACCTTGTCCTTGGCCTTCATGTGAGGTTACCTTGACATATCATCCCGGTTATATGGCGTTATGAAGTCACCACTCGGTCTCCAATGCAAGTCCAATGCAAGGTACGATCGCGCTATTGTGGGAATCTCAAAATGCAGGTCTGACTTGGAAAGCCTGAAGTAAAAAAATAGGCCGATTTTCAAAATTTCTTCACCAATCGACGCGCCGTTAACTTCTCTCAAATGTAGCTGAGTATCGTTTTTCGGCTAAGAGCGGTTCTCTGGCCATCTCGGAAAAATAGGTGGGGGCCTTCCAGTGGCGGATCTAGCCGGTTAGTTTGGGAGGGCAAACAAAAGTCGAAAAGCAAAAAAACGTCGCCAGTGAAAAATTGCGCTACAATATGCCTTTTCGGTAGGATTTGGGAACTGGAGACGAGAAGCAAAAAAAACGTCACGGGGTGAAAAATATGGGCTCAAGATACATTTTTCCTATCCAAGCCCCAATATTTACACTGAACTTCTCAATTCTGTTTGAAGTTGAGAGTTGAAGCACCAAAATTTTGCTTACAAGCTAAAAAGGAGTCGGGGAAAAAGGAGGTCGATCGCTTTGGGGGCAAAAACATAGTTTGCCCCGAGCTTTCCGTTTGGGGGCAATTGCCTTTTTGCCCCCCTGGATCCGCCACTGGGGCCTTCGAGGCCCCCTCCAGTGTGTGTGTTAAGAAATGATTTAGCTATCCTCTATGCACTGTCGCGCAGTGTGTTCTCGCCATGAAGTGCGTAAGTCAGCCAGAAAGAATTAGAGGCACGGCTGACGGCGGCCCAACTACAACTAATGTTTAAACAATAGATGTTTCACGATGGGGACAAGCAGGCCAAACTATGTAATTGTTCATTACCAAGGTCGATTGCCCACCTCATTTCACGAGCGTGTCGCTGTAATTTGTGCTGATTTGCAGGTAGTAAGTATAGGTGCATAGATGCAGCACAGACCAGGCCTGTTGCAGACGCTTCATCAACTCAAGGAGTCATGTAGACTTTCCGCAAAGGCTCGCCTGGCTGCAACCATGCGTTTACAAAGAGTGACTTAACTTATGTAATTAGATTGAGGAGCTGTAATATTTCACCTCGTGCATTGCCGACGTCGGTTGCATTGCACAGGACGCCGGGTGCTAACGCGGGGCTCTACCTTCCGGTACAGGTCAGGCAAAGACCAAATAATTATTCAGATTGCTAGCATGCTCACATATTTACAGCTTTGCAATGTTTATTTCAGCTTCTCGCAGATGCATTGGTAGTTTCCTCATTACTGATTTGGTACACGATAAATTATTTCAAACAGAAACTCTTGAATCAGTATCTTTTGGCTATGTGTAATGTGCGAGGCGCTCGTGTTTACCCTCCAAATGTAAGCGCTATTCCTCCAAAGCTCACTTTTCTTCGTGTGTTTACGTATGTGAAGCGTATGGTAATATATGCATGCATTCATGTATGCACGCAAGCATATGATAACATGTGTAGGTATATCGAATGCAGATTTCATGTACTACAACACATTTCATCTATGTTATGATATAACATCTTATATGCACATTTTACATATATAGCTAACTGCCTATTGCTTATTGCTAGTCTTTAATTTGTGTGAACCCACACTGCTCTTCTGCGGTGTGTAAGTTCCGGTGCTCCCTACCGACACGGTTTCCACTTTTAATGCCGTGGCACGCGGGGCAAACAGTCGCCGCGTGCCACGGAGTGCTGCCCCGCCGCACGTGGGGAATCGCCTGGGGCGCCGGGGTCACGTGACCGGAAACACCGCCGCCGGCGCTTATTGGGCCACTCCGGCTCAGACACGCTGAGGCTGGCGACAGAATGTGGAGTAGGGTTTTTATGCGTGGAACTGTACGGGATGGAGGGGAGGGATGATACCAGTAACCTGAGGTCTGTGGCTAGCTTTCTCTAGTTTGTGGTTTAGAGAGTAGATATTACATATTCTGTGTTGTTTGGTTAGCTAGTAATTAGGCATGCCTGCCTGGATTATATGCCCGTTGTGTATATTTCCCCTTATCCTGTCGGTCCTGTCTGGTATTCTCCCCCCTCCCCCTTCTCCATCACTCGTTCGCTCCTCTCATACTCCCGCGGCTATTCACCTCTCCTAACACCCCCCCTCTGCCCGCCCCCTCGTTCCCTGCGCACTATGGCAGAGCGCTTTTCCGCCGGTATTTGCCTTATCTGATGCATACGCTTTGAGATAGATGGAGCCTGTGCCACCCACCATTTCTCAGAGCCGCTTCAACCTTACCATGAATATTGCAATCGCCCAGCAGTCGGAGACAGATGAGGGTGCATGGCTCGTGTCGATGGGAAAGGCTTGCCGCATGCTAAACTCAGCTGTCGCTCACGACGCCCATTGCCGGGGGCAATGCGCGGGGAATATGCCGTGTGCTGCACAGACAGCGGCCGAGAATGTGTCTCGAAACATCGGGTTATCTTATTCTATAAATCCTGTTGGATGGGGCTGGGGGAGAAGACCTGGGAGGGGGGAGCTGAAAGTTAGGCTTTATAATTTTGGCGTCAAATTGGTCTTCCAAAACTGCTTTTGAACTGAATTCGTTCTATTTTCTGAACTTAACGTCCCAAGTGTTTTCTTTTGAGGATTTTGCATGGCTGCAGTTATTTTTAAATCAGAAAACATGTTTTCCTGTCCTCTCCCGCCGACTCAACAACGAGTAAAAATGCGTAAATTTTCATGGCATGGTATTGCCCTTAATAAACATATGCACTGACACCCTGGTTGAATAACACTTTTGGTTGAGATGAACACAGGTTGCCATCTAGCACGCGCAATGGTGAGGGGTCAGGGGTCAACGCGCAGTGGACGGGTTCTAAAGAGACCCCCGAGGTCTCGGAAGACAAGAGGGTTAGGGTAACTCCAGGTTGAGCTTTGTAGTTGCGATGGATAGCCAATGTTTTATTGACCTCGGTCAATATCTTCAAAGTCAAACGAGGCCGTGAAGGTCAAATATGTGCCGTGCTTCAGACCTATTGGGAAATGCCGTGATTATGCGAAAAAATGGAATGCACTGAAAGCGAGCTATGATCATTGAGGGAAGGTCTCACACACCCACCCTGTTCTCTGAAATTGTTGGGTCAAAGGCATTGAAGGTCATTGACCTATGCCGTCACAATAAATGTTAAACAATTTACAGTATAAGTAACACTATAGCTGGGCGGGAAATGGGGGATTGACCTTCAAAATCGACCTTTGATCTTGCCCTGTGACCTTGACCTTTGCATTGAGGAACTTTAACTATGACGTCATCGCACACTATGCGTCACACTGAGTAAGGCCATCTTACACTGAGAAAAACTAAGTCCTCTTTTAGGTTTATGAGACCAAAAAAAGGTTTCATTTTCCCTATTCAAATCAGACAACACGTTTTGAGTCTTATTCTAAGCCTCAGGTGAAACCATATTTTCGAGTCCCTTTTTGGTATCGAATGAGACCAATAACCACCTTATGCAGCTTGCAAAGTAGACTCAGATGAAACCCTTTTCTATTTGGCGAGTCCCTTTTTGCGACTATGAATATGTCCCTTGGTCTCGTGCAAGACTCATATGAAGCCTGCTTTATTTGGAGAGTCCCTTTTTCGACTATAAATCTGTCCCTTGATCTCATTGACCCCGCATGTTGAAACCTTTTTTAAGACTCACGTGATCCTTAATTCGTATGGAGCAGATTTTCTCCCGTTTCTGAAATCATTTTCTGGTAGTATAATAATTTTAATGCTTTCATGACTCATGGCATCTCTTTGAACTTCCTGCAGTTATTTTGGCCAAGTATTGCCAAAGGGGGCGCGGTAGTGGAGTGGTCAGCATAGCTGTCTGCCACGCAGCCGACCCGGGTTCAAGGCCCGGCGGCTTCCCTGAACAAGGAGCAAGCTGGCTCCCGAGAAACCCTTCCAACAGGGAAAGAGTTGGCGACGCCATATGACCCTGGCAGTTGGTGCGTCGATAAGCCCCAAAAATTATTATTCAAGTATTGCCAAAATAGAAACATGCAGTCATCGCATCACCATGGCTGCCACCAAGAGCTTGTTGCACCAACAAACTAAAACTCCACAGGCAACAGTCAGCTCAGCTCCGGGTCAGCTCTGCCACAACATTCACAAACTCAAAACAACTAATTCTATTGTTTATTGCCCAACAACCATCATCGAAAGGCGTTATAATGTTATACCTACTTATTTAGTTTGTTTAACATTGTTTTTGTACTAACCTGAAGATGATGAGTGTACCAAACTTAATAATGCACGAAATGAATATGTTTGCTAGCCTAATATTTAGACTAACAGAAGAACAGCGGAAAACAGCGAGAATGGGAACGAACACTCATACATTTCCTTCGTGTTTAACAATATATGAATTGTTCATTGCTGTAGTATTGCTCACAGCTGTCTCCACTCTTTAATGCCACAGCACGTCGGCCCAGTACAACACGTCACTGTAGGTCCAGAAAAGCGGTCATTTAAGGCTCCGTACTTTACAGCTGGCACTTTGCACCTCTTTGACATTCAGGCAGGTACGCTGGATGAATTGCAGGACCACGTTTGCGCTTCCCGCTACCGTCTGGGCAAAGACGGTGTGGGCTGCTGCCCAGAGCAGGAACCCGCGGAGAGTGCCGTCATACTCCGCCATCGCCTCTCCCTCGCAGTGGAGGACACCGCCAACCATGGTGATACGCACCACGGTGACGATTGAGGGCGCCTCCATGGCGTCCAGAAGGGCCCGAAGGGTGTCCTCGTCTGGAAACAGTACAGACAAATGCTTAAAATTTTGCACAATCCCGCTAAACACTCACATGGTCAGGGGACGGCTACTTGCCTCGGTAGACCTATCCGATTTTCTCATATTGATCAAAAACAGAAACGCCGTTTTTTTACCTGAATGGTCATGTCATATATCATTTATCATTTATATATCATTTGGATGTGTAGCCATTCTAAGGTTTCCGATACCCATGTCTATACACGCTTCTGCGAATATGACCAGCATTCTTGAAGTCTGCATACGGCTCTGCGCACTGAAACCCCCAAAGCTCACTAGCCTTCGTACGCCTCTGCGCACTAAAACCCCCCATCTTCAGTAGCCTGAGTAGGGGAACACACCGAATTACGGACACTTAAGCACTTGGCGGTGAAAAACGTTGCGTGGTCTACAGTGCAGGGTTTGATGGAACTGGAACATGGTAAACATGTGTTAAGAAATAATGGATCGAGTATTTTGAACAATTCGCCACCTTCAACACCCCTCATTAATTTGTTAAAAAAAAAACACTTGTGAGTGTCACGCCCGCGGCGTCCACTCACGGCCGGAATATCCGACGGCAATGTGGCTCTGTCGGTAATTTCGGACACAACAATGAAAAACTGTTGCTGCTCAGGTTAACCCTCCCCCACTCTCTCAAACCCTCCAGAATTCCCTATCCTTAAAGCACAACTGCTACGTCATGGCATCTCATCACTGAAAGTCGCATTCCCGAGGGAAGCGGGCACTGTACCTGAACTTGACGATTCCTGGCTAGGATCCAAGCTGCCTCCCAGAGGCTGGGTTTAGCTCCAAATGTCATCTTGACTTCAATATTTGGCCACCGCTGGCTTCCAGGGGCCGCTCGTCTGACATCCCTCATAAAAGATCTTCACTCTCATCACGCCTCGCTGGTTTTCCCTCCCCTTTAACTGAATCACTCCCAGAAATAAGTCACATTCTTGAACTTCGCAGAAATTACGGCTCTGCTGAGCTGGATCCAAAGAGAGAGGGAGTAAAGCCAAATCCGGATAATTACATGGTTAAAAGACAAAATTCACCTTGCACTGGGCTCCTTACATGTCTGCCTTGCTGGCCACTGGTCTTTCAACTTCCCACTCAAATTAAAATTCCGAACTGTCACGTGCCGACAGCAACAATAACATTACCGGACGGTTCCTCTGGTTACGGAGTTCAACAACCTTGAAAGATTATGGGCCTGTTCCAGCGCCTCCTCAAACCTGCTCCAACCTCCTCAAAGCTTCTCCAACTTCCTCTCGCCCGGTCCAGCGCCTCCTTAAACTTCCTCCAAGCTCGCCAAAGCTCATCTCAAATCTAATCCAACCTCCTCTCAAACGAAAGGTGGTTTTTCAGAGGAGGTTGGAGGAGCTCAATTGTGGCGCACGAATTTCAATTGAGAAACTAGAATAAGTGGTTTTACAGTGATAAACGACGTTTGTTGGCAGCTTAAGGCTTTGATTACGTTGTTTTTCTGTATTCCACGTTCACTAAAACACATTAAATGAGCATCAGAGGCCTTAATCAAATTCGATTAGTTTCTTAGCGGCGCCACGCCCGCCATATTGGCGCTGATCAGGCGCAATCAGCTGATATCTCATCCAATCTCATCCGAAATCGGTCCAGCGGACACCAGTTTTTGCGCCTGCTCCGACTTACTCCAAGCTACTCTGATCTTTTTTCTAAGGAGGCGCTGGAACAAGCCCTATAGGTACGCACAGAACTGGGTCAGTGCCGGAAATTAAACTGATTTGTGGTTTTGAACGATTAAAAATTATAATATTACCCTCCGTCCCAGTAATATTGGTTAAACATTGATAAAATCAAATTTTGTATCTTATTACTTGCAGCCTAAAACGCTAGCGCCGAAGTGGCCAGTGGCCAAAAAGCAAACTTCTGATATATACGCGATCAACAGATAGAAGCACCTGGCGGTGATCGAACTGAATCGATCAGCTGGGCACTGCATCTGTGCACTGCATCTGTGCACTGCTGGGCACTGCATCGGCGCCTCTGTGCACTGCATCCTCATTTGGATCCCTTGTCTCAGGTGGCTGAAGACACCTTTGGCCATTTCCAAATTAAACCCCATATTCTCGATGTCCTGAACGCGCCTATGTGGATTACATCCCATCTACAACACAATTCTGGAGTACCTAAGAACGCTTCTGCGTACTGCACCCACCTTTGAAGGGTTTTCTATACTCATGTTCATGATTTAACATTGAATAATTTTGAAAAACATGGCTTCACAGTGAATTTGAAAATGGTCATGCAATTATTTGCTGCAAAGACTATGACAAATATTTCTCATGCACCACACTTAAGCACATTGTCACCAAAGACTTACCGTTCGATGTTCCGGACGTATCAACACAACTCCACAGCACAAAAATGGCGTCGATGTTTGAGTTGCACTCAATTTCTTCGCCTGATCGCGCATGCGCTTTTGCCGATCAAGTAGTCCTTTTTTGGCCTCAGCGGAGACCACTGGCTTGAACTTTGAGATGAGTCCAGTTTTAAGACTCGTGTGAGTCTCTTTCTGTTCTGCTCATCTGAGTTTGCTGTTGAGCGCAGTTTTAAGTATAGATTGAGACCAGACATTGGCACTGAGTCCAAAAAATCGGGAGCACGTGAGAAACGAAAGGGAACATTCTCAAACTGTTTTCTCAGTGTACTGAAAACACTTGGGTCAACGACCTTGAAATACTGGTATGACCTTAAAGCTTGACCTCTGAATTTAACCTCGGCCTTCATATAGGGAGATTTTGACACCATCCGAGTATATGACGTTATGACGTCACTTCTTGGTCTACAGTGCAGACAACCAGGTGCGACCGCGCGATTGTGGCGATCGCAAAGTATAGGTCTGACTGCGGAAGCCTATAAGTCAAACAATTTTCGTCCGATTTCCAATTTTTCACCAATTAACATCAACGTGCTCGCAAATTTTCTCAAAGGAAGCTAAGTAGAGTTTTTGGCAATTAACGGCTCTCCGGCTACCTGGTAAAATTCGGAGGAGGGGGCACTTCAGGATCCTCTCCACTGCGCGTGCCAACACAAACCCTGAAAAGCATCACACCCCCGACACGTGCTGACCGTCTGAGAGTGACCCCTAACCCCATGGTCAAAAAATAGCCGCTAAATTCGCTATCAGCACCAATCAGGCCATCACCAAACGCTTTCTGAGCACTTGAAAAATACTGCTTGTTTGCAAGCTGAATGAAATGCATGGAGTCACCAGGGACGAATGGACATGGAACAAACCCAGTTAGTTTGATACCTGCGTCAAGTGCTTGGCTTCTGGTTTACTTAAGACTGCAAATGCAGGTCATCAGAGACACAAGGTTGTCGATTTAAAAAATCATCGCTTATGAAAGATCCTAATCAAGCCCTTCTTTCCAAGAATGAATATGAACGTTGACTTGAAACCCCTTAGTAACAGTTCCCGGAGGTGAGACAAACGTGGGTTATCATCTCACAGACCACATTCCATTCTATGTGACATTATGGCCTGTGTATATATGTTTCTAATAATAATAATATAAAATAGGTTTCTCTCTAGATTAAAACTTTGCCAGTGTATAGTACCAGTAAAGCTATTTTACGTCTCAGAACAAGCCCGCATAAAGTCAGGTTGATGTAAGGTTCCGTAATACATCAGCGGTCACTCTATATTCTGGCATCACTTTGAGAAATGTCTTCTAATATTGAATTTCATATCCGAAGGTTTGTGGTAAATTGATATTCGCCGACTTCTGACTGAAGCTGATGATAATATATTTTTGATTCATTATAAATGGTAATACCCAGAACTGACAGCATTAACTTGATCTCGCGTTCTGATGTTTTATAACGTTAATTACGTACAAGCTGAGATATGCGTCTGACTCCCACCACCTCCAGTTGTGTGCATTACCACAGCATAAATGGTTTCGATTGCATTGATTGATAGCAGTCCGAGCTGAGCTATTTGCCTTCCATCCCCGATAGCGTCGGCCGATGCAGCGGGAAGGCATGGGCAAATGGTTGTCTGTTGCTGATCTTTATCGTTAGGCAGTAATCATCTCCCGAAATATATGTGTGGGAGGGATAGATTGATAGAAATCAGGAGCTGATGTGTGGTTGGTATCCATATCTGTGCCGAGTTGGCAGAGAATGCCAATGAGGTATCTAAAGACAATAGTGTTTCGGAATATGGTTGTTCCGATGTTGGACTTTCGGATTTGCATAGCCTCAATTTGTATGATAATTTCGAACACTGGGTATGTTGTTTTGTCATCAAAACGTCTGCGGTATCTTAGTATTTTTGTGGTTTTGCCTCCATATTTTATCTAGCAAAGCGAATGTCTGAATCCGAACCGGCCCCAAGTTTAGTACTGTAGAAGAATACACGTTATCAAAAGATATTTTCCTAACGAAGGATTCCACGAATGACCTGTTCATCACTGCTAATACTATTACTCAGGGGTATAAAATTTTATCTCTTTTGGAGGTGCCTCGACACATCCAATGAAGTGCTGGGCACCCCCAATCGTGAATTGAGCATCCCGACCAATAGGTCAAGCAAAGTCCTTATAAAGTGCGTAAATAGAGAAAATTATCAACAAATACCTGTTCCACAGCGCTATAGTTGCATTCTGCATCTGACCTTCAACTTAATATTTTATCAAACAACAAAAAGCCTCAAACAAAATGAACAATAAACATCCACGATGTTTCGAGTCCCGAATTAAGTTTTGTGCCTTTTCACCATCCAACACGTAGCAAAGCAGCACGTGTTTCCCTCTTCTGGTATATTATCTGGTTGTACTTCGGCAGCGCTCCCTATTAATCCTCACTCTCTACAACTCGTCCGCAAGCGAAGTTTTAGATGTATAAACGCCTCTCTCCTCCTTCCCGCTGTTACCTTGGGACTGGGCCCCAATCCTCTCCACTCAGCAGAAACCCATCGCGACACTCCCGACTTCAGCGAACTCGGCCGCCGGCTAGCCTGTGCAGACTGTTGCCGTCTCGCCTGTACCGAAGAGCAGCCTCAGAGGGTGTGGCAAATAATCAAGTCAGTAGAAAGCAAGGCTTGGCTGCAAATGCTTGAAAAACATAATGTTAATACATCTCCTGGTTCATGGTTTAAGACTCTATCATTTTCATGGAGACATTTCCGCTGAATTTCTCACGATACAAGTGAACGCATCTCCACCAATCAGCGGCCTCCATCCGCCGGCAGCCGCGATTGCCTGCGGGCTCAGGGGTTACAGAGGTCACGCCTGGCGCCGCTGTCGCCAAGTTCAAGCCTCGTTGGGGCGGGGTCGCAGGTGGATTGAAATGCCTACGTGTGTGGTGTTGAAAATGGTGGTCGTTGTGCCTGCTGTCAGACTGAGGGAGGGGACCGATGTAGGCAAGGCCCTAGAATCCCAGGGTGGTTCAAGTTTTCTGCTAGTAAAGTTTTGGTTGTTTTCTTGGTATCCACTAAGAAGGGAAACAGCTTCTTATTTTGAGGGCTAAAATTTAAGCTTTTTGGATAAATTGAGTTTAGATATTTAAGAAAAGAGCCATGGAGTACACTTTTTAAACATTAATGTATGTGAAGTGAAATATCTTGACAAATCTAGTAGATTTGGTATGTTATACTAAAAAGTATACTAATCTGGTAATCCTACTACAGTTTTTACTGAGCCGCCACACCGTAAAAGAGAAAGATGACGGGGCCGAGCGAGAATAAAAACCAATGAAACGACATACGGGGTGAAGGGAGTGGGTTTGGGTAAATACGGAAACAGTAACGATAGTAGGAAATATTGCACCCCAGAGCCGGATTATAGCCGCTGCTTAAAGCCTAAATGCAACACGTGCCGATCGCTCTAACAGTTGCAGTCATGGGCGTCGACATGGACGTGAGATGCGCCTCCCCATTGGCCATTAGGGGACCAAGTGCTCCCCCTTTGTCTCCTGCATCCGCCAAGAGTCAACTCTTCCCCCTCCCTTGTCATCATTGCCAGACCACTCCTGTCCCCCGTGAAAAATTCCGTGGCAACGCCTCAGACTCAACCCATTGAAACCCGTAAGTGTGATGAAATTTTACCCAAAGTTATGGTAAAATTTATGGTATTTCAGTCATCAGTCTTTCTCATCATCACGTCTTTCAGTCATTTGCAAGCTTTACTGACCATGTCAAATATACCCAGTTTGCCCATATTTCAAGCCGCAAAACGCCTGCGGCATCGCGGCGATGACGTCACCGTCGCAAGATGCCAGGCAGCTTGTGCGGGGGCTGGGTGAAGGTGACATTCTGTGGACGTGGGTAGATATATGGGTTAGGCGTTTGTGGAATGTGCAGTGCCGGTAACACTGGAAAACATGAGTGCGAGTTCATGAAATGAGTTCGGTAAATGAGTATGCTTGGCAGGCAGAATTGCAGGCACCAATTTTGAGTCTTTACTATTTCTAGGTATCAGGGTAGATGATGCAGCTTTTCAATACTTTTTAAAATTGACGCACTTATTAGTAATACGACACACACACAACATGGTATGTGACATACACGCCTGTCTGACATTTCATGTGCATGCAACACTATAAGTTTAAAATGCTAAAATGACAATTTGTCTCGAGCCCTGAAAGCCATAAACCGCAAGGTGGAATGACCGACCCTAAAAGATGAACAGAACAGAAAGCCAAAACGGCAGCCAAACGCCAAGTCCAGAAACTAAAACGTCTCAACTCTAAAAGCCCAAAAGCACGCAAGGTAAAGATAAGAAAAAGGGAAAAACAACGTCGGTCTGGACCGCGCGCGAGGGGAAGATGGAGTGGCTGAGGCCGAGGAACCTTTCCAAAACCGGACGGAGGCCTAAGGTAACTTTGTCAAACAGTGTCGGCAGTCCCAATACCCTCTGCCGAAGGAAATGGAACAAGTGTATGGTGAGCTAGCACGCGTCTGAAGTGTCCCCGCATGTCGATTACCGCAAGAGTGGCCAGGAGATGTTTGCGCGTTGAGAGTAGGCGTAGCGCCGAAGAAATTCTGCGATTTCTGTTGCCATCACTGGCGTATTTTAGATTTGATGCTCAGTTGTCTGCTGTCAGCTCATCATCGGATGCATGGTACGTGTGGCCGAAGGTGCTTCCGCCCTATTTCTAGCATCACCTAGTGCTCGTTAAATCTAGTCCAACGGCGCTCTGGCCCACCGATATAAATGACCTGCCTGGTTCGCAAAGCTACAATCCATCCTATAAATTACTTTGGCATGACATCCCATGGATACCGCAGACAGGCGTGGCAGAAACGCCTCCCCAGGGACGCACTGGTTCCAGCGCGGATCGACCAAAACCCAGGGCCGCTTCTCCACGCCACCCGCAGGAAGGCCGATCGAACGATCCGCTGACCCGGTCACCGAGAGCGTCGCAACGAAAGGTAAAACAAGAGGCCATCAACCCTTGGCCGGGGCGAGCTCGACCGCAGCTTTTTGGAGATGGTTCGGGCCCATTTTTTGAGAAGAGGTCGAAAATCTTTGAGGCTCCTCTTAGGTAGCCCTCGCAAGAGGAGCCTCAAAAGATTTTGACCTCTTCTCAAAAGGACCCGAACCATCTCCCAAAAAGCGCAGGCAAGCTCCAAATCACGCCCCAGGCCACAAAACGGGGAAAGCGCCTCTTGTTACCTTTCGTGACGACGCTCTCGGTGACCGTCAAGCATCGTCGAAATCTGGCCTTCCCATGCGGGTGGCGGGAAAGCGGCACATCCCAAGGATCTTGCGATCCGCGCTGGACCAGCGCAGTACCGGGGAGGCCGTTTCTGCCACGCCTGTCAGCAGGTATCCAGGAAATGTCATGCCAAAATAATTTAAGGATAGATGAAGCCAACCAGGCAGTCATTTATATCGGTGAGAGCCAGAGCGCCGTAGACTAAGATTAACGAACACTTAGGTGATGCTAAAAAAGAGGCAGGAAACACCTTCGGCCAACACAGAAACCAGCATCCGAAGAGAGCACAGCACAACTGAGCATCAAATCTAAAAACGCCAGTGATGGCCCAAACAGAAAACGCAGAATCATCCTCATTCGGCGCACAGACCTACTCTCGCAAACATCTTCCTGGCCACTCTTGCGTAAATTCGACATACGGGGACACTTTCAGACGCAGCTCAGACATAACACACCATACACTTGTTCCATTTCACCTTCGGCAAGAGGGTATGGGACTGCCACACTTTTGTTTCGACCAAGCACCTTAGGCCTCCAGTCACTTGGTATTTGGAAAAGGTTACCTCAGCCTCTAGCCACCTCCATCTTCACCCTCGCCTGACGACGGTCCAAGACCGAAACGTGCATTACCTCACCCCACGCTTTTTCTTCTTATCTTTACCTTGACGTAGCCTTTTGGGCTTTAGAGTTGAGACGTTTTAGTTTCTGGACTTTGGCGTTTTAGGCTGCCAGTCTTTAGCGCTTTTACTGTCATCTGTATCATCTTTTAGGGTCCTAGGTCATCTCCCACAACAAATGACAATTTGAGGCGGAGAGATAAGGACTTCTGATCGTGTAAACAATGAGGGTCCAAGGCAGAGCACAATATGCCCCAGGGGATTAACTGATGAGAATGCATATTTTAATGGCATGAGCATCACTTTATTCCTATAGAATGTGCTAATGCCCTACCAGTTACCATATCCTTTCGATGTCGGCGCCACTCGGCCTCCAGGTAGCCAGAAGCCACTGTGCACGGCCATCTAACCGTGATTGTCCGACCTTCTATCTTTAGGCCTATAAAAATCGGTTTGTATGCTATAACACTCCACTATTAATATCCCGGGTGACGTCGCCGTTCCTAGCTAGTTATTGTATATCATTATTCGTGAAAAGTTATGTACCGTTGTTAGATCAAAACATTCAACTCTCAGCATTAACATTATACCTAATTTGGTGGAATTGAGATATATGCGACTTCACAAGTAGTGGCAAGCATTGAAAGGGTGAATCCTAGCGAAATAAATTCTTTTGGTGGTAGATACTAATTTTTCATACCACAATTTCCGTACTGACCGAAAACGATACAGCGCACTATAATTTTGATACGAGGATAAGAGCACTGGCGGCTGAACTGGGGGAGGGGGGCACCGGGGAACGGTGCCCTCCTTAAATAAGAAATTTTAACACTAACCCTTTGTGTTGACAGGAAATAAATGAGTTGAAAATTCCGTGGTGCCCCCCTTAAATTTGGACGTTTCACAGTCACTGGATGGGAGAGGGCAATAATGAAACATCAAGCAGCCTTAATTACATTTTTCGAGCGGCGACAGTTTTAACGGCTGGTTGTTGTTCAAATGTTTGAAGTATAATTGTGAAAGATTTATAGCACGGCATATGTGAGAGGAAACGGTAGCTGAACGGTCTCTAAATAAAACAACAGTGGGTTGTTGCGTTGATTTGAATGGGCGGTACCATGCAGGGCTGTAAACTTATATCTCCTTTGGGGCTGTCCGGGCACCCGGGATGAAATATCGAGTTAGTGGTAAAATGCAGTGTAAGTTTTATTGTTCATTATTTTCAGAATTCAAAAGGACTGTGTGATGGCTAAATCAAATATAATATTATGCTATCTCCTTTCATATGGTGGTCATTAAAATTTTCCTTCCTCAATTTGGGCACCCCCAATAATGTTCACAAATCCACACCCCTGCTACTGCTGCTACTTTTACTATGTGAAGGAGGGTCGCCGTGGCATCTCTGTTCACCTTATTCTTAACTTTTATGCCAAACAACACAAACAGATCCATCAGGAAAAACGGAAAGCAGCGGCATTAAGACTCGCTTGTTGGGGACATTGACTGTACTGTCTGGGCTGCTGGTTCTGAAAAGGTTGGTACAGCGCAAGGAAGAGGCCGAGCCGCTCTTGAACTCAATCCGGCACCGCCTGGGCTCTTTTTGTTAAATACCACAGCACAGTGATGCAGGAGGCCTAAAAAACGGGACGAAATTCATAGCTCAATTAATAATAATGATAGAACAATGACTTTGGGTTCAATTTGAAGCTCTACATCAGGCGACTCAAACAAGCACACAAAATCTTGTTTTTTTCATCCTAACCCTCCTTTTGCCAGGGGGTTGATTGTATCCCCCTCTTAAATTTTTCGAGATGGGAGAAAAACGGCTCGGCTTAGCGCAATGCCGCGTGGGAAGTGCCAACCCAAAACATATTGATACATTTTGACGAAATTTCAATCCAAGGCCAGGTCAGGTCACCGAGTTATGAGGTCATTTCTAAACCGATGTAAGGCAATGTTGGTTCTCAAAACAAGGTTGACAAAACCCAGGAGTAACTCGGCTTCTAGAGGAGTTAGATCGAGTTTCTATACACCATTAGAAAACTCATGTAAAGGAAAATCTAGAGCAGACATCCGTTTTGAGGTCAAGTCCATAACGAAGGCGCCAGAGCACCCTTTGGCACCCATTGGGTGCCCTACTTTATGCAGAGGCTATCGAGGGTTTTTAACGGTTCTGACAGTAACTGAAGCTTTATGAAATGATTACTTAGTCGCAAATCTGGCCATGCGATAAGCTGAATGAAGGTAATAGTAGGAGAAACAATTCATATGATTGATAATTTGATTTGATGATTGGATTTCCTTAGTTGTTTGCCGGCAAACATTGGAAGTGAAAAATGCATTCTCAACTCGTATTTATTAGCATTGGGAACACATTTAAGTTAGCGTGGGGTAATAAAACATCATCAGAAGATAATCACTATTACGCTTTAACAGCCGGCAAACGCAACAAAATGTGCGACAAGCGACTTTCTTCAAAATCCAAGAGAGGTAGCATGTACAGTCGGTTCGATACTGATTAGTTTGTATTAGGCTGCGGTCGTTTTTGCAAAATATCTCTCAAGAGCTGGTCTTTACAGAGACGATTGTTGCCTCACCTGCTTCGTTTTAACTGGATGCATAAACTGACATGCAAAATGCTTCATAAGGTCCAAAATTCGGAATTAATTGGGAAAAGAGACAGAAAATCATCGGGATCGGCGAAAACAGTTTTTTGACCATAATTTTCCAAGTTGGCGTCTCATCCAGTTTGCATGGTCCCAAATCTAAAGAGCTCGTCAAAATTAATTGCTAGAGACGGAACGTTTATGAGAACAGTAACCGTTTTTAAGATGTTTCTTAAACGAACAGACACTAATACCTACCAATCAATGTGGAACCGGCTGTACATACATGGCATCATGGCCTGATCTCGCTGTGCCCTAATAGCTTTTGAACAACATGTTTTCGTCGTCTCCTTTTACCCTCCTGCTTCTCAACATGATACAATATCTTCCAGGTCCAACGCGGTCGTAAAGGTCAAATCTGGGACGTGCTGGATACCTATTGAAGAATACCGTGATTGTGCGGGGAAAGGCCCGGAATACACTGAAAGTGGAATCAGGTCATAGAGTGGTAAATATCTTCAAGGTCAAGCCAGTTGGTAAAGGTCAAATATCGGCCGTGTTAGAGCCCTGTTGGGAAATGCCTGGATTGTACAGAAAAGCCGGGAATGCACACAAACGGACTAGGTTCATAGAGGAAAAGTCCCACACCATGTTCCCTGAAAGTTTGAGGTCAAGATCGTTCAAGGTCACTGAGCTATGATGCAACAATGTAACATATTCCCAATAATGTACAATATAGCTGGCACTATAGCAGCATTTGGGCGGGAAATGAAGGTTTTATATTGACAAAATACCTTTGACAGGACAGGGTGTGGCACCTGTAACCTTGACCTTGACATTAAGTAGCCTTTACTATGAAGTCATAGCAGAACTTATGTCATACTAAGTTATTCCATCTGACCGGAACACTGGGGTCAGTGAAGCGTTCCCGTGAGCTTTGACCTTAATCTTTATGTGGGGTGACCTTGACATATAATCCCCATTATATAACGTTTTTACGCTACCACTCTGTCCACAGTACAGATGAACTGGTGCGACCGAGCGGTTGCAATAGTCTCAAAATAAAGGTCTGACTTCGAAAGCATATCATTCAAAAACGTATTACCAGATTAAAAAAATCACCAATGGACGTGCTCATAAACGCTCTAAAAGGTAGCCAATTATCGTTTTCTGGCTTCGAACTGCTCTCCACCCACCTTGGAAAAATGACTGGGGAACACTTTAGCACCCCCCTCCAGTACGAGCGTTGGGGGCGCGCCTACAAACTCTTCCCCGGGAAATGTGCTTAGCTCGCTCAAAGACTCGCCTGTTGTAAAACAGACTTGGGTTTATTTTACTACGCTGCGACATCGAATTGATTGTTTAATTAGGGGTCGCGGCTCACACTAAGACCGAGGATTTGTGTAATCATCCACTGTCTAATGAAGGTTCCAACGAAGCGCTGTGTCTGAATAAATAATCACGCTGAGTTTATTCAACTTTGCATCCAGAACTCGATGAAACAGACCAATTAACAACTTATCAAGGTAGAATCATGCGCCTCGGCTCTGCACCGCGAAATCTATCAAAATAAGCACTCATTTAAAAGCACGAACCATTCACATCCTGGTCATCATTGCCATCACTAAACGGACAAATCGTCAAATAGAATCAACGTCTCAATGTAATTAAAACATGTTTACAATGCCACCTCTGCCCAATCACTTTACGAGGTTTCGCAGCAATTCCATTTTCACAAGGTGGTTCGGTGAATATCCAGCTTACGTAACATACCACCGGAAGATCAAAACCGAAAGCGCTGCTGGCTATTGGTGTTGTGTGCTTTATGTGATCAAAACGTTTATGCATAGCCGAATGCTGTTGATTAGGCTTCACAGGCAACAGCGGGGAGGCTCGAGCCCCCTACCCCCCCAAGTGTTGTGCTGGATCCGCTGCAGACTTTGACCTATCCACTTTCGTCTGATCCCGCCCTCGAACTCATTTATTTTATCGACGATAATAAATGCGAACAGCGGTTCAGCTGTTCGCAGCGGGTTAAAAATGCGTAGTCGAAGTGTCAGGTTCCTTAGACAAACTTCCAATTGAGGTTTGTAAGTGTATTCTTTAGAATATCAAGATTAATATGTAAGGCATCTGCAAACGGACAGTAACATGCGTTAGCGGCTAGCCCAAGCAAGCGGCCATACACACAGCACCCGAGCATGCAGCCCCATACATGCAAAGGCAACACTCTACCCTCACATTACCCTCCCGCAAAAAAAACTTGTGCAGGCAGTAGAGCCAAGAAACAGAAAATGTACTCTAGAAAAATAGTGCTGGCAGGAAAAAATGGCGTACGGAGGGGGTAACCCAAGGTTACTGACGATGAGTCAACCTGACGGAGTACGGGGGAGGAAGCGGAGCGGAACGGGATCGGAGTCCCTTTCCGATCCGAACTCAGGTTGTGAACTTACGGCTTCTGACAATGGTTCGACCAGACCGAGTGCGAGATGGAAGAAAACCGAGCGGATCGGGATCGGAGTCCGCGTCCTTATGGCTAGGAGCGGCACCACCCTGGGCATGATCATCGTGATCTGATGTAGCTGAGACAGGATCCGCTGTATCTGTGACAGCAACAGCCGTGTGACATCCGCGGACGGCGTGACTCCCATCTCCCTCCTCGCGACCCTGAAGGGGTGTGGTCGTCCCACGCTCCTGCAGACTCTGTGAGCACTTCTTCACCGGATTCAGATGAACACATTTCTCTTGTCCCGCAACATCAATGAAAACGCTAGTGTCTTTCAATCTGACAACGGCATACGGGCCGGTGAACATCGGATCCAGACAGCCCCTCTCCTCTTTACGGAGCATTATCATATCCCCCGGCGTGATGTCCCTGGCGGATGGGGTAACCTTCCCACGGTTATACCACCTACCACTGTGCACTCGGGCACTCTCAAGGCTCTCTTTGGCCTGGGTACGAATGCCATGTTGGATGAACGTTGTCTCCTCAACATGATCCTCCCGGCAAGCTAACAGAGAGTTGGCCGTGAGCTCTCAAATTGGTCCCGTACAACAGCGCAAGTGGCGAGATCTTTGTCGAGGAGTTTGGAGTCGAGTTGGAGATGAAACCAACTTCCTTCATGAGACTCGGCCACTCTGTTGAGCTCAGCTCCCGTTCAGATAGCATACAGCGTAGAAGCTGCTTAGCCGACTGTACGAACCGTTCAGCCAGCCCATTCCCCTCAGGATGGTAGGGACTTGAACGGCGCTTTTCTATGCCGAACTCTTCGTAGAAGTTCCGAATGACCTCGCCATCCATGTTTCTTGCCTGATCAGTCACCATTATAAAGGGGGAGTCATGCCTATAGACCCATTCCGTGAGGAAGGCATCCTTCACTGGCTGTGCACCTGGTCCCGCAAAGGGATGAACTCGGCGTAGCGTGTGAACAAATCCACGACGACAAGGAAATACCGGTAACCGGAATCGCTCCACGGAAGAGTTCCAATATCCATGGCAACCGCCCTCCTAGGCTCCAGGTCACCATCTCCACAGGCTGCAGCTGCACTTCCGGTTGAAATGAACGCTTGTTTCGTCCGCACACCACACATTCAGCACATACGGACCGAACTGTCTGCTCCAACCCCACCCAAAAGAAACTTGATTTCAGCAACTGAACAGTCTTCTCGATACCCAGATGGGGCCTATTATGGTCGAGCTGAGTGACCTCTCGCTGCATGCTAGCAGGAACAACTATTCTATCCCCTTTCACTTGGGTCCCATCCAGGGGCGTAGCCAGGATTTCGCTCAGGGAGGGGCGGCGCCCCGAAAAGGGCCCCTGCGACAGCGCCAAAAGGGCCTTGATGGGCAAAAAGGACCCTGTTTGTTACAGAATAGAGCGCTGAAGAGGGCTTAAGAGGGCCCTGTCTGGTATAAAATGCCAAATTTGGCCACAGAGCATAGTGCGGGCGAGCCGCGCTTGGCGCGGCTCGTGTCCTCAGGGGAACCTTCGGGCCCCCAGGGAGGGGCGGCTGTCCCTGCCGCGCCCCCCTTGGCTACACCCCTGGTCCCATCCACTAGACCCATTCTCTAAGCTATATTAATATTGATATTATTTCAGGTTCCTTAGACAAACTTGCAATTAAGGTTTGTAAGTGTATTCTTTAGAATATCAAGACTAATATTTAAGGCATCTGCAATCGGACAGTAACATGCGTTAGCAGGTTAGCCCAAGCAAGCGGCCATACACGGAGCACCCGAGCATGCAGCCCCATACATGCAAAGGCAACACTCTACCCTCACAGAAGGATGGACACTGGCGTTTTTGCTCTGATGAGGTCAATTAACCAGTAAAGTTCGAACCGGTGTTTTCTAATCAGCCTATAACTTGAGTACTTGAAATCATAAGCGTCGCCAGCGGCAAAAGTGTGGATACCAGTCATTTTCGGCTGACGAAGAATGACATGCTCAAAGAGCACTTGTCAAAAGTTTGTTCACCAATAAGAGACGGTGTTGCTGGTCTTTCTGTGCTGGATCAATAAAAGAAAAATGTATAGAATCCAATAGCTGGTTCTTACTATCCAATAACACTGTTGCTATTGGTCAGTAGCGTTTCTGGGCTTGAGCTTGCCGGTTTTTCTTTCGGTCTTGGAAACATGCTAAGATTTCCGATGATTAATATTGTCCACTTAACCATCCGTTTTGCTGGCGAACGGAATCCGATTAAATAATTACACAACTGGTGCGTGAAGTATGTATCATTGAACTCGCCCTCGGATCGTCGAAAAACAATTATTTTACGGGCGGTCCACCTGTCATATATAACGTTCAACCCGCTGATCACAATAAACCTTTTCCGTTATAACCAAAATCTCACCGGATCTCACCTCATCATTGCACTGTTTGGTTGCATAAAGTATCAATTTATTTGTAATTTCGTTACGGTCGGGACTTGTTCATGAAAAGCGAGGGATCAGGTCACAGGCCAGTAGGATTTCGATGGTGTCACTAACGGAGCTGCGATCCTAGGGCGTGTCACCAAAAATCATCAACTTTGCCACCAAGCCAAACGCGGATCCAGATTTGCCGATCGGGGGGGCACCTCCCGGGGCGCCACCGCGGGGGCACCGACCAGGGGCGCCATCCGGACCAGGGGGCGCCACTTTTGACCGGCAAAACCTATCAGGTGGGCGCCAAATCCCATCGGTGGGCGCCGATTTTCGCATCCTGGGGGGGTGGGAAGCGACATTTCAGGGGGCGCTATCGACCTTTCAGGAGCGCCGAGGGTCGATCGGGGGGGGGCACGTGCCCCCTTTGCCCCCTGGATCCGCCTATGCACCAAGCAGGTATGTTTGATGAATGACCTGAACTCTGTTTCAGTTGACCCTGTAGAGAGGGCATACAAGACCTGTAGTAGGAGAGAGCTCCCATTTACTCCCATTTAGCACACTGATGAGTCTTTCCCAGCCGCTGACGCGGCAAGTTGGTAGCTCAGGTGCTCAGATGGCGCATGTGGAGTTTGCTTTCCAGACCCGGATGAATGGGCTATGCCATTCAAATCCGCAGTTTTCATTGATAGATGAAGGCGACTTTCCCCCAGCTCCTAACATCGTCAGAGCTTACAGTGGAGAGAATAGCAGAAAGTAGCACTGCGTCGGCGTCCGCCTTGTAATCTTTATCGATGGGTGGGCCTAATAAATTTGCGGGACTAGCTGAATGTGTTGCGCCGACCTTGTTAGCAACTTGGCAAATGTTCTGACCTCCGGACCAGGCTTCCTGGCCTCCCCACCATATTCCAATTTGTACGGCTGAAATTATAAGAAATATGAATGCAAGTGAAACGCCCAAAGCTAGTGTTGATAGTTTGGGTCAGAAAACCTGTCACTTTATATGAATGCAGCAAAGTTTTTGTATTTAATTGATGTTCAAAATATGTTTGACTGGTATCTACACTTTCGCGTTTGAGAAGGATCTAGCCAGTCCAGTCAAAGGACAACTCAATGTCCCCATTCGGCGTCTGCTCTCTGACAAACCAATGCCGCCCCAGTCCATTACACGATGCCAATCGTAAGCGAACGCCCTTGCCTTAACACCCGAACTTCTGAAAACCACCATCAGTGCGCCACTCCAATTTGGCCAGTGCGAGGGTCTTGCTCCCGCGAGGACACCCCTCCCCCGCCCCCCGCCGGTAGATGATCCTGCACCGGAAATTGAAACCGAATCGGACCGACACCGGCGGCGGCAATAGTGCCGGGCTCACGCCGGGCCGATCGCCGGGCGTCGTTGGGCGGCGGCGCCAGCACGCGTCTGATGGGATTGCAGACTCGCGCGGCCGCCAGCGGCGCTGGCCGGGACTGAGAGGAACTGAAATCACGGCGGTCGTCAGAGGCTGCGCCGCCGGCCCGGTCGCCGCTGGATACTGAGGCTATTCTGGACCAATGGAACTGCCTGCTGGGGCTTTGTTTGAACACGTCGACGGAGCCGCCTCGGCCGTCAATCAGACTGTCTTTGTCGCTCGAGGAACTGTGCTCTTGAATATACAGGAGAGAGGAAATTGTTGTTGCAAGCTAGCGGAATCCTGCACTTTTTCGGTACAGAGCCAGATAGTGCGGCAACACTTACGGCGGAACTGGGGAGGGGAGGGCACGGTGCCCCCCTTAAATCTGAAATGTTAACACTAACCATATGGCGTTGACTGGAAATTGATTGAAAAGTCCATGGTGCTCTCCTTAAAGGAATGTGGCACCTTCATAATGTGATTTTAACTGAGATAGCCAAGTTGTAAAGCAAGTCGGAAAACCCGGTACTCCATATATCATTTGTCTTGGAACTCGATATTTCCGTAGAAAAAACTAAAACCTACCTGACACCAGCCCCCTTATCAGCCCCTCGCCGGGCGACCATTGTTGTGAGCTGCTGGTGTGACGACATATGCTGACGTCACGATGAGCATCAGCCAATCGAAGCCCTTGAAGCGTTTCAAGTATGGTAGTGGTTGCCAGATCATGACATCCACAGGTAGATATTTACTTATTTTCCTAGAGGAGTATTTTTAAAAGCAAAATATTGAGCTTATTGAACTTTTTTTGACAAATCATGAGTGGTTTCACTATTTTATGGGTAAAAGTACGCCCAATTTCTCTAAATTCCAGGATTCGACCAAGGTGCCACATTACCTTTAAATTCGGACGTTCCACCGTCACTGTGCAGAAAAGGACCGAAAATACTCAGACTAAAGCCACTACAAAAACATAATTGGTCTTATATATACTTGTTGATTCGCGACTCAGAGTCAGAGTCGACTCAGAGTCGCCTCAAGTTTTGCCTGAGTCAAAGTGAGGTCTTCTCACCTCTGAATTTGGGTTGCGCCAGCGTCAACTCAATTACTCGACCAGTTGAGTCGAGTCAGAATCGGAGTCAGCCTCCAAACGTGAACCAGAGTTGATTCGACTCAACACTCTGTATTATTAACGTATGTGCTGAAACGGCTGACTTTAATAACTTTTCAGAACTTATTCTTTTCAGGGGAGGTTTTGGGGGCTGGGCAGAGTAAACAATGTTGACTTAGTTTTTACTGTAGAACCAAGCGTAGCACAAATACATTAAACTGGGAAATGCAAGATTTAATTATGTCAAAAATTCCCGCAAAACCTTAAAAAATAATATTGAAAAAAACGTTTATGCAAAATTATATAATAGCAAACCGTCTTTTGACCAGTAATTCAATTTAGTCTTTTTAACATTCTGAAGTGTTATAAATGCCATATGTTCCTATTCAACACCAGAAAAGGCCGGTTTTGATCAAACAATGGGCATCATTTAGAGCACTGAGAAACAGGGATGGCCATTTTGGAGAAGAAAATTTACAGAGTTTTCTAAAACGTTTATAATTTCCATTCCCAATGACCCGAATGTTCCAAAGATATTCATTGACATAATGTTTTCCCTTTCCTTAGAAAAACCACCAAAATCCTACTGAATTCTTTTTTCATACCGAAAGCGCACTGGTATGATATGGGGACGATGGCTTTAGCTTGAAACAAACTTCAAGGAGGAAAATTTTTTAAAGATAATAATTTAAATATCTAGCCCAACAATTATTTTCAGAATCTGGTATGATGCCCAAAAACTGGGTGTTGTTTTGATTTTGTAGAAAAGTATGTGTTTAAGACTTTGCATAAAGTTTTAGAAGACCAAATTTATTTATAAATATTCCATGCTAAACGCACTGGTGAAAAGTCAGGCCTTTAGTGCTTCTTTATGCTTTCATCGAGTCTTCCAATACCGATCTCTTTGTCTCACTTCCCTCACCCTCGAACCCTGCCTTCCAGCCAATTCCGTCGTTGACGGATGTGCGTTCCAGCAAAAACGTCACCCACGACGACTGTACGCGGCTCAAATAGCCCCCGGGCGTACTGAGGCTCCGGCGTGAACCATAGAGCAAATTTATACGCACACTCAAAAAAGCAGCTTCGAGGCAAACACGAGCATAAATCTCCCGTTTAGTGGACCAGAGCGTCTTCATGCGTGCACAGGAGTACGCATTTTGTCCGCTCTGGGAGTAGAAACTGTTTCAAGGCTTGATGAAGGAGTGATGTAGGCGTTTCAATCTGCTGAGAACCTGCGCAGGCGAAGCCAGGTGTGATTTGGACGGAGCGTGCTCGGAGGGTCGCTTTTCCCAGTGGGTTCCTTTGAAGTGGTGAGGGGCGAGCGGCCCAGAACGGAGTGTTTCGTGTTCAGGTCCCAAGTGAACTCGACGGTAGTACGCTGACTGACATCCATGGGTGAAAATACTTCTTCACACTCTTACAATATGTATGTGCAGACATAGTGTGCGTATGTGTGTGTGTGCGCGTGTGCGTGCTCGTGACTGTGTATTGCGAACATGTAAAATGTGCATGGCTCAATCTTGCGATCCCTCTAAACAAGAGGGTTATGTTTCTTCAGTTGATCAACAGGCTTGACATGAAATCACGTGTCTAGACGTCACTGTTAGCTTCTCCACGGTTAACAATGCGGTCAACATGTAGGCACGAATTGAGGGAGAACTAGGCACCCTTGGCTCGGTCTTCCGTCCGTGGCCACGACCATTCCCTCGCAAGTGTTGTAACACTTCTGCGACCCATCACCTAAAATAACCTTCCCATTGATGTGAGATAGCAAAGTACCCCACCCGCACATTAACATTCTCACACACTTTAGAGGCGGGCAAAGGTGCCATGCACAGAATGCTTATAAAAAGTCCCTAAGTAAGTAAGGACAGCTAGGCGCCGTAGCGTCTTAAAGCAAAATGCTCAGAAACGTGTGGTCGGGAAAACCACCATGTCTCGCACATATGAAATCACGCCTGTGTTGCATTTAAAATCACGTTATCCTACGGTAGGATTATCGTACGGTAATGGTTATTTTCTTTTCTCTTCATCGGGCTGGGAACCGCTGCATTCGCACCAGTTCGCATGCACTGTAGACCGAGTGGTGACGTAATGACGCCATATAATCGGGATTAGGAGGGCGCACTTTTGGTAAAACCACGAGGGATCCAGGAAAAACAAGCCTTCGGGAAGACAAAAAGTTCGGGCACCCAGTAATATTTCAACGAGTAAACTAGAAGCCATACAAAACTATATTACTGTCTGTCATCAGTAAAATAGCAGTGTGCAAGACGGAGGTCAGTTAAAACCCCCAACATGTTAGAGACCCAAAGACATGTCGCAGAGACCAGTAGACCATTGGGCAAGTGCGCAGCCAAGAGAAGGAAATGTAATTTGCCGGACAAGTCCGCAATTCATATGTAAACCAAACGTCAAGTAGTTCGTATATTCAGAACGATATAAATCAACAATCCCTAGTTTGGCACAAAAACCACATGGCCATGCACCAAAGCAACGGGCATCAATGCGTACTCAGCCCCCCTTGCGTACTCACCGACCCATCGCAAGTACGCACATACTTATTTTATGGGCGTGGCGAATCCTTCAACACATCAGTGAAACATGGACCCACATGAATCTTCACAAACAACCACGTAAAAAATTTCTTAGACTATAGGAAAAAAAAGCCTAGAAATAATGCGACTCCAGGACTCCACCTGTCAGGATCACCTCACATGAAGGCCAAGGTCAAGATCAAAGGTCGCAAGACAAGTTCATGTAAGCACTTTCTAGGTCATTGACCCCTGTGTTCGGTCAGATGACACTATTCAGTATAACGTATGTTGTGGTATGATTTCACAGTCAAGGTCATGCAATTTCTAGCGAGATTCGGGAGCTTGTTACAATACAAAGTGCAATATGGGAAGTATGCATATCGATCGTTGCCCAATAACAAAATAATAATAATACAGAATGGCAAAGAGATCTTGAGATCGAGAAAATAGTGATCTCGTATTTCAATTCAGTGCAGTCATTTGTCCATGAACGATAGCCTTTTTAGATGAGCTCAGAGGATATCCGACTGGGCAAAAGTCTACTCTTACACTCGGTTTTTAGGAGTGTCACTGGCGGCAGAACTAGGGCGGGGGTGGGTGGGGGGACCGGGGCACGGTGCCCCCCTTAAATCAGAAATTTTAACACTAACCCTATGGCGTTAACTGGAAGGAAATGGGTAGAACAGTTCATGGTGCCCCCCTTAAATTCGGACGTTTCGCCTTCACTGAGGAATATCCCAAGAAACACATGATTTGGGGGGGCATTTAGCTTAACCTAACCCATAAACATTGATAAGGAAACGTTTTTATTTTTATCTGTTGACTTAATAAGGTGGTCAAAACTTTACCCCCTCATCGATAACAAAACAAATATTGTGAGATGATAGATTTGTAGACTTAAATCGTCTCGTTTGGTTAGTGTTGAAATGGGATTTCTCGGCAGATGGTCCCTTAAAACCTTTTCAGATTTTAAGTTTGGGTGTTGAGGTCGATTCATATGACCGTGAATAGTTCAATGATCTTGATCTAGCATGGCCTGACTTGTAAAAAAATATTGGCTGTCTCAAACTGATCAGGGATAAGGTAGTGTAAATAATGTTTGCTTCTGCGGTTCTTCGCTTCTGTGTCATTTGTAGAAAATTAGGAAGGGAACATTTTGCCCACAAGCAGAACGTGTGCTAGATAATATCATGATTTCTCATTGGATATATCATTTACAAATCAAATATAGCTACGTACAGTGGAGGCGACATTTTTGGAACCACGGGGATGTTGACATCATTAGCAAAAAACTTATCGCCCCCAAGAGCTGGATTACACCATTTTCACTGCGTTTACTCCAAATTTGAATATCGAAATAAATATCAAAATATGCTTGGATTCAGGCTGTTAGAAATATGAATCCAGGAGGGGCAAAGGGGCCGTGGCGCCCACCAAACCCTAAGATAGTATATTTTGCCCCCTGCCCAAAGGATCAAACTTTGACCGTTTTTTTAAAAATACTGTTTTAACTTTTTTCTCCCCAAAACGTTGGTTTAGCCCCCTCTAAAAGTTGCTCCTGGATCTGCAAATGCAGGTAGCGATGCAGGTATTAGATATAAGCTGGTGCTGATTATTTATCATCTATGTTAACACGTGCATTGACGGGGGTGGGTACCCGCGCATCCCCTCCCCTCAGGTTTTTCGGAAATAGCATAACGGCGGTGCGTAGCGCCACCGTACTTGACATACCTTTTTCTCATCATTTTTTCAACTTTTGTGAAAATTTTAGGGTCAGGTCATCCAGGTCAGGTCACCAGCACAGGTCAAGTGCCCTGACCCCAAAAGAAGTTTAAGATAACACAAGTCGGAACACAGTGAACTTATCCAATTGAAATTCATCACATAATGTTCCCGCCGAGTTCTCTAAAATATGTTCCGGTATTTTTGATATCGATGGCCTAAGGTCAGGTACGAGCCATGACCTCTCCATTGGAAATACATGGGAAAAATGGTTTTAAGTGAATAACTTAGTAACGGATGGAAATAGAGCGTTTATTTTAACTGCATTATATTTGCCTTGTCCTTGCAGTTCTAATAATATGCATTTTATATAATTTGACCTTGACCTGACCTCAGGTCAGGTCAAATCCTTTATTTGACATCGTAAGGTCATATGATATATTATTCGATTCGGCTTGCTGCGAGGATTCATACAGGTAAAATCGTTTTTCCCTATCTTAACTTGTTCAGATGTAATGACCGAAAACCTTCATTTACATGTTATCCCTATTACGGCATGTTTTGACTTCTAGTGACCTTAAATGTGACCTGACAAAAAAATGGTCCAAATATTTTCGATGGAGAAGTAGATGGGCTACCTAATGCCGTTTACCGTATTTCGCTACCTAGCGTGGTTGTTGAGATCTTAGGGGCGGGCGGGTACCCGCCCCCCTGTCAAAGCGAAGGTGGCTTAGACCCCCGTCAATGCGCGTATTAATCTGTAGATCTTATTCTAGGGTATTATCATCATTGGCGCATGAGACTGATTCTACAAGACCCCTTTTTCTCCCATACTTTGAAGTATATTTTCGAGGCAGATGAGACGAATATTTGAGATTCAATGTACGAGCTTGTTTCTTTCATGTATTTAAGGTGTATTTTAATGTATTTCAATGCCATGATCAAGGCGGAATAGCCAAAACGTAGGTATTTTAAATTGTAACTTTTGTTAAAACTAGAACCTAATACAATAATCCCATTGTAAACACCTGTTTATCACATACTTATGTTGTGAATCTGGCCATTGATGTTATTTTCACGCTCGCCTGCGTAGCTAGCTGAAAACAAGTGAGGACTCTTAGCGCTGGTTTTAACTAGCTGCAGCACTGTACATTTATATAAATGATATTCGATCAGAACTTCGACTTATGTACTCAATTATTATCCATCTCGGGGAAAAACAAAAGTATGAAGTGTTATAGTGGTTGGGACCGACCGAAGCCTCGTTCTTTCTTTCATTCAGCGTGGGTCAGGGATTTCGCTCGCTGGTGATGTCGCTGATGTGGGTCGTCTCACTCTCAGCGACATCACTTGCGGTGGGTCTTTGGTCCACAGGGTCCTTGTTCCTTGGCAGGGCTGCCAAGTCTACGGGCTATGACGGTCTGTTCTGGTGCCCTCCGGTTGTCTGTGCTGGTCTCCTCTGGTGGTCTGCGACTTGGCGGTTCTGTAATTCTGCTTTGGTGGCATTTATTTTGTTGGGATTGTGTGCAGTGATATATAAAATACATAAAAGTGAACCTGAAATCATCTGCTTGCTCAATATATCATATTGGTTGCTATGTGGCTTCCAGCAATGTCGCTGAATGCTCAGTCTGTGCAAACCTGAGTTTGTTATGACATCTGGACTTGGTGGTCCAGAACCATTTCTTTGGAAACTCGGTGACAAGCTGTCAGCCGGCCCCACAGCCCGACAGCTTTCAGCTCCCGTCTCTGTGACTGTACACCCTGAGTAGTTGCTGTCGGTCGGGACTTCGGAGACGTCGGCATGTGAGAATTCCTGCCTTAACAGAGATGGAGGGTAAGCTGGCCATATTTCCGGGCCGGGAAATACGGCCACGTGGCAGCTATTGCGGTCATGGCGGTTGTAGTGCAGGAAGCCTTTAGTCCTTGGACCAGGCATTGAATTTGGGGGAAATCGGCTCCAGAAGAAGGGAAGTCCGTATCGAGATTTTTAAAGCCAGAAATGTCTACTTTTCGTTTTAATGTGATACAATCTGGGACGATCAGCTAAACAAGGGTTATCACGCCTCAAACACGAGGATGCAAGTGCTGGAACCTTCTAACCTCTCCAGCGTAATTCTGCGTTTTTTTATATGGATTTGAAGCAGTGACATTTTCGGGATCCATGAAAAATGCACGATAATGACGGAAGAGGCATGCTTTATTTACATAAGAAAATTGATGAAGTCACAATGACGTTATAAGCATAAAATTAGGAAAATAATGGTTTTGTCGGACTTCTGTCTGCTATTTTACAAGGCTTAAAAGTTTCTGTTTAATGATCAAGGTATATTTATTTTCCTTGGACGATTTCTTTCACAAAAGTTCTAAAGTTTCTGGCTTTCCCCTGCTACCGAGCGGGCACGCAGCGCCCGCGAGGCTTCTCCTTACATATGGATACAATTCCACGTAAGAGCGGCACGGCCCGGCACGACCGTCACGCTAACGAACAGCTTATATCTCCAAAACGGTGCAGCATACCTTGACTGCGCCTTCGCTCTGAAGGTTTGAAGTCGCTCTGAAGCCTTGTCCGCCAATCTCATACCACGTTCTACTTTGGGATGTTGAAAATTTTTCTCTCTCTCTCTCTCTCTCTCTCTCTCTCTCTCTCTCTCTCTCTCTCTCTCTCTCTCTCTCTCTCTCTCCTCTCCTCTCCTCTCCTCTCCCTCCCTCCCTCCCTCCCTCCTCTCTCTCTCTCTCTCTCTCTCTCTCTCTCTCCCTCTCCCTCTCTCTCTCTCATTATGATATAGCCATTTCAATATCAATTCAATTACAGACTGAACATATAAGGAGTGTGGGGAGGGGGTACTAGCGAAGCTCGTGGCACGCGTGCTAAAGCAGTGCTGTGGATTAAGATGGGAAGGCCAATTTCACCCTCAGTCAAAACGCTCACGCACAGGGGCATGGAAAAACGTGAGCAGATGTCACCTTTACGCTGTAGTTCAGAAACTATTAATCCCACGGCGTTGAAATTTAAATGTATATTCGGGCTGATCTAAAAACAAGATAGAATTGGTTACATTTGACTATTTATCATTTACATTAGGCTATTTAGAGGATGCCATCTTTTTTCGCATATGATGACTTTTTGATTCGTCCACAGGTATAAGCTGTATGGGAAAGCTCAGCCGTACGACTGAAGTGCAAACTATATCAGGATTGCAATTTTCCAACCTTTACACAATTTACAAAGGTGTCATGCATTTTTACAGATCGCTAGATTTTTTACTCGGGACTCTGGGGACAGCTTGATCCCTGAGAACTTGACCGCAGGCTGATGACATTATCCTGTCATAGGCACTGAAAGTCAAAGTCAGTGTACTTATAAGATATATCATATATTCTATACACCTATATATATATATATATATATATATATATATACATATATGTATGTATGTTCATCTTACACGTAATTGACGTGGCATATTTCCGGCCAGGCCCTGCCAGTCCGGAAGTATAGCCTTGAAACACTTTTAAACTCAGATCACTTATCAAATTGGTGATCAACGGGGACCTGCAATCATGAGCGGATAGGATGATGTTCAATCGGTTTAATATAAGCATAATTAAGACAGCTTTCAGCTTCCCTTCGTGAATTACAAGAATGCACCGGAAGTGTAAATTTTTAGCTGAAACCTCCTGGCTATTCTACGCTCATCAGCAACAGCTCAAGTCTTACATTTCGGGTACAATTATAGCTAATGTGGCTTCGCCATCCTTACTTTTAAATCCTCAAATAAAACACTCTAAATAGCCAATTGCTGGCCAGCCCTCCTTAGGTTTTGTCTGGAGGACTGATAGGATGCGCGCCCGCAATATTAGGTCCATATGAGCGCATTCACACGCCGAACTCTACAGAACATCTATCTGGCGGGAATATTTTCCGTATTCGACGTGTTCAGACCGATTTTCCAGGCTTCTGAGGCGGTCTGGCGTGTCAACCGCCGACGACAGCTTTGCTCTCAGGTCTCACAGCGCGGCGGCGGCGGCGACGGTACCGGCACCGCCCTCTATCCCAGCGCATCGCTACCAGACAGCTGAAGACCGACAGCTCGCAGCCTGAGCAGCCCTCGTAAAACTGGACCTTGATCTTGGATTCGTATTGATTGCACGTTCGAGACTTTTAACAAAATGTGACAAAATTTGATGTTGTTACCGTTGTTATTACTGACTGGCGTACAAAATGTTCGGCTTGTATTCACTCGAACCAGACGGCTATAAACCTATCGTCGCTGACAGCGTTTCCGGAACATAGATTTTCGGCGGACCTCTATCACTCCGTCCGTCGCCGTCGCTGGCAGCCACTGGCCGTCGAAGGCGACGCGTTTCGTCGATGGAGCACCATCGATAGCGACGGTGGTGTGCGGCTGTCGCCGACTGTCGCCCCTCCCCGTCGGCGGCCGATAGCGCGGTGGAAATGCCGCGCCGTGGGAATAGGCCACCAACGGCTGTCCTGGCTCCGGCGCGGGGGAGGTGAGACACTGGCAAAAACACTGCCGGAAGGCCGCGATGAGTGGTGTTGTAGTTTTGCGCGGTGGGTGTTTTCGTCGCTGGGTGTTACGCATGGTGATGAAGACACTGGAAATGATAATTATTACGGTTATAGGGTGTTCCAGCTACTACTATCGCATGGCGTTGGAAATCGGTCTCTGATCGGAGGGCCCGCTAGAGCATAAAGTTCCACACTGCTCAGGGAACCCGCCAGGAGCTGGAGGCGGCCCGGTTGTGTGGACTGTCAGCGGGCTTTGAAAGTCGTTGCACCCTAAAAAAAGTCAGGCCTACAGTGCGCTCGTGAAATTGTTCTTACTTGGGCTATTGATAGATCCGGAAGTCTAAGCAACAGTTAACCTACCGATTAAACATCGGTGCCCACACATACACTACGCCTTATTCTGTTCTTGGATAACTACGACGGGGTGGTTGCAGTCAACAGGTTTTATTCATTTTTGTTGATGAGTAGTTTCTGAGAGATTTTTAGGTTATTTTTCAGTCGGTTTGAGTACTTAAAAGCCTAAGCCAATGCCAGAGATAGGAATCTGCCTAATTTTTGACGTACGTGTTATTTTTACCTCAGGATTTCTGTAGAACAGATGGGCATTTGAAGTAAAGATTGAAAATTTTAATTTGATTGCACAAATAAAGCAAATTGAACGATGAAACTTTGATTGAAACAATTCCATCACAGGAAGAGGTGGGGACTGCCATTTCCAGTCACCAGTTCCCTAACTTCCTTTTGGTTTGAGTTATTCGTTCCGACGCCTTCCAGTATCTACCTGTATGAAAAATTAGGTATTTTCCAATTCACATTGATTTTTTTACCTTGGTACCCACTATTTGTTTTGGTTCTGTCACTAGGCTGTTAAATAGTCAAGTGAAGAAAAAGAAATTGTTCATCAAAATGTGGTTTCCAAAGAATGAAATTTACTATCAGCTTAAAACTGTGTGTGCCCTCACTGTTTGGAAGTTTGTATGGGCCAAAATACACTTATCTGCACCATTTTTTATTCAAAACTAAAAATAAATTGTGCTTTTGAGACTATAAATCTGTCTTGAGCTGTGTTCGAGTAGCGACTGGTCCCGGCGTGGTCCCGGCATTTAAGCCGCAGTCCCGACTTGAGTCCTGCCGGGACCAGTTGAGGTCCCGACGCCGGGACTGTGGGACTGAAAAGTCCCACCTCTAGTCGGAAGCCTTGCATATTCCTTTGGTGTTTACCCCCGTTTTACCCGCATCGAGCGCCGTTGTAGCGTGTCAAGTTAATCACCTCGCTTACATGGGCTCGTTCCGTCCGTATTTTGGAGTGCGTCTACCGCGGACACGCGTCACCTGCCTCACTGACTGGCATCACAAACAGATTATCCCGGTAAGCCCGGTGCGTGTGGTGCACTCAGCGATGGACATTTGGCAGTGGACGCGCCCATTTAATGGGGCTCAACTTGTCCGTTCTTAGCTTTTCTCGTGGAGTTAATTCCACGTTCTTGGCTTGCTACGTCTTGGAAGGGCACGCTGTTCCGCATTGCGTATGTGTGCTGCGGCACAAGGGCAATTCAGGGGCACGCCTACAGTGGGCCTGTTCGATCTGTCAGCACAGCTTTGTCAGCAGGCATTCTAACCTCTCCTCCAGAAAAGAAACATCAGCGCCATAATCGCCTCTAGTTTGTGCTTCGCAAAGGAAACAAACCTTTATACCATTGAAAAATAGTAGGCTGCCACTTCGTGCAATTATTATTTTCCAGCAGCACAACAGCAGGCCGTCAGCCCGTAAAACCTCTAGAACTAGCTCCCGGAAGAGGGTACAGTCCTATGACGTGGGCGCAACGCGGCCCGCTGATTGGTGCTGACAAAACTGAGCTGACAGATCGAACGGGGCCAGTACAGCAGTGTTTAAACCCTACTCCTGTCAGGGGATTTCTGCTCACCCTTCTACTCACCCTAATTTTTCTTGAGCGGAGGTCCCTGATTTCGGAGGTCCCTTTCCCCTGATTTCTCTTGAGATTTCCCATCGCAAACTCGCGATGCGCTTCTAAAACTGCCAGTGTTTTTCCTAGACAGAATTGGACCGATTCCTTTTTTTAGAAATGTCCACCACTCCATTGAAAAGGCAACTAGGTGTGCCTCCACCGCGATCCGAACGCAACAGAAGCCATATGGTAACACTAAAGGTGGGAGATGTTAACACTAGAGGTGGGAAATGTTAACACTAGAAGTGGGAGATGTTAACAATAGCGTTGGGAGATGTTAACGCTGAAGTTGAGAGATTTTAACACTAGAGGTGGGAGATGTTAACAACGGAGGTGGGAGATGTAAACAATAAGTTGGGAGATATTAACACTAGAGGTGGGAGATGTCAACACTAGAGGTGGGATATGTTAACGCGGGAGGGGGAGATGTTAGCACTTGAGTGGGAGATATTAGCAATAGAGGTGGGAGATGTTAACGCTGGAGGGGGAGATGTTAACACTAGAGGTGGGAGTAGCGGGAAATTTTTCAGGCCCGGGCCCGGCCCGAGCTGTTTTAATCCTCGCACTTACAGGGGGCTGTTGCAACCCGCCCTAAGGCTTTTCAAGAATTGAAGACGAGCTTTTTTAAGTTAACCTTCACCCGGGTGGGGGTCTTTTAGACCCCCTCGGGTTTTTCCGAAGTGACCAAAAACGGCGGCGTGCAGCGCCGCCAAACTTGGTCTAGCTGTTCCTTCATCATTTTTACATCTTTCCTGAAAATTTTGGCTCAAGGTCATATCAGGTCAGGTCACCAGGCCAGGTGAAGTGACCTCACCTCAAAAATACTTAGGACCGCATAACTAAAAGAAGGGTTAATCGATCAAGTTGAAACTCATACCACATATTGAGCCAACCAGGAGCTACAACATTTGTTCCGGGATTTTTTATATTGGTGACCTAAGGTCATGTGCAGAGCATGACCTCCCCATTGTCAATACATGGGGAAAATCACGAAATGAGCTTTTCTTAGTAAGTATGGATAGAATCAACTTCAAACATCGGTTGCGACTTTCTCTTAGCCCATTTCTGAAGCTGTTGCCAAAATTTTTGACTTGTGACCTTTAAAAGGTCACCTTAGGTTAAATAAGCATTTTTTGGTGTTTTCCTCTATAAAATTTGAATAAACTAAGATAGAGCTTTTATTTTGTCACCAAAGTGTTTGTATAGTCACTGGAAGTCAAATGATATGCATCATGACTATACCAGGTCAAGTTGGGTCAGACCGTTGACCTGGGTCAGGTCAAATTCTTAAATTTGACCTGGCATAGCAATATCATATATCATTCGGTTCGTATTGACGAGAGGATTGCAATGGTGCATAAATTATGGCTGTATCTTGTTTGGTTTGGAAGCTACTAGCGAAAAAGTAGGCGCCCTTATGCATGGGTGGCTATGGACATTCCCAAGAATATGCCCAATATTTAGTAACCTGTAGCTCCCTAGGCTTTGACCTGACACGAAAATGAATGCCACTGGAATGAAAGCACATCTCAAGAGCTTTCGAATGGTGTTAGAAAAATGTTTCTAGCTATCATAGTTTCTGATATATATGAGGTTTTCTTAGTACACATCATATTAGCGATTTTGACCTATTTTGACCTCTGGTGACTTTGATATTGACCTAACAAGAAAATGACCGAAGTATTTTCGATATCATTTTTGAAGAGCTTTCGATTGCCGTTTTGCGGTTTTGTCTAGCTCTCTTAGTTTTCGAGATCGTGGGGGTCTTTTAGCCCCCCTCACCAGGGCGAAGGTGGCTCGTACCCGCCACCGGGGCAAGGGTTAAAGCCTTGAAAGTATTGCATAGCCTCAAGGGCATTCATTGCGCATGTTTTATTAAAAAAAACTTTCCTACCTTTCAAGGCCACGGAGCTATGACCTCAAGAGTGGAAGCATGTTGAGGTCATTTGGGTGCCTGTACCCGTTTTCACGTGAATGCTCCAGACTGTCATCGTTCTTTTGCAGCATTTTTTCATGAACTGGCCCAGAATATTTTCTTCCAGCCTTCGAGGATCACTTTTATCAGGTTAGACCTTTCACGACCTTTCTTGACCTTCAATGACCTTGGTTTGACCTTGCATGACCTCAGTGATAACTCTGCGTCGAATAATGACTACATATGCGTGTTTCGATTCGGTATTTTGAAATGATATGAACACCGAATTAGTTGACTTGTGTCCGATACGGACTTGACTTTTTCGAGCTGTGGGCTTATTTGACCTTGAAAGGGGTGTAAAATATAACAGATGAAGAAGCAAGCACTTACTGGGCGTAAATGATGCAGAATGGCTTATGAATAGTCTATTTGAATGATATGGACGCTAAACTAGTTGATTTGCATACTTTAATGGACTTGACCTTTTTCGAAATTTGACCTTATTTGACCTTGAAGGCGGTGTAAGCAATAACAAATGATGAAGCAGGCACTTGGCATAAATTATGCAAAATTTCTTACGAATAGTCAATTTGCAGCATGAGAAAGATGCTGAACAAGCCGTTTTTCCTCTAATACAGACTTGACCTTTTTCGACCTTTGACCTAATTTGACCTTGTAGGAGGTTTTAGCAGTGAGATATGGTTAGACAGGCACTATATTTGCGTAAATGATGCAGAATGGCTTATGAATAGTCCATTTAAATGATGTGGATACTGAATTAGTTGACTTGCTTCCAATATGGAGTTGACTTTTGTACCTACTCCTTGAGGTCAAACAGGTCATTGACCTTACCGGAAAGTTTACCTGATGACCCAAAATTTTGATGAAAAAAACCTTTGACGTTGTTTAAAGTGCTAAATTGCAACTCAGCGTCCAAAATTACCCCTTCTGAAACTGAAAATTAGACATATTGGGCAATTTCGAGTTTTACCGGTCAGTGACCTTTGACATTTGACCTCACCTCCTGCACTACCTAGATGGGTCACATAGGTGTATAGCACATGAGTCGACGCGAGAATTTTAGTTCCTCAATCTAATGACCATACAAATGTGATTTGTTACCCAAATTCCGGTCAATAGCAGCCAAAATGGCAACAAATGGGCCTCAACAGGGCGAAAATTCAGGTCATTGACCCGACCTGGAAGGTGAGCTTACGACTTAAGGTCACAAAAATGGTATCAATCGCGAGTACCTGTGACGACCAACACGCTGGTGTTTACCGCGGAGCTCAACGTCAATTAGGGGCCACTTGCGAGGGGGTCGCAACCCCCCCCCCTGTACGGGTGAAGGTGGCGAGAACCTGAGTACGTGCAAGGGTTAAGAGATCGTTACAAGTCCGACCTTTGAAAAACATAATGCAACGCTGATTATGCAACATGATGACGCACCAACTGCCAAGGTTATACAACGCTGGCCAACTCTACTCTGTTGAGTGGGTTCTTGGGGATCAGGTTGTACCGATGAGTGGGAGGAGAGATGAGCTCTGTGTGTGACTGACCAGCGCCAATATGGCGGGTGTAGTACAGCTAAGAAGCTTGCAGAATTTAATTACGGTATCTCAGGATCATTGAATATATTCTAGCGGAAATGACATACATTAAAGCAGGTGAATCACAATCTTAATCTAGCTTCTACCCACAAAATTCCGTTTCTCACTGTACAAATATTTGCTTTTTTAACGAAAGTAAATTGGGGACTAGTGTCTCGTCAAACTCGAGATCTCTGACCCCGCTGGAAAAAAAGTTACATCAAGGAAACACTAAGTACTCCTGTTGACATATGATCTCCCTGCTCTGTGTCTCACCACAGAGAGTTTCAGCGCTGGACCCATTCATCTATGGTCTTGCCAAAGCTTTCTTCCCTAGCAAGTTTATCCGACTGGTAGATTGGGCTTCGCAAGGACCTGCCAAGTGGAAAAATGGCGTCCCCTTAGATAATTATTCTTGGTGAAGAGCAACCAGAAGCTGCTGGAGGCCAGATCTGGGGAATGAGGTCAGTGCTGTGTTGTAATAGGGCCATCGTGTTTTTGCACGGGAGCTCTACTACAACGGCGACACGGTGCGAAGGGGCGTTGCCATAATGAAAGATTAACCCTTTTCACCCTTGTGAAAACAGCAAATGGCTATAGAAGGGGGAATATGGTTGAGGAGAAAATCCCTGTAGGACTGCCCATCACAGTCACCTTGTTGGAAAAGGAAAGGCAATGATTAGACTTTCCAACCCATTTCTTTCTAGTCAACGCCATAGGGTTAGTCTTAAATTTCATCATTTAAGGGGGAGGGAGTGGGTACGGTGGCATCCCTACAAAACCTTCCCTCACCTATGGCTGGCACGTGAGGCATCTCGGGGAGAGGGGGCATGCTTCCACTAAGCTTATTTATTGCATGGTGTGTGAGTTGAGGAAAAAACAGTTCCCATCCATAAATCGGTCTGGGTGAAACCAAGGAGTAAAACTTTTGAAAAGGGAGGCGGTCACACCGGACAAATCACGAAAACAACGTTTTCGTAAGAAAATTGGCTAAAATGTTCGCTTTAGTTGGTTATGGCCCTTGCCCCTCCCCTGGATTCCCTATGCTTCCAATCCTCTGTAACTGTTTGTTGCTCCCCTTTCTGTCGGCACCAATTCGGGTGATCTGCGGATATCCCATCCAGTTTGGAAAATTATGATTGGGAAAACATTGATGCTGCCCAAATCAAAAGAGCTAAGGGTGATAAAATTTGATTGAAAGACGATAGGTCTGCCTAAAATGTGAGTCAAAAGGTACATACCTACGTGCACTAGCTTCGCACGTTAAAACTTAAAAGTAGCGGACCTCCGGCTCTAACTGTTTGACTCCACCCTTGCATATAGGGTTAAAATGGTATCGGAAATTATAGATCAGAAAAAGAAGTCACCTAAAATAGAAAAAGCCATCCCAAGTTTCCATACTTGATTTGAGGCGTTAGACAGAAGTGTCCCTGCGCCAATTAGGTGGAAACATGGAGTCATCATTTTGAAGGCCAAGGCCTACACATAGCCTCGAGCTTGGTCATACATAAATAACCACAGCTTTTTATCGGCTTTTCCTGACAGCCCTTTTAGCAGCCATTCGTCAGAATACTTGTCTGGCAAGCCTCATCTGTTAGCACATTTGTTGTTGCCTCTCTGAATAGCTGCATGCCCAGGATCTAGTCACTGGGATGTTCGGAATAACGGATAAAAAAGGCAATCAGATATGCGATGACAAGCTGTGAAGGGAGAAACAAACCAAAGTGCACTTCCTTTTGGAGAGACTTGATATTACTCAGTGCACATTTGAAGTGTATAAAATTCTGAAATCTGACCCGAGCCGAATGTACCGTGTCTCAATTTCGGCCGGGTTCTCTGCTTTCTTACTGGCTACAATGGTAGGGAATTATGATTTTTAATTTGGAAATCATCAATACTTGTTTAGGGAGAGTAAACTTAACGGGACTGAGGTATGTGTTTTGGGGAGAGGGGGAGGGGGGTGCCTGGACCGGCAGGTACAAGACTGAGGTATGTGTGTGTAGGGGGAGGTGCCGGGGCTGGAAGATACGAGGCTGAGGTATGTGTGTGTGGGGGGGAGGTGCCCGGGCTGGAAGATGCGAGGCTGAGGTATGTGTGTGTGGGGGGAGGTGCCCGGGCTGGAAGATACGAGGCTGAGGTATGTGTTTGTGGGGGGAGGTGCCCGGGCTGGAAGATGCAGGCTGAGGATGTGTGTGGGGGGAGGTGCCCGGGCTGGAAGATCGAGGCTGAGGTAGTGTGTGTGGGGAGGTGCCCAGGCTGGAAAAGGCTGAGGTATGTGTGTGTGGGTCCCGGGCTGGAAGATACAAAACTGAGGTATGCGTGTGTGGGTGGAGGTGCCCGGCTGGAAGATACAGGCTGAGGAGTGTGTGTGTATGGGGGGCCCGGGCTGGAAGATACGAGGCTGAGGTATGTGTTTGTGGGGGAGGTGCCCGGGCGGGAAGATACGAGGCTGAGGTATGTGTGTGTGTATGGGGGTGCCCGGCTGGAAGATACGAGGCTGAGGTATGGTGTGTGGGGGAGGTGCCCGGGCGGAAGATACGAGGCTGAGGTATGTGTGTGTGTATGGGGGGTGCCCGGGCTGGAAGATACGAGGCTGAGGTATGTGTTTGTGGGGGGAGGTGCCCGGGCTGGAAGATACGAGGCTGAGGTATGTGTGTGTGGGGGAGGTGCCCGGGCTGGAAGATACGAGGCTGAGGTATGTGTGTGTGGGGGAGGTGCCCGGGCTGGAAGATACGAGGCTGAGGTATGTGTGTGTGTGTGGGGGGTGGGGTGCCCGGACCGGCAAGTACAATGCCGAGATGTGTGTGTGTAGGGAGGGGCTCCGGGCTGCCAAATACAAGACTGAGGTGTGTGTTTGTGTGGGGGGAGGCTCCAGACCTGCATTTTGATGAGAGGGACATCATGGTATTACCGTGCTACCATTGCTGATGAGAACGTGTGATGCTGATGTTTTGCTTTGGCAGACAAATCATTTATGCGGTAGATGGTACCATTTTTTTGCGTTATGCGGAAAATTACCCCCAAGATAAATACAACCAGGAATCAGGGCCGTCTTAATAACCACATATTTCCCAGGCCCCTTGTTTTTATGTCGTTTTTTACTGCAGCACGCCTCATGGGATGCTCGGAGGGCCGTCAGACTCGCAAACGCCGTCTATCACAACCAATCTGCCGCGTCGAGGCTCCCAGCTTCGTATCGAGCCGTAATGCAGGCAAAAGACAGATTGCCTGTATTACTCCCCAGGCCTTGTCTTTGATGTTTCTGTGTTCCAGTGGAGCCAGGCAACGCATCGCTGGACCGCTGGGCCTTAATTTGAAATATTGTGGCTTACGTAAGCATTTATTTCAGTTTGTAGTTGTCTTCTGGATTAGCAGTATTGTTTTAGTGACTAAACAGTGAACAAACCGGTTCTCATATATATTGTCATTGGTGTTCACCTCCAGACTGTAGGTATCCAGATTTAAAGGGAATACGAAACTTGAGCTGGGTTTGGACCGAAATTTTGGTTTTGCAGAAACCCTTAGGTTTCATGTTTTCTTCAAAAGTCGTAATTTGTGGAGAAGAAAATATGTTTCCAGAATTGAAATCCTCCCGCCCCCGTGGCTAGAACAAACCGTATGGTTCTGGGGGAAGGGCTACGGCGTGATTTGCCTGGCTGTTACCCCAATGAAACTGCCATTGTGAAGGCACCAAATTCCACAAACGGCAATTTTCCCAACGGAAGCCCGTCAGTCGGGAATGAAATACAAACGCAATTTGTATGCAGTCTTAGCCTAAAGCCTAGCCTTTTAACCACCGTCTTATCCCAGCATTGTTAAGGTATCCCCATTTCTGTAAATAACAACAGCCCGGCAAAGCCATTCTTGAAAAGAGTATGTCGCAGTGAGTACGGCCGTCGATTACTGCCTTCATGCTTGTTTGTGCAGTGCTGGGATGTCAGCAGGGGCCGGCCATTGTTCTGAGTATTCACATCTTCTACTGTGACATCCCGGGAACTGATCAGAAGCATGGCATTTACATCGTCGCTGAGTGTTATATAATACCTGGAAGCTGTATGTCTAGACACATATTTTCAGGAAACTGTACAGTCTACCATGGATGATATTTTAGTTGATGAACATGATCTTCCGGTGGTGCGTTAACGGTTACCCAGGGGCGGACGCAGAACCGAGTTTCAGAGGGCCAAACCCATGTCAGCCTCTCCTCCTGGGGGAGGCGAATATTTTTTTGCTCTACAGACCTAGTGTAAACACCTTTTTCACAAATTTCCCAGCGTTGGGGGAGGGGCAAAAGATAGTTTGCCCCCTCCAGCGCTTTAGGGGGGCATGGCCGGAATGCCCCCCGTGCGTCCGCCAATGCGGTAACCTACCCATAAAGTGCATTGATAAAAAATACCGGTATGCAGTTATTGTATAAGCAGGGCTTACTGTTGTATGCTTTGAGTGCGGATATAGAATAGAGTAGATGCGGGCTAGTAATAATTGTAATGTTTCGTAGAAGTGAACTTGGTATTATTAATGTTGAATTATTTAATAATGCAGTTTGTATTCGTTTCGGAATAAGCTGAGTGAATTTTAGAATTTGCGGTGATGTTCGGAGTGCAGCCAATCAGAGTGTGCCAACTCGGGGTTCCGCTCTTTCTCACACGGTGACTGTTTGAAGAGGCTTGGCCGCGCCATTTCTGATCTGATCTTCACGCGTATATCATTTCAAATAAGGCGTCTGCGTTGAACGGTAATGTATAAGTCGGTATTGTTAAAGCTGGAGATTGTCGATGCTGTCTTTTAGCTCAGCTGTGTTTAAAGGGAATGTGGCACCTTCATAATGTGATTTTAACTGAGATAGCCAAGTTGTAAAGCAAGTCGGAAAACCCGGTATTCCATATATCATTTGTCTTGGAACTCGATATTTCCGTAGAAAAAGCTAAAACCTAACTGACACCAACCCCTCATCAACCCCTCGCCGGGCGGCCATTGTTGTGAGGTGCTGGTGTGACGACATATGCTGACGTCATGATGAGCATTATCCAATCGAAGCCCTTGAACCATTTCAAGTATGGTAGCTTTTTCCAGATCATGACATCATCCACAGACAGATATTTATTTCTTTTCCTAGAGTAGTATTTTAAAAACAAAATATTGAGCTTATTGAACATTTTTCAGAGAAATCATGAGTGGTTGCATTATTTTTGGCTAAAAGTACGCCTAATTTCACTAAATTCCAGGATTCGACCAAGGTGCCACATTCCCTTTAACTTTTTAATATTTGGAGTTGCTACTTCATTCTGTTTTGTCGCCATTGCGCCAGTCATGTTGGTGGTTATTGTCGAATGGGTTTTCACTTGTTTTTTAATTTCACTATAGGTTTGGAGGCTGTGCTGATAGAGGAAGTCAGGTTGAAATTTATTAGTAACGGTTTTGCGGATTTAAGCTTGGAATTAAAAATAGGATAAGTGTGACGCAATGACATAATCGCAGGACGTTGCTGATGGAGCGGATGGTGGAGATGATGGTGTAGAGGATGGTGGAGCAGATGGTGTAGAGGATGGTGGAGAGAATGCTGGGGAGGATGGCGGAGCGCATGTTGATGCTGCTTGTGCTTCATGTACGACCTACAATACAAATGGTAGCTTACAATTGTACATAGTTGACTTTATTGCTCAGCATGAGACACTAAGGTGGCTGGCAACTGACTGATGAGAGGGTGACATGAGCGGGGCGGCCGTCCCTGCGCTTTGCGGGACGTTAAACTTTGGATTCTAAAATAACCCTTCATTGTGAGAGTTGCTCGTTCGGGTGGTGGGGTCGGGTTCTCAGTGACAAGTCCCTTGATGACTTGAGTGAGACTCCAGTAACCGAAGTGGGAACAACCTGGAAAAAAACTAATAAAAAGTCAGGAATATGCTAAACGTGGACCAGGACCTTAAAGGGAAAGTCGAATTTCTTGTTTTCGGGTTCAAGGTCACTGACTTATGACGTCACAGTATGGTAAACACGCTATAATGCACAATATAAGTAACGCTGTAGCAACCGCTGGGTGGGAAATTAGGATTAACATTTACCCACTATCTTTGAACTTGACCTTTACATTAAGTTACCTTAACTATGACGTCATAGCATAAAATACGTCAAACTGGGTAACGCCATTTTACATTTGACCGGAAGCACCGGGGCCAATGACCTCAAAAGGGCTGGTATGACCTTGGCGTGGAATTTTGACCTTGACCATGACCTTTACGTAAGGTTACCCTGACATATAATCCCGCTTATATGATTCTATGACGCCACCATTCGGTCTCCAACGCAAGTGAACTGGTCCAAACGCGCGATTTAGCGATCTCAAAATATAGGTCTGTTTTTGACCCGGTGACCTGTGACAATCTCAGATAGGTCAAGGGAAAATATCGCCCCTGCCATCCGTGAAAATGATGGCCAAAAATGCGTTTCTGAGGAATCTGACCATTTGCAATAATTTTTGTGACTTTTAGATCATAAGAGAGCTTTTCCCCATGCTTTTTCTATTAGAGAGGTCACCTCGTGACCTGACCTCAGGTCACGAAATCGAAAAATTCCGGATATATATTTTGCAGACTCTGGAGGGGTTATCAATTGCAGAAAGATTCGAATTGATCGGCTGAGAAATGTAGCTATGATACTGCTCAAAATTTGGTGTGAGGTGACCTTGGTTGACCTCACCTGGTGATCTGACCTAGTGTGTGACTTGGGGTAAAAAATTTCAGTGATGGTGGTAAAATAATGGGGTAAGAGGTAGATCCATCAACCGCAGTGCTGCGCTTCGTCGTTTTTTTCTGAAAAAAAAACTTTAGGGGGCATCGATGGACCCCCGGTGGGGCGAGGGTTAAGTTGCACTTGCGCCTCCCAAACACACAACAATCCAAGAAACTCCAACACATGGGCCGGAGTCTTCTGGGACCATTCTTAGCAGTGACCGGTTTTAGTTTGTTAAGAGTTCGATACCACTTAGTCGAAATAGACCAGCCTGCTCAGTGCGTCGCGGAGACTCGGGGCACTTAACGGACGGATCTGCGACATTTGCAAGCCTCATTTATTCATCAGGTTAGTGTATAATCGGCTAAGTGCCGCATCATCCGACTGTTGACTGGAATGATTCCTCATGCATTCGCTAGCACTAAGCTCAAGCAATCCACTTAGGACAGGGCACACCGTTTGATTATTTGATGGTTACGGGCTCATGTGCCGGCACGCGCGCCGCCGCGGTTCTGGGAACAAATGGTTATCCGGCCTCATTTGGAGCTAATTAAAACGTGGCCATGTCTTCACTAAACATCTATGCCACGCGTCGACATAGCTATGTTAATAGCCAACAGTTTGAAACCGCGACATTTGGTAAGTCAGCCCTTTGGCCACGGTGTAGAATCAAAGAAATAACTGTTTCTTTGGACATAAAGCAAGGTTTGATAACTGGTGTTCGCACAAATGAACATCTAAAGGGTTTCAAAAGTTGACCTTTTGAGGATTGGTTTGAAAAATAAGTATTTTCTATGGCTGTGCTGACATAATTTTACTTGTGTTTTATATTGGTTTGATTTTTTCTGGTAACCTAAAAAATATTTAGACTCCTAAGTGGTTTCCGACCATAAATATTTTGTGTAAATCTACGCCAGAAATAAGATGCAAAAGTGTTGGATTATAGCTTGAGCCTTGTATGTTATAAAGGTCGTCACATCACCGCGAAACATATCCAGGGCCTCATATCAGTGACAGGGCTAGGGGGCTCGAGCCTCCCCTGCTTCGGAACAGTCTCTAGCTATGCATTAACTATAGGCACTGGAGGGGGCTTGACCCCCCCGTGTATCTGCCACTGACATCGCCTATGTTAGGTTGCCGGGAAAAATCCCGGTCCTGCCAGAATATCGTGGGTCTCAGTGATATCTCTATTTAGCAGAAGATCCTCATCTTCTCAGGCTGAAGGCGGGGCTGGGAAGTGTTAGTTCACCATTATAAACGCTGACAGATTTCAGTAAATCAAGAGCCGCTGCATACCAGATAAATAATAGAAAAGGTGTTTCCTTCCGGCACAACGTAATTGGTTTTGCCACACGTGACGACAGTAGCAACTCCAGGACAACATTTCCGGGGGTTGGGCTTGGAGGCTCGAGCCCCTCCCGACATTGCTTCGGTACAGCCTCCGGCTATGTATTACGTATAGGCACTCTGGCATTTCAGGGGCGTAAGCCCCACTAGTTATTGTATCCACCACAGCTTTGGGCACACCCAAAACTCGAGGTTCTGCTGGAGGAAATTGTTTGCGCTGGCGTCGTTTGCTGTAATATTTTTTTATGAACACAAATCATGATATGCTGGAGGAAATTTCCCAGCCATAGGATTATTATGCGCCCCTATCTTTCTATAGCCGGTTCGCCATTGTCCTGCGTGCCGAAAATCGGATGCGAGGGCTATTTGAATATACGGCAATATAATCGCTTTATTCACAGCGACTTTCCGCTCTCGGTGTCGTTATGATCACCGAGACGCGTTAGCACTGCCCGCACTACCCACACTGTCTGCAAAGCAGTCGTTGGGGGTGTCAAGTGGTCCAAAATAGTGTCCTGCGTAGGATATTCTTGCTATTAACTCGCAAGTGGTCAGTTTTAAGCTCTGAATATCAACACGTGGATACGCTAGGCGGGGATTTTAATGTGACGGTGATTTGAAATCAGTCCTGTGAATTCTGTCCAGTGCGTGACTACGCCTTAGGTGCAGGGATCTATCGATCAGGTGACAGTGGAGGCCCATTCTCACCTGGTAGAGCCTGAGACACAATCTGACAATATTGGTGTCATCAGACAATCTCCGCACACGCGTTTGTAGCGCGGGTGGGCAGAAATATTGACACATATTGTCCAGATTCTGCCAGTGTACGTGAGCCTTTATTATTGCCTGCGACTGGGGAGGACGCGCGGGGCGCACCGAAACATCCTGCGGAAACGCCGCGGGCGAGCCCGTAAAACTCCCGGGCAGGGAAACTCGGAATCGGGCTCCACTCCAGGTACTGTTTCCGCTTTTCATCGCCCATAACGGTCCCTGAGTGTTACCGGGGATCTTATGTCGATATCTCTGCATCCTCTTCTGATTTGGTAGAGTCAAACCTGAGCGTGGATGTATATTATTGAGGTCTCCATAAATGGCTTTTCAGCCCTAAATCACAAGCCCACAGCACACAGGAGTAAACGCTTTCGTAAACCAGACAATACTTTACACAATAACCGTTGTAGATAGCAATATATAAAGAAATGCATTTAATTTTAAAGTTCATTTGTAGCCTATCCTCTTTCCTAAATGCCTATTATACATATATTTAACTTTCTCTCATCCCACTGTTCCATGCTTCTACCCCCTGAAGCGAAAATTGTGTTTGGCTTGTTCCGTTCGCGCCCTTGGGAGTTCTGGCATATCGCGGTAAGTCCCGCGTGTGCTCCGACTAGAGATTTCGGAGCGACGCGAAACTGACCGCGACAGTACACTTCCAGAGTCGTCGGAGAGCAGTCTTTTAATAATTTGTATGTCTCGTTTCTTTAACAAATCGGAAAGCGTCGGTAGCCCAGGGATTTCAGGGCTGGGGTCACGTGCTCGCGCCTGCCCAGTCCCTTTACGATGCGTGCGCCAAAATTAAAATTTTGTGGATGCGATGTTTTTGAGTGGCATTGGAACCTCCCCATACAGTAAATATGTGTATTTGGGAACACAAGGACCTGAACTAGAGCGTAACACGCAGTGGATCTGTTTTCAATCAATCAGATTTGGAATAGCGTTTTTCCGTTCGGTTTTTAGAAGAGCCGTGCTCAAGAAGAAAGCTGAAACACTATGGTTTAGGGAAATACACTGGACTCTGCAAGGCACGGTAGCGCACGAGGCTTTTGTACTTGGAAAGGTGAAAAACTTCGACAGCGACCAGAACTGTTTTCCTAAACAACGACCACTATAATGCCGCTGTCCATCTTTGTTCAGCAACAATGGGCCTATTGCGCAGGCAGCCAGAGCTGATTGTAGGCATAGAGCCCGCTCTAAAGCCGTTTAAATTAGGTGCTTTTGTAAAACAAAGCATCTGATGCCGTAAGTACCACGAGTGCATTGTTTGTCAGATACAGACGCGGGGAGGCTGCAGGCACAGAGTCGACGACTCTGTGTAAACATACGCCGCTGTACCGCACGCTATTTAAGTTGGCGATATTTGCTCTGGAGCCGGATTGATTTCTATTGGATGTGTTGGTCTTGTTTAGACCTGAATGTTGAATAAGGCGTGTTGAAGAGACTAGAGAGGAAGATTTCGTAGCTCACAGGCTTGCTGTGAATGCACCGGGTGAGAGATAGTTAGTGTATAAACATAGGTCACAGGTAGCTCAGCGATGTTATTGCCTCTCCTTTCCGACCAGATGACATGGATTTCCGTGGGTTCAAAGCAAATAGTGGGAGTTGCCTTCTCCGTCCTGGCTGGCCACGTAAGGCCCTTGAGAAGGCTCCTACAGGGCCCGTTCAGCAGGACTGCCCGCAATTGGCAAGGTGAGTGGTATAAGTAAAAACAATAAATATGATGCACAGTGCGGGGGGAGGGGTAACTTTTGCCATGACGTTACAGAACAAATTGGCTGCTACAGTATATGAATCTGTTGATTTCGAATTTTGCATCGCTGTCTATGTCATTAAATTTTTAGTTCGCGCTGAAAATTTCAAATTTTCGGAAAACAGAAAAAAACTTTTCTAAGCCTTAAGGGCGGACCCGTCAAGATGAATAGTCAAAACGGACATCAGGCTGCTAAAACAGCTTTTCAGCCCCATTTGTTCTTAAGCTGTGAGGTCCCAAGTTTTCCATTTTCGAATCCTAGCCATTCAAAAACCAAGATTCCGAGCCTACGGGTGGCATACTGTGTTGCCAGCAGATATGGTCTACGCTACGCTACGTAACATAATTACGCTGCAGTTCGTTTCAGTCCAAAACTACGCTACGGAATTACGCTACTATAGCTTTCATCGGCTACAGTATGAGGACATTTTACCTACAACTACGGTACAAAATATATTGTACTACGACATCAAGGGTCTGGTCATGGGAAGTAAGCATAAAAGCTACATTAGAGCTATCGACATCTCTGGTGGGTAATAAGACGCTGTTTTCCTTCCAATTCTGCTCATAGCTCAGTCTCGTTGTTCCAGGATCTTGGAGGAGAAAGAACTTGGCTGCTTTTAGCTCAGATTATATTTACGAGCGAACAGTGTGTGTGGAGAAAGGGTGACACTTTTTCAGCATTTGAGAGGCTGGGACCCCTTCGACTCCCTGGATGACCTCGGTCCTCAACTTACAAATGACAGCAAATTAATATAGTTAAATGCACCATTTGCGGCAGCCTACGGGATAATATTTTCTCGACCTAGGATTGGGTTTCAGAAGAAAAAACTGCAACAGAATCAAAGCCGTCAACTGCTTGTGCTTAACTCCACTTCAAAATGATGTCGAGCTTAGCTGTAATCAACCTAAGCAAAAATTTGAGATGATGGCACCCGTTACTTCATGCACGGCACAGCATCGTATCATTCGATACCTTGGAGTGCCTTTATTGATATTCACCTTGTGAAGCAAAACTAAAACGCAAATACTCTCCCTTCAGCCACCGTAGCAATAATTGTAACAATAATCAGGCAACTGTGAAAAACTGCAATGGAAGCTGTGCAATGTCTTGTATACATGCGTCAGAAACTGTAAACAAGCATCTGGTATCCCCGCTCATCTTTCGTTTCTTTGCCTTTCCTTCATATGGAATTGTACTGCAATAGAGAGCTGAAGAAAAAGATTGCGCTTAACGTTGGTTGTTGTAAACGGCATGATTAATTTGATTATCTGCGCACTGAGTAAAACCGTTCAGCCTTTCGTCAAAGTCAATATGAAGAAAAATCAGAAAGGACCATGGCTAGAGCCCACGTGACGTAAAACGAAGAACCAGCTGACCGTCATGAAATCCATAACGGCTGCGATCAGTGGCGGACCCAGGACTTCATTGGGGGGAGGTCGTACTCCCCTCGTCATTGCCTCGGAACAGTCTTTGGCTGTATATTAACTATAAGCACACGGAAATTTCGGGGCTTGAAGCCCCTAGCCCCCCTTGTGTCTGCAACTTGCTGCGATGACTCTTTGAGGCAATTGCGGCGCCCTAAAGACCATGAGCGGTGCTTTAGAGGCGGATAGATGAGATGAGAATAGGGTGTCCTTTGTATCGTTTTTTCTGTTGTGATAAATTTGCCATCTAATTGAGAGTAAATGTGGATGCTGCTGCTGAAAATTAGGATTCCAGTTCTTTCCTATGTTATATGCATTTTCCTAGACCAACATTCTTTTGATGATATTTCTGGAAGGTATCCGGACTGTAGCAAATAGATCAACAAAATGTGAAAATTTAAGGCTAATGTACAGGACTGATATATTTTCAGATCTCGTTCTGCCGTTGTAGATATACTGAGGCAAGGTTTAATTTTGGAATGTGTCACTGCTTTCTGCGCTATCCTTCAAACCCGTTTCAGCTCACCCGTCTCAGTGTATTCAGCTCACCCGCCGCAGTGTAGTTTCTGCCAGCACATCATTGTTTAGAAAATTGCAATGCCAGGAAGAACGTCTGATTTAGTGCGCTGAATTTTATCAATATATGTCTTGTTGGCGCGTGCATTCTAAAACTGCATAAATAGTGTGCTCAGACTTTTTAAATGTGATGCAAGTCATTGTAGAAGTCGGCACAAATCATAAACGACCTGTATTTACCTACCTTAAAGTCAGTATTGCATTTCATGCCCTATGCTTTTACCTCTTTGAGGATGATTATCTGCTGAGTTTTTGATGATATTTGAATCTTCTTCATGCTGCTTGCACCTTTTTAGCATGATAATTGGACGTAAATAAAGGTTTTCTAGGCTTAAAACGCGCACTGGAGGGGGCCTCGGAGGCCCCTCCCACCTGTATTTCCAAGGTGGCCGGAGAACCGCTCGTAGCCAAAAACGATCCTTGGCCACTTTTAACAAAAGTTAATAGCGCGTTGATGGGTGAAATAATTTTGAAAATCAGTTGAAACTTTTTTGACTTATAGGCCTTCAAAGTCAGACCTGCATTTTGGGATCGCCGTAATTGCGCGGTCGGACCAGTTCACTTGCATTGGAGACCGAGTGGGGACGTCATAACGTCATATAACTGGGGTGATATATCAAGGTCGCCTCAGATAAAGGTTAAGGTCAAGGTCAGATGTCACAGGTCAAAGTTATATCAGCACTTCCAAGGTCACTGACCTCAGTGCTTCCGGTCAAATGGTGTTACCCGGTCTGGCGTATATTATGCTATGACGTCATAGTTAAGGTACCTCAATGCAAAGGTTAAGATTAACGGTCAAAGTCGAAGGTCATTGGAGAAAGGTCAATCTTCATTTCCCGCCAAACAGTTGCTATAGTGCTAGTCATATTGTACATTCTAAGTAGTATACCATATTGTGACCTTATAGGTCAATGACCTTGAATGACCTTGACCCCAAAAATGTCGGGAAGGTTCTTTTCGACCTTCCCTCTATGATCCTGGTCCGCCTTTAGATTATTCCCGCCTTTTCCCCGCATAATCACGGCGTTTTCCACTCGGTCCCCAGCATGGCCAAAATTTGACCTTTATGACCTTGTTTGATCTTGAAGATATTGACCTAGGTCAATAGAAATTAGTCATGATGTAGTTCCCCATAGCCTCCACCCACCTCCCAAACGGCGTTTTTCTATGCCTCTTAGTTTCCGAAACCTTAGGCCTACCAGGTCTCCCTCCAGTGCACGTCAGTGCCAGACCCCCCCCAGTGCGGGCTTTAATGGTCTGAATAGTTATATATTTGCCTTATATAGCCCTCTCATACTTGTTCATGCTACCTGATCTTTCATGGGCCTATTGAGGCATTTTTTACGATAGCCTGGCTTGCAACGGGGTTCCGAAAACAGCGTCGAGCCGGGTCCGTACCTTTTCCTCGTGCAGCGCGGACCAATGCACCGCGCGCTACCGTATTGGATGTATTCAGTCAGTGCTCGAACAGTGCTCTCTAGGAGGGTTATTAGATAGTTATGTGTCACAAACGGCCCCTCTGTCATGATAGTCCACCGGTTACCGCCGGGCCGTACGCATTTGCTCTCTACACAGCAGATAACCGCGTACATGCTCCGAAGTCCAGTGAACTCGGCAACGGTTCGCCTGTATCGGAGAGCGGGCTTTAATAGTGAAGACGATAATCAAGGCGATTGGGAAAAATAACGGCTGAGGATTTCTGAAAACGTAGTTATATGTAAATACCACGTACAGAGCTTCCGACACTTCCATTTTCAACCGAAAATTTAAGCTGAGTTTATCGTAATGCACGTGAACGTGCCTCCACCAATCAGCGGCTAGCAACCATCAGTCGCCGCATGCCCGCGGGGCACAGAGGTGACAGGGGTCACGGTCGCCGGGCGTCGGTGCGTCCGGCGCCGAGCTCAGGCGTTGGTGGGGACGGGTAGCGAGGCGGACAATAATACGGGTGGGGACGGGTAGCGAGGCGGACTATAATACGGGTGGGGACGGGTAGCGAGGCGGACTATTATACGGATGAGGACGGTTAGCGAGGCGGACTATAATACGGGTGGGGACATCTTGGGTGGGTACGGGTAGCAAGGCGGACTATAACATGGGTGGGGACGGATAGCGAGGCGGAATATAAAACGAGAGGGAACGGTTAGCGAGGCGGACAATAATACGGGTGGGGACGGGTAGCGAGGCGGACTATAATACGGGTGGGGACGGGTAGCGAGGCGGACTATTATACGGATGAGGACGGTTAGCGAGGCGGACTATAATACGGGTGGGGACATCTTGGGTGGGTACGGGTAGCAAGGCGGACTATAATATGGGTGGGGACGGATAGCGAGGCGGAATATAATACGAGTGGGGACGGGTAGCGAGGCGGACTATAATACGGGCGGGGACGGATAGCGAGGCGGACTATAATACGAGTGGGGACGGGTAGCGAGGCGGACTATAATACGTTAGTGGGGACGGGTAGCGAGGTGGACTATAATACGAGTGGGGACGGGTAGCGAGGCGGACTATAATACGGGTGGGGATGGGTAGCGAGGCGGACTACAATACGGGTGGGGACATCTTGGGTGGGGACAGGTAGCGAGGCGGACTATAATACATTGGTGGAGACATCTTGGGTGGGGACGGGTAGCGAGGCGGACTATAATACGAGTGGGGACGGGTAGCGAGGCGGACTATAATACGGGTGGGGACATCTTGGGTGGGGACGGGTAGCGAGGCGGATTATAATACGTTGGTGGGGACATCTTGGGTGGGGACGGCTAGCGAGGCGGACTATAATACGAGTGGGGACGGGTAGCGAGGCGGACTATAATACGGGTGGGGATGGGTAGCGAGGCGGACTATAATACGTTGGTGGGGACATCTTGGGTGAGGACGGGTAGCGAGGCGGACTATAATACGTTGGTGGGGACATCTTGGGTGGGGACGGGTAGCGAGGCGGATTATAATACGTTGGTGGGGACATCTTGGGTGGGGACGGCTAGCGAGGCGGACTATAATACGTTGGTGGGGACATCTTGGGTGGGGACGGGTAGCGAGGCGGACTATAATACGTTAGTGGGGACATCTTGGGTGGGGACGGCTAGCGAGGCGGACTATAATACGTTAGTGGGGACATCGTGGGTGGGGACGGCTAGCGAGGCGGACTATAATACGTTGGTGGGGACATCTTGGGTGGGGACGGGTAGCGAGGCGGACTATAATACGTTAGTGGGGACATCTTGGGTGGGGACGGGTAGCGAGGCGGACTATAATACGTTAGTGGGGACATCTTGGGTGGGGACGGCTAGCGAGGCGGACTATAATACGTTAGTGGGGACATCTTGGGTGGGGACGGCTAGCGAGGCGGACTATAATACGTTGGTGGGAACATCTTGGGTGGGGACGGGTAGCGAGGCGGACTATAATACGTTAGTGGGGACATCTTGGGTGGGGACGGCTAGCGAGGCGGACTATAATACGTTAGTGGGGACATCTTGGGTGGGGACGGCTAGCGAGGCGGACTATAATACGTTGTTGGGGACATCTTGGGTGGGGACGGCTAGCGAGGCGGACTATAATACGTTGGTGGGGACATCTTGGGTGGGGACGGCTAGCGAGGCGGACTATAATACGTTAGTGGGGACATCTTGGGTGGGGACGGGTAGCGAGGCGGACTATAATACGTTAGTGGGGACATCTTGGGTGGGGACGGCTAGCGAGGCGGACTATAATACGTTAGTGGGGACATCTTGGGTGGGGACGGCTAGCGAGGCGGACTATAATACGTTGGTGGGAACATCTTGGGTGGGGACGGGTAGCGAGGCGGACTATAATACGTTAGTGGGGACATCTTGGGTGGGGACGGCTAGCGAGGCGGACTATAATACGTTAGTGGGGACATCTTGGGTGGGGACGGCTAGCGAGGCGGACTATAATACGTTAGTGGGGACATCTTGGGTGGGGACGGCTAGCGAGGCGGACTATAATACGTTAGTGGGGACATCTTGGGTGGGGACGGCTAGCGAGGCGGACTATAATACGTTAGTGGGGACATCTTGGGTGGGGACGGGTAGCGAGGTGGATTATAATACGTTGGTGGGGACATCTTGGGTGGGGACGGGTAGCGAGGCGGACTATAATACGTTGGTGGGAACATCTTGGGTGGGGACGGGTAGCGAGGCGGACTATAATACGTTAGTGGGGACATCTTGGGTGGGGACGGCTAGCGAGGCGGACTATAATACGTTAGTGGGGACATCTTGGGTGGGGACGGCTAGCGAGGCGGACTATAATACGTTAGTGGGGACATCTTGGGTGGGGACGGCTAGCGAGGCGGACTATAATACGTTGGTGGGGACATCTTGGGTGGGGACGGGTAGCGAGGCGGACTATAATACGTTGGTGGGGACATCTTGGGTGGGGACGGGTAGCGAGGCGGACTATAATACGTTGGTGGGGACATCTTGGGTGAGGACGGGTAGCGAGGTGGATTATAATACCTACATGTGGAAAGGTAATGAGGTTGGTGGTGGCATATAAGCATATGCTGTTGCACTGAAGGGGAGAGGGGAACTAGGGTAAGGTATATTGCTATATTTATTGCCATGGATATGTACAGAAATGAGGTGTTTTTTTACGATGGACAGTGGGGGTCTGGGTGCAATGGCATGTGCATGTGGACTGAAGCATTGGCGGACGCGGGGGGGCATTCCGGCCATGGCCCCCCCCCAAAGCGCTGGAGGGTGGCCAAACTATCTTTTGGCCCCCCAAACGCCGGATAAATTTTGGAAAAAGGTGTTTACACTAGGTCTGTAGAGCAAAAATATTCGCTCCCCGCTCCCCCTTCCCCCCCACCCCCCCGGAGAGCGATCATGTACTTTGGGAGGTAGCTTATACTAGGTCTGTCGAGCACTGAAAAAAGTGTTTACACTAGGTCTGTGGAGCAAAAAAATATCCGCTCCCACCCCCCCCTATTCTCAGGAACAAAAGAAATGTACCACACACTTTGTGCCTATTTTTTAAATCTGTGAAAATTTTCAAATATATTTTCAAGGGTATTGAAATACTTTCATTGAAATAAACTTACTATTCTGGTAGGTTTTTGTGAAAAATGTTTCCATAAATGAGTGCTCTAATGTAGACAAGCACGGCGCTTCAGATACCTACTAAGCGCAAGCCCGTAAAATACAACAAAACAAACAGAAGTAGTGTTCAAGCCCGCACAGTTACGTGATAGACTGGAGTTTTTTTGCGTCAGATCTACTTTTTGGTGGAGTTTGGTGCAATATTTGTATTTCTTGTTTGATGCGAACCTGTGGAAAATTAGTGGTTCTTTATGGCTGGTGGTTTGATAATTCTATATGACTGATGGGCCTTGTTGGCCTGTTGGCTTACCTATTTTGCAGACAGGGCTGACCCAAGCAGAACGATCGTTTGACTATCTTCCAAGCTGTGTAGTGTCTAAACTAAAAGAAAATGCTCACATATTTCAATTGAGGGACAATGTGAAGGATTTTTTGTTCATTCACAGCCATTCTGCCATGATATTCTGAAAAGTTTTAGCTGTAAACTTGTCACTGATCTCTCCTCTATTCATCAACATTATTGAAACTAAATTATGAGGCTCGTGCCAGCACATCATGATCTATAATAGTGCAATGATGGAGGAAATTTTTGATAAGAGTGGGCTTATTTCATCCCGATTCTTATAGAGCTATAGCTCTGCCATGTGCATACCTCTATCTAGAATGCCCATTGTTTTTATAAGATGATGCTGGTCAGTACCTGAAGTAAGCTTGCATCATAAGCAAGCCATGTTTCATACTGTTTTTTTCAGTATCATTTTCTGCTGAATTATTAAGAGAGCTGAGGCTACTGATGCTGCATGCACCTTTTTAATATGGTTTTGGGTGAAACCAAAACTTTTTCCAGGATAAATTGACTTAAAACATGTATTTGAAACAGCTTTAAAGTAAATAAATGTTGTAAATAGTCGTTTATGGTTTTTCCATGATATCGGGCCATCCCGGGCTTGATAAGCCACTTCTTCCACAAACCGGGCTTGTGACGGGCTTCTAAAATCAGCAGCAGACCGGGCCCGGGCCTGGGCCTTCAAAATTGCCCGAAACTCCCCCTCTAATACCTATCAAAGCCAGGCTCCTTTCAATCGACTCCACGAATCAAGCAACAGCAGCGACGCAGTCTCGCAATAAACAATTCTAAAAACATATCCGCTCTCGAAGAAAGTAAGACAGTCAGATATTGACATTATGATGAAAATTATATATCCGCCATCCAAGAAAGAAAAGCTGCTAGTTCTGTGACAGCCCTTTTGTGTTATAATCCTGGTTTTGAACGGAAGACTGCGCCACGCTGTCTTTTTTTCCGTTTTCCCACTGGGCATCACACCCAGGGGGAGTATATTTGCCACCAGTAGTATTTCATGTACCCCCTCTGCTGCGATGATGTCAAGATCGGCCAAGATCGGCCGGGGAACAACAAATACACGCACGGTACAGATAGCCAACACATACAAAGATATTCGGCGGTACCTGCATCACGGAGCTCGAGTTTGGAAATGAGGGTGACAGCGTTTAAACAACATTGTAGCTCAGAGGCCATTTTAGCTGACAATGCGACCAGTTTTATTGTTTATTCTGAGACTGCGCCTCATGGCTTCGGAAATCTTCTTGGGTTTTCCAAAACTTGAAAGCTGCACCATTGGGTCTAAGGCTTCACCAGGGGGAGGGAAGTTTAAGAATCAAATGGATTCTTAAACTTATTTTTTCAGTTTAGAGAGATTTCACGCTCATTGAATGAAAAAGGCAGAGCCCCAGGCCCTAAGCGGGCCCCAAAAATGGGACCACCTGTGGCTAACATCTGCCCCGCCCCCTTGAGAAAATCTCGGATCCGCCCCAGCCGAGGAAGACAGAGACCTGAGCTGGTGGTGGTGGCGAGGGGGAGGGGGAAGAGTCGCAACTTACCCCAAAATTGTGAAAATAAGTTTTGTTTTTAAGGAAATTGGCACAAATAGAAAGATGCAGCGACGACGACTCCCCCGCCTTAGATCGGACCCTGAATCGATTCGTCCGAGTAGGTACGCAGCTGTCTTTTTAAGAACGAGAACAAGAAGTGAAGGAAAACACATCGGCATCTGCGAGTTTTCCGTGAACTGGGTTCTTAGGAAGTTAAAATCAAATTAAAAACAATGATGATTTATTTACATGTGTATTTTAAGTAAGTTATTATTTCATAGTGTTACAGAATAGTAAATACTATTGTGCTTCAGTCAGCTGACGCAAGCTTTATTTACCACAATCAGCTGAATCAACAACCTAACTTTCGAATCAACTGCGTAGCTTGCCTTGGCTTTATGAAACTCAGGAAAAAGTTGTGAGTTCACTCGAGGGGTTGTGATAGGTAGTTCATACTATCTACTACGATGTTTATGAAATTGTCTTCAGATAATCGCCACGTCTACCCTAAAATTCAGATTATGTATTTTTCCGTCGCTAAGTCCGCTTCTGAGAGCAGCAACAATATGAGAATGTGTTCATTTTTTCAATATCGACAGCCAAGCAGGCAATTGGTGCGACAGCGTAAACCATTCCATACCCCTTAGCATGCTATTCCCAGCCATATTTGAACTAGCTGTGGCTCTCGTATGCGCAGAATCCTGTCTTATTGGGTGTAGCGCCCTGCATCCATTGTCCACCTTTCCCTAGCGGTAACCAGCCCCACTCACTATTGACTACTGATTCCCTGCTCTCCGCTGCCAAACTAAAACACTCACAAATGACACTTGTTGGCTGAGGGGAAATTTGATTCACTGGCAGTCCTGGGCTCAGTATTCGACGTTCGAGGGCTGGTTATTACGGCTGCTCAAGGAGACTAGGCAAGTCAAGTGGAGAAAGTTTTCCTCTTGTGGAGACTTCGATCTTGTAACTGAAAAAGTATGGAACGTGAAAAACTGCAGACGCCTTTGTTGCAGTTAAATACCCAGGGCCTGAGAGCAAAAACTGGTATTTTGTGCTGTAGAGTACCGGTATTATGTGACGCTGATCACCCCTGGGCGACCGTGGAACGACGGTCGGGTGCGCGCAGTGCTCGGCTTGGCGTCCTACATCGGTCGGCTGCGGCTGGCGGGAGGCGTGTGCTGTTCATACGACAAAGGTCGCGTCGTTCTCGTCACCGCCATCTCCGCCTGTCGTGTGCGTTCTCGTCACCGCCACCTCCGCCTGTCGTGTGCGTTGTCGTCACTGCCATATCCACCTGTCGTGTGCGTTGTCGTCACCGCCACCTCCGCCTGTCGTGTGCGTTGTCGTCACCGCCACCTCCGCCTGTCGTGTACGTTGTCGTCACCGCCACCTCCGCCTACGTAGTCGTCACGGTCACCGCCACCTCCGCCTGTCGTGTACGTTGTCGTCACCGCCACCTCCGCCTGTCGTGTGCGTTGTCGTCACCGCCACCTCCGCCTGTCGTGTGCGTTGTCACCGTCACCGCCACCCCCACTTGTCGTGTGCGTCGTCACGGTCACCGCCACCTCCGCCTGTCGTGCGTTTTCGTCACCGCCACCTCCGCCTGTCGTGTACTTTGTCGTCACCGCCACCTCCGCCTGTCGTGTGCGTTTTCGTCACCACCACCTCCGCCTGTCGTGTGCGTCGTCGTCACCGCCACCTCCAACTCCGCCTGTCGTCTGCGTTGTTGTCCCCGCCAACTCCGCCTGTCGTGTGCGTTGTTGTCCCCGCCAACTCCGCCTGTCGTGTGCAGAGATCAGGAACATCGCTTTCTCGCCTACCCTAGTATATAGGTAACATAGGCCCCCGCAGGGGACCAATTTTCATCTGCCGGACTCGTTTGCACCTGCTGACAGGTCCGGCACATGGATAATTGGGTACGGGATGTGACGACACCCGCGACCCCAGTTGGCAGGATGGGTTTCGCCCCCGCCTTCGGGCGAGAGGCCAAATCGAAACTGCCATCCTCATCCTTTCCTGGCCTTCCTAAATTCAAATCCCACCAACTCCTTGTTCCTTTTCCTCTTCTTTCCTTATTTCCTTGTGTATCCATGCCTTTCCACCCGTGTCCTTTCTGTCCACTCCTAAATACCCCTCCTATCCACTGTCTGCGATGTCTGGCCCGGCGTGTCTCCGTGGGTGGCGGGGATGTGTGCACTCTTGCTCGTCTTTAGTGTGGACACCTCGGTCGCGTGCGGTGCGCGGCTGGGCTGGGCAGCGCAGACCGACCCTCTTCCTTTTCCAACCCATAACTTCCCAGTTACCCACTTTTTCCCAGTGTCATGGGCGTCCCCGCACGTGCCTATGATTCCTGGATGGTCTGGGTGTATGTGGGCCTCCGGCTCGTGTGGCTGACGATTGGATCCCTCTGATCGCCGGCCCTGCAAGCCGGGGGCTCGCTTCTCTCGGACCAGCCGGGAATCAGTTGTGACGAGCAGGTGGTAGTCGCCTGCTCCGATGAGGCCGTGTGGGGGCGCCTGTCTTTTTAAGGTGAGCTGCGCACCGACCCGTACCCCGGGATGAAGGAGTCCTGGTAGCTGAGCTGAGGTAGGCGCTGTGTTCGTTCGTGTGCCTCTAGCAACACTCTACTTTGGTCTGGATTTCCGCAAGGGCGGGGAACTCTTGAAGGCATCGACAAGAGTAGCAGCATTGTAAAAGTCTGTCGACCTTTGGTGGGGCTCGGCTGTCCCTCCCTCCCTTGGTGAGGTCCCGATTTCACCCGGGAGGAGGGGGTGTCCGTGCCCCGCCCGGGGTCGTCTAGGCTAGGTGCAAGGGGGGACCGTCGTCGAGGCAGGGGGTTTGGTGAGTCTCTCTCCCCCTCTGTAGCGGCGGCGTCTCCCCCGTATAGCCAGCCCGTGCGTCGTCTCGCCTTGTAGCACCCTCGTTGGAAGGGGGGCGCACGTGGCTGGTCGAACCTTATGATCTTCCCATGGATTCCTCAAACTCCACAAACCCCCCTCACCACCTCCAGCAGGAGGTAGCCACCTCCCAAAACCCTTCCCAATCGAAGCCATCGCGCCCCCGCGTCCTCCTGATAAGAGGAGTGAGCTGCTCCCTGTCTCGCCTGTCCCCTTTCCAAAGAAAGGAGGCGTGTGACCGCCTAGGTAAAGTCAGCCGCTGTGACCGCTTGCGAGATGGAACTCTTGAGGTCGAGTTCCTTGACCACCGTGATGCAGAACGCGCACTGAGCACATCCACCCTTACTTTCACGAAACACGATCAAGGTACAAAGAAAAATGTCACTGTAAATGTTTGCATCGAAGCGCACAAAACAAAGAACTTTGTCAAAGGAGTGATCAACTGCTTCGACTTGGCCGGAGTTTGTGATGAGGAGATTGTAGAGGGACTGAGTTGTTTTGGTGTTGTGACAGCGAAAAGGATCAGGATTAAGAAGGCAGGAGAAATGCAAGACACAAACTCAATAATACTTACCTTTGATGGAGTCGATCTGCCTGAGTCGGTGACGGTAGGATATGTTAAGGAGAGAGTCAGAGCGTACGTTCCCAATCCAATGCGATGTTTTACGTGCCACCGGTACGGACACACTACTTCATCCTGCAGAGGTACCCGAACCTGCGGACGTTGTGGTTCCAAGGAGCACGAGTCGACATCCTGTAACGCTGAAACCCCATTCTGTACCAACTGTGGCCAAGGCCAAGTCGCACACGCTGCATATGATCGCAACTGCCCCACTCTTAAAAAAGAAAAATAAATAATTAACATCAAAGTGAAGGGGCGTATGAGCTTCCGGGAGGCTCGGGACGCCTACGAGGCCACCCACCCCCGGAAATCATACGCTCAAGCTGTCGGTACCGGGGCCTTGGCCCTCCCAGGATGACCCCGGAGGAGGTCATCCGCTCCTTGACCGTGGCGGACTTTGTTCGCATGGCGGGGAGGATGGGGCTGGTGTTTTCGCGCCAGCCCGCATCTCCGTCTCCCGTGCCGGAGGCGGCGCATCCTCCACAACCTCCTCCTTACGGGGAGGGGGCGGGAGCGGAGCGACGCTCCCGACTCCATCCCCCGCCCCTGGCTCCTGCCTGGGGTGTGGAGCGGGGCCATGGCCCCACCACTGAGCGCCAGCAGGCAGCGCCTGTTGGTGACTCGTCCAGCCGCGAGCCTTCGGCGGACTTAGAGAGCTGGACAGTTGTGGGACGGGGAGGCAAGCATTCCCCCACAGGAGGCGCCGCCCGCCGTCCCCCATCGAACCACCCACTGGGGCGCTGTTCCAGCGCCTCCGGTTGCATCTGCGCCGCCGCTATCGTCTACAGCAGAGACGGTTCCACCGCCATCGCATCTCCCTCCCAAACTCCGTCCTCCACAGTGGCTGCTGTGCGGAGGAACTTCGAGAGCTCTTCACGGGGTAGGTCCCCAGTGAAGCGCCCGGCTGAGAGCCCTCCCGGCCATCCTCAAGCTTCGCGTGCCCGAGGCACTTCATTGGAGAGTGGACGGGGCCGCGGTCCGGTTCGGAACCGGCTCGGTGGCCCGGGAGGAGGACCAGCTAAGGGTCCACCCGGGGGCTCTGGCCCCCGTGGAAAGGTTAGACAGACCCGTCGTCGCCCGCAGTAAATCTTGGCCCGTTCTCTTTTAAATAAATGACACAATTTCTACAATGGAACTGCCGAGGCCTTCGTTCAAACCTCTCGGACCTGCAGAGCCTCTTATCTGCTCACAATCCGTCTGTTGTTTGCCTCCAGGAGACTAAGCTGCGTCCAGGTGGTAAGTTTTCAGTTCGACAGTATAATACATTCCGAAAAGACGTATTTAACACCACAATAGCATACGGTGGAGTGATGTTAGCTGTCCACACATCCATACCATGTCATCAAATCACTTTAAGAAGTACCTTGCAGGCTGTAGCAGCCCGGGCCGACTTGGGTTTTATGAAGCTAACCGTTTGTTCCATCTATTTACCACCAGGAGGCAACACAGACATCAGCAGTTTAAACAACCTTGTTGATCAGCTCCCAACTCCTTACATGCTATTGGGTGACTTCAACGCCCACAACGCTGCATGGGGAGAGACTGGAGGCCGTACGTGTGCCCGAGGTCGAACACTTGAACGTTTTCTCCACCTAAACTCTCTTTGCCTTTTGAACACCGGCAGCCCCACCCACATATCTCTTCCATCCGGAAATTCTTCAGCTATAGATCTTTCAATTTGCACACCGTCTCTCCTAGCCCAGCTCCGATGGGAACCTCTAGATGACCCACACGGTAGCGACCATTTCCCTATTATCATCTCCCAAACCCGGGCATCTGTCCGCGGAACAAATGTTCCACGATGGAACACGCGGCGCGCGGACTGGACTGGTTTTGAGAGTGCGTGCAGCCTGGTAGACCATTCTCCGGAGACCTCGGCAACCGACTGCATAAGGGAATTTAACAACATGATCCTGGAGGCTGCAAAGATCTTTATACCAAAGACCTGTGGCAAACTCAAGCGAACACCTGTTCCGTGGTGGAACCCTGCGTGCAAACAGGCCATTTTAAGTAGGAAGCGGGCTTTTAGAGTTCTTAGGAGGAGTACGACAACCACGACCCTAGTAGCGTTTAAGCGTGCCCGAGCACTCGCCCGCCGCATTGTGTTAAATGCGAAGCGGAGACGGTGGGTGGAGTATGTTTGTACCGTGAATAGATTCACACCAATTACACAGGTTTGGACCAGAGTTAAACAACTCCAGGGTAGATCACAATATACATCCACACCCGTATTAGATGATAACGGCATCAAAATAACTGACACAAAAGAAGTATCGAACCGTATGGCGGCAGCCTTCAGTATGCGATGTAGCTCCCACGTCCAGGATGCTAGCTTCAGGCGCTTACGCGAACGAGCAGAGCAAACAATTGTAAACTTCGGAAATAACCATTCTGCCTCATATAATGTTCCATTTACAATGCTTGAACTGAAAGGTGCACTTCGTTCTGTTAGGCCAGTTTCGCCTGGGCCTGACACTATTCGAAATGAAATGCTGTCCCATCTTCCTGACGGCTCATTGGCATCTCTACTTCAGATCTTTAACCGCATCTGGGTAGAGCATGATTTCCCCGAGCAGTGGAGAGACGCGGTTGTTGTTCCTATACTGAAGCCTGGTAAGGAGGGTAGCTCACCTGGGGATTACCGCCCAATTTCACTGACCTCTTGCGTCTGCAAGCTGCTGGAGAAGATGGTTAACGTCCGCCTCATGTCGTTTTTGGAGACCAATAATCTATTGTCAAACATTCAATGTGGATTCCGGAGGGGTCGAAGCACCATTGACCACCTTTTAGCTCTAGACTTGTCGATCCGGAAAGGCTTTAGCAGAAAGCAGCATACAATTGCCGTCTTTTTGACATTGAGCGAGCTTTCGACCTCACCTGGAGGCACGGTATCCTGCAGAAGGTCTTTGATCTAGGTGTGCGAGGTCACCTGGGATGGTTTCTGTCTAATTTTCTTAAAGACAGGCGTTTTCGATACCGGGTTGGCATATCAGAATCTGATGAATACAAGCAAGAGAATGGAACACCGCAGGGCAGCGTTCTCTCTGTCGCTCTGTTCGCAATCGCTATCAACGACATAGCAGATGGCATCCCTCGGAATATAAACACAGCCCTCTTTGTCGATGATTTCACTATTTGGGTCACGGCATCATCCACACCATCTGCCGTTAGGCAATTGCAGATTGCCCTGGACAAATTAGAGCGATGGAGCGGACAAAATGGCTTGAAGTTTTCAACGGAAAAAACCAAATGTATGCATTTTTGTCGTAAACGAAATGATTGCACCGACTCTGTCCTAACATTGTATAAACAAGCCATAGCTGTAGTAGAACAAACTCGCTTTCTCGGTGTAATCATTGATAGGAAATTAACATACGTACCACATTTCAAGGATCTAAGGGATAGATGTTTCAAAGCACTGAATATCTTTAAGGTGCTGACCAAGCTCAAGTATGGCGCGGATCAGAAAACGCTCCTTATGCTATATAGATCTTTGGTCCGATCTAAAATAGAATATGGGGCCATAGCATATGATGCTGCAACAGAAAGCTCTAAGCACATGCTGGACACAGTTCATCATCACGCCATCAGGACAATAATCGGTGCTTTTCGCACATCTCCCACCTCCAGTATGCTCGTGGAGGCAAGCGAGATGCCGTTGGACCTAAGGCGCAGAATGCATGGCATGCAATATGCCCTAAAACTTTTTCAGTTCCCAAATCACCCAACCTCCCGAAGGCTTTTTCTCAGGTGAACATCGGCGTCAAATTGAACACTCTGCTCAATATGCCCGGCACGCAGATTACAGGATAGCTAGCTGGCTTGATGACGCCCAAGTTAACTTGGAACAGGTGGAGCTTTTTCAGGCCCCGTCCATCGAACCTTGGATGATAGCTGAGCCAACGATAGACACAAGCATGGTCTCAAAAACGAGAGATTTGACTCCGGTAGCCTCACAACAGGTTTTTCTGGAGCACTGTCAGACTTCTTATCCAAACCACAAGCTCTTTTTATACGGATGGCTCCAAGGGTCAGGACGGTGTCGGATGTGCCTTTGTAAGTGAGAATGTTGTGAGGTGTTTCACTCTTCCGCCCGCTGCTTCAGTTTTCACTGCGGAGTTGTATGCCATTCTACGCTGCCTGGACGCCATTCTTTTATCGAGACAGCGCCGATGTGTTATATTCACTGACTCTTTATCCTCGCTACAGGCCCTCGAGTCTTTCGGTACTAAGTCGCCATCGTCATATTATTTAGATGAAATCAGACACAGAATTCACCGAACACATGTCAAGAAAAAACAAGTAATACTAGCCTGGGTCCCCAGTCACTCGGGCATCGTTGGAAACGAGCGCGCTGATATAGCTGCGAAGCAGGCAGCACAGGGCACCGTACCATCGGGCCTTCGGATTCCGTGTTCGGATTGGTTCCCGCATATTCGAAAACACGTTACTAAATTATGGCAGGACAGGTGGGATACGGACCCAAAGGGTCAAAGGCTTCGGGCCCTGAAACCGCTGATCGTTAAGCGTTTTTCAGGTTCTGCGAGTTCAAGGAGGGAGGAGGTGATCCTCTCTAGGCTCCGCATTGGTCACACCCACGCAACACATTCCTTTTTACTTTGTAGAGATGTCCCGCCGGAGTGTGCTCGCTGTGGGGAGCGCCTGTCTGTGCGTCATGTTTTCGTGGATTGCCGAGATTTTGAGGTTGAGAGACAACGCTACTTTCGCGGGTCTCCCTCACTGGATTCGCTACTCGGAGAGCATCCAACCGTGGAGTTCACTGCTATTGCTGCTTTTTTGAAGAGTGCCTCATTTAATGTCATTTACTCACCATCTTAGGACGTGATCACCTGCGTTTTCACTCGTTGACTTGTGGAAGCATGTGCGGTGTATTTACGTTTTACCTTTGACACACTTTTAGCCCTGTGAGACGCTGAAACTATATTGTATATATCTTGTCTAGTGCTATGGGCGCCACATGACCCGTGTTGTCGGCGCGCCCTTAAACACCAACGATGATGATGATAGGTAACATAGGCCAGATTCACAGTCGACAGCAGGTAACCAACTGACCGGATCTCAAATCAACTTTCCATATGTTCGTCAGTCGTATGTATGTATTAGCCTGGCCGGTTTTGCAAAAAGTTGTTCGAATGTTTTGTCCCCATCTGTTTTTAGATGCATTTTGGTGTGCTGATTACGAATACGCGGTCTAAAATTTAAAAATCGACAAAATTTTGCCCGCGCCCGGCCGTTAAAAAGTTTTCCTTTTTCCCGAAATTTGCACGTTTTTTAACTACTTGTCTAATTCAGTCAGGTAATGACTAATACTTTTCCATAGATTGAGATAATGAACAATTCTGCATATTTGAGAAGAAAAGTCATCGCTCTATCTGTTTCCAGTTTTCCGTAGTTTTACCGTAAAGTGGAAGATCTGTCATTAGTTCCAGAAAATGATCACAGATGGCGTTAGCGAACGCAGCTCTTGACGAGGTGTTCATGGGAGCTTGGAGCCATCGTAACCTAATTTGAAACACGTGGCCTGGCCTAATGTACACTCGAAGGCCTTTCAAAGCAGTAGTGGGTACAAATAGGGATGGGGAGGGCTCAAGTCCCCTCCCACGCTCCTCGGCAAAAAGTGGGGGACCAGCCAAACTTCAACCTGATGCTGACAAAAACTTTCAACATCAGGACCAAAAACTGTTCGAATTTGGGCTCCTCGTTGCCTTCTGCAGCAGCTGGATATAAGAATGTCCGGTTTTCTCTCATTTTGACTGAGATCAGGACATTTTTGGCCAAGAAATGGGGGCCAAGCCCTCCTGGCCCCCCTTTTCCGACGCGTATGGGCCCAAGCACCCTCCAGAATGAAGTCCTGGAACTGCCACTACCACAAGGGTTCGTATTGGTCGGCGAAAATGTGTTAATATTCATGTGATGGCTTATTTTCTATGGGTTAACACAAATTTAATTATATTTGTCTCAGAAATTAAGGAGCTCAACAATGTGATAGGAAACAAAAATTGGTACACGCTGTAGTTATATACAATATTTCCGAACAAAAACTCCCGCAAAATAGCCACTGCAGTTGACGCGCAAGTAAACCCCAATAATTCTGGAAAAACTCCCTGTTCAGTGATTTATGTGATGTATATTTCTCTCATTGACATTAGAAACAAATCAGACTTCGTTCAGATACAAAATAGTAATATTTGCAGTTTTTCCTGGAGCCAAGGAAATCGAAAAATATGTGAATGAATTAGGTCATATGCAAGAATTTTCGAATGTTTATTTCGAGCTTCTAAACCATATTCATTTACGTAGTTCCCATTTTACGATGTGGCACTCACGACACAGCATAGCCAATCACTGCCTAGTCACCAACGCATTGGGAACTCACAGTCAGGGCCTCGTGCTGCCAGCAGACCGTTGTCGCTGCCTGAAGGAACGCCTGTTCAGTGCGTGCCCGTCCTGGCTCCGGACTTCGGTGACGGCACACACCGCTTCAGTGGTTACCTTTGCCGCTCTCTCGGTGGACTGAGTGTGGCTGGGGACTTGCGTTTTGAGTGGTACAGTGATGCACTGCTCGAGAGAGCTGTCATTCATGTCTTGCACCAACGGTGGTTCGACGTCTTCACCGGCTTCAATGGCTTTCGTGATGTCCACCAGCTCGGTGCATGTCTCCGCATTGAGGTTGATCCGAGGAACCCTCAGCTGTCGAAGATTCCTAAGCCTGAGGAATCCTCAGCCTGCTGTCGCTGCCGTCGTACACATCGGATGTGTTGCACTGCACGCTTGTGGCGTGGAATCAGTGCGCATATCAGTGACAAGAGATGCCACAAGCGTGGAAGACGGAGCATGGCAAGCTCAGTATGGCGCGCTGGTACACGGCTCAAAGCCGTCTACTCCGTGTGTACATGTCGGTGAAGGACCCCTCTGATGAGCCCTGCACCCTGGCGCGCTGCGTGGTTTGTGTGTATGTGCCACTGGTCATCGACGTGAAGCAGAAGTGGGACGTAATATACGCACCACAGCACGTCTGCAAGGAGCTCTGCCTTCAAAGGAAATACTTCAGCGGGACTCCCCTCGAAGTCATCCAGAGCAGCGTGGCGAGAAACTCACGCGTGGCACATGCTGAAGTCATCCTTCTTGCCATGCTCGGGGATGATGAGCCGGAAACCAGGCAGACAGTAGTGCAGCACATCCGATGTGTACGACGGCAGCGGCAGCAGGCTGAGGATTCCTCAGGCTGAGGAATCTTCGACAGCTGAGGGTTCCTCGGATCAACCTCAATGCGGAGACATACACCGAGCTGGTGGACATCACGAAAGCCATTGAAGCCGGTGAAGACGTCGAACCACCGTTGGTGCGAGACATGAATGACAGCTTTCTCGAGCAGTGCATCACTGTACCACTCAAAACTCAAGTCCCCAACCACACCCAGTCCATCGAGAGAGCGGCAAAGGTAACCACTGAAGCGGTGTGTGCCGTCACCGAAGTCCGGCGGCAGGACGGGCACGCACTGAACAGGCGTTCCTTCAGGCAGCGACAACGGTCTGCTGGCAGCACGAGGCCCTGACTGTGAGTTCCCAATGCGTTGGTGACTAGGCAGTGATTGGCTATGCTGTGTCGTGAGTGCCACATCGTAAAATGGGAACTACGTAAATGAATATGGTTTAGAAGCTCGAAATAAACATTCGAAAATTCGTGAATATGACCTAAATCATTCGCATATTTTTCTATTTACTTGGCTCCGGGAAAACCGACAGATATTACTATTTTGTATCTGAACGAGGCCTGATTTGTTTCTAATGTCAATGAGAGAAATATACATCACATACATCACATACTGAACAGGTAGTTTTTCCATAATTATTGGGGTTTACTTGCGCGTCAACTGCAGTGGCTATTTTGCTGGAGTTTTTGTCCGGAAATTTTGTGTATAACTACAGCGTGTGCCATTTTTTGTTTCCTATCTTATTGTTGTGCTCCTTGATTTCTTAGACAATTTTAATTAAACTTGTGTTAGCCCATAGAAAATTAAGCTCTCACATGAATATTAACACATTTTCTACGAAAACCTTGTGGTAGTGGCAGTTCCAGGACTTTATTCTGGAGGGTGCTTGGGTCCATCAGGCCATAACCTCAAATGGTCTCCGTCTATGAAATGCATTTACCTATTACCTGTAAGCACTTCAACATTTTGAGGAGCGCGGGAGGGGGACTTGAGCCCTCCCCACCTCCATTTGTACCCACTACTGCTTTGAAAGGCCTCCGGGTATACATTAGGCCGGGTCACGTGTTTCAATTTAGGTTACGATGGCTCAAAGCTCCCATGAACACCTCTTCAAGAGCTGCGTTCGCTAACGCCATCTGTGATCATTTTCTGGAACTAATGACAGATCTTTCACTTTACGGTAAAACTACGGAAAACTGGAAACAGATAGAGCGATGATTTTTATTCTCAAATATGCAGAATTGTCCATTCTCTCAATCTATATAAAAATTTTAGTCTTTACCTGACTGAATTAGACAAGTAGTTAAAACACGTGCAAATTTGGGGAAAAAGGAAAACTTTCAACGGCCAGGCGCGGGCAAAATTTTTCGATTTTTAAATTTTAGACCGCATATTCGTAATCAGCACACCAAAATGCATCTAAAAACAGATGGGGACAAAACATTCGAACAACTTTTTGCAAAACCGGCCAGGCTAGTATGTATACATACATCGACAGGACAGGGGCGGACGCAGACCCGAGTTTTTTTGGGGGGGCAAACCCATGTCTGCCTCTCCTCCTAGCGGGAGCGAAGATTTTTTTAAGCTCTACAGACCTAATGTAAACACCTTTTTTCAGTGCTCGACAGACCTAGTATAAGCTACCTCTCCAAGTACAGGATCAGTCTCAGGGTAGGGGGAGGGGGGTGGGAGGGAATATTTTTGCTCTACAGACTTAGTGTAAACACCTTTTTCAAAAAAATTTCCCCGGCGTTTGGGGGGGCAAAAGATAGTTTGCCCCCCTCCAGCGCTTTGGGGGCCATGGCCGGAATGCCCCCTGCGTCCGCCAATGCGACAGGACGTCTTTGGTTTACCGTCCTAAAGTTATGCTATATGGTGTCTATTCAGTTGATGGTCACCCAAAACAAGCATCTTTAGGGAGCAGTAGAGCTAGTCGACTATTCTGCTTCATATACTTTTCCATCACTATCGGTATTAAGTTTTTGCGTGCGACGACAGTTTCTCACAACAAAGTTTTATTTTTGGCACCAGAATCCAGAAGGTATGCACTAGGAGGTGGGAGTTTTGGGCAATTTTGCAGGCCCGGGCCCGGGCCCGGTCTGCTGCTGATTTTAGAAGCCCGTCACAAGCCCGGTTTGTGGTAGAAATGGCTTATCAAGTCTGGGAAGGCTCGGTATCATGAAAAAACCATAAACGACTGTATACAGCATTTATTTACTTTAAGGCTGTCTCAAATACATATTTTAAGCCAATTTATCCTGGAAAAAGTTTTGGTTGCACCCAAAACCATATTAAAAAGTGCATGTGGCATCAGTAGTCTCAGCTATCTTAATAATTCAGCAGAAAATGATACTGAAAAACACAGTATGAAACATGCCTTGCTTATGATGCAAGCTAACTTCAGATAATGACCAGCATCACCTTATAAAACAATGGGCATTCGAGATAGAGATATGCACATGGCAGCTAAAAGAATCAGGATGAAATAAGCCCACTCATATCAGACATTTCTTTCATGGTTGCACTTTTATAAAAATCATTTTGTGCTGGCACGAGCCTCACAATTGAGTTCCAATAAAGTTTATGAATAGAGGAGAGAGCAGTGACAAGTTTTCAGCTAAAACTTTTCAGAATATCATGGCAGAATGGCGGTGAATGAACCAAAAATCCTTCACATTGTCCCTGAATTGATACATGTGAGCATTTCCTTTTAATTTAGCCAGTAAACAGCTTGGAATATAGTCAAAAGATTGTTCTGCTGGGGTCAGCCCGATCTGCAAAGAAGGTAAGCCAACAGGCCAACAAGGTCCATCAGCCTATCTTGATAAAGAAGCACTAGTTTTCCACATGTTCGCACCAAACATGGTATAAAAAGGTTACACCCAATCTCCACCAAAAAGTAAATCTGACACAAAAAACAACTCGAGTCCATCCACATTACCATCACCATGCGGGCTTGAACACTATTTCCGTTTGTTTTGTTGTATTTTAGGGGTAGCGCTTAGAAGGTATCTGAAGCGCCGTGCTTGTATACGTTATAGCAATCATTTATGAAAATATTTTTCACTAAAATTTACTAGAATAGTAAGTTTATTGCAGTTTAAATATTTCAGTACTCTTAAAAATATATTCTAAAAATTTCAGGGATTTAAAAAATCAGAAAAAGCTGTGTAGTGCATTTGTTTAGTTCCTGAGAATAGCCCCTTTTGCGCAGTTGTTTCATATATGACGCTTTTCTGACTTTGCAAATCTTTTCAAGCTGTTCTGAAGCCCGCTGAATTTGGCGTGTCTGAAGACCATCATAATTTGGATATTGTTTTTGTGTTCTGTCTTTCTATGTTTCCGTAGTACATTTTTAGTGTGCTGGGAGGGAGGTGTAAAGTAAAGGTATCTTGGGAGGGAAGTGCTGTTATGTTCAAAGCTTATAATAGAAGTTGTATTTAATAGAGGCCAGGGAAGTATCTCCACAAGGAAAATGCAACACATGATGTCAAGTATATTCATGTTTTGGTGCAATTTCAAAGGTTCCTTCTAAGGCTGACTGCTCTCCCCTGTATCTCCACACAACAGACTAATTTATATTCTAAAGTACTTCGATCAAAAACATGTTTTCTTTGTGCCTATTCCCTTGCTTATACTAGCCTTTTCGAGTGGATTCTGCATCTTTTGGGCAATGAAGGAGCAAGATGAAGCTGTGGAAGGGTCAAACTTATCAACATTTGTTCTTGCATCTAGAGTTATCAGGCCAGTTTGACAATTATGGGCTCCCAATAAATAGTTTGTACCTGTCATTCACTTCGCCATTTTAGGCAGAGGACATGGGAATGGCTCCATAGATGGCATTTTCTTTTTACCTGAAGCAGAAAGCTTCTGGAAAGAATGTTTTAGCTAGAGCTAGGTGTTAGTATCAATATGTCAGCAACAAATGGGTTAAATGACTTCCTTTGAAATGGCATACGGACAATATGGAAGTAACAAATAGGCTACCACAATTTGTATTTTATTCACCCATATATGACTTGAAGATTTTGAAGTCATTATGATATTCATAAGATGACAGTACAGCATGGATGTGTGCAACTGTAGGCATTATTCAATATTTGATTATAAATATTGATACAGGTTTAAGTAACTTGCTTTTGACCCTGACATGAGTAACAGATAGAAAGTTAGAGCTTCATGCTTTTACATTCCTGATGTGTTTCTTAAAGTCCATGTCTCAAAATTAATTGTAAATGCATTTTCAAAAGCTGCAGGTGCATGAATAAGATTATGTTTCAGTGGAAAAAACTAGGTCTGTACTGAAAAAGGCTTATTTAACTTACAGAAAATTGACTTTGAAGTCCCAGTTCAGTTGAAGCCCGGAATGAGCTGGGTGAAGCCCGTTATTAGCCCGGCATTGGCCTAAGTCAGGCCTTCAGCCCCGGTCCAAGCCTGCGGGCCTGGGCCGGGCTTTTGCCCCGGGCCCCCGGGCCTGGAAAGTCCCACCTCTAGTATGCACCCACCATGTGACACAAAAGCAACGAATCAGGTTGGCGCGTTGTATGCGGTGTGCCGTCCGGAGTTCGATCGGTAAATATTCTGGTGTAGCGGTGATGTGAGGCATTCGAAGTTTGACGCCATTGAAGTGAAAAGACTTGAACTTTGGCCATTCTTAGTAGCTCTGTTGACGTTGGGTGTATACAGAGTGCGTCGGACTTGAACTTGCAAGAATGTTATCAATATGCCAATCAAACGATCAAACGTGGCCTGTTTACACAAGCTGTGCAGAAATTTAACACCCATACGAGTATGTACTCCGCAGTGGATCCATTCGACGCCACTTGTTCTTATTTTAGATGGACGCAGAAAAAACAGGTTTAGCAAACCCAGTTTAGTATTTTATGGTACACATGCATGTGTGTTTTATGTGATTGTATGTTTTTACTGGCTTATTTAATCTATTTTACATCCCACTGCAGTTTTAACCTGTGACTTCACGTATCAGTGAGTTCTAAGCCTGTTGGTGATGAATTTGAATAAATGAAAAAAGTGAAATGAACATATGGTCAATGGGATGAACAAGAGGAAGGATGTTAGATGCGGCATACCTGGCTACACTTTTAATGGTGTGAAATTGAATAGGCCTTTCTATTTTATTGCAAGCCAATTTACCCAGACCTCCACCTTGCCGTTGACGAACGGATAGCTGGCTCAGTTTCCCCAGGAAGAGAAGTTTTCATCATGGTACCAAGGACCTTTGATAAGCTTGGTTTGAGTATATTATAGTGAATGTGATTTTCTCCCAGTCTTCATGCTTGGCAGGCAGCCTGCAAAATCTGGCTGGTTTCGACTGTCGAATATGGCAGGGCCAGACTCTGATGGTTTTAAGGGAAATCTGTGCTGAAAATAATATATTGGGATTTATTGTTTCCTAACCCGCGCCCTACCGTGTGTCCGGTGCCACCTTCGCCCACCGGGGAGGAAGCAACGATGGCCTCCCTCTAGCTCCGAAAATATGGGGGTTTAACGCAAATCTGCAAAGTGCATTGGAAAGCTCGTGTAATCGTGTAATTCAGTATGATTTTTATTTGCATGTTTAAGCACTTAGGTCAATGGTTTTACCTCCAGAGGCCAAGCTGGGTCACGAAAGGCTATTTCCACTAAAATATGAAATGCTAAAGAAACCTGGGCATAGCTCTCATGCCATTAGAGCTATTGAGGTCTGGTAAAGTAAATTTGATAGGAAAATATCAGGGCTTTCTTCCCTATGTGCAATATAATGACCTCTCGCCTGTGGTTTGGCCTTCAGAGGGCACCTCTTGACCTAACATGACCTGAAGTCACGAAAGGATCGTCAAAATACTGTTTTTGACCCCTGGTGACCTGTGAAGTCCTTAGGCAGGTCAAAGGGAAAATATCGCCCCTGGAATTTGTCAAAGTGTGGTCAATTATGTTTTTCTGAGAACCTGAGCATTTGCAATCATTTTTATGACTTTTAGATCATAAGACGGCATTTCCCCATGTTTTCTTTCAATGGGAGAGGCCACCTCGTGACCTGGCCTCAGGTCGCCAAATCGAAAAATCCTGAATATACATTCTTATACCCTGGAGAGGCCATCAAGTGTAGAACATTTTTAACCAATCAGCCTAGAAACGTAGCTATTATAGAACTCACTTGCCTCTGTTTGAAATTAAAGTTCTCAAAATTAGCATGACCTGAAATGGGCGTATTGGCTGACAACGCCTGTAGCCAGATTTAATCTGCTTCAGTTGCGTTGATAATGAATACAAATAAAAATGAAAGGTTTGATTGAAAGAGGTTACCATTAGGAACAAAAGTTGCATTTATCCATTTCACCTACTTTTCTTGATCTATTGCATTATCTTCCACGTTTCAAACTAGTCACAAAACAAGTATAGGTACGCATTTGTAATCGACGGTACCAAAGCCACGTTTAACATGTGGGTTCTACGGAGGACCACGCAGCATACGCAACGGAACTTAAGCATGGCGTCACGTCAGGAGGGACGGGGACGGGGGCGTTAATTCTTACATTGTTTCTCTGCTAACGGACAAATGAAATGGGGATCACGTGGTTTCTCGGCATTCTCTATCACATCTCAGTTTAAATCCCATTATCAATGTGTCACATATCCTTTAAGGCTGCTCGAGGCCAAGGACACAGGTCAAAATCAAAGGTCTTTTTCAAGCTTAACCCCTCCTTTCCCGCCAAATGAAAACCCAGCATTAGCCCTATCGCGTTGGCAGAGAAGAAGCGGGTCGTAAAGTTCATGGTGTTCCCCCTTCCTTCAGTCCCCCCTCACCTTACACACTGATCCTCAGCCAGTACTGGCTGTAGCTCAACTGGATTCAAACGCAGGACTAGAGATGAAAGACTAAATAAAAGCTAGAAACATATCACTTCATATTCAATAATTTGGCGAAATTGTCCTTGCTCGCACGCACTCATCAAAATCCTTAGAGTGTTCCGCATGTTTTTTTTTCAAGATCCCTCAGTGACATGCACAATATTGCAGATATTGCTGGGAATCCCTGCGGTAGGTCTGGCGTACAAGATTGTAACGTAATAAAAATCAAGCGGGTCGACTGATCACCCATAAAATTGGCAATCGCTCGAGGTGAATCTTACGTAGGCGTGATTGGCTGTGTTTTAATTGATATTTCTTTCCGACCGTTACTTGAGATCCAGATTAAGCGCCCAGACTACGTCCTCATCCTACCCAAAGACGAAATCCCAGTGTGTAGTCCTCCGATAAGAGCGAAACGCGACTATATCGCCACTGCCAGACTAAGGCCTCCCCCTGCTGAGAGGATGAGGCTAAAAGTTTTAATGGTCTTTGGCTGTGAGCCGAAGATCCTCCTCATGAGAGGAATCAATGCAAGCCACGTGATTGAGGATGCTTGTGGCTTACGTGGCCGAAAGTATCGAAGAAATAACTGCCAGATGAGCAGCCTGCTCGGATGAAGTTTAAGTTAGTTGGAAATTATTTCCTGACGAGGCATCGTTGAAAAAAAGATTAAGGGAAATGTAGCATCCCATAATGGGATTTGATCTGAAATGTCCATGGGTTTGAGTATTCCGAGAAACTACTTGATCAAAATCTCGTACGCCCCAGAGCTTACCGTTCGCGGATGAAAATGTAAATTTTTTTCCAGGTGGACCCCTTTCTTCCTGGAGAATCACGTGACCGTAACTAATCATGGCAAGGTGATGTAATGCTAACGTCACACTGGGTCAGAGTTGTGCGTTTCAGAATTGTTTGAGTCGACTCAACTCAACTCAATTGCTGAGAGTGGTTGACTCAACTCCGACTCAACTCATGATGAAGAGGTTATTGAGTCGACTCAACTCTGATTCAAGGCTAAATTCATCCGACTTAAGTCTGACTCAACTCACGACTCAACTCAACTCAAACTTCGACTCGTTTTCAAAATAAAATAAATAAATGATAAATACATAAATAATAAGAAACAAATTAAGCAATTTATCAATCAAACAGCAAAAACAAGCTATCTAGAAAGTCCGACACGAAACTGAAGATTAATAGAAGCAAAATTAATTAATTGGCATACAAACATTGGCTAGCAATTAGCCAGCAACCATGAACAACTTCGAAATTCTTCCAGACTGTCACTGCCAAAAAAACTACCACAGCATGATGCAATTATTTATAAAATGAGCATTGCATATTAAACTAGGTAAATGGATTGGAAAGGAGCCTAAAAGGGCTAAGGTTACACCAACATAGGGAAAAATGTTGAACCTCCATACTGTCAGAAAAGGTCCAAGCTAAAAAACATGATATAAACTGTATTTGTAGGGATGGTACAGGAATTGCTTTTTCTGTTAAACAACGATGCTAGGTAATTTTGGTAAATGAAGCATTCCTATGTCATGGGCTTTACCAAAATCTAAGCTATAATTACTTAAGTAGCTAGCTGCAATTGAAAATTCTAAGAATTACAACAAAACCTAGGAAATAGTATACCATATCAATATATGACAAAGGACAATAGGAATGGAAATTGCACCAACATATTGGATTTTAATATATTCATATTTTAAACCCAATCCAATTTCCACCTTGAGAACCTCCAATACAGTACACACCTATCGCTGTTGAAAATTGGAGCACGGTTTCATAGAAAATTGCTAATGTATAGCTTTCGAAATAAAACACGGACGCCAAGCAAGGGTCTCTGATCAGACAAAACCGGTAACATGAAATAATCCTCTGATTCGTGCAATAAAAGCGTCTCAACATCTTTGTCAAATCAGGGATCCAGCTTTTCTTACTAATATCAGTATCTGGTTTTAATAGGCAAAATAAAAAAGCAGCGACAGACGGTGCATTTAGGACAAAAAACAATATCATATGCAGGTATACAAATATTTTGATCACTTTATGAATTATCATGTAATGTTTGCACTTTTTGCCTTGGTGCTAATTAAGCTTATGCCTATACTTGGTTGAATTTGTTCTTCAAAGATAGCAATGGCGCACACTATTCTCAGACGACGACCACTGACGACAACAATCAGCGACGACGCGTGTTGTTTCAGCATTGGTTGAAGTAAAGAAGTAATGTCAAATACTGAAGCTGAGAAGTTTTTGGGAGATTTGAAATGTATTTGTCAGCGCGTTCCACCACTTCAGCTGTTTAAAGGGAATGTGGCACCTTCACAACGTGATTTTAACTGAGATAGCCAAGTTGTAAAGCAGGTCGGAAAACCCGGTACTCCATATTTCATTTGTCTTGGAACTCGATATTGCCGTAGAAAAAAGCTAAAACCTACCTGACACCCAAGATACCTTTACTTAAAGGTACGTTCAAGAGGGATTCCTCCACGCCCGAGTGACGTCACATGGGCGTGAAGGAATTCCTTCACCATTGAGCCGCGTTTTAAATTGCTGCTGATGACACTTTCCGCTTACGAATTTGTGAGAATACACAGTAATCAAGTGTATCCGATATGCAATGAATAAGCATTTCATTTTCGATTCTGGCCCTCTTTTTGCAAAAAATTGGATATTTTATCATTTAATTTTCCAATGTTATATACTACGGTGTGTGACGTCACATCCGGTGGTCTGCGCTTGCTGTTGGAGGGGCTGCCTGACACCAGCCCCCCTCAGCCCCTCGTCGCCGGCGGCCATTGTGGTGAGCTACTGGTGTGACGACATATGCTGACGTCACGATGAGCATCAGCCAATCGAAGCCCTTGAAGCGTTTCAAGTATGGTAGTGGTTGCCAGATCGTGACATCATCCACAGGCTGATATTTATTTCTTTTTCTAGAGGAGTATTTTTAAAAACCAAATATTGAGCTTATTGTACATTTTTCTGAGAAATCGTGAGTGGTTTCATTATTTTTTACTAAAAGTACGCCTAATAACACTAAATTCCAGGATTCGACCAAGGTGCCACATTCCCTTTAAGACAAGGCCAATGATAGAAACCTGTTTAATTTTTTCGAGTATATGTATTATTTGTGCCTAAGGATTTCTTCAGACCGGATGGGCCTTTAAAATAAGCAATTGAACCGTATAATTTTTGATATATTGTAACAAATTGAAACTTTGATTTAAACAATTGAAACACTGGGGGAAAGGTATTTAAAGGAGACTAAAGGAGTTTTGCAAAAGGTAGGCAAATTCAAACACTCTTACTTAACATGTTTACCTGTTGAGCCAACTTTTTCGTCAACTCATTTGACTCGCTGTCCTTACAACTCAACTCATTGACGTGTTGTGAACCGACTCAACTCAACTCAGCTCACTTGTCTAATTTTTTCGACTCAACTCAACTCAACTCAGAGTCGAAGGAGTCGGAATTTGAGTTAAACTCCGACTCTGACTCACGAGTCTCACAACTCTTTACGGTACCCAGGTAAGGAGTCAGATGGGTGTCGTGACTCCTTTGGATGAGGGTCGTGACTCCTTTCGATGGGAGTCATCTCTTTTCCCAACCCTACAAAAACTCTCAAATACGGTGTCTGACCCTGTATTGACACCGGATTCGGGGGTAGTGACGCTGCTTGGTGGGTATGGCCGAACTCCTCTTTAGTGGGGATTTTTTGACGGTGTCACCAAATGGCAAAAAGGTGTCATTTTTTCTATTAGTGTACAGTAAGATATATATCATACACAATGAGCCTGCCAGCTAAAATCTGCTTTAGAGTAAGGGACTTAACACGCCTTTGGTCCATCTTCTCCCTGGTAGGGGAGTGGCGAGGGGTTTCCGAGCACCGCCCTACATCACAGCTTCTATCCGGGATTGCGAAAAACGCGAACCGTAGTGGATAGCCCGTAATAAATGATAAACACTATATATGTTACTCGTTTGCTCAGGTCAATATTGAGATGATGCCGGCCCGGTAGCTCGGTTGGTAGAGCGTTGGGCTCGGGCCCGCTGCTCAGAAACATGCAGTGGCAGTGCATGTCCAGACTTGGGATCGGTTCCCCTGAGACGCTCCGGCGCTCAATAGTTTATCCGACGATGGGTCGGCCGGCAACTGACTGTTAAGAGGGTGACCTGAGCGGGACAGTCATCCCTGTGCTTTGTGTGACGTCAACTTTGGTTTCTGATGACGTAATGCTGCCAAACAACTTGAACGGGGTCTGGTTCAAACAAGCCAAGTGAGAAATTTGCATTGAATCTTAAAGACTGTCAAGATTACTTTCGGCAGCACCCTGTCGCAGGATCTTGCCTACCCAAAGGGCAGGAGTTGGTGCCCTGTTCTAGCCCAAACCTACACTGAGAAAAACTGAGTCCTCTTTTTAGGTTTATGAGACCAAAAAAGGTTTCATTTTCCCCATTCAAATCAGACAACACGTTTTGAGTCTTATTTTAAGCCTCAGGTGAGACCATATTTTCGAGTCCCTTTTTTGGTCTCGAATGAGACCAATAACCACCTTATGCAGCTTACAAAGTGGACTCAGATGAAACCCTTTTCTCTTTGGTGAGTCCCTTTTTGCGACTACAAATATGTCCCTTGGTCTCGTGCAAGACTCGTATGAAGCCTGTTTTATTAGGCGAGTCCCTTTTTTGACTATAAATCTGTCCCTTGGTCTCATTGACCCAGCATTTTGAAACCTTTAAGACTCACGTGATCCTTAATTCGTATGGAGCAGATTTTCTCCCGCTTCTGAAATCATTTTCTGGTAGTATAATAATTGTAATGCTTTATTTCATGACTCAGCATCTCTTTGAACTTCCTGCAGTTCTTTTGGCCAAGTATTGTCAAAATAGAAACATGCAAAGTCATCGCATCACCATGGCTGCGACCAAGAGCTTATTGCACCAACAAACTAAAACTCCACAGGCAACAGTCAGCTCAGCTCCAGGTCAGCTCTGCCACAACATTCACAAACTCAAAACAACTAATGCTATTGTTTATTGCCCAACAACCATCATCGAAAGGCGTTATAATGTTATGCCTACTTATTTTGTTTGTTTAACATTGTTTTTGTACTAACCTGAAGATGATGAGTGTACCAAACTTAATAATGCACGAAATGAATATGTTTGCTAACCTAACATTTAGACTAACAGAAGAACAGCGGAAAACAGCGAGAATGGGAGCGAACACCCATACATTTCCTTCGTGTTTAACAATATATGAATTGCTCATTGCTGTAGTAATGCTCACAGCTGTCTCCACTCTAATGCCACAAAACGTCGGTCCAGTACAACACGTCACTGTAGGTCCAGAAAAGCGATCATTTTAAGGCCCCGGACTTTACACTTTGCACCTCTTTGACATTCAGGCAGGTACGCTGGATGAATTGCAGGACCACGTTTGCGCTTCCCGCTACCGTCTGGGCAAAGACGGTGTGGGCTGCTGCCCAGAGCAGGAACCCAGGGAGAGCACCGTCATACTCCGCCATCGCCTCTCCCTCGCAGTGGAGCACACCACCAACCATGGTGATACGCACCACGGTGACGATGGAGGGCGCCTTCATGGCGTCCAGAAGGGCCCGAAGGGTGTCCTCGTCTGGAAACAGTACAGACAAATGCTTAGAATTTTGCACAATCCCCCTAATCACTCACATGGTCAGGGGACGGCTACCCGCCTCGGTAGACCTATCCGATTTTCTCATATTGATCAAAAACAGAAACGCCGATTTTTTTACCTGAATGGTCATGTCACATATGGGCAATTCCAGCACCAATCGACCAGGCAAATGGCAAATCTACACGGTACCTCTTTGATTTTTTTCAAAATAGTTTTATAAGGTTCTTATGGGCCCTAAAGACGAATCTTAAAGTTTTAGCTCGATTGGAGTAAAACTTTAGAAGTTATTGCCTCAGGCATTTTTTGAAAATCTGCTTACAGTGCATTTTTTAGGTGATCATAAAACCCACAGAGACTGATGAAATATGCATTAAGTATATATTTTCCTGTCTGAAATGAGCCGAAGAACTCGAATCTGAAGTCTGTCAGAGCCGCATGACGAAATCCATGAAGCGAAGCGCATTGAGATTTCTCAAGCGGCTCTATTCTGGCCGCTCAGACGGGTCTCGTCGTGGTCTGTTGTTGTTGGCGTCTGTCAGTCCTGAGAATTAATGTCAGAGCTCTGGAATTTTGTAGGGAGATAGCCCTTCTGCTCCAGACACCCAAACTGAAGCCCCGAGTTGAAATCCAAAATAGTTTTTGAGAAATTTTGGCTGAAACTTTTTGGTTTTATATTTTTCTAATTTTTACTTCTTAAGCTACAAACATGAAATTTATGTCCTTTTCAATGGATCACAAGGGCCAGCTAGGGGAAAAAATTGAGCTGATCCGACAATATTTATTGCGCGAAAACGCAGCATTTCTCACGCGCGCAAAAACCTGCTAAAAGTTGATGGCCGACTTGTGCGCTCGAAATGTCGGAAGACAGGCCTCAGTTAGCTGAAAGGCAGTTACCTAGGGGTAGCTAGGAAAATTTTGTAGTGCTTAGGCATAGTTTTGAGTGCAAAACGTAAAATTTTGACCTACTTTTTACAGTTCTTCCGGAAGACTGAATTTTGGATCATTTCATTTCAACGTTAATATCTCACAATCTAATTGACCGATTTGAGTTTTCATTTCAAATAATAAAAGAACATTGCATCCGCCTGATAATATTTGGAGATGGAAATTGTGAATGTGAAATTCTTTGTTTTATAGGCATAAATAGAAATTGAGTCAAAAAACTTTTTATTTGCATCTTCCTGGTTCCAAGCTCATGCCACTCACAAACTCAGAACTGACATGGATGAATAGGAAAGTTACTTGCGGTCATTTCGCTCACTTATACTACCCACCTATCTCTAATGGCTTTCGAGTAATTAGTCCAAAATGTATTACAAGATGCTAAATTTCTCGGACCGCTTTTGCTTCTCACCATGGTTTCAAGTCCTTAAAATGGATGGAAGTGGAAGAAATTTGGCATTAAGCTAGCTTAGGATCCTAGCTCGACGATACAAGTAATTTCAGCCCAAAAGAATGCTTGGTTCGTCTTCTAGAAGCACCTTTATATCGTGCCTTTTCGGGACAAGCACAGCACCCGGCGCCAGCGGCCCGGCATATTCGGCGGAGTTGTACCAGCCAGTGACCTCCTGACGGGTCACAGCTGTTCAGCTAGTGGGAGGGTGAGTAGTGTGGCACGGTGGTTTAGTGGTTAGAGGCCCTGTCTCTTGATCAGGTAGGTCCGGTTCGAATCCGGGGGTGACCACGTGCTCTTTATTGCGCATTTCAAAGAAAAGAATGATAAACCTGACTTGCAGGCTTATGAAGAGATACATTAAGAACGAAATATGGTTTGTTTTCAGCACATTGTCATGCGGCTCTCCTGCGCCGGTGGGGCGTTAGCCCAGGTCGCAGACCGGAGTTTGACCCTAGGTCACTTGTGAAAAAGTTGTGATTTGACCTTTTTATATAAATTTTGTTCAAGTTGTTCCTAGTACGACTGGTGGAGCCGGAGTCTCACTAAAGTCATCAAGGGACTTGTCACGGAGACCCCGACCACGCCACCCGAACGAGCAACTCCCTCAATGGAGGGTTAATTTAGAAGCCAAAAGTTTAACGTCCCACAAAGCACAGGGACGGCCGCCCCGCCTCAGGTCTCCCTCTCACCAGTCAGTTGCCAGCCGACCTGTACGTCGGGTAAACTATTGAGCGCCGGAGCGTCTCAGGGGAATCGATCCCAAGCCTGGGCATGCACTGTCACTGCATGCTTCTGAGCAGCGGGCCGGAGCCCAACGCTCTACCAACTGAGCTACCGGGGAGGCAGCTCATTTTGAATGTCACCTTGACCTAAGGTCACATTCAAAATTTGCTGGTACACCTTTTGTTCAAAATGGCATATTCCAAATTAAAGATTGAACTTTTCTCTTTCCATTTAAATAGGTTAGAACATCCGTTTTTTATATCTACTAGTGTTTTTAACACGCTTAACACGCTGGCATCAACACGTAATGAAGGGGTCCCGAAATGCCTCCCCTGAGATTTCACCAATTAAGAGGGCTAGCAAAACGCGTGTTGCGCGTTTTGTGAGGGCTGTAGAATGTGTTTTTTTAAGCCAGATTTCATGGACCTAGACCATTATCCTCAAGGTCAAATGAGGTCATAGAGGTCAAATGTAGGCCGTACCTGACACTTAGCGAAATGCCGTTACTGTGCGAAACAAAGTCGCGAATACACTTTGATCGGTCAAATTTCATAACGAGAAGATATAAATTTTTCTCTGGAATATTTAGATCGAGGTCGGTCAAGGTAATTGACCAATGACACTACAACGTGAGATATTTCCATAATGGATGCACATACGTTGAAGCTTGCATGGAAGCAACCATTAAGCAATCAATGAGTTTGACCTTGATCCACGGTCTTTGGCCTGTGACCTGGAACTTAGCATTCTGTAACCTCAGCTGTAACATCAAAACATCATTCACGTATTGCCAGGGAACGTCATGTGACCGAAAGCTGTGGGATCAACAATTGCGATAATGTTGAAATGACCTTGGTCTGTAACCTATGATGTAGTGAAATGATCTGAACATACAACTCTGACGATGCTACGTTTTCATCGCACAGCTAGGTCTGCAATGCATTTGAACTGGTGTGACCGCACATAAGCGTCGGAAAAGAAGGCCAGGGGCCTGGTCCCCCACTTTTTGGCCAAAAATTTCCTTATCTCAGTCAAAATGGGAGAAAACCTGAAATTTGCATCAACAGTAACTGTGGAAGGCAACGAGGAGCCCAAATTCGAACAGTTTTTGGTCATATCGTGGAAAGGTTTTTGTCAGCATCAGGTTGAAGTTTGACTGGCCCCCACTTTTTTCCGGTGGCGATGCTTATGTGACCGCAGATTATGGCTATTTAGGAATATACATCTGATTTTGTAAGCCTATAGGTCAGTGAGTGCGTAAACATAGAGGACATATTTTCAAAGTTCTTTCCAAAATTAACTCGCTCATCAGTATTGTTTTTCTGCCATCAAGGGTTCCCGGTCACCTCGGGTAATTATGCTTAAACCCTGTCCAACTGCGTGTTAATGCTCACCACAGTGCTGTAAAGGATGACAATAAATCGTCGCTGGGGCTTCGACAGCATATTGGAAATGTAGTGGGACAAAATGGTGATACAATAGGAACAGTGCTAGAAGTTTGGTGAAATCCAAATAAGGCAATCGTGGTTTCCCGTGTTAATATATAGAACTCGCCTATCGCGTCAATTTAAATAAGTTTTTTTTCTGCATCTGATCGATGCATAAGCATTATAAAACATTATACATTATAAACATACATATAACATACATATTATAAATATACATTATAAACATTATATGCATGAACATTATAAACATTTTCCACTTGCGAGTTAGAACTAGAGGAATACTCTCTCCTTGACGACATCTTGGCGCGATTTTACTCTCCTTGATGTTAAAGGAAGCAATAATTTGTCAACACGTGGAAAAATATGTATGTATGTACACCGGACACCGGTTTGCAACAGTGCACCGAAATACGGGAGCCGGCGCCTCCATGAGCTGTCTTTGTGCTGAGCTAACCTTACACTGTCACAGTAGGCAGCTCTGTTCCGTCCAGTGGCGGATCCAGGGGGAAGCAAAATTGGCATGTCCCCTAAATGGAAAGCTAGGGGTAAAACTATGTTTCCCCCATCCCCCAAGCGGTCGACCTCTTTTATGCCCCGACTCCTTTTTAATTGATAACCAAGATTTCGGTGCTTCAACTCTCAACTTCAAACAGAACCAGTTAAGTTTAGTGTAAATATTGGGTCTTGGATAGAAAAAAAAGTATCTTGAGCCCATACTTTTTCACCCCGTGACATTTTTTCCTTTTGGCTCAAATATCCAAAATCCTACTGTCAAATCATATTATTGTAGCACAATTTTTCACTGCGTGACGTTTTTTTTTCTTTTCCTTTTTGACTTTGGTTTGCTCCTCCCAAACCGACCGGCTAGATCTGCCACTGGTTCCGTCGATGTCTTCAGAGAGCTCTCGCACCTGCATGGTGTTCAGGTTTACGGGTGTGAAACGATGAAACCGTTGGGTGCCCTTGATCTTCAACGCCGAACTGTACCGCTGTATCAGTCGTTTTGACATTTCAAAGACCTCCTCTCTACTGACAAACGCAACATGGATTGTGGTGTCGAAGTATTGCGTCAGAAAAGAGAACATCAATAGAATATCCAAGATCTGATCCTTTTCTTCTCTCCTTAAGCTTACCTTGACTGTTCTTCCCTTGGCTGTTCTTCTTCTAACTTGACCGCCAACTCCGTCACAGGCGTTCTTCCCGTGGCTGGTAGCAAAAAAGTGATATTCACATGGTATTTGAAAGTCTATCTGGATGATAACAAACATTGATAAAGTGAAAATTGTTTTTGTATTGGCCACCCCACCCGTCTGATACGTAATGTATTTTCTTCAAACTTGGCATGTGGGTGCGTAGCCAAGGTACGAGTTTGTGCTGCAAGATATGAGCCATGACGTGAGAGTGCTTTAAGTCGTCACTAAAAAAAAAACTTCTACTGCACCGGACTCCATCCTCAATCCAGTATGGAACAAAAAGGTGTACAGTCACCTGCTTTGCAGACCAGTGATACGACTGAGCAGCATTTTGCGCAGCACATGTATTATTTTCTGATAAGTCATCGATGACTACGGCTTCCTCCTTAGGTGCCTTTTCCTTCCAGTTTGCTATATAATGCCCTTGAGCCATATAGATGTAGTGGTGACGGGTTAGGTTACAAACCTTCTCACTCAGGGAATCAAGAAATCGCTCTATATTATCCACGCAATCCGAACGCGTCGATTCTCTCCTGATTTTTACCATTCTTTGAACGTAATATCTTCAGAAGCCATTTGCACGGAGTCAAAAGAGTATAAATACTCCCTAGCCTCCTACTCTCCAGGGCTCCTTTGACGTGAAGGTGTCCACTGTCACCGCACTGTTATATTCTTCAATATCACTGTTTCAATATATCACTGTTATATGTTTCAAACGTTTCGCGACTTTTTCCGTATAATCACGGCACTTCACTAAAGGTGTCCGGTATGACTTACATAAATTTGACATTTATGACCTGATTTGACCTTAAAGATATAGATATAAGTCCATACAATTGAGCTCAAATAAAACAGTTTACAGGCCTCACAAATCCCGGAACATGCGTTTTCCTAACCCTCTTAATTGGCGAGATCTCAGGGGAAGCATTTCGGGACCCCCTTCATTACGTGTTGACGCCAGACCACCCTCCACTGTGCGTGTTAAAAACACTAATAGATATAAAAAACGGATGTTCTATCCTATTTTATTGGACGGAAAAAAGTTTAATCTTCAATTTGAGATATTCCATTTTGAAAAAGTGTACCAGCAAATTTGGGACATGGCCTTAGGTCAAGGTCATATCATAAATTTTTTCACAAGTGACTTAGGGTCAAACGGACTTCAGATTCGAATTTTTCGGTTCATTTCAGACAGGAAAATGTATATTTAACACATAGTTCATCAGTCTCTGTGGGTTGTATCGTCACCTAAAAAATGCACTGTAAGCAGATTTTCAAAAAATGCCTGAGGCAATAACTTCTAAAGTTTTATTCCGATTGAGCTGAAACTCTCAGATTGGGCTTTTGGGTCCATGAGAACCCTATATGCCAATTTTAAAGAAAATCGGAGAGGTACCGTGTAGGCCTTGGTCGATTGGTGCTGGAATTACCCATATCATCTATCATTTATATATCATTTGGATGTGTAGCCATTCTAAGGTTTCCGATACCCATGTCCACACACACTTCTGCGAATATGACCAGCATTCTTGAAGTCTGCATACGGCTCTGCGCACTGAAACCCCCAAAGCACACTAGCCTTCGTACGCCTCTGCGCACTAAACCCCCATCCTCAGTAGCCCGAGTAGGGGAACGCACCGAATTACGGACACTTAAGCACTTGACGGTGAAAAACGTTGCGTGGTCTACAGTGCAGGGTTTGATGAAACTGGAACATGGTAAACATGTGTTTAGCAATAATGGATCGAGTATTTCGAACAATTCCCCACCTCCAACACCCCTTATTAATTTGTTAAAAACACTTGTGAGTGTCACGCCCGCGGCGTCCACTCACGGCCGGAATATCGGACGGCAATGTGGCTCTGTCGGTAATTTCGGACACAACAATGACAAACTGTTGCTGCTCGGGTTAACCCACCCCCACTCTCTCAAACCCTCCAGAATCCCCTATCCTTAAAGTACAGCTGCTACGTCATGGCATCTCATCACTGAAAGTCGCATTCCCGAAGGAAGCGGGCCCTGTACCTGAACTTGACGATTCCTGGCTAGGATCCAAGCTGCCTCCCAGAGGCTGGGTTTAGCTCCAAATGTCATCTTGACTTCAATATTTGGCTCCCGCTGGCTTCCAGGGGCCGCACGTTTGGATCTTATTACTTACAGCCTCAAACGCTAGCGCCGAAGTAGCCAGTGACCAAAAAGCAAACTTCTGATATATACACAATCAACAGATAGAAGCGCCTGGCGGTGATCGAACTGAATCGATCAGTTAGCACTGCATCTGTGCACTGCTGGGCACTGCATCGGCGCCTCTGTGCACTGCATCCTCATTTGGATCCCCTGTCTCAGGTGGCTGAAGACACCTTTGGCCATTTCCAAATTAAACCCCATATTCTCGATGTCCTGAACGCGCCTATGTAGATTACATCCCATCTACACCACAATTCTGGAGTACCTAAGAACGCTTCTGTGTACTGCACCCACCTTTGAAGTGTTTTCTATATTCATGTTCATGATTAACATAGAATAATTTTGAAAAGCATGACTTCACAGTGAATTTGAAAATGGTCATGCAATTATTTGCTGCAAAGTCGGACAAATATTTCTCAGGCACCACACTTAATCACATTGTCACCAAAGACTTACCGTTCGATGTCCCGGACGTATCAACACAACACCACAGCACAAAAACCTCGGCCTGCGGCCTGGGCTAACGCCCCACCGGCGCAGGAGAGCCGCATGACAATGTGCCGAAAGCAAACCATATTTCGTTCTTAATGTATCTCTTCATACGCCTGCAAGTCAGTTTTATCATTCTTTTCTTTGAAATAACCAATAAAGAAAACGTGGTCACCCCGGATTCGAACCGGACCTACCTGATCAAGAGCCAGGGCCTCTAACCACTAGACCACCGTGCCACACCACTCACCCTCCCACTAGCTGAACAGCTGTGACCCGTCAGGAGGTCACTGGCTGGTACAACTCCGCCGAATATGCCGGGCCGCTGGCGCCGGGTGCTGTGCTTGTCCCGAAAAGGCACGATATAAAGGTGCTTCTAGAAGACGAACCAAGCATTCTTTTGGGCTGAAATTACTTGTATCGTCGAGCTAGGATCTTAAGCTAGCTTCATGCCAAATTTCTTCCACTTCCATCCATTTTAAGGACTTGAAACCATGGTGAGAAGCAAAGGTGGTCCGAGAAATTTAGCATCTTGTAATACATTTTGGACTAATTACTCGAAAGCCATTAGAGATAGGTGGGTAGTATAAGTGAGCGAAATGACCGCAAGTAACTTTGCTATTCAGCCATGTCAGTTCTGAGTTTGTGAGTGACATGAGCTTGGAGCCAGGAAGATGCAAATAAAAAGTTTTTTGACTCAATTTCTATTTATGCCTATAAAACAAAGAATTTCACATTCACAATTTCCATCTCCAAATATTATCAGGCGGAAGCAATGTTCTTTCATTGTTTGAAATGGAAACTCAAATCGGTCAATTAGATTGTGAGATATTAACGTTGAAATGAAATGAACCAAAAATTCAGTCTTCCGGAAGAACTGTAAAAAGTAGGTCAAAATTTTACGTTTTGCACTCAAAACTATGCCTAAGCACTACAAAATTTGCCTAGCTACCCCTAGGTAACTGCCTTTCAGCTAACTGAGGCCTGCCTTCTGACATTTCGAGCGCACAAGTCGGCCATCAACTTTTAGCAGGTTTTTGCGCGCGTGAGAAATGCCGCGTTTTCGCGCAATAAATATTGTTGGATCAGCTCAATTTTTTCCCCTAGCTGGCCCTTGTTATCCATTGAAAAGGACATAAATTTCAAGTTCGTAACTTAAGAAGTAAAAATTAGAAAAATATAAAACAGAAAAAGTTTGAGCCAAAATTTCTCAAAAACTATTTTGGATTTCAACTCGGGGCTTCAGTTTGGGTGTCTGGAGCAGAAGGGCTATCACCCTACAAAATTCCAGAGCTCTGACATCAATTCTCAGGACTGACAGACGCCAACAACAACCTCGGCCTGCGGCCTCGGCAGGTGCCGCTCTGGCGCAGGAGAAGCCGGTGACAATGTACGCTAGCCAAACAGTTCGATTGACAGGCGAGTGTTTTCAGCAGTTTGATACTTATAACAACGCAATGTTGGAGTTTTAGGTTTTGTGTTCTCATTATGGCTCCATTCAATCCCCTGTCTAGGCCCATGTTTTCCTAAATTAGCATGTCTCTGCATACTGCACCACGCTTGCCCTCTGTTCATATCATCAAAGAAATAAACACACGCATAATGGTTGTTTTGTTAAGCAAAGACTGGGCATGACGAGAAGAAAGGAGATACAATATAAAATATGATGGGTTTTCCGACGGTATTTCACCTATACCTGCAGATTTTCACCCCATTCAGCCTATTTGTTACCGAAATATGCCCAAGCTCGAGACCTCAGCCCCACCACCGAACTGATGTCCTGGATCCGCCTATGTTCGAGCTCCTTACCCCACCCCCTTACATATGTCCTTGATCTGCCTATGCTCGAACTCAGTAGCCCCACCTCTATACTGCCCTGGATCCGCCTATGCTTGAACTCCTTAGCCACTACCCCTACTGATGTCCTGGATCCGCCTATGCTCGAGCTTCCGAGCCCCACCCACGTACTGATGTCCTGAATCCGCTTATGCTCGAGCTCCTTAGCCCCACCCCCGTACTGATGTCCTGGATCCGCTTATGTTTTAACTCTTTAGCCCCTACCTGTTTTAACTCTTTAGCCCCTTGAGGTCCTGGATCCGCTTATGCTCGAGCTCCTTAGCCCCACCCCCGTACTGATGTCTTTGATCCGACTATACTGGAGCCCCTTAGCCCCGGCCCCGTACTGATGTCCTGGATCCGCCTCTGCTCGAGCTCCTTAGCCCAACACCCATACTGATGTCCTGGATCCGCCTATGCTCGAGCTCCTTAGCCCTATCTCCGTACAGATGTCCTGGATCCGCCTATGCTGGATCTCCTAGCCCCACCTCTGTACTGCCCTGGATTCGCCTATACTCAAACTCTTTATTCCCTAGCACCCTACTAATGTCCTGGATCCGCCTATGCTGGAACGCCCGAGCCCCACCACCGTACTGATGTCCTGGATCCGCCTATGCTCGAACTTCTTAGCCCCACCTCCGTACTGATGTCCTGGATCCGCATATGCTCGAACTCCTTAGCCCCTACCCCCTACTGATGTCCTGGATCCGCCTATGCTCGAGCTCCTTACCCCACCTTTTTCCTGATGTCTTGGATCCGCCTATGCTTGAACTCCGTAGCCCCTACCCCCCCCACTGATGTCCTGGATCCGCCTATGCTCGAGCTCCTTACCCCACCCCCTTACTGATGTCCTGGATCCGCCTGTGCTCGAACTTCGTAGCCCCACCTCTGTCCTGCCCTGGATCCGCCTATGCTCGAACTACTTAGCCCCCACCCCCTACTGATGTCCTGGATCCGACTATGTTTGAGCTCCCGAGCCCCACCCCCCGTACTGATCAGCTGAATCCGCTTATGCTCGAGCTTCTTAGCCCCACCGCCGTACTGATGTCCTAGATCCGCCTCTGCTCGAGCTCCTTAGCCCCATCCCCGTACTAATATCCTGGATCCGCATATGCTCGAACTCCGTAGCCCCACCCCCGTACTGAGGCCTGGATCCGCCTTTGCTGGAGCTCCTTAGCCCCACCCCCGTACTGATGTCCTGGATCCGCCTATGCTCGAACTTCTTAGCCCCACCTTCTTCCTGATGTCTCGGATACGCCTATGCTCGAACTCCGTAGCCCCTACCCCCCCCCCACTGATGTCCTGGATCCGCCTATGCTCGAGCTCCTTACCCCACCCCCTTACTGATGTCCTGGATCCGCTTATGCTCGATCTCCTTACCCCCACACCAGTAACGCCCCACCTCCGTGCCCCCGCCCGCCCCCGAAACGACATAGGCGGATACAAGGGGAAAGGGTACAGGTGCCTCCCATAGAATCTTAGCGCCCCCTGAAATTGTCCCGGAAACCCCTGGAAAGTTCGATGGCACCCCCTGAAATGTCGTTTTCCCCGAGATGCAGGTATCGGGGTCTACTGATAGGTTTTAGCGCCTACTTGATAGGTTTTTCCGGCCAAAAGTGGCGTCCCTAGTGTAGATAGCGCCCACCAGGAAGTTTCCCCTTCCACCTCGCCCCCGATAGGCAATCCTGGATCCGCGTATGGGAAGCGACATTTCAGGGAGCGTCATTCGCCTTGAGAGGCGTGTGTTTACAATTTCAGAGGGCGCCGATGGTCGATTGGGGGTTGGGGGAGGGGATGGGGGAGAAGGGTGGGGGGGCACCTAGCCTACTTATTCCCTGGATCCACCCATGGTCCAAAAACAGAAACATAATACTCTTATTGTAAACTCAAACTTTTACGGTACTCTAATTACTTGTGATGCATTATGGGTAGTGTTGGGTACTTTTTTACCAGATCATAAATAAACAGAAACGGCCGCGCCGATCGCCGGCGTTGCCGCGACGTGGACGCAGGGGTGACGCGTGGTGATTTGCTACAACGATGCGTGGAGGAAAGGCATGTTAGTAAAGGTAACTTGGTGTTTCATTGATATATATGCAGATTGAATGTCGACATATGTCTCTTACCTAGCTGCATGCAAAATTTCATTTCCTCCAATGACTCTAACCACCCTAAACCCCGGTGTGAAGCAAAAATGAACTGATAAAATTACCACTTTGAAATGCATTTTACGGCTTATAGCGCGGAAACCGTAAGAGATAAGTGGGGGGTATGAGTGAGAAAAATGACGGCAACGAAGTTTTCTATCCAGCCGTGTTAAGTTCAATACCGTAGCTATCATGGTCTGGAAACCAGGGGGCTGAGAATAAAAATTTTAAAAACTTATATTTTAGTTTTGCCTATAAAATAAAAAGTTTCAGTCTGAAAGTTTTTATCTCTAAATATATAATAAAGGAGGCTATTCTCTCTTATTATCTGAAATGGGAACTAATTTTTATCAATTAGATCGGAAGATATAAGGGTTTGAATGATATTTTGGGAAATGCAGACCTTTACGGAATGGGCCAAAAAGGACCCTTAAATTTCCGTTTTTGTTTTGTTTCTGTGTTTGTGCAGTACTGCACAAACCGGCCTTTAAGTTGATATTTGACTCAGAACCTGAACTGCTGTAGCTTCAGATATTTCGAGCCTGTAGTTTAGACCATGAGTTTTATGCCAAATTTAGGGTGCAAAGTTTAAAAGCTAATTTAGAGCCCTAAATTGAAAGCTTTTTCTTTCCAACTTTTTGTGTGAACTACAAATTTCCCTGATGTGAAAGGGTGCAAGTTTCAAGAGTCTAGATGAATTAGCAAAAAATAGAAAAATAAAAGTTAAAAATCACATAATGCAAAATTCTGGGCAAAATTTTGAAAATTTTGAAAATTGACAACCGTGGTGCTTATTCATTTGGAAGTGCCTTCTATCCACAAAAGTTTTAGGTCTCTGATACCAGCGCTCAGAACAGACAACAACAACAACAACAACAGACAACGACGAGACCGGAAAAACTGTCAGAATAGAAGCCGTTTCTTACTTCGTTCGTCACCGGCTTCTGACAGACCACGACGAGACCCGTCTGAGCGGCCAGAATAGAGCCGCTTGAGAAATCTCAATGCGCTTCGCTCCATGGATTTCGTCATGCGGCTCTGACAGACCACGACGAGACCCGTCTGAGCGGCCAGAATAGAGCCGCTTGAGAAATCTCAATGCGCTTCGCTCCATGGATTTCGTCATGCGGCTCTGACAACAGACCACGACGAGACCCGTCTGAGCGGCCAGAATAGAGCCGCTTGAGAAATCTCAATGCGCTTCGCTCCATGGATTTCGTCATGCGGCTCTGATGGCGTCGATGTTTGAGTTGCACTCAATTTGTTCGTCTGATCGCGCATGCGCTTTTGCCGATCAAGTAGCCCTTTTTTGGCCTCAGCGGAGACCACTGGCTTGAACTTTGAGATGAGTCAAGTTTTAGGACTCGTGTGAGTCTCTTTCTGTTCTGCTTATCTGAGTTTGCTGTTGAGCGCGGTTTTAAGTATAGCTTGAGACCAGACATTGGCACTGAGTCCAAAAAAATCGGGAGCACGTGAGAAACGAAAGGAAACATTCTCAAACTGTTTTCTCAGTGTACCTTCCTCCCCTAGCCCCCTGCAGCGCCATAGAACCTCGAAGGTGGAGTGGCTTATAACCCAAACAGAAAGATATATACTATACGCCACCAACAGTTGTTCAGATAAACAATTGAAGAAGACTTGACCCACTTTAAGTTCTGTTTTAAAGTTAACCCGCGCCCCCACCGGCGGTCCGGCGCCACCTTCGCCCCACCGGGGGCCATCGATGGCCCCCTCTAACTCCGAAAATATGGGAGTTAGCGCAAATCTGCAAAGTGCATTAGAAATCTCGCGTGATTTCAGTGAAAAAGATTACCTTACATGTTTGAGGGCTCAAGTCAATGGTTGGACCTCCAGAGGTCAAGTTAGGTCAAGATCGGCTATTTTCAGTCAAATATGCAATACTTAAGCAAACTGGGCATAACTCTTATGCTATTAGAACTATTGAGATCTGGTAAAGTACATTTGATAGGAAAACACCAGACGTTTTTCTGCTATATGGAACGTAATAACCTCCCGCCAGTGGTTTTACATCCAGAGGTCACTTCGTGACCTCATATGACCTGAGGTCACGAAAGGTCAGAAAGTCACCTTGCCGTATATCAAATGAAAGCCAATCACGAAACATATACGATGATGTTTGATTCAGCGCTCTAGCTTAACTAGGTCAAAATGTATTAGCAAAATACTTTTTACCCCTGGTGACCTTGGATGACGTCAGAGAGGTCAAAGCGCATATATGGCCCCTGGGATCCGTGAAAGGGTGCCCAAGAACGCTTTTCTGAGCAAGCTGAGAATTTGTCAATCGTTTTTGTGACTTTTAGACAATAAGACAGCTTTTCCCGATGCTTTTTCAGTGGTAGAGGTCACCTCGTGACCTGACCTCAGGCCACGAAATCGACAAATCCCGGATATACATCTTGTAAACTTTGGAGGGGTCATGAAGTGTAGGAAATTTCACATCGATCGACTAAGAAATGTAGCTCTTATAGAGCTCAAAAGTTGAAGTGAGGTGACCTTGGTTGACCTCACCTGGTGACCTGACACTGGGTGACCCGGGGTAAAAAATTTCAGGGATGGTGGGAAAATGATGGGGTGACAGGTAGAGTCCTCAACCGCGATGCTGCGCCTCGTTGTTTTTCTGCTATCCCGAAAAAATCCTTAAGGGGGCCATCGATGGCCGCCCCGGTGGGGCCAGGGGAACACGCGCATTGACGGGGGTCTGAGTAAACTTTGCTTTGACGGGGGTGGGTACCCACCCCTCCCCCTTAAAATCTCGAGAAACACGCTAAATAGTGAAAAACGGTAAACGGCGTTGGGTAGCCCATCCACTTATCTATCGGAAATATTAAACCATTTTTCAGGTCACATTTAAGGTCGCTAGAGGTCAAAGCATGCCGTCATAGGGATAACATCTAAATGAAAGGTTTCGGTCACTTCATCTGAACAAGTAATCATAGAGCAAAATAATCTACACCATGGGAATCCTCGCAGCAAGCCTAATCAAATTATATATAATATGACATTGCTAGGCCAAATCAGGTTAAATATGGATTTGGCCTGACCTGAGATCAGTTTAAGGTCAAATTAGGTCAACATGAATACCATTGGAACTGCAAAGACAATATACAGATAATGCAGTTAAAAGAAACGTTTTATCACGATACATTAATAAGTTGTTCAATTAAAACCATTTTCCCATCTATTTCCAATGGAAAGGTCATGGCTCGTATCTGACCTTAGGTCAACGATACAAAAAATACTGGAACATATTTTAGAGAACTCGGTAGGCCCATTATGTGATATGAATTTCAATCGGACAAGTTCACCCTGTTCTGACTTATGCTATCTTACACTTTTTTTAGGCCAGGGCACTTGACCTGTACTGGTGCCCTGGCCTGACGTGACCTTAACTTAATATTTTGACAGAAGTTGTAAAAATGATCAGAAATGGGTATGCTAAGTACGGCGGCGCTACGCGCCGCCGTTTTTCTCTAGGCAAATCCGAGGGGTGGGTACCCGCCCCCGTCTATGCGTGTGTTAAATATTCCTGGACCGAGTTTAAAAACTTTGTTTGGGACAGGGCATATATGTACTCTAGTGTCTACCCTCCCATACGACACGTGTAACGGGTTGTGCGACTATTTATTTGTTTTTCTTCCCCGGGCATAGGTAAAGGGAAGCTGCCGAGCAGAAGGGTGGTATCTCTCTAACCCAAAATAATATTGTGTCCAAAAAGCATATTGTATTTAATTTCGGGTCTGGGTGAGACAGTCGGTAAGTACGCTCACACGACTCAGCCTATAACATTCTGGGGGGGGGGGGTTGTTGGGGGGCCTGGAGGGGTTTTGGGGCTTTTCCTAGCTCTAGCCTTGCTCAGTCTCCTTCGCCCTCCGACGCCATATCACCTCATCAGTTTGTGCGCCGTGCGTTGTGGGTCTCTTCCCAAAAATACATGCATTTGAATTTTGAATAGCCAATCTAGTCACTTTCAATCAAGGACGGAGCCAACATTCATCTTAGGGAGGGGGTTGCCATCAGACGTGCCTTTTGCTGTTGCTGAAGTTGGAGGAACGCGCCGTGGTTCAAATGGGCGCTAATTTGTGTTTATTCATTTTTTCATGTGTGCAGGGGCGTAAATGTGAGGGCATTATATGTTCTTCGCCGACTGCAATAACTTATTTTCCTCAATTTCTCGCCCGTTGGAATATTTCATACATTCTGTCAGTCCAAACTATTTCATGTATTGATAAATTGTTGTCAAGAGTCAGAGCTTGTTTATCTGCTGCAGCGATTTTCAAACGCCAGGTCACGACACAGTCTAGAGTAGCTAAGCCTGAGGAGTGCTACTCTATACCACATTTTATTTCCGATACTTGAATACTGTCCGGGCCGAGCACACATTGAACCTTGACTTGAACAACCATAAGACGGCATAGGTGCAATCATCCATGATTTCATCTTATTGAAGACACCCTGTCCTCAGCAGGCCCTCCAAGAACTGCACATATTTGAACTGCTGCATACGTCACTGCCAAGGAAGAGTTCCGTAGCTGGCGCGCACGCATCACGCTCGGAAACAGTGTTTCGGGAATGGACAAGCAACATTTTTTTTAAATTTCATTGCGTGATTTACTGATCCTTTTAAAACGTGCCTGAAAGGCTGCTGCCATTGGTGACGGGGTGCCTGCTGGAGACGGGTTTCAGCGCTGATGGTCATCGAAACTCGGTCATGTGGTTGTCTGAAATACGATCTTTCTAGCGCGTTATCACCTACAGCGCGTGGAGTTGATCGATTCACGAAGAGAAGAGAATGTCGGCATATGCACTCTCAGTCCTTGTATGTAAACAGTAGGATAACAGGATTAACAATGGTTGTGAAAAACTGTGTTGGAAATATTTTAAAATATGTGTCTCCATCTAAGTCCACCATATTCAAAACTTGACTGTCCTCCGTAACCGGTAATGATGAGCGTATCGACCATTTTTATACCCTTTTATTTCGATAAATTTTGCCATGTTTGAACAGACAACAGCTAGGCTAAAGGTGTTTGGTATAGGACTATTACACACATAGGTTCTGAGTGTCAGTTTGAGCTGAAAACAGGAAATTGAAACAAAATTCGGTGCGTTCTAGGTAAGAGTGCTAAAGCTCATAAAATTTTCATTTAGATTCACCATTTGAAACATATTTTGTCGTGGGAATTTCCCGAAATGGAAACTGCAGCAACACCAAAGCTATGCGTGGTAGATATTGGCCAGATTCCCGACATGATGGTGCCGCCTGAGCGGCCGCCTCTGGGCAGCTCTTAAAAGTTTCTTTTATAACCACTGCAGTTTGAGCACTTTTTGCTGATAACTGGCAGACTAGTAAGTTATTATTTAATCAGTATATATTAGGCCATTTCATTTTTCTTTTTTTCTTTTTGTCAGGTTTCGTGAGTTTTCCCGTTCTATGGTCCAAGTGGAGTCGATCGGTGCCATTTTTGTCGAAATCGGCCAATATTTAGATCTGCCTCATGGGGTCTGAAGATATCGAGTTTTCGTCAAAAATAGCTATAATGGGGACAAATACGGCTGACGCTGTAATGATCATTATAATTCCAAACATTTTTTTAAAGCTTGCTATTGCAAAATGTTCATACAGTCATGCTGGAGGCCATAGAATGTCTTAAACCAAGGGAAACAAGGTCTCTGTAAGCTATGGTATAAAGGGAAATTCTCGTTTATGAGGCCTCAACCGGCAAATTCTTGAACTCACTACTGGAAATGGTTGGGGTGGTAAAATGCTTCAAAAACAGTTCCTGGCTGGACGTTATATTAAATTTGCATGAGCTGATTGTGAAATATATTTTCGGAGCATCATAGCTGTCTTCATGCTGTGTGCACCCGGTAGGTCACGTGACTTAGTGGTGAGGTAAAAAAACCCACGGGGACACAAGTTGGTATACTATGCCCCGGTGCTTGGGTGAGGTAGTGCGGGCTCATGACGTTGTCGCTACTTCGGGAAGTGCCCTCTCCTAGACATGTTTTAAAACTTCCATGGAGAGCTAGGGAAGTTTGCTTCTGCGATTTTCCCCCTGCAGAATTTATTCAAGCGGCTATTTATATTTTTCTCTGCAGGTCAAATCCTTCAGTATACCAATACCTCGTTCTGCAACTTCATTTACCACTTCTAAGCACTTGATAAGGATGTGAACCATGCTGCACTGTTTGTCTACACCCCACTCCACAGGCCCTTTTGCCAGTCAGGGGTGATCTGTCGGGCTTACGAAGTCTAATGTTGTCCAAGCATGACTCTAACACCAGGTCAGCGAGCTGTGTGGTCTTGCCCAGGAACACCGACGAGACATCTGTGAATCTCCCACTGGGGCGGATCATGCTGAGATGCTTTTCACATATTTCTTTCTTTTTGGCATTGCTGACAAAGTCGCTGCAGAGATTGAACGATACAATTGGTGGCTGAATGTTCCTACGACATGTGACGTCCGAGGACCCACAGAGCAGCCTTGGCTACTTGGTCGTCCACACCTTTATATCGGATGAGGTCTTGATAAAAGTGCATGTCGTTGCTGGGTGCATCAGCTGCCACTGGCGCACGAAGTCATGCGCAGACATACAAGAGAAGACAAAACTGCGTCATCCAGTGGATCTTCTTCACCATGCCTTCGTTGTGCGTGAGCTGGTTTGCGAGCATAAAAATATCCATGAAGTACACCATCAGCAGCTTATGCGTTGGAACACCCGGAACATTGAAGGAGGAATGTTGTATTTTGAAATCGTGTATTTCTAGTCAACGCCATAGGGGCCAATGGTTAAGATTTTGAACATGGGGGGCATGACCTCCTGCCCTCCCCCTGTTCCTACGCCTATGACCTGCAAACAGACAATTACTTTTTTCGACTACTTTTGGCCACCCGTCATGCTTGATGAAAGCTACAGGATTCATGTATCTCATCCCACGTGGTGGCTCCACAGAGCTAAGGGTCATAAAATCTGGATCTTTTTATCTGGCACAATGAGTGGCTAAAGTTAGTGATACATTTATGAACAAACTATTTGTGAGCTGCTAATGTGCTTGTCAATAATTCTGCCTGATTTCAATGATCTCTTCGACAGGTAGACTAACAAATTTAGGCAGCACATGGTATCAACAAGCATGCATTACTCTACTTAGAAGTTGTAAGTCTGGAGGTGCTGCTCTTCGTGGAGCTTGTTGTTTGCAAACCGGCTCACGCACGACGAAGTCATGGTGAGTAACATCCGGATGGTGCAGTTTCGTCTTCTCTTGTATGTCTGCGCATGACTTTTTGCGCCAGTGGCAGCTGATGCACCCAGCAACGACATATACTTTTATCAAAGTAGCCAAGGCTACTCTGTGGGTCCTCCGACGTCATATGTCGTAGGAACATTCAGCCACCAATTGTGTCGTTCAGTCTCCAGCGACTTTGTCAGTAATGTCAAAAAGAAATATGTGAATAGCATCTCAACATGATCTGCCCCAGTGGAGGATTCACAAAAGATGTATCGTCGGTGTTCCTGGACAAGACCACACAGCCCACTGACCTGGTGCAAGAGTCGACTTGGGCAACATAACAGTTCGTCAGCCCGACAGATCACCCCTGACTGGCAAAAGAACCTGTAGAATGGGGTGCAAACAAACAGTGCAACATGGTTCACACCCTTATCAAGTACGTTAAAATGGCAAATGATGTTGCAAAACGAGGTATTGGTATGCTGCAGGATTTGACCAGCAGATAAAAATATGAATAGCAGGTCGAATTATTTCTGCAGGTGGAAAATCGCAGGAGTAAACTTCCCTAGCTCTCAAAGGAAATTTTACAGCATGTCTAGGAGAGGAGTGCACTTTCCGAAGTAGCGACGTCATGCGCCCGCCTTACCTCACCACTAAGGCGCGTGACCTCCCGGGGTGCCCACTGCATGAAGACAGCTATGATGCTCCGAAAATATATTTCACGATCAGCATGTGCAACTGCAATATAACGTCCAGCCCAGAACTGTTTTTGAAGCATTTTACCACCCAAAGCATTTCCAGTAGTGAGATCAAGAATCCGCTGGTCGAGGGCTCATAAACGAGCATTGTCATTTATACCGTAGCTTACAGAGACCTTGTTCTCTTGGTTTACGACATTCTATAGCCTCCAGCATGACTGTATAGACATTTTGCAATAGCAGGCTTTAAAAAACATGTTTGGAATTATCATGATCATTACAGCGTCAGCCGTATTGGTCCCCATTATAGCCATTTTTTTATGAAAACTCGACATTTTTAGGTCCCATGAGGCAGACCCAACGAATGGTCCGTGGTGGCCACTGAAATTTCACGGGAGGTCCATGCAATTGGGAAATTGGCCGAGAAGCCTGTTAATAGAGTTTTGTAGATTGTAGACAACGTCTATAGGACTATGTAAACAGAAAATACCCAAACCATTTAGCAGGTTCTGGTGTTTGGCACATGGGGTACTAGAGACCATATTGCAGGCCCTACGGCTTGTACAGATGGTTTTTTGGGGGGGGGCACAAGAACACTAAAAGTTCAAAACAAGAGCTCTAGGCACATCATGCTGGGACTTCGCCTGTCAGTGGATTTATCTGTTGGCAATGCTGCTGAATAAATAAATAAATAAATTTCGTCCCAAAAGCCAAAAAGAGGGAACCCAACCCTCTTTGCCCCCCCCGCCCAAATTCCAACTACTGTTTCATGATTGAGCACTTGGGAAGAACGTAAGAGCAAATTCTAAGGTTTTGCCTGTTCGGAAGTTACTGCTTTGAAAGTGAAATAAATTGTCTTTGAAGGTACTTAAAACAACTGAAGTGTGCCACCTTCGCCGTGTGACCATTTCTTGCTCGTGGAGCATGGGTTTGCTCACCCCCTCCCAACCAACAAGCAGGATCCGCCCATGCACACTAATATGCCTTTGAAAAAGCAAAAGATGCCATAACGGCGAATAGAAAGTATAACATTTTTTTTTTAAATGAGACCCTCTGTCACAGCGAAGAGCTCCAAAGACTCCAACAGGCCTGGGAGATTGTAAAGGTGGTCCACACGACGACGCAAGAGGTGTCCGCGGCAGTGAAAAGGCCCGTGGAACTGTTGTAGAAGGATCACAACGAGATGGATTTATTGGGTCTTCAAAAGGGTACATCAAATGCCCAATTTTTTCCTTCAAATCGGCAACCCTTGTAGCTAGTTTGTGGTATCTTACATCGCTTTTATAATATGTTTTTCCGTCTTTTCTAGTTCTCTAGTAAAAAAGCCCAACTAGGTATATAGTTAAACAAGTGAGACTGTTCGAGTCAAGAGGCGGAAGCTAGCCCCAGCCCCATCAAAGTCCAGAACCACCACTACTCACAGAACACAAAGGTCAAGGAACAAGAAGAGTCATGGCAAACATGTGTTGAAGACGAAGAAAAAAATGCTTACAAGAGTTGCAATTTCGTGGATATTTTGCATCACAATAGGCAATAGGTAGTATTCCACCGTCCTTGCCCCATCCATCCTTATCCTTCCCGTCTCCTGCCATAGTTTCCATTGTTTCATGCTCATTGCGACGGCACTTGAAAAGCCACTAACTGTGGGAAGTGTATGCAGCTAATACAATACAATACAATACAATCTCTCATTGTTATTTTGTTTTCTGCTGAAGTCGATGAATGAAATATCCGAATGTGGTGTTATTTGACTGTTTCGAAAGCACGGCAATCATTTGCGGAAACCACATATATAAAACACTTAAACATTCGCAGATATCGTTTGAAATTCCTGTTACCAGGCTGGTAAAATAATTAAAACAGTTACTCGCATCGTTCCGCTGGACATGATATCAGCTGCTGCGTGTCCAACGTCGTCCTCTGACAAGCGCTGTGTTCGAAGTGTCTAGGGCTGAAGTGTGCGTGGAAGTGAAAAATGATAAATGAAATGATGTGTATATGAGATGTTGAAACAAATTGGTTTTTGTTCCAATTGGTCGTGTGATATTGTTCATAATTGCATATTTATTGCCGCTACGCATACACCTAGAGACCAATTATGCCACAGGGAAATTTCACGTTCCATACACAGGATATTTGCATGTGTGAAGCTTTTGATAGCAGCCAACAGCAAACTGGTGGCCAAATGGCATTTCAAATAGTAGGTGTCTCGGCTGTGTAGTGTGATAAGATAGCAGAGGTCATTTTAGGTCATGAATTAAGGTCAATCGTGGTCGGTATGAATTCGTAATGCTCAAACATATCCAATGAACCTGTCAAGCCTTGGAATGGAATCGGCAACGACGTATTTGCGTAGTGTTCTTCTAAATGACATGAAAGGTCAAGCTAGGTCAATTGGTCAGGTTGCAGGGGTCGTTTCAGATCCAAGGCACAAATATTGGTATGAAATTGGAACAACTTGGACACAATTAAAAATTTTAGTAGGTAAATGATCAGCTCCAATTTGACATCCATACTAGCCATGCTGTAGCGCATCCGCACGAAAGGTACTTCCAATGAGCGTTTTGCCCTAGGTGGTGACCTCTGTGACCTGTTACTTAATCTGAGTTACAAAGAAAATCACCCATAACTGGTTGCCTATACCCTGAGGATCACCCAGAGTAAAACAAAACATTTGAATTAGGACTTTTCCAAAAATTCTTAATTTAAAGAAAAGTCACAAGGTCACGAGGTTAAAACCTGACCTGAGGCCAAAGTTTTTATTTTTTCTTAAACGGTTAAACGGCCCATTGTATGCTCTATCCAGTGATATTCATTTTATTCCATTTCGATCAGCCACTTTTATGATAGAAATTTATTTCTCAATTTTTGCCCTGATCTCGAGATTTTGATGACCTCTATCTGGTGACCTCATTGACCTTGGGACCTGAAAATGAGCCCAATTTTTGTGTAGGGGACCTTGGGTACAAGATAGGGTGGATATCTAAGAGGTGATGGTGAACTCGCCTGGACGATTTGCCCTGGAATAACCAATACATTATTTGAAGCATGTCTAGGGGTGCATGAACGTACGTATGTATATACACATACCAGACCCATTTTGTATGTTGACCACAGTAGTAAACATGTAGTTTAATGCACCAGTTAGCCACGTTACTGCGGTATTCTGAACTTTAAAACCCTCGGAGGAATAAAATAGAATATGCAAATATACTGTTCCCGAGAAGATATGCTGTTTGTTATTGGACACAAAAAGAGAAAAAAGAGTACCGGCAGGTTTTCGGCATGTGGAACGTTTCTGGCCAACGAGGCGTCTTCAATGGGTTTCATCCGGTCAGCGAAACATATGCTAGAGGCTCGTTAAATGGTAAATTTTACAGAATTTGTTACTACTGTATGGCGCTGTCGAATTCTGCCCAACTCACCTACTTCGATTTTGATAACAATAGGCACACATTTACCTTCCAGAGATAAATGCTTACTGGCCTGTGGTTAGTGACAGACAATGAACAAAAAGGGCGCTGAGCAGAGTGCAGATTTCTAACTTTGCGGCTTCCTTCGTTTATATGATATAAGAGGGGCATAATACACTCTGATTGTAACTGTAATTTCCTCTTAGCGCGCATGTTCACGGAAAACAAAACAATTTGGGGACAAATGTCGCTGCGTCCAATGAGGAGCAGTAAAATATGTACCTATTAGAGTTTTTTGTACCTATTAGAGTTAGTGAAACCGATAGCGTTTGTCGAAAATCGGATAGCTCACACGTTAAAACAGAAATTACCCAGGGACGTCTTAGGTTCACTGCACACATGACTTTTCTTATAGCCTATACATAGGTAAGGTTGTCTCACTGATCGTCTTTTACCAGGTGCCAATACATCAATTTTCATCAATATCAGACGTGTTTGGACTCGAAGGCTTACGACATAGCGTAAAATGACTAAGGCAAGGAAGTCGCGCGTCAGAACCAAGTTTACGCGCCGGAATTTTGCAAAAGAAAAACGCCAACGCACTCTAGTTTAACCGGATCATCGGAGTCTGGTTATAATCACTATGTTGCCTTTATGCCTCTTTAGAGGCAGCATTTCATAGAATGATTTCATCGAATCAAGAAACTCCTTGGTCTATATTTATTGTCAAAACCAGTAAAAAACTGACATTACAAAATTTAAACAGTTTTTCGGCGTGCTCTTAAAATCTGGTGGTTTCGGGGGCCGTTAAGGCTCCTCTATTGAACTGTTGCAATGGAGGGCTGGCCCAGTGAATACAAATTTCACATAATCTCGATTTTTTACAGACAATGAATAAAAGCTAAGGAGGAACTTTTTCAGGCTACTTTTTATGTCTAAACGCTATTTTTGAGCGGTGTATTGCTACAGTCCTCCGCCACCACAAACCCATACCGGCCTAGCGTCTTCGCTTTTAGTGCCGAGAGCAAATCATTCAAACAGTGACAGTGCACAGGCTATTGGAGGCTCTAACTATTTTGGCAGTGAGGCAGTGAGGCAAAACAAAAAAAAAACAAAGCAACATCGATGTCTCACTATTGCGCTTCGTACTCCGCCGTCGCGGCTTGTTCTTTGCTTGTATTCGTCTTCTATAAGAGTGAGGTGTAGAAAATAGCAAAACGTTCTTAGGAATGCCTTGATAAATTCAGTATCTCGCTTTTGGAAGTGCTGCTCTCTGGTGATATAATGATAACACCAGCTAAAAGGCGATTGGCCGGGCCACATTCAGAAAGTCTTGTAGAATGTGCCGCATATCCTTAATGTGGTATCTCGCTCGTCCCAAAACTTGTTTGTAGAGCAGTTACTGTTTTCCCGGCGGAACTAATTCAGAATTCATCTCCACTGGGCGTCCAGCCTGTACACCACTAAACGAATAAAAGAAAGCACCAGCAAGGGGCTGCTTTCGGCTCACGATATTACTTAAACTCCAACACGATACGCCATCTCCAACTGCATGGTTTTGGATAAACAAAATATGGAAATAGGGGCTTTTGGGTAGGTTACATCCTCTGCGGGATGTATATTTAGTCTCTTTGTTATCAATTTTATTTCAGCTGTAGTATGTTCGGTTTTTGGAGCCTGAACCCACTAAAGCCATCAAGGGACTTGTGACGGAGACACCGACCCCACCATTTGAACGAGTAGCTCCTGCAATGAGGGGTTAATTTATAGGTCAAAGTTAAACGTTCCACAAAGCGGAGGACGGCCGCCCTGCTCACCGGTCAGCGGCCACGCGACCTACGTCGGGTAAATATCGGGCCTGGAGCGTCTCGGGGGAATCAATCCCAAGCCTGCACACACATTGCCAAGGCATGTTCCTTAGCAGCGGACCGGAGCCCAACGCTCTATCAGCTGAGCTACCGGGGTGGCTCAGTTGGAAGATTCAGGTTCCAAATCCCATGAAGGTATTTCATTCCCTGCAGTTTTAGATAAACCAGCAGCAATTTCACAAAACGGAACAGTTCACACCACCAGACAGTGGCGGCGCTTGAACCTCTTGAACCTTATGGCAGCCTAGGCACCATTGGCTTAGAAGCAAATTCTTGTTTGATGAATTTATCAATGACATTGAAGGAAATGCGTCACCTGTCTAGGATCTTTCTGTCGGCTCTCCTGTTCAATTGCCCTGTGGCGTTGCGCTCGGTGGTGGAACGATGCTGGTGTGCCAAGTTCCACCCTAGTCACACACTGATTTCTCCGCACATTGCGAGTTTTTGGAAAAGCAAGATACGAAGCCAAGTGTTATACACACGCTCAGTGAGTCTGCTATCTAAGCTCAAAACCAATTATAAAGATGCCACATTCCATTGTATCGTGGTTTCTAAGCTGAAGGGCATCTCCCCACACCCACCAATCACCGCCCTCGCCGGAATTGTCCCCCTCTACGTCACCTGCTGGCACCTGAGGCGGCTGCCACGCCTGAGCTTCTTCGGCGTCGTCGCCGACGCTTACGCGCGTGGCGTGTCTACGGATGCACCTCGTCGCCGGCGACGCCGCCAGTCGACGTGAAGCGTCGGTGACGAGCGGAGGGGACGCGACGCGGCCGGCGCCTGAACTGGAACGACACGTGGTTGCACTGCTGTGACTGTCAGCTGGACGTTGGCATCTGACGGTGAAGCGCGGAGATGTCGGGTGTCTGGAGCGGGTTACAGCCCATCTTGCACTGGCAGTGACTGATGGTTGGCAGTGCGGTCATCGAGGGAGAAGCCATTTCTAGGGGGATGAACTGACTGCTATGGGCCATTAACTGAGGTAGGTTGGTCATTTTACGTTTGATTTTTCGTCTCTAAAGCTGTGTTTGATTTGCTTTAAAAGCTTCAGCCACAGAGATTGTTTTGCTTGGGATGAATAGCGGCTGAACTTTATATTCTGCTGTCTTCACCTGTAACATTATTTTTCATATAACTGATCATTCTTTCCAAAGCCACATATCTCAGTCTTCTTACTTATAACCACATGCTTTTTGGGTCATTTAGCGTACCATTCTTGAAAATTTCGGCGAGATACGCTAAATGTTGAAGTTAATTCAAATTTTTAGTTTGCTGTTTGCAAGGATATACTCTGGTTCTCAATCTTCTTCAAACATCTTCGCAGGATTAGATCTTGTGTTGATGCTGTTATTTTACAATGAGCTCGAAAGGAAGAAATGACATAGCCGGAAGTTAGTCCAGGTGCCACTGGTTCTAGCCGTGCCACCTACGCTAACTATGGAAGACCCGCACATGTGTGCATGGGAAAGGTCAACGGAAGGTGGGATCAGGGCCAGGGCCCTCCTAGCTGCGCTACTGAGAGTAAACAAAAATACAGTTTTTATTCCATGCAGATGGCAGCGGGGTGGAAACAAAGGACAAATCTTCAAAGCTAGCCTCACAATTTCTGTTTGAATTTTAGTAATATCATATAATTTCGCTTCCTTAAACTCGAGGAGCAGGAAAAAATAATAATGATAATTATGTGATTGCCATACATCTGGACAGCTGTATATTTTCTCTATTTGTGGTCTTCTGTGGCCATTTTCTTAACTTACTCAATAAAGACGAATAGAATAATCACATCTTTCTGGATCATTTCTGCATATTTTATCCCTGTCTAAATCATCTGATAATTAAAAGTGTAAAGCCTATGAACAGGGGCGGATCCAGGATTTCCTCACGGAGGGGGCGAATTCAATCTGAGGGGGCCCGTCGTTAGGGGATGGGGCTTGCGACCCGGGAGGGGGACGCGGAAAAAGACGTTAAATCTAATGGAAATCTGCTTTAAAAAGGATTGGTGCCCCATGCCCAACCCGGGATTATTTCACAGGTTTCCACCTCACCTACACGCTCTCGTGCACTATATAGTCAGTATGTACATATACAGACAGGGCTTTTCACTGCACCCTTGTGAGGGGTCCGGCAGCTAAGCCGGGGGGAGTTTCTTTCCAGTGCTTAGTGTCGGCCCAAGATAGGGGTGATCACCCCAACCTCGGATCAACCCGTGTCGGGTGCCGCATTTCTGCATTTTTATCCCCGTCTAAATCATCAGATAATGAAAAGCGTGAAACCTGGGAAGATATTGCCAAGCGTTCTCGTGAGTGAGCATTTTACATCCAGATCAAATCAACTCGCATCAGCATGCGTCAAGGAGCCGTGTTTTAACGAGGCTTTGTAATGCATTCGCGACAAGTAGGTATGTATGTGGAATTTTGTCTTAGAAATATCAACGCTGGATAACATGGAAAAGTAGGCGATTTTGTAAAATAACTTCACAAATATTAATCATAATTCATTATTTTGTTCCATAAGTTCGTCTTTAATCGTCATAGTCACATGTAGTCCCCGCTCAGAAAGTCTTGTCAGAGAACAGGTCCATTCATGCCTGTTATAACCTGCCGAGATTTCTGATGGTCGAAGCTACAAAAGCGCGCGAGGAGATTGTTGACAAAAACTATTGACAGCTCTGGTCGGTAGATTGTGTCAAGTGTGAATGGACCGTAATCTTTGTTTGCTACTAAATACGTCACTAAGCTTTATTGCTGAATTCCTATGCCCCTCCACAAAAAGACTGGACGTCTGAATTATTTTTTGCTGATTGACGTGAGGGGAAAACATGGAGCTCTTGCTATGGCGGTGTGATTTCCGTCGTAAAATTGTATTCAGAATTAAGTTTTCAATTTACCATTATTTTTATACACCTTGATATTTGGTTCCAATGTACAGCTGCAGTTGTATGGCGTTTATTGTAGACACCTACGTAAAGTTGAGAATCATGATAATATCAACTTCTTCGAATCCCACTTAGATTATGTCGTAGACCATGCTTGATCCGAGAGGCAAAACTTCATCTACGTCAAATTTTACCATCCCCTTGTATACACTGTGAAATTTGGCATGCAGAAATCGACTCCATGCAGGTAGACGAGCAAGAACATGGGTTTAGAGCGAGTCATTGTGTAACTCCAGATTAGGGATGTCAATCCAGGGATTGTTTTTCAATCCCGGGGTTCCGACATTGTAAGATATATATGACGGGACATGCTGGGACTGAGCTTTTTATAGGTATTAGCTATTAAGTTATTTGTATAGCTCAGCCGTCCATGTTATTCGAAATCTTAATGAACTTATCCAATGTGCGGTTATGACCTGTTTTCAACGTGAGCTTTAGTGGGCGTTTGCATGCCTGAATGCGGTTTTAAAAAGAAAGAGATACAAAGGTATTTTCCGAAAACATTTTGATTTTTCCAAAGTGAATGCGAATAAAAACAACAGGTTGCCTTGAGTGGTAAAATGTGTGTAGTTATATATTCAACGAGTGACATCTACACAAAATCTAGGCTATCGCAGATCATTTCTCATTTGGAACAGTGGTATTAGCCTTGAGCAAGACAATCGCGTCTACTATTATCCAGGTGTGACCTGACGTTCATGACAAACTTCAATGGAGAAATTTCGTTCAGATTCGACGCTGGTCGGTGCAATTTTCTCAAGCTAACTGTACGCCTGTAACACCTGTTCCCTCCCTCCACACACCGCCAGGCTGTCCCGATTATTTCAGCCCGGCTCTCCTCAGAATGGAGTGTGATCATCCTGTCGCGCCGTTGCAGTAGACTTGGCGGCTGCTCCCGCTCTGACACCGGCTAAGGACCGCTGTAGCATTGTCTCCAGCGATTGGTCGTCAGTGGGAGTAGGACCATCAACATCAATAGCCTCTTCGGCGTTCGGTGTAGCTCTAATCTGACCTCCGATCCTCATCGCAAATCTAACTACCAATTGCTGTGCCTCGGATCTGGAGAGGGTAGGTGAAACATGGTCCCACTCTCCATCTGACAGGTTGCCGTGTATTGTGCAGTGCCTGCAGCACTAGAGCTGCCCGCGGCTTTGCGCTGGAAGAACCTACGTGTCAGGCCGCGGTGCAGCTTGTTCGCCATCGCACCATTTGTTCTTATTTAGCGCGCCTATCAAGAACTGGCAGGCCGTCTCGGGCTGAGGAAGCCCCGAGATTTACGATACCTCGATTTACGATATCTTCAAGGCCTCAAGCTCTCCCCCGGCATCGGGCTTCTGCCACCAAGCTTACGATATGCAGGGAATGGACGGTGTACCGCACAATTGCATTTTTGTGTAATGGCCATTCGTAAAATCGGGCTGATGCGAATCAAGGCTAGCTTAATTTACGATTCCGATCATAATACGGCTATTTGGCATTGTTTCTCACTGGCTTTGTTTGAAAATGCTATACAAACGCTGGGATCCCGAGATTACGACGTGTCCAGTTCTGGAGTTTGGTGTCTATCGGTGACAGTGACAAGATACCGATCTCCTGGGTGATATTTTTACTCTTGACTTTATCAAAGCTAAGAAGCAGTAGATCAGAAGTATTCATTGTTCTTGAATATATTTTAAAACCTTGGCTCGTTTTAATTGCCTTAGATGTAATAGCACGCTCCTAGATCATAACAAAAGTTTTGTCTTTACAAAACTTCTAGTTTCAGTGCCAAGTCATACATATGCACTAAAATTATAAACATATAAACTGTGGTGAGTGTTTTCAGGATTTTTTGTGCCCCTTGTATCCTCAAGCTTTCCCAATATTATCCATTTAGAACGTAACCACTACGCCGAGGATATCTTAGAACGTAACCAGAATGCCGAGGATATCATTCGGAGAGCTGCCTTGTAACAAGAGTTGGTAGCAGTGCTGAATCCCATAGGCGGATCCAGGTTGGAAACTTGGGTCACGTGCCCTCCCCCCTGATCGAACCTCGCCGCCCCCTGAAATGGTCACGGCTTCCGCCTGAAATATCGATTCCCACCCCACCCTCCCTAGAATGCGAGTATCGTTAGCCTACGATCACCCTCCTGATAGGTTTGGCCGCCCAAAAGTAATGCCCACTGGTCCCGATGACCCCCTAATCCTCCCGATCGGATATCCTGGATCCACCTACGCTGATTTTAAAATTGTAAGAAATTGAACTGACCAGTTACCTACATTTCCATGTAGGAACACAGAGGGTGATAAGAATTTCATTGTGCGAGCCCAGGCAGTTGTTTCGGCGCTGATCTTTTGCCACGCTGGCAGCTTCCTTAGCTAGAGGCGGTCTCGTCCTAGCTCCTGCCTAACGCTGCACGATGACGATTTCTGAGACTCTTCCCCCTTTTCACCTCTCTTTTGTATTTTTCAAATTCTCCTGGTCGCCTTTGATTTGTAGGATTTGAGGATGTCCCACCTGAGTGACCGAATAGTTCGAAAGCTGTGTGACACCTCAACTCCTCGGCTCACAGTTTAGTAATCCACTAACGGAGGTGGGGGTTCTGTAAGGGGACGGAACATCACGGCTGCCAATGGACAAGGTGGGTTTTAGGACATTTAGATGGCCACCTTCCCGATGCTTACTTTTGTGTATTTTTAGAAGGTGGGCATTTTAAAAGAATTGGGCAGAATTAACGAGTTTGTTCTTGACCGGACCCGGCCACCAATGGGTAGGCACCCCATGGCGGTAAAGGCACAATTTTTTGGGAGGGCGCATGAGCTAAGGAAATCCTCTAAAACTAACGCTTCCTTGCTTGTATTACAAAGTGTCGGAATTCAGTAGGTATTTGACTTGCCCTGTCGGGCGCTCCAGACGCCCCATCGGATATACGGGCGACCTCCCGGCAAGTCAAATTTGCCGCCTAAATATGGCATCTGCATCATTTCCCTCTAAGCATAGGTCCAGCAAAGGTCCGTCAGTGAGTATTCATACATGTCGGTGACCTTTGGAATAAAATGAAACTAAAACATACCGTGGGAGCCCCGATATCAATCACGGTCACACCGGGTCGGTGATATGACCATATGGTGACCTCAAGAACATGTACACAAGTGACATGCTAAGTTGAGACGAGTGCTGGATGCTGCTTTTATAATTTTCCCGATCGAATCTCACTGGGCTGCCACTCACACAAGTTTTATGACGCTGGTGGTCAGTTTGGCCGCAGCGGAGGAGTGAGCTTCTCACCTGGCTCCCAATACATCAGCCGGAGCAATATTGAAACGATGAGAAAAAAAAACAAATTCGATTGACTAAATGTCTGGATGTTTCTAAGTTTGAAAAACAACTTACCAGAGCTTGGAACAATTAAAGTGCGTTCCACCAAAACGCACTTGAGGATCTTCAGCTCTCAACATTTATAAACGAAGCTGAATTTTAATGACGGCGCTTAATTCAAGGGCACCGCGAGTGGAAACTTTTGCAAAACGGACTACAAACACGTCAGGAAATAATGGCAATGACCACATTTGAAATCCTGGAAACCATTGTCTTAGCTTTAAGATGACGCAAATTTAAGGTTCCACATCAGCGCAATCGCGCAAACAACTTGGTCGGATACGTACAGTAGACCTGCCCAGAAAACTGAATTATGGAATTGAATGGTGGAAAGCCTTTGTCCCGTGATTTGGTTGATCTTTATTGCATGTGAAAAATTTTACCGAAATATTTTAATATTTAGGGTTCCTGCAAAATCGGCGAGCATTAAATGTTCGAATAAAAAAACAGAAAAATCAACTTCTCACCAAATTAATAAAAAATAAGCATAAAGTAGCTCAAAATGAAAAAAAACGAGATCAATTGCGCTATAGAACGTGAGTAAATATCAAAATTCTCAGTCCTAGTAGCCAGACCGAATGAATTTCGAGGTCGGCACAACTAAATTGATATTTCCCACATTCGGCATTATCCAGTGTTTCATTTCCGTTCGAGAGAGCCAGAAATCTAGCAACATCACATGCTCCTCGCCGCAGCACTCAAAATTTATCAACGCTTGAATGAAGTAGCTCTTTCGAATCCTCTCAAGGAGAAAAATCGATTGGTAAGAACAAAAATTCGCTTCAACAAACAATCTTTAAGATAATAATTGTAGTCAAATATTAGATAATTGCACATTGCTCGGCCATATCCAGTGTAACACCAGGTAGGACCCTCGTAAGAAACAAAACCTTCCATGGTATTTGACGGGACTGGGGTGCGCCATCGGACCGGGGGGCCATGACCAGGGGGCCCACTTATACGGCAAAGCTATCAGGTGGGCGCCAAATCCTATCGGTGGGCGCCACTCATCGGGGGTGGAAGCAACATTTCAGGGGCGCCATCGACCTTTCAGGGGGCGCCGAGGTCGATCGGGGGGCCCGCCCCTGGATCCGCCTATGAAACCTTCAGACACACATCACGATGATGCGTTACAACCGACATAAAACAGACTGAGGAAAAGCACCACGGATGAAATAATCTAACAACTTATTTTCATATTGCTTTGCTAAAACTTTTAGCTCTAACAACTGAGCTGCCGCCCCAGTAGCTCAGTTGGTAGAGCGTTGGACTTCGGCCCGCTGCTCAGGAACATGCAGTGACAGTGCATGTCCAGGCTTGGGATCGGTTCCCCTGAGACGCTCCGGGGCTCAATAGTTTATCCGACGTAGGTCGGCTGGCAACTGACTGGTGAGAGGGTGACCTGAGCGGGCGGTCATCCCTGTGCTTTGTGAGACGTTGAACTTTGGCTTCTAAATTAACCCTTTATTCTGGAATTTGTTCGTTCGGGTGGTGTGGTCGGGGTCTCTGTGACAAGTCTCTTGATGACTTGAGTAAGACTTCGGCTCCAAAAACCGAACTGGGAACGACTTGGACAAAATGTATTTAAAAAACATGCTTGTCGATCAAGTGGAAGGACACAAATAATTGACCCTTCCCAACTCTGGATGCCCTCAGATGCTCTTGAGACTGGCTCTCTCGATTTTGGGAAGAGCCTGCCGGTGCCTCTCCGATACTTGCAGAAGCTGCTGGGGCTGGTCTTCATGCCCGGTACCGACAACCTAGTTTGCGAACATCTACGAAGACTCACGGACTAGGTCAAGGAGCCTGGTCTCCTGGTCGATTGTCCACTCATGCTCCTACTGGCAAGCCTATCCAGACCGCCGAAATATCCAAACCTGAGAACAATATCCACGAAAACTCATTCGGTTAAGGCGGGCTAAAAGGCAACGCAAAACCCAACAGGGAAAGATGCGAGCCATAGACCCGCAGTGGTCGATAAGCCCCAATAATATATTATTACGAAAACTCATCAACTAGCTCAGGGAGCGTGGTCTCCTGGTCAATCGTCACACTCGTGCAGTCGCCGAAGTCTTGGGTGACCCAAGTCTCCGAGTCACTCAAAGCTTCGGTGACTGCACGAAAATGACAATTGACCAGGAAACCACGCTTCCTGCGCACATGGAAAATAGCATCCACTTAGACTCATCGACGAGGTTAGGGAGCGTGGCCTCCTGGTCGATAGGTACACTCGTGCAACCGCCGAATTTGTGGGCAATCCAAGTCTACGAGTCACCCAAGATTTCGGTGGCTGCACGAGTGTAACGATCGACCAGGGGACCAAGCTCCCAGACCTAGTCGATGAGTCTTTGTGGATGTTGTTTTTATTTTTGGATATTTCTATGGCGTGGATGAGCTTGTCAGTTGCAGTATGGGTGGACACTGCCCACAGTGAGAGATGCAGTGCCTCCAAAAAGAATTTGCAGGCCTTATGTGTCACAAATGAGTTGTTATGAGGTGTTAAGAAGGTTAGAGGTGTTAAGTTTATACAGGATTTCGTTGACTCGGTTGTCGGTACCGGGTATGAGGACTAGCCCCAGCAGCTTTTGTAAGTAGCAGAGAGGCACCAGCAGCCTGTTCCCAAAATCGGAGAGCCAGTCTCAAGAGCTTCTGAGGGCATCCAGAGTTGGAAGAGGTAAATTCTTTGTTTTCTTCCGCTTGGTTTGGTGCATGGCTGCATGCGTATAACTTTGTTCAATGACTAGTATGAAACGTGAAATATGTTGCGAAATGGCAGTGAAATTGCTGAAATAGACACATGTCGCTTCAGTTTCTAATAATAGCTTTAGCTAAACACCCATCATCAGGGCATTTTTTAAGGAAAAGTCAGTGGGGGGGGCATTTCTTGTGCTGGCCATTATAGTGTCTTCAGGAGATCCAGGGGCGGACGCAGACCCGAGTTTGGGGGGCAAACCCATGTCTGCCTCTCTTCCTGGGGGGGGAAGTGGGACGTGCATTTTGGGTGCTCGACAGACCTAGTATAAGCTACCTCTCCGAGTGCATGATTGATCTCCTGGGGGGAGGGATGGGGGGAGCGAATGTTTTTTGCTCGACAGACCTAGTGTAAGCACCTTTTTCAAAAATTTCTCCGGACTTTGGGGGACCAAAAGATAGTTTGACCCCCTCCAGCGCTTTGGAGGGGCAATGACCAGAATGCTCCCCCTCCCCTGCGTCCGCCAATGAGGGGATCAAGATCCCATTTTGAGGGGTTTAATAAAAATTTGACGCGTTAGTGTTAAAAATGTTTCTTAATTTTTGGGTTATTCTATGTCTAAAGATTATAGATGCTGCCCAGGGCTGCCAGGTTTCTTTCGACGGGAAAGGTCAAACCGAGTTAGAAAAGGGCCAAAGAGGGACAACATTTTATTTCCTCTAAAATAACCAAATAAACACCACAAAAACCAGATTTGAGGCTAAAATGACCACTTGCGGTAGTCATCAACGTGCAGAAAAAGCGACTTGTATCACTGTTTAAAACTAATTGTTGACAGTTTGGCATTAACTTGACGCAATACTTTTAGCACACTACCCATCTAATAGGAAGCCAGGGGTGCCCTTCCAACCCCGCGTGGCCATTGAATGAATTTATCCACATAACCATAACATTTCTTAACATCATCAATAACCCTCCCCCCTCTACTTTTTTACCAACAATTTCCTGATCTCAGTCAAAATGGGAGTAAACTGGAAATTTGTATAATCAGCCGCTGCGGAAGGCAAAGAGGAGCCCAAATTCGGGAAGTTTTTGGTACTAACGTGGAAAGTTTGCTGTCAGCATTAGGTTCAAGTTTGGCTGGCCCCTTTCTTTTTGCCTGTGGCGATGCTTATGTATGCTACCACCACAATAATAAATAAAAAGGCTAAGCACTTCATACCGCCACACCAGCAACCAGTCTTACGCACTTTGACTACACCGTGTCCCGTCTAATCCACGAACGAGAAGCGCTGACAACTGACTGCGTGTGAAATCATCATGCAATGTCACGGTACTGGCTGGGATGTTGGCTTCCGGTCGGATAGAACAGGATGTTTGATTGGTTGTAGGCCAGCGTTCAGCTCCAGCGTTGTGATTAGTTGATTCTGAGGTTGTTTTGCCGGGATTTTCCGTAACTACGCACTTTGTTTCGTCTTCGCACGATGGAGTAGACAGTCACGGACGGAATTTGTTAACCGAATCATTGTGGATTGCCAATTTTGGACCAGAAATAGAATTAACTTATAATCATCGGGTGATGTTTTGTCTTATTTTCGTTAGGTGGGTCTGCATTTGGCCAATTTTAAGTCATCCGTCTATTTCACTGGGGGCTAATTTCCGGGCACTTGGGGGCCATTTCGGACGACTGGGGGGGGCAAATGCCCTCCCAGTTAACATGTTAAAAAATGGCCTGCCCTTCATTTGTATTCGCTTCATTTATATTTGCATTCAATCGTAGCGCAAATCAAAGGAGCTCCATGTAGCACAAAATATTACCAAATTGTACGCCGATTCGATGCCACGTGATTTGAAGATTTTGTACCTCCAAGAGAGGAAAATTATTGGTGAATATTTCGGACATACTAGGTAAGAAGATGGAATTATAATTTATACTTTGTGCTTCAGCACAATTGGACATACCTTTTAATCATTTGAACAAATATGGCGAAAAAGGAACAGCTTACAAAGTGCTTTTCATAATAACAGAACAATAAAACGTGTATAAAAACACCGATATCCCTCAGTTTCTAAACGCAGCCGTTTACAAAGAACACTATCCCATATCGGGTTCAGGGTGAACTTCCCACTCCCTGGTTAAGTGATGGCCTATTCGTCCTAATTTCGATCGACTCTCGCACTGACCTCTTAACACGCATTACGGGGCGGCGGGACCCCCCTCGGGTTACGGAGATAGTAAAAAGCGGCGCGTACCCCACGAACCTTTCCCTCATCATTTTACAACTCTAAAATTAAGGTTAGGCATCCAGGTCAGGTCACCAGCACAGGTCAAGTGACCGACCTCAAAAAAGTTAAGATAGCATAAGTCGGAGCAGGGAACTTATCCGATGAAACTCATACACATAATGGCCCCACCGAGTTCTCAAAATATGTTCCGGTATTTTTGATATCGATGACCCAAGGTCAGGTACGACGCATGACCCTCCATTGAAATACATGGAAAAATGGTTTACGGAATAACTCAGTAACGGATGGATAGAGCATTATTTTAGCTGCATTAGACTCGCCTGGGCTTTGCGGTTCTAATGATATGCATTTTATATAATTGACCCTACCGACCTCAGGTCAGGTCAAATCCTGATTGACCAGCAAGGTCAAATTATATATCATTCGATTCGGCTTCTAAAGGATTCATATAGTTCAAGTCGTTTGGCTCTATCTTTACTTGTCAGATGTAATGCCAGAAAAACTGAATTTACATGTATCCCTATGACAGGCATGTTTGACCTCCGGGACCTCAATGGACCTACAAAAAATGGTTCAAATGTTTTCGATGGAAAGGGATGGGCAGCCCGACGCCGTTTACCGTTTTTCGCTACCTACCGTGGTTCTCGAGATCTTAGGGGCGGGTACCCGCCCCCGTCAATGCGAAGGTGGCTCAGACCCCCGTCAATGCGCGTGTTAAACCAATGTGGCTCGATCACCAGAGTGACCAGAGTGCTTTGCTGGGGTTTCAGTCTGGGCCGCAGTCCAGCCCATGTTCGGCCAGGGGGGATAGTTCGGGCGCGCTCAGTCGCATGTCGTATGTTTGCCAAGTGTTCCTTCAGACGGACGCTTTTTGGTCGGCCTGCTTCTTCCACTTAAGAAGCCCTGCACTGCACAGTGGGCCGGCGGGCGCTCAAAAGCGCTTAAAATTAATTACCGTCGAACTATTGAGGCTACATCAGAACTATTTTATATCTAGGGTTTTTAGTTGCCCCCGAGTAGTTTTCGAGGCTGTTATTGCTGTATCTGCAGCCTATGTCCAGCTATTGGCATAATATTACTAGGATAATATACATAGTAATATACCCCTCCGGATAACAATTTTCCTTTGCCTTCGGGATGTCGTATGGAGGACATATGTCGGCATTCTGACATTCTGACCAGGGGCGTAGCCAAGGGGGGGACGGGACAGCCACCCCCCCCTTGAGGGCCCCCTAAGGACACGGGGCGCGCGATGCGCGGCTCGCCCGCACTATGCTCTGTGGTCAAATATGAAATTTCATACCAGACAGGGCCCTCTTAAGCCCTCTTCAGCACTCTATTCTGTAACCCGCAGAACCCTTTTTACCCATCAGTGCCCTTTTGGCGCTGTCGCAGGGGCCTTTTTCGGGGCGCCGCCCCCCCCTGAGCGAAATCCTGGCTACGCCCCTGATTCTGACTCTTGGCCAACTCTCTGGTAAACTGCCAGGTTTGCTTCGTACACAGCAAGTGCTTCTTTGTCTGTGTATCGTATTGGGGTATTTGCTGGTTTTCTTAGCATTTTTCTTACCTTAGTAGATCTTGTGGGAGTCACGGTCACGTCTTTGAGAAAACCAGAAAGGCCCTGGCGCTTTGAAGCGTGTGACATTCAAAAGCTCTGCAGAGGAGTAACCAGCCATGAAAGCGGAGGTTCGACGACGTTTGAAGCTACCAGAAAGTGTTCCACATAAACCCACAGGCCGACAAGGACCCCGGCTTGTAGATGGCTGGTCAAGGTCAACAGGCTCCAATACCCTCGGTGAATCTGCTGCGATGGAACACTCATTCAGCCACTGTTCCTCTTTCTCCAAGAAGCGGTTTAGAGTCCTGTGACTTGCTTGCCATTTCCGCTTCAGCCTTGCAATAAAAATTGTAATTTCCGACTGCACGTGTCTTTTTTATGCTCACTAAATCCGCCCTGTAATGTGTCCTTAACATATGACACTTCGTCATCCGCCGCTACTCTGTTGATACCAATATTGCCACGCACAAAGTTAAACACATCCCTTCGTGAGATCATTTTTCTCACTACAAAACCACAGTTCGCTAGCGCAAGGCACTTCTCCAACTGAGTCAGGGGCCTATTGTTTCTCTGTACCAGACCACTTCTGACTCAAGGAAACGACCGTCTTATGTTTCGTCTCATTTCAAATTTGAGCTCTCATGATCAGTTCTCGTGCGAAGCGACGTAATCATCTGATGCATTTAGTGTAAAGCGAGTGGCAAACCCAGGCCAATCTGCACAGTATCTTAATCCCGAGCGGTGTTTAGACAATACCCATATTTCCTGTGTAAAGCATTTGACCCAATGTGACCTGGAAAAAATTGCTTAACTTGCAGGTCTACGAAATAGCTCAGAATTGTGGTAACCGGGACTCGAGACGAATCCTAAAGGGAAAACTTGCCGACACTTGCCTTAAAAATGAACAATTTCTACCTTTTGGCTTGTAATAGTGTAATACTATGACCGCACCCATGCATTACACTGAACAACAAATATGCTCATAATACGAATTCGGGCAAAATCGGGCAAAAAGTACTTATAAGGCATGAAAGTAAACACCTTCAGCTACTTTGTGGACCAAGTTGCACTGCGGCACAAGGTGATATATTTTTTAAAACTCTATTTCAAATATAGTTTGATCAAATCTATCTCCGTCAGTAACATTACTTGGTAAATTTGCTCCCCATACCTGACCAATACACGAAATGACGTTAAAACATGTACTAACATATTTGGAACACTCCGTTCCTGGAAACAAAAGCCATAAAACTAATTTCTAAGCCTTTGAAACGTTGAAAAACACTTGTGAACAAATAAGGCAATTCAGGCGATAAGTGCGCTCCGAAACGCTTTCAGTAGAAACCTCGTATTCAGACTGTTTCTGCACAGAGTTTTGTAGTCGCTTAGAAAAAATAAGAATGCCATCGTGTTCTACATTCAATTTCGCGCTGATGACACCCATAAAACAGCAATATTTTTGAACTTACGAAATCCGAATAATAAGCGCTTTTGAGGGTCCGCGGGCCCACTGTGCACTGGCATGAAGTCTCATAAACAACCCCTTTCCGATCCCATCTTAATATGATCTTTAGCTCTAACTTCTATGTTGCGAAGCGTTGGCCACGATTTGTGGCCCAGCTTTATACCGTGGGGAGCGAGAACCGGACCTATTCTTGCACTGGCTCCCCTCACGTAGGGGACACCGATATATGTTGGGCTACGTTCTTGTCCTCCAGCTTCGGAAGATGTTGATGTTGTACCTACTGATGCTGCTTCCTTTGGCTTTAGGACACGTTGAATATATCCACCGACGTAACCGTTTTCTTTGAAGACTTCTCGTAAAAATTCAAGTTCTTCTGCTTCTTAGTCAATGATGATTGTTTCATAATTTGGCAGCACGGCTTAGAAAAACTGGAAGAAGTTTATCAATACATCAACGCAGTAAGCCCCGACATAGACTTCACCAGAGAAGTGGAGGAAGATGGGAAGCTGGCTTTTTGGATGTGGAAGTATCCAAAAATCAGAGTCGTTTATAAACGGAAGTTTTCCGCAAACAGACAGTGTCCATTCTGTATATAAAAGCAGAATCACATCACGCGAGCTCCATAAAACGGAGTGCGCTTAAGTGCCTGTCTCGCCGGGTTAGCACCATCTGCGATGACGGTGTTTCAAAAGCAGAAAAACTTAACTTCTTACGAGAAGTCTTCAAAGAAAACGGTTACCTGGGGATATATTCAACGTGCCCTAAAGCCAGAGGAAGCAGCATCAGCAGGTACAACATCAACATATTCAGAAGCTGGAGGACAAGAACGTAGCCCAACATATATCGGAGTCCCCTACGTGAGGGTAGGCAGTGCAAGAATAGGTCCGATTCTCGCTCCCCACGGTATAAGGCCGGGCCACAAATCGTGGCCAACGCTCCGCAACATACTAGTTAGAGCTAAGATCATATTAAGATGGGATCAGAAAGGGGTTGTTTATGAGACTTCATGTCAGTGTGGGGCTTCTTACGTGGAAGAAGCAGGCCGACCAAAAAGCGTCCGTCTGAAGGTACACTTGGCAAACATACGACATGCGACTGAGCGCGCCGAACTATCCCCCCTGGCCGAACATTTGCTGGACTGCAACCAATATTTGAACCCTCACTCTGGTGATCGAACCACATTGGAGAGTCGATCAAAACTAGGACGAGTAAGTCATCCCTTAACCAGGGAGTGGGAAGTTGACCCTGAACCCGACATGAGATGGTGTTCTTTGCAAAAGGGCTGCGTTTAGAACTGATGGATCCTGGTGTTTTATACACGTTTTTTGTTCTGTTGTTTATGAACAACGATTTGGAAGCTAGCCCCCTTTCGCCATATTTGTTCAAACTCTTAAAAGTATATCCACTTGTACCGAACTACAAGGGGTATATTATATTTCCATTTTTTACCTAGTGTTTGTCCAAACTATTCAGCAGTTCTATACACCTAGCAAAATGACCCTCGGAATGCATAGAGGAAAATTATTAATGTCTTATTATTTGGCTTGATGGCAGAAAACGTATGATCCTGTCAAGGTTGTTGATTAAAACTTAAGATTAAACTTAGCCCGGTAAATATTTCATGTTTTCCTACTGCAATAGTTTTGGTCTTACATGTGAACATTATGAATTGAGGACATTCAATTTGTTGATTTTTCCATTTCGGAAGTTTTGATTGTTGATCTTTTGAGTTTTGGAATATTTGATCATTAGTTATTTAAATAATTTTTGGATTGAGACGTTGTATGCTATTCTTCTCTTGTGGTCAAATTAAAATGTGGATTATTTGAACAGTGGACCTGTCGTTTGCCTTCGCAATCCTCCTGTCCTATGGTGTTGACTGGCGCTAGCACTAGCAAAACAACTCCTTTCAGCCATTCTAAACGAATCACGGGCGGGTAAAGACCCGGGTGCATCAGGCCGGGGCAGCCCCGAGGCCCATAGGAGTCGTAAACATTCGTTCACTCCCGTTGGCGTGTCTTCGGGGTGACTGATAAACTGATGATTGCATTCCGAATTATTATAGAGCATAATGCAAAATGAAGAAGGTGCACCGGGATCGCCAACACAGCGATAGTTGCTTACCTTGTGAATTTGAAGCCCGTGTGGTGAGAAGAAGCCCTTTGGTTCAGGGTAGGTGCTGGGGCGCAGCGCGCCAGGTAGATTGAGATCGCTGGAGTTTTCGGGGATAATCATCGGTGTTTTTGTTGTATATCACAGTGGCGGTGCTTGAACATTTTGATAGCCTAGGCACGATTGGCTTAGAGGTAAGGACGTTGCTCAGGCTTTTTACTTGATATTAGACAGGGGCGATTCCAGCAGGCCGGCTGGAGAAGGGGCAAGCTCAAGTCGATGAGCAAAAATAATATCTATGTTTAAATTTTTAATATCATAAAAATTGGAGAAGAAAATAATATAAAACCATATGTCGGTGGACTATGGAAACGGTTATGCGGCAGTATATGAAGGTACAAGGCAAAATTCAAGGAGGATAGGTAGGTAGGTAAGTAAGCCGGGAAGGACAAGGTACTCACGAGAGTTTCCCATTTCAAGGACAGCTTCGGCACTTCATTGTTTATGACGTCCAATTTCTCGCTGTACGATCGATTTGTTAACGGATTTTTTAAATGCCATCCTCCAGATTTTGTGTCATGACTCACGTTCTTCATAAGGGTTTCACAAATTAAATATTTCGCTAATAATTTCCAAACAGCTGTCTCGCACTAAAGAAGGCTAGACATCCGCTAAGACAAGAATGCCAATAAACGAGTCCGCTGTAATCAAGGTCCTAAGACGCGGCATCGCACGTGCTAGCTCCTAAGGCAAGCCTGGCTCGCTGATTTAACAAGCCAGTACTCGCGTCCGAATGAATGAGGCATTAGAGATGTCAATCAAAAAGCACACGTTAGGTTTGCCACGGTGTTAAGCAGATTCAGCGAAATCGCGAAGTGCCTAATATCACATTTGTTGATGGTAAGAGCTACGAACGTGGGTTCTCGGAAATGCAAATTATCGGCTCTTTGACCCAGTGATCTGTAACTTAAACATCGAGTCAAATTAGATTTATTCCACATAAAATACATACCTACTTCGACATTTAAAAGTGGCTAGGCAGTGCCTAATGTGCTTCTTTGGCAGCGCCTCCACTGGTATATCAAGCTACCCTGGTTTAACCATTGTAATATTAGCAAGATGACGCAGGGTGAAACAGGTATACGTACAAGCACTAGCTAAAGTGAGACGCCTGCACTTTAAATACTTAAAATGTGCGGGGGAAGAGTAATTGATATTCAAGGTCCTGCTAACAAGAACATTTCCTCCCTAGAAACAAGATTCTGCTGATTGGGGCTCCTTTTACATTTCCTGCATACTCGTTAAAAAAGTTATTTTCCAGTTTGACTGAAGTCAGCAAACTTATGCATGGAAAGCTGGGGCCTGGGCCCCTTGACCCTCCGTTTCCGATGCGTATCTGATAAATACCCAATGTACTGGCCAATTCCCAATCCACACAATGCAGGGGAGAGGGGTGCAGCTTGATAAAACAATTTATCATTACTTTGGCTAGATCCCAATTAGGTACTTAAGCACTACTCCACAGCACTTCTAAAAATAAGACCCAAGTTTGAGTTGCCAACTTAAACATTTGGATGTATATTGTTGTAGTCTTTACAGTGGGCATCTTGTGCTGTGTGAGACAGTATGTAGTTTAACAACATCATGGTGCCATGGGTTTGGACTTGGGATGTGTGCTCCATTTGCGAGCCAGATATGTTGTCCACTGCAAGATTTTGCATTCATGGGCCGGTTTTCACTTTTTATTGTAATCAATTTTCAATGTGGTCATGCACATCACATTGATTTTTAACTAAAAACGAACTAGCTGGCATTACAACTTTTCTCTTAACCGTGCTCTGCAAACTGTACCTTCCTCGCCGGAACGTTCCTGTCAACTCGTGGTATTGTTTGGTCTGTATTTGGGATTCACAATTTGTTTTTCTTTCCTCTGTATGAGGCGTTTTATCCTTTTTTGTTGCAGAAATAAGGTCGTAATTGTTTTTATAAAGTGTCTTTGAATGCACTGGCTAGGAATTGGACCAGGTGCCATATTCCCTTTAAATGACAGAAAAATTAAAGATGAAATATGACATGTAACCATAGAGATATATACATATACATGCATACAGCTCTATGATGTTAACAGGTGCCACGCGCCGCCATTTTGTGTACACTGTAAAGAAACAAACTCGAGGAAGCCTCTGTTGCTAGGTTCAACATGTTTGAAGACAATTCCAAAAACACTGTGCTGCTATTAGGTTTCCTGACAGAGAAGTACCATATTAGGACGCACTGATATGTGAAATTAAGTTTCTTGGTGACGCTGTTTCGTGCCCTTGCCTCATTGGTAAGTAGCCACCGGCCGAGGTGGAGGCAGTGGCCACCTGAAGTCAGAATTGCCGTTCTCGCTGAGCCCTGCCCACCAATTAAGTGAGGGATTTATTCGGCTGCTGAAAGCATCAATCATTCATCACAATCGTCTTCTATTGCAGGAACCATCGCGTCCGCCCGCAGCAGAGCCTTCCAGACCCAAAAGTAACGCCTGGAATCGTCCAGTCGGACGCTGACGAGGACCCACCTGCTACTCTGGACCATCTACTAATTGGACTGGACAGCTTGAATGAATAGTGGCAACTGCCACCGGAAATGGCTGCAAGTTATTTAACACCGCTTGCCAATGATGGATGCTTAGATGTAGGTGCCCTCAAAGGACGTGAACAGCAGGTGAATTCGGAACCTTGTTCCGTTTGAACTCATCTTCTGAACTTTGTGTGTAGTGAACGTTATTTTGTAAACCGGAGGTGACCCATTCTGCAGCTTAGAAAACGCCATCGATCCGACCATGGCAGAAGTTATTGCCCGGCCAAGCCAACTTCTTTCGGCCCGAACAATATTGCTGCTTTGGACCGTCATCACAGCAGCAGGTAAGCCATGTTTTCACTGGTGTTTTTGCTCAGGCATACGATTTTTGTGCTCATTCTTAAAAATACGTATTGTGGTGTTGGGATATTCGGATATGGTTAGTTCTGACTTACTCCAAATATTGTGATTAGGGGGGATTCCAGGACAGATCGACCAAGGCTTGATACCACCATGTCTAGAAAAAATCTGAAACTTTGTCTCCGGGGTAGTTTTGGGCCAGAAACATGCCTGTGAGAATCTTAGCGCCCTCCGACCAACGGTGACCGAGTTATAGCCCGAGGCAATTTCGGGAGGTCACCTTGTAGACTCATCTTTGGTGCTTTATAACTAAAAAACGCATTGCCTGATTAACAAGTTTTGTATATATTTGAACTCGTCTATAACAAGTTTGTATATATTTGAACTCGTCTTGAACCAAACATTATTTTGAAAAAAATTAAATTGTAAAAATTTTGACTTTTAGTTCGTTTGACCTTTTCTTTTGTGACCTAGCTTGACTTGTTCGCAGTTGAAATTGACCTTTTGACATCTTAAAAACTTTGCTTCATAAATTATATTTTGATAAAATTTAAAAAAAATACGCTCTTGCCATCAATTCCCAATTTCTAGCACCTAAGTTAGGTATGCAGACGATTTTTAACCACTGCATTAGTGCATCCTTATGTTTAACACCGCAAACAAAGCGATTGCTTTTGGAATCGGTTGCTTGCAATGATATTGCATTGTCTTTATGAAATTTTCATCGTGTAAGTGCCAGAGTTTATGAGAATTAACACGCACTCACACGAGGGGCGGGCAACCGCCCTCCTCAGGCTTCCACATGTAGGAGAAAAAACACCATCGCGCCGCGCCAGCGCACTTCATCTATCTCTAACCCGACATTTTTGCAACTTCTGGCAAAATTTTAGGTCGGGGTCATATCAGGTCAGATCGCCAACCCAGGTCAAGAGACCTAGCCTCGAAAAAATATTTTGGAGGTGCATCAGTAAGATCAAATTTAACCTATCATGCTTAGATTTACACCACATAGTAAGGTCACCGAGCAAGATAATTGTTATTTGCAGGATTTCCATATCGATAACCTGGAACACGGTCAGGATCATGATCTTTCCATTAGAAATGCATGGGGTAATTGGTAAATTTTGATAACTTGCGAGAATTCAGAATTGTCGAGAATTGCGATGGAGGTTTTATTTTTACGTTACCGCGTCTGACTTGCCACTGCAGTTTGATCAATATTCTTTTTACCATACAGGCCTAAGCTCGGTTCTAGATCAAAGCAGGTTAATTTTGAATTTGACTAGACAAGATTGTAAGATATATGATCCCACCGAGCTCAACAAGAGCATTCCATTGGTGCTGATTTTTTTCTACTGCTCTGCTTGTTACAGCGCCCGTAAAGAATCTGGTGGCCATTTGAAGGCCTTTCGAGCACTCACCTCTAGCGTGCAGAGGTTTTTGTGCGTCATATTGTTATATTGTTGCCAGTCGGCTGCTTTGTTGAGTTTTTGTTTTGTTTTGGAACGACCACACTCCACCTGTACAATTTGAGTGATGAGACCATGAAATTTAAAGAAAAATACTGCCGGAACCACCACAATTTTCAGGTATAAAGAGGCGTGCTTTGTTTGATTTTGATTGTTTGCCTTTTTGTTCAGCGTTTGCGCCTTTCTGTTTGTATTTGTGCTAGTTCTTTGCTTCGCTGCGCCATTTACATCACCCCTTTAGTTCTGGTGCTTTGTGTTTGTGTTACATTTTTGCTGCCCCTTTTTTCTTTAGTAACGAGGATCTGGATATGAAGAACTGGAGATTCTTGGAAGATGCTGGAAATCACCATCAGGCCCAAGTAATTGCCCAAAAATAAACTGGATACTCTGTAACCTGAAGTTGTGTTTCTTCAAGTTTTAAGTTCCGGCCGTAATAGTTACTGAAAATTCATTCTCTCTGTGACATATGATGACTGCTAGATATGGCCTTTGCTGATGCTTGTTTGGCTAGAATGTTGAAGGCTTGCTGACTCATTGAAAAGTCTGGTTTGCGCTATGATAATGCATGTTTGGCTTGTTTGTTTGGTATGCTCCATCTCTCTTTCTCGCTCGATTTACATTGCTGGAAATGAGTATAGTGTGGGTCTTGTTTGCCAAGTGTAGTGCTAGTGGGTTGTTCAAAGATTAGCTCGCATATGATACATTGAAACACACTGAAGCACATTAGCCAGAAAACTTTACTGTTAGGTAGTTCCACACTAGGAATTTCACCACATCACATCCAGCTCTCAAACCCCATACTCACTCACTCTTCATCAACAGCAAGATGGATTATGATCTTGATAATCTCCAAGTTCAAGATTTGAAACGTGAGCTTGAGCTAAGAGGAGAGGATGCAAGAGGCACAAAGCAAGTATTGAAGGAACGTTTGGGAGAAATTCTAAAAGAAGAAGCACGTCAAAGTCGTTTCAAGGCGCATGCAGATGGCGATGAGTCCCAGACAAAGAAATCTTCTACATCATCTCCTAGATGTCAAACAGGAAAATCAGTGAATTCGACAAGGTCATCTGTTGCATCCTCAAGGGTCAAGGAAGCAGCTAAACAAGCAGGACTCAAGGCAAGAGCAGAGGCTATCAAGAAGAGATATGAAATAGAGATGGAAGAGCTAAAGCTGAAGATGAAGAAGGAAGAAGTGGAGATTGCAGCTGAAATAGCTGAAAGCAAAGCGAAAGAAGAGGTTCTTGCATTGCAAGAAGTCAGACAAGAACATGAGCCCAATGACAACAAGGAATCCAAACATGTCAAAGAACCCGAGCATGAACAAGAAACCCAACATGAAAAAGAAACTAAGCAAGAACAAGAATACAGACATGAACAAGAACACCAACATGAACATGGTTTCAGATGGGGACAAGAACCCAGAAAAGAAGAAGACAAAAGGCATGAACATGATTCAAGATATGAGCAGGATCTTGGAAAGAAGCTAGCTCCTGGAATGAAAGAAGCTGCAGACGCAGTCAAGCGAGTGCACCTTCCCATGCTGGATCTGAGGACATTTGGTGGAGATGCAGAAAGTTTCCGCCCATTCATGAGGACATTTGAGACGAACATTGCTTCAAGACTTGACTGTGAAGAAGAGAAGTTGCTGTACTTAATGAAGTTCACTAGCGGAAAAGCACATGACATAGTAAGTACATGTGTCCATCTGCCACCTGGGCAGGGGTATGCTGAGGCAGTGAAGCTTCTGAATAGAAGATACAGTAACCAAGCTCAGACTGTTGGAGGATTGACAGACAAAATGACCCAACAGCCTCCCATCAGAGCAGATGATGTGGATGCTCTTGACACATTTGGAATCTTCTTACGTGGGTGTTTGAATGCTTTGAAGAGCATGCCACATGGTATGGAAGCTGTTGATGCTAGGACCATCCGCCAGCTTGTTGAGAAGCTGCCCTACCACATGATAGAAAGATGGAGAAGACTGGCAGACAACATAGAAGAAGGAAGTAAGAGATTGCCATCCTTTGTGGACTTTGTTGAGTTCATTGAGAAAGAGGCTAGAATATCCAGCAACCCATCATATGGAAAGCACATGGTGACGCCCCAGGGAAAGAAGAGAGAACCAGCTGGAAAAGCAGATGGAAAGCCAAGACTTGCACCCAGCAAGACATGGACAAGTAATATTAAGCCCACAAATGCCCATCAACATGTATGCACATTTTGCAAGAAAATGCATGCAGTTTATGATTGTCATGCTTTGGAGCAGAGTACGGAAGAAGACAAGACAAGTTTCGTGATGTCGAACGGCCTCTGTTTTGGCTGCCTGGAAAAGGGACACAGGAGCAGGGAATGTAAGCAGAGGATCACATGCAACAAGTGTGGTATGTTGCATCCATCTGTCTTGCACAGGGATTCGATGAAGCCTGTGCAACCTCAGCCACAGAGCCACTCTCACACTCAGAATCAGGCTGGCATGAAGAACCGTCCTCAGTCCAAGCAACAAACTCAGCCAACAGTGACAGCTGGTCACTCCACAGCAAAGAACATGAATGCAGGGAAACTCCATGTGGTCAAAGTTCTTGTACAGTATCGTGGCAAGACCATCACTACAGGAGCCTTTCTGGATCCTGGATCCACACACTCATTCATCACAAGTAACCTAACTGAGGAGTTGGGATTACCTACAGGAGAAAGGGCAGAATGGACAGTATCGACCATTAATGGTGAGAGGACAATGGAGGGGAACATGGTATCTGGCATTACCATCAAGGACTTGCACCAGAACCATCATACGCAACTGCCTCCTCTCTACACACTGGAAAATATTCCTGTATCATCTGATGATGCACCATCCCAGCAGGATTTGGATGGATGGTCGTACCTAGAGGAAAAGGGTGTGCTGCTGGATGCGCTCAGCCCTGGAGAGCAAGTGGGACTTCTCATAGGGAGCAATGCAGCACATATTATGGAGCCATTGGAGGTTGTGGGAAGTCAGGACGGCGGACCATATGCGGTGCGCACCAGATATGGATGGATCCTGGGTGGCGCTGTGAGGGTGAGTTCATCCGCCATCAAGGTGAACCGCATTCAGGTGGAGCTTCCAGATCACCTGCAGGAGGAGTTTGAAAACCTGGCAGATACAAGGAGGGGCTTATCTGTCGAAGATGTAAAATGGTGTCTCAAAGTAGAGTCATCGTGCCACAAGACTGACAATGGAGGGTATGAGATGGATCTGCCATTTCGAGATGTGGAACCAGCACTAGAAAACAACTACGTTGTAGCTCAGAGAAGGCTGGTCATGTTGAAGAACAAGTTCGAGAAAAACCCTGAGTATGCATCTAAGTACAAGTCTGAAGTAGCAAAGCTCGTGGAAAAAGGGCACGCCGAAAAGGCACCAGAAAACACAGGAGAAAATAAGTGGTTTTTGCCCCATCATGGAGTACTACATGCCCAGAAACCTGGCAAACTTCGTGTCGTTTTCGACTGTGCGAGTGAATACAAGGGTGAAAGTCTCAACTCGATGCTACTGCAGGGCCCAGACCTCACCAACCCACTCATCCACGTGCTTATTCGTTTCAGACAGGAGCCAGTAGCCTTCAAGGCGGATATAGAGGGAATGTTCTTACAAGTCTCCGTTCCGCAGCACCACCGAGACTACCTGCGTTTTCTATGGTGGCCTGGAGGAAATACTGAAATTCCGCCAGAGGAATACAGAATGACCAAGCATTTGTTTGGTGCGACCTCATCGCCAAGCTGCGCCAACTACGCACTGCACCGAACAGCTGAAGAGTATGGGAATCTGTACGACGAAGAAGCATCCAAGACCATTCGAAGAAATTTCTATGTTGATGACGTGTGCAAGTCTCTTCCAACCGAAGAAGCATGCATTGGACTCGCCTCAGATCTGAAGAAACTGTGCGCTCATGGAGGATTTAACCTGACAAAATTCAGTAGCAACAGCGGCAAAATGTTGCATAGCATAAGAGACGAAGACAAAGCCGGCAATTTGAAGGAAGTGAACCCCACTGATCATGCATTACTATCAGACCAGGTCCTAGGCGTACCTTGGGATTTGCAATCAGACAGCCTGGGCTTCCGCTTGAGCGTGGACGAGTTGAAGCGGAAACCTCCAACAAGAAGAGGTATACTGTCTGCTACAGCCGGATGTTTCGACCCTCTAGGAATAGTCAGCCCATGCGTGGTTCAGGCTCGGATGATCCTCCAGGATTTGACGAGGTTAAGACTTGGATGGGACGATCAAGCACCACCTGAGATCGAAAGAAGATGGTGGAAATGGCTGAATGGCTTGGCCAGCTTAGAGCGTTTGTGGATCGCAAGGTGCTTTTGTCCATCCGGCCTTTCTTCAGCCGATGATGTTGAGCTTCACGTTTTCGCTGACGCCTCGGAAAAGGGTTATGGAATAGTTTCCTATATCCGCACCGTTTGCGCGGGTGAAGAAACAACTTGTGCATTTCTTCTCAGCCGGGCTTACGTGGCCCCCGTGAAGAATATAAGTATTCCTCGGTTGGAGTTGAATGCAGCAAAAATCGCAGTACAAGTGAGCACAGAGCTGATGCGAGCTTTGGACGCAAGGCCAGCACGCACCGTCTATTGGACTGATAGCACAACGGTGCTGAAGTATATCAAGAACGAGAAAACGCGGTTCCATGTATTCGTTGCGAACCGTCTTGCTGTGATCCATGACGGCTCCAAGCCTGAGCAATGGAACTATGTACCATCCGACTTGAACCCGGCTGACCTGGTGTCACGTGGTACAGATGGAGATAGGCTGCTCAGGAGTGAAATTTGGAAAGAAGGCCCACATTTTCTCAGGCAGTGTGCAGAAAACTGGCCCACATCGCCAGAAAAGATGGAGATCTTGGAAGGAGATCCGGAGGTAAAGCCTTCCTGTGGTACTCACTCAGTGAAGGTTTCCGAATCCGAAAGCGTTATGGAGAAGCTAATCTCTCACTTTTCTACTTGGAGAAGACTGACAAGAGCGGTGGCGTGGATTCGACTGGTGCTGAGGAATCTACTCAGCCGTTCCAGAGGTGTCATGCTATCTCCAGCACAACCGACGCTGAAAGACTTAGAGGACGCTGAATGCTCCATTATGAAACACGTGCAAAAGCAACAGTTTTGCTGAAGAATTAAAGGATCTTCGCAAAGGCAATGTGAAAATATCAAGCTCCATTGTGTGTTTAGATCCAGTCCTAGATCAAAAGGGCCTCCTGCGGGTCGGTGGTCGACTCAGGAATTCTGATCTGAGTGAAGAAGCGAAGTTTCCGCTGATCCTTCCCAGCAAAGGCGTAGTCACAGATTTGATCATAAATCATGTGCATCAGAAGTACGGCCATGAAGGAAGACAGTACACCTTAACAAAACTTCGCAGCAAGTATTGGATCCTGAAATCAAACTCGGCGGTCCGTAGATGTCTGAGTCGCTGCTATAGCTGCAGACGACGACGTCATCCGCCAGAAACGAGGAAGATGGCAGATCTCCCGCCTGATCGTGTGGAAGAAACGCAGAAAGCGTTTTGGAATACAGCAACGGACCTGTTTGGCCCATTCTACGTGAAAAAAGGAAGAGGGCAAGTCAAAAGGTATGGAGTACTTTTTACCTGCCTAGCTACACGGGCGGTACACATCGAAGTGGTGGAAAGTCAATCCACTGACTCATTTCTTTGTGCGCTGAAGCGATTCATCGCCAGGCGCGGTGACGTTCGTCTCTTGCGCTCGGATTGCGGCTCTAATTTTGTTGCAGCGGATAAAGAGCTACGGGCAGAACTTGATGTTCTGCGAGCAAACGAGAAGCAAATAGTGAATGAAACTCTGAAGAGGGGAATCGAATGGAAGTTTAACCCACCTTGTGCTTCATCATTCGGTGGAGTTTGGGAGAGGTTAATCAGAAGCATACGTAAGGTTCTCAACGCGCTTATGCGAGAGCAAAACCTGACAGAAGAGACGCTGCAAACTCTTCTGTGTGAAGTAGAGTGTATCCTGAACAATCGACCTCTCACGCCGGTGTCATCTGATTTTCGCGATGAGGATCCGATCACGCCCAACCACCTACTGAACCTGAGGTGCATCTGTGTTCCGGCCTCATTCCCAGATGATGACGATTTGAAGAGCCGGAAAAACTGGAGACAAGCTAGTTACCTTGCTGAGAGATTTTGGAGCAGGTGGCGAGCAGAGTACCTTCCTCTGCTTCAAAAAGGCCAGGTCCTGCCACGAGGTCTGGTGGAAGGAACCTGCAAGTGGGAGATGTTGTCCTCGTTGTGGATAAATCCGTGCCTCGAGGCGTATGGCAGCTTGGTCGAGTTGTTGAAACTAAGAAGAGCCAAGATACAAGCGTGAGATCGGTGAAGGTTCGCACGCAAGGTGGCATCCTCCAGCGTCCGTCAACAAAACTGGTGAGACTAGTGTGATTAGGGTCAGCACCCACATGCACACATTCATGATCTCTCACATTATGATCTCGCATCACTGATCTCACGGTTTCACATGCGCTGAGCTCTCACATCATGATCTCACACTGCTGATTGCTCATCCAGCAGATCTGATGCTTGATGCTGACTTTATGTTGATGCTAGCCTTATTTGATGCCTTTGTGTGCTGAGACCTGACTATTAATGCTAGTCGTACAAGTCTGTTTGTGCCTGCGTGTTTGCGATGCTAGCACATCTCTGTTGTGATAAGCTTTGCGCGCCCATCTGAGAAGATGCCTGTTTTTTTTTGTTAAGTTTTCATGGCCTCAGACATGAAAAGGCGGAGGGTGTTACAGCGCCCGTAAAGAATCTGGTGGCCATTTGAAGGCCTTTCGAGCACTCACCTCTAGCGTGCAGAGGTTTTTGTGCGTCATATTGTTATATTGTTGCCAGTCGGCTGCTTTGTTGAGTTTTTGTTTTGTTTTGGAACGACCACACTCCACCTGTACAATTTGAGTGATGAGACCATGAAATTTAAAGAAAAATACTGCCGGAACCACCACAATTTTCAGGTATAAAGAGGCGTGCTTTGTTTGATTTTGATTGTTTGCCTTTTTGTTCAGCGTTTGCGCCTTTCTGTTTGTATTTGTGCTAGTTCTTTGCTTCGCTGCGCCATTTACATCACCCCTTTAGTTCTGGTGCTTTGTGTTTGTGTTACATTTTTGCTGCCCCTTTTTTCTTTAGTAACGAGGATCTGGATATGAAGAACTGGAGATTCTTGGAAGATGCTGGAAATCACCATCAGGCCCAAGTAATTGCCCAAAAATAAACTGGATACTCTGTAACCTGAAGTTGTGTTTCTTCAAGTTTTAAGTTCCGGCCGTAATACTGCTCTGTCAGCTATTATGCCACAACATTTAGGTTTCCACGTTGTTCCTGTAAGGAATACTTTGACCTCGAGCGACCTCAAAGATGTCCCGACCAAACGATTGTCTGTAACATTTTCGGTAGAGATTAAAACGGGCTATTTAGCGCCGTCGCTCCCAGTGCACTGTTCATTCTACATGGTTTGCTGAACAGCAGAGATGACCAACAATTAGGCCACGGAGCCTGTGTGATATCAGGTGGCTCCAAACACTGCACTGCGATGGCTCGTGCTTTTTTCAGAACTTATGCCTGGAGCATGAAAGCGGGAGAAATGACTGAAGAATGTACATCTCCTGACAGAGAGCAAAGTGCAAACATATTAATTTCATCAAATGGTGCCACCATGCACACAATTTTAAAGTAATGCAAAGGCTTAATTCCAGTGCAAAAGTTATATCGAAACAAAATTCAGTCATGTGACTGAAGTATTTTCACTACGTCTCACAGTAAGGGCGCCTGCAAGTATATCGAGAGCACGGCCAAACCGGCAACATATCACGATGGTTTAAAAAGTCCAGTAAAGAATCAAATACGTGATGACAAAGGTACGCATGCTTTTCTTACGCATACATTTTTCAACACGATGAAGTTCTTGTACATTTCACAATCAAGCACAGCCAATGTTGCCAGACAGCTCCAAAGTCTGTTCGCAAATGCGATAATGGAAAAATGAATAAAAAGTTTCATAGAATACCAGCGGTAAATAAGACATCCATCACTATTCATGTAATCTCTACAAAGGAAGAGAGGTTCGTGTTTCGTATACCTATGTTTGAACCAAACAGCGTCATGCTGTGAAAGTAGACTTTCTTTTATGGGTGCTGCGGGAATGATGACAAATTTAGTCATGGCGAATGTCCATTGTAAAGGTTATATTAAATAAACTGGTATAAATTATTTGGCTTAAGTAATGAGTGATCTGAAGGTCATTATTGCAGGTGAATGAAAGTGCTTGTGCAGGACAAAGTCAGTGTCAGTGTTGAAGTCATCTCAGTGTATTCCCTTATTCTGCAATGATAATACAAGGCACCAGGTGTGTGGAACTATATCTATTTGTGGGTGCCCGACCACCTCCAATGAAACTTGGAAACAGTGGTAAAAGTGGTAAGTAAAACACCCCTTGAATTTTCTCTTTTTGCATTTCAAATACTACTTCTTGGTTCAATGCAGCTCAACCCGCTTGTGAGAGGGCCAAACACATGATACATTTTGTTACTTATTTTCGCGCAGTAGCTCTCGATATTGTTTCACATTTTCCCACCCCAATGATTAAAAAACACCAATCAAAAACCTTTTGAAGTGGCGTTTGAACTGGGATCCGTGTCGGCTATGTCATGATCACCTTTTTAAAAATATCATGTGAGGCAACCTGTCCAAGTGACCAAGTCGAATGCGTTATAATTTCAGAACAAAATTTTTTCGCCTACATGAGCAGGTCCAAATTACCCCCTGGGAATGAGAAACTTTCGGACACGTTTTTTTACATTGTATAAATCCTCTCAAACGTGTGCTGTGCTGCACTGGGTCAACTTGTATCGATACTATTTTTCCATCTCCGGGAACGACGTAATTGTGTGAGTTAAGGGTGCTTATAGGATAAGTTATACTTATTTCAATTATTGATAAATTTGCGACATCTTTGTAAATTTTCGTTTAAGGGTGCAAGGCTAAATAACCCCAAGTAACCCATTACTAATAAGTTCCTTTGCCCTCGTCTCCCTCGGAACAATTTATATTTTTCTATCACTTTAATGGCTGCTATTCTTCTTTATTATAAATCTTGTCCAAGTTGTTGCCAGTTCAGTTTTAGGAGTCGGAGTCTCACTAGAGTCATCAAGAGACTTTTCACAGAGACCCCGACCCCACCACCCAAACGAGCAATTCCCACGATGAAGGGTTAATTAAGGAACCAAAGTTGAACATCCCTCAAAGCATAAGGATAACCGCCTACCTCAGGTCACCCTCTCACCAGTCAGTTGCCAGCTGACATACGGTATTTACGGCACCTTCCACCTGCCAGTTTACCTAGATTATTTTGCCAGAAGTTGCAAAATGTCGGGTTAGAGATAGATGAAGTGCGGTGGCGCGGCGCGATGGTGTTTTTTCTTCTACCTGTGGAAACCTGAGGAGGCCGGTTGCCCGCCCCCTCGTGTGGGTGCGTGTTAATTCTCATATACTCTGAGACTTACACGATGAAAATTTCGTAAAGACAACGCAATATTTTGCAAGCAACTGATTCCAAAAGCAATCGCTTTGTTTGCGGTGTTAAACATAAGACTGTACTACTGCAGTGGCCAAAAACTGTCTGCATACCTGCCTTAGGTGCTAAAAATTTGGCATTTATAGCAAGAACGCATTTAAAAAAATATATAAAGATAATTTATGAAACAAAATTTTTGAGTTGTCTCAAAGGTCAATTTGAACTGCGAAAAGGTCAAGCTAGGTCATATAAGACAAGATCAAACGAAGTAGAAGTCAAAATTTTTTTAAATTTTAAAATTTTCTTTTTCAAAATAAGGCATGGTTCAAGACGAGTTCAATGATATACAAAAATTGTTAATCAGCCAATGCATTTTTGAGTTATGAAACATCAAAGATGAGTCTACAAGGTGACCTCCCGAAAACGCCCCGAGCTATAACTCGGTCACCGTTAGTCGGAGGGGGCTAAGATTCTCACAGGCGTGTTTCTGGCCCAAAACTACCCCGGAGACAAAGTTTCAGATTTTTTCTAGACATGGTGGTGTCAAATTGTTATATTTTTTGGTCGTCTTGTCCTGGAATACCCCAGGGTTGGAACTTTCGGTCTGCGCTTCGTCGGACCAGCTGACGAAGCTCTGTAAATACAGACCGGAAGTTCCAACCCCAAGTACACTTTGTGGAGTACTCCCGAACGCAACATATCCATTTTTCTGCTCTGGCTTGTTGAGCTTATATGTAGTTTTACACACTTAGCTGTAACACGACAAGCTGTTTATTCACCAGAGGTGAAAAATGTCACCAACCCTCAATCAGGGAGGGAAACTAGGTTTTGAAACTAGAAACTGTTCATGTGTAAAACAGATCATCTAAATGAGAATTAATAAGCTAGAATGAGGAAAGGTGAACATTATTGCCAATGATGATTCAGAGGCATAAATGCTCGTTTTTTAGAAGTTAAATTAATTTCTCTAAGATTCATTACTTGTGTTACATGCGCACCCAGTAGGTATGATTTGAATGCTACATTTTGCAGTTAGTTGGTGACTTCTTGTATTTTTCTCCTCTGATGTCGACAATGAATTGGTAGCACCCCTTAATACGTACGGTTCTTAACGTGTCTAGGATGATGATTCGGTACATGGTGAATTCGCTATTTGGGTGTCGATTACCACTTTCCATATATTGGAAGATTCTTTGACAGGGCTCAAGCTCTGGACAATCATTCAAACATACCAGAGCATTGTATTTTATCAACAAAGAGAACTCGCTGTTCTGGTGCAAACGTGAGACCCATAACAAACCATTCATTTCACGAACAGAGCTCAACCAGCGGTCACATATAGCTCATTTGTCATGTGACCCGCCCTCTGGGAGCCAGATAAGTCCTGCCGCCGCAACGTGATAAAAGTGCTAAGTGGTTCAACAGGGTCACTCTTGCGTGCGTTTTTCTTTCATTTTAGTGTCGGGTGTATCATCAGCTGCCATGATGTTTTAATGTTTACACTAGTTGAAGACATCCTGACATATTCACACCCTATATAGTATTGTTTATGATATTTCCTAAACAATATAATATGTTAATGTATGTTTAAATACCGATGTGATTTTTTAAAAGATTTGATGGTATGTGATTTAGCTATCTGAATAATTGGAAAGGACAATATACCCCAGGTGGAATCTGAGGCTAATTGAAGACAATGAAGTACCTACTGCCCACTTTCTGGGTATGCCAGATGCTAATCGTATGGTTTGCTACAGTTTTGAAATAGTGTCCAATCGGTGGTCTGGCATACTTTCTCAGGCTGAAATGGTTGCCAGGCAACATAAGGTTTATGTTTTTTCCAAGTTCTACCAGTGAAATAAGGGTAATTTGTGTCCCTCATGTACAACCTCATGAGCTCGCAAGATGGAAATAATTAAAGCAAAACATGTCAAACACCATATGCAGCAGGCGCATCCGAAACAAATATCAAACCCATCATGGTATACCTACGATGGCTTACTTCAAGTGAACGACAGTCATAATCTGCCCCACCCTGGCAGAATGACTAGCAGACCGCCCCATTTTTATTCCGGCACTCAAAGCACGGGGACGGCCGGTATGTATGGCCGATTTAGATTCTTGGACAAGCGTTCCACGCCCTACACCCATTAACTTGATGACCTCGCCTTCGGACTCCAGTCACAGTCTGCAAATGGACCAGGAGGCTTCTCTGGGTTATGTATGTGACGGCGGGACGGGGCCGCAGCGGGACGTCTCAGCAATTGACCACTCATATTTGGGATATCAGCTTGATAAAGTGGAAAGATACAATGATTTATGTAAACGGTGGAATCAAAATGTGTTCCAGGCACGTCACAGGGATCGGACAGCTGGAAGATTCTACAACTGATTGTCTAAGTTTGCTGTCTGCGTGATCTGCTGCAAAATGGGCTGCCCTGAAGCCCCCAATGTAATCAAGTAGGCTGTTTCACATTTTTCACCGAATTATGCCCTGCACGAAGAGGGTTCGGGCGGTGAAATCAAACAAAGTTCGTCCTCCTCCCAGTCTTTTTAGTTTCTTTCTAGAACGCGCTAAATCCACTGAGGATCGTTTCCAGGCGTTTCAGTGCGCACACATTTAACCATCAGTCCCAGGTTCTTGGAAGGAACCAGGCCGCCTAGGGCAAGACAATTAATACGATCAAGGGTCTGTTTTTTACACGTGTTAGAAGTATGTGTAAAATTATAAAAAGTGGCAGTGTGTTACTGTCTTCAAATCTCTAAGCCAATAGAAGTCAAGAAGATAAAGTAATTTTCTACATTTGACTTTCTCACATTTTGGTTGCCTTATCTGTCCTATTTACATGTAAGGGGTGGATGCCTGCTTTAGACTCTTTGGCACATCATAATTGAAGTAGGAATCACTTATCTAATGTTTTGAAGCAAAACATTGACACGATTTCTATCAGATAAGATCTTTACTTAGTTTCACTACAAAAAGTCTTCCCAACATTTTCGGTGGAAGAACAACTTTCGCAGATGCCAATACAGATCAAAGCTCCCAAATTCCAATGGATTTGGACCGCCTCTGGTTGCATCTGATGTGTGTGCATTTATTTGACATTATTTGTGACACGCCATGCGAAAAAAACGAGAAAAATTCCGAGCACTGTCCTGGAAATATTTAGAAGAATTTCAGTAGAGCATAGGAAGAGCCCGACTACGAGCCGCATTGAAGTGATCTTTACAAAATGGACTGCATTGCGAGACAATCAAAATATTTCCCTATTTGTTCTAAGATTGGAGATGAAAAGGTTGAATGTTTTCATTGTCAAAAGTCCTAAAATTAACCGACGTACATTCATAGTATATATTGAATAAACGGGCCAAAATGACGGGTTTATTATATTGGCCCATTTTCTTCAATATATAGTATGAATGTAAGTCAGTTACTATTAGGACTATTGATATTTCCCTTTTGGCCAGAACGCTCATTTCGTCACGTCTTATTAAGCGCAAGACCCTTGCCCTTATCGACCACGCGTTTCTAAACATTTTGTAAAGTGCTTCTACCGGCCCGTGAGGATATCCAGCAACGTTCGGGGTTGGACAAATAGCTGTTAGGTTTGGATTGTGGTGCGTTTCTTTATTTGCAGCAGCACTAAAACATGCACCGCTACTGGGCCGCGAACCATTCCAGCGCGCCCGTTTAGAGTTACGTGGAACCACCAAGTCGCAGGCTCGGTGTCAATCTAGAAGAAGTAGCCTGGTTGATTTTGGTAGCATTTTTGGCTGATATATGAGGTATGAATTGACCAAAAGTGTTGTTTTACTGGACTGAAACTGACAAGTGTGCCATGTATCGTCCACTTTCGGTACATTTGGTATGCAAAGCCCTGAGACATAATTCTGCATAACAGTAAACCACTTTGGGGTGCACACGCACCTGGCGCTATAGAACTGAGATATAGGGTTAAAATAGCATGTTCTTGAAAAGGAGGACGCTGAAGATGATCGCAAAAAGCTGAGACATCAAACAAAACATACAACTATTTTCACTGTTTGGTTTCAAGCTGAGACATCAAACAAAACATACAACTATTTTCACTGTTTGGTTTCAAACGGTAAACGTATAGAACACATCTAAAGATATGAATATGAATAGAAGAAAATAAACAGCTAAACAGTTCCGCATCATCTATGTCTCTACAAAGTCCACAGTTTTTTGTAGTGATAGTGCAACATTTGGCGCTAAAATCTTGAAACCTTACTTGTGGTCAATTCAACATTGTGTAGAATCAGGTTCAGTGGTGAAATGAGACCATCGTAAGATATAATTGTATATTGATAAAATTATGATTTTGCAAACTCGGATATTCATGCAACATGAACTTCCCTTCCGTAAATATGTTTGGTATAGGAAGTCGTTTGGCCAGCTCAAGGGGCCCCGTTCAAGCCCACGACTCCTAGCTCAGCTTAGGGACCCTAGAACCGTTCATGCTGTCCAAACCATCTCAGGGCCGCTCAGTTGAGCTCAAGGGTCCTAGATTAGCTCGTATGGCATCAGAGGCCAGTTCAGGGGCCCGGAACAGCTCAGGGTCCCCCTACAATCGACTCATAGGACCTCAGATCAGTTTGAGGGCACAGGTAAGTGTGAGAGGTTTCCCAGGCAAGCGCTCGGGCCAGTTTGGGTTTCTTGTTTAATATTACAATTGCTGATGTTATCCCCGTTGCAGGGGGCCCCCACAGAAAAGTGGGGGGAGGGGTGGGCAGTGGCCTCCCAGCCCCCCCGTTCCTACCATACCCGTCCCATGCCCTTACCGTCTCCTTCCATAGTTGTTATTTCCTGTCCATTGCAACGGCACTTGAAGCCACCTTATGTGGGGAAGTGTTGGCAGCAAATTATATTCCTTATCTGTCTTTGTGTGTTTGTAATATGCCGTTGTTTTTAACCCGGGGTCGGCGCACCTCCCACCGGGGGCCACGAGCCCCCTCAACTCGAAAATATGGGCGTTAGCGCAAATCGCAAAGTGCAATAGAAAGCTCGCGTGAATTCAGTAAGAAATTACTTCATGTTTTAGTGCTCAGGTCAATGGTTTGACCTCCAGAGGTCAAATTAGGTCAAGATCGGCTATTTTCACTCAAATATGCAATGATTAACAAACTGGGCATAACTCTTATGTCATTAGAGCTATTGAGGCCTGGTAAAGTAAATTTGATAGCAAATTGCCAGTACTTTTCCGCTATGTGGAACGTAAAGACCCCCGCCAGTGGTTTGACCGCCAGAGGTCACCTCGTGACCTAATATGACCTGAGGTCACGAAAGGTCAAAAAGTGACCGCCGTATATCAAATGAAAGCCAGTGACAAGACAAACACGATGGTGTTTGTTTCACCGCTCTAGCTCAATTAGGTCAAAAGTTATTGTCAAAATACTGTTTTGACCTCCGGTGACCTGATGACCTTGGAAAAGTCAAAGGGCAAATATGACCCCTGGGATCCGTGAAAGGTGTCCAAAAACGTTGTTCTGAGCAGTCTGAGTATTTGCAATCATTTTGTGGCTTTTATATCATGAAATAGCTTTTCCCCATGCTTTTCCAATGGGAGAGGTCGCCTCGTGACCTGACCTCAGGGCACGAAATCGAAAAATCCGGATATACACCTAGACCCGGAGGGTCATGAAGTGTAGGAAGTTTCAAATCGATCGACTTTGAAATGTAGCTCTTACAGAGCTCTAAAGGTGAAGTGAGGTGACCTTGGTTGACCTCGTCTGGTGACCTGACCTTGGGTGACCCGGGGTAAAAATTTCAGGGATGATGGGAAAATGTTGCAGTAAGAGGTAGAGCCCTCAACCGCGGTGCTGCGCCTCGTCGTTTTCTGCTATCCCGGAAAAACCTTAGGGGGGCCATCGATGGCCCCCGGTGAGCGAGGTTAAATAATCTTTGTTTTTAAGATCACTTTTAATGTACGTCAATGTACAAGATAACAAATTATACCACATTATGTTAAAAAACGTTCTTCCAAATGAAAGTCTCGAAAATTATTATATCTCCAGCACATTGACAACTGTGCAACTGTAGGCCATAACGTAAAACTGGTTCAAGCAGCCAGCCCTGGTCTCCCTTGCCGAATGTTCAAACCAAAAGAGATTGTTTTGAAGCCATGTGAAGAGTCAACAGCGACACAGTACACTTACCCGCTGCATGGGATGCATTCAACTAATGATCGTGATTGTTGGGGTTTAACGACGTATCAAATACCAAGGTTGCACGGTGTCGCCAACGCTCGCCCGGGACCAGATTAACTTATTCAGACGCTCCGTCGGGACTTATACCCGGGTCGGAGGCTTAGGAGACTTTGATGCACTGAGCCAACCACCCCCGGATACATTAAACTGTTTAGTCTCCGGTCGTAATTGGCTAACGCTCTGTTCGTTGCTGGATGCATCACGATACTCCCCGGCACAATCTTAACATCAAGCGTCTCATAGACAGTGTAACAGATGCTTGAGATAAAAAGGGGACCCACGGGAGAAGGGGTGGTCCCAGCGAACCCGGCTTGGGCATGCACGGAGGACCAGCGAAAATTGGTGGCATCATATTAGCTACGAAATGCATCTGATGTGAGAGACAAACTGATGGTTGCCCCTTCCCCCCCCCTAACCCATTTGCCATTGCCTACGTGCCAGTAACAGGCCTTTACGCCACCAACCAAAAATACCGCGCCCTTGGTTAGTGGTTGGTAACAATGTGCTGGACGTGCTCATTGATATGAAGCTGCTGCCTCCAATGTACGTTCTAAACGTGCCACGCTACGTACCGCAGGCGGACTGAAATTTTGACACCACTCATATGGTACTTTCACTTTGATGATGGTAATTATCATTCAGATCGTATAATCTTCTTTGTTTCGCTGATTGTAGCAGCATTGGCGACCGCTGTTTATCTGGAGATCATTCTTGAGTTTTCGTTCATAACCCCCAAATTCCCTGAAGAGCGAGTAAGAACTGGAAAATAATTGAATCCTTCATTCGATAACGGTAGCCAGTGTCTATTTTGCTCAACGGGACATTTCCTTTTCCAGCAACTAATTATATTTGGGGGGACTGACTGCTCCCCAGGACGTGGTTGCTAAATTGTGACAGAAATGATCGATAATTAACGATAATGATCCGGCCCTCCGACTGATTGACATATCAATCACCATTGTTTTGGCTCTGTGTGGAAACACACATTATATATAGCGTGTAAAGCGTATATATTAATCCCCAATGGCATGCAGACGACCTCCGTCCTATTAAATTTGTTCAGTATCTTCTTGCGATGAGCGTACATACTAAATCAGCTTCAGCTAGAAACGTAGCCAGCGGGCTACACCCCTTAAAGGGAATGCGGCACCTTGGTCGAATCCTGGAATTTAGTGTAATTAGGTGAACTTTTAGCCGAAAATAATGAAACTACTCGTGATTTCTCTGAAAAAATGCACAATAAGCTCAATATTTTGATTTTTAAAATACTCCTCTAGGAAAAGGAATAGGTTAATATATGCCTGTGGATGATGTCATGATCTGGCAACCACTACCATACTTGAAACGCTTCAAGGGCTTCGATTGGCTGATGCTCATTGTGACGTCAGCATATGTCGTCACACCAACAGTCATGACAACTGTGGCCCGCTGCTAAGGGTACATGAGGGGTACATTGCAGGTAGGTTTTAGCTTTTATCTACGGAAATCTCGAGTTCTAAGACCAATTATGCATTGAATACCGGGTTTTCCGACTTGCTTTACAACTTGGCTATCTCAGTAAAAAATCACGTTATGAAGGTACCACATTCCCTTTAAGCCAGGCAGATTATGAGGGACGTGAGGATGATTTCGAAGGAAGGGTCGAAGATTGATTTGAACAGTAGTTTAATGTCGCGAGGAAAATGGCAAAGAAGGCATGCCGGAAAGTGCTTTCCTGTGTCTGCTGCCGCTGAGTAATGTTATATTCGCTCCTATCGCAAAAATGCAGTGTGCTCGCCTAGTTGCAGGTTATGAGTATGAATGACAGTTCCCTGTGGAAGCTTACTTTCCTCGGATACATGAGCAGCTTCAGTACGGCTTATCAACGTACCAAGCATGGTAACGGACTTATCGGCTCATGTAGTCTGCATTCGACACTCCCGTTTACGTGAGTCGGTAAGTCCGCTCTCGTGCTTGGTACGTTGATAAACTGTGCTGAAACTGCCATGTATTCGGGGTAACAGACTGCCGGAGGCCTTATTCGCCCGATTTTTAGAAAACTCCCGGGTGATTCCACTCCTCGGCTCTGGTATTCTACCACTGATTTAAGCTCCATCGCTTCCCGCCCCCGCCGAGTCACGCAGCATTTAGGCCATCCCTCTGCATAGCAAGCACGGGGCTAGGGCCCGTTCGGAGACGAACAGCGCGACATTAGTCCTGTGATTTAGTGCCGCCCCGAACGCAGTCCCCGCACGCTGCGGTGCCCGCGCGTCGCAGGCGCGCCACGATCGACGCAGCGCGCCGCGATGGCCGCACCGCCGGATTCGCCGCAGCTGAAGTGTATTGGATCTTCAATTTCTGCCGGCCGACCCGGCTATATTGTCGGAGATACCGTTCGTGGAAGCGTGGGAGCCGTATTGGGGCGGCATTTCCAGTTGTCTCGAGCTCCGGGACGCGGCGTTTGGGGGCGTCTCAGCGGCGAGGGGGCGGCCGTTTCAGTCTGTTTGCGACGTTCAATATCGATGCGCTCCGGCTAAGGTTGCGACGTCGGTGTTTTGGCGTTGTTGGACGTGGCTGGGCCGATGCCTGATGCTGACAGCGCGAATATTTCAGACATCAGGCTCCGTTTGAGGGTCACTATAAGACTCTCAATAGGATCAGGCTGGCGTTATATTCGAGGCAGTCGCTTTATCACATCATTATTGGTTATATTGTTGTTATCTGTTTGCATTTTATTTTTATAATCATCATTATTGCAGCATTCTTGCATTGGACCTTCTGGATTGTATGTAAATGGGCCGCCAGGCCGTAAGGTTTCAAATGTGCAGGAATAATTTACTCGTATGTGCAAAGACTCTTTTGGAGGGGCCAAACCAACGTTTGTGGTGAGGGGTGGGGGGTAAATTGAGAAACATCGCGAAAACAGCACTTGTTAAGACAAACGTCTAAAATGTTATCCTTTGGGGGCCAAACGATAGTATTTTAGGGTTTGGAGGGGGCCACGGCTCCTTGGGTTCCCCCTTGGATCCGCCGGCGATGACTTCCGAAACACACCCGGAAATAAAGCTCACTAAACAGTTAAAACAGGTTAGACGTACAAAGCAAGCCAACAAACATTTTGGCATTCTCAACATCACATGATCTCGAGGAGGCCAGCCTAATAGCTATGCTAATTTGGGCTAATACAGGTCTATGGAAAAGACCGCTCTAATATGCTCTGCAAAGTAAGTGCACATTATTTTGCGTTATGTGCTGACATACTTAACAAACGCGTAGAAAATGCAGGATGAAGCTCTGAGTGCCCATCCGTCATTGACACTGCAAGCGTACTGACATTTGGCATCAAAGGCACGAGAAAATTGAACTCCCAGGCAATACTAGTCAAGCTTGTCATCACGCTTTGTTTGACTCTGCCTGCCGTTAAGACCAGCGACCAGAATAGCCACCCAACACTAATGAGCGACACAAAAGACAGCATTTTATCAGCTAGAAATATCCGGTGACTGCTCGGAGCGGATATTTTTATCCGGTTGGCCGGAATATTCATCTACTCGCAGCAATCTTGAGATGCGTCGGCGGCGTCGCATTGGATGGCGCGATACCGCAGTCGCCCAGTGTATGGCCCAGATTGGACCGGCCGGCCATCTGAAATGCGCCTTTCACCGCCGAAGGTTCTGCTCTATCTGAACGGAATGGTTTTGACGTCCGTTTTATGGCGACCAAGCAGTTAAAGAAGTCATCTAACTCACTCTCGCTTTTAAGTCGTGATCGACTCGGACTTCAGCTGAAGTTGAGCTTTGTGTAGTCGACTGAACTATAAAGTTTACAATTACTTCATTGCTACGTCAGTTTGGGTTGAAATGGGTTTGAAACTCTGGTCCTTAGAAGTGCATCTGTCGTATCTAACGCGGCTCTCGGATTGTCACACAGACGTCTGGAAATGCCAGTTGGCTGTCATCCGGTGGACCCCTATCAATGCTATTTGGCTGAATTTAAGTCGGTGCTGTGTCGAAATAATCAAACCGATACATCTCCGAAGGCTCAACCAACGTGTTGTGTGTATTAAGTCCGCATTCTTATTCTTAGCAATAACATTAGGTTATAGTGCCTAATGTCATTGGCAGACGCAAGAGGGGGTATTCCGGCCATGCCCCCCCCAAAGGGGGCCAAACTATCTTTGGCTCTCCCCAAAGGCCGGATAAATTTGTGAAAAAGTTGTTTACACTAGGTCTGTCGAACAATGAAATCTATGAAAAGCAATGCATGCTGCAACAGTTTGTAATGCTTAAGCGTGAAGGTGGTTCAAGGCCATTGGTGGACGCAGGGGGCATTCCGGTCATGCCCCCCCAAAGCGCTGGAGGGGGGCAGACTATCTTTTGCCCCCCTCTCCAAACGCCGGAGAAATTTTTGAAAAAAGGTGTTTACACTAGGTCTGTAGAGCCAAACAATATTCGCTCCCACCCCCCCCTCCCCCAGGAGGAGAGGCAGACATGGCTTTGCCCCCCCCCCAAACTCTGGTCTGCGTCCGCCCCTGTTCAATGCACATAAATCGACCGATAGCATGTGTTTGTAATCTCGATTACGAGAATCTCTGTCCGTTTTTAATCATTTGGGAATTTGGTACATATAATTAACTCATCTAGCTTCTCAAAACTACGTCCTTAGTAAGCCTTGCCTATAATTATTCTCTGAAATGTACCAATATTTCTTTTGAAATAAATTCATGCGTGAAAGATTGAAATACCAAAGCCTCTCGACTGAATCACTGATGATCGTTTCATTAGTTAGGATAGTTCTAAAAGCATGCTTGCACTTGTAACTGTGCCAGTTGAATTTCAGCGCCATAACATTTGTGAACGATCACATGGAACATATCCGCCGTTTCTCACATTCTTTTCCACCGTCACTGTCAGCTGGCGCAGTTCCGCTTCAGTCTGTGGTTAGTGGCGGTCCGAACCAGCCGACGATGGTGAGGTAGTCCCGCGTCGCTGCTGTCGGCGCCGCCCGAATATTCTCAATCAGCCGCCATTGAGACGAAATCTGAAGTTTGCCGCAAATCCCATCAGCTGCCGAGAACGGCATTAGTGGGAAGAGATTGGCTATAGATGGCGTTGGTGTACGGTGTGGCTCACGAGCGCGGTTGAAGCGGACGCTTCTTCGGGGGGCCGAGCGTGCGCTAATGGCGTCAGCCGCCAGGAGGACCGGTAGTGTGCAAAGTTAACAGCGGCTGATACCAGCGTTCACAGCGTGACCTAACGATTAAAGGAAGATTCACAACTGCAAAATATTGAATTTATTTATTTATTTATTTATTGGACATTGTAAGACGTTTCCATACACCGCATGGCTATTCTACGCCTCGAGTCGTAAAGGGTAAAATAAAATGGATGAGGGATGTAAAACAATCGCGCATGTCAAACATTCACGCATACACACATGTCGAAATGGTTGATAGGAAAATGATGCTAAAATATCTGAAACATTAATATAAAATACCGATAAGACAATACAAAGTGGTCACTGGAAGCAAACCCTAAACTTCACCTTGTTCCACGATTCTGTCGCCGCGTCTCAATCAGGTACCTTTTCAGCTCGCACTTGAATCTTCCCAGGCCGTGTTGGCGGATGGCCTGGGGAAGTTCGTTGTACATGTGTACAGCCGAGTATGAAAACCTCCGTCTGCCGGATTCTGTGCGAATCGCTGGCGTAACCAGCATGCCACTTTGTCGGGTATTTCGGCCATACATGTCTAGCCTAGTTGTCAGGTGTTCTAAAATGCTCTCTGGCTCACCGGTTAACAAAACCTTTTTTAAGACTGTCAAACGATGGTATTTGTACATATCATCTACAGTGAGCCAACCTAGCCTATCAATCACGTCACTGATGTGATCGTGTCGTCTTCGCCCCGAGACAACACGCGCAGCATGGTTTACCACTCTTTGAAGCCGCTGACGCTGGGTTGCGCAGCTGGCGCCGTACACTGTCAGGCAGTATCTGATCAGAGGCATCACCAAGCCCTGAACCAGCGTAATCAGTGCTGGCTGAGGGAGACTGTGTTTGCAATGGCTTAGTCCGCACAGCAAGCCCGTACAGCGCCGCACCACGTCATCAGTGTGAGTTTCAAATGTCATGCTCTGGTCAAACCAGACGCCTAGATTTTTAGCAGTAATAGAACAGCTTAGAGTCGAGCCCATGAAATTTAGGGAAACAGGTGGGAGTCGCTTAACCATTTGCCGGGTACCGAGGACAAGAAGTTGTGTTTTGGCCGCGTTGATTTTTAGTCCGTTTTTGCCATACCATCTAGATAAAAGTTTCAAGTTGTTTTCCATCTTGCAAATCATCTGGCCGAGATCTCTGGGTGAACCCGTGATATATACTTGACAGTCGTCAGCATACATCATCAGACTTGCAGTTTCTGAAAAGAGCGGGAGGTCGTTCGCATAGATGCTATACAGCAAAGGTCCTAAGGCTGAGCCTTGAAATGTGCCAATAGGATTAAGAAGGGCTTGGGACAGCTCAAAACCTATTCTTGTGCTAGAATTTTGAATTTTTACTTGTTGGAAATGATTTTTCAGGTAGCTCTGGAACCACCGTATATCCACACCGTATAGTTCTAATTTACGCAAAAGTGAGGCGTGAGGAATGCAATCGAAGCAGCGCGAGCAATCAATTAGGCAGAGAAGCGTAATTTGACGTTCATCCATGGCCCGAAAAACACGGTCAGTTACAGTAAGAAGCGCTGTATCGGTCGAGTGGTTCGCTCTGAAGCCGTGCTGGCTGGCGCTAAACATGTGATGCGTGGAAAAATAGGTGAACAGCTGATCGTAAACAACACGTTCTATGATTTTTCCTATAGTTGTTAGTATGGAGATGGGCCGGAAGCAGCTGAAATCGTTGGATTTGGCCGATTTACGAATAGGGTGAACTATGGTTAGTTTCCAAGTATCGGGCACAACGTGGCTGGTGATGCTAGTGTTGACGATATGGGTTAACACACATCTCAGAGGGTGGATAAACATCTTTATAAATCTAATACACAGTCCGTCGACACCACAGGAGGAAGAGTTCTTCATTCGGTTGACTATGGACTCCAGGCAGTCCGGTGTGATTGGACACAGCTCCAAAGCACCAGTGTGAACGCGAGGGAGGCGCACAGGTAGATCGGGGCCGGATGAGTCTACGGATCGCGATGTGTTTACACCAATCTCGGCAAAGTATTTGTTGAGCGCGTTGGGGTCCACGTCGTCTGAGCTAATGGGTTTAGTCGTCTTTTTGGATGAGACTACCGGTCGTACTGCCCTCCACACTGACGCTGGGCCGCGCTCGCGAATGTCCCGTGCGACGGCATCACGAGTGTCACACCGTACTGCAGATTTCACGCGCCGGTCAATCCCCCTGTATCTCTCCCGGTCGCCGTCCCGCAGTGCCGCTCGCCTCTCGGCCATCAGCTGTTTAGTGGTGTCTGTTACCGGTGGGGCTGTAGGATTCCGAATCTTGGTTCGTTTCAATGGAGCTGCTTCATCCAAAATTGGGCGTGTAACGTTAAGAAAAATTTCCCATTGCTCGGCTGGGTCGAAACTGTTATACACCGGCCTCCAGTCAATGTCTTCTAGGCGCTGACGTACTTCTTCCACGTTAATTCTGCGCCAGCTGCGAGCCGTCACAAAACTCGGCTTCTCACGATAGCCCGGCAGTGAGAAGCAGGCACGCACCCAGTTATGTGGACTATAGTCGCAGTGGAGAGTTCCCGCTCGGAGAGCGTCCTGGTTACTGCACATGATGTCAATGGTTGATCCTGATGACTTAAACGTTGGCTTGTTGATATGCTGTTGCAGTGAAAAGGCGTTGATAAGTTGTTGAAATCTGGTATTGGCGGGACTGTCCTGGCTCATGTTGATGTTCACATCACCAGACAAAACCACCAGTCCGCTGTGCCTAGCAGTTATGGAGCGTAACTGCTCTTCAAGGTCGTCCAAGTCAGCGTCGACCCGGGCACGGGTCTGCGATTGTTTCTCAATTGGTTTACATTATTTCTGTGGCCGACTTCGACGAACAGCTAGAGAGTATCCAGAGCAGAATAATAAAACTCATATGGAGAGGCTGTCCCCAAAGGCTGCCAAAAAGAGATTCCTGGAAATAAAAAATGGAGGAATAAACAACCCGAAAATACATGGAGTATACAGAGGGATAAGGGCATCGTGGCTAGGTAAAATATTGATTAATATATCATTCGCGAAAATATTCCCAACCAGAATGCGGATAAAGTATAATGATATTCTACACATGAACTACGGGCAAAATTGGATTGATTCGATATGGATTGAAGAACTCTACAAAGGGGTGTTGAAATTATTTTGGGAAGCTATGCCTATTCCAGAACCAAGTAATGGTAAAGACGTACCGAAGCATTTGATTGGGAATAACATGAAATGTGCGTGAGAGAAGCTGGATTTTTCTACTGGTCAGTTGGCAATAGTGACGTTAAATTTGTTGATGATTTTTTTAATATCAGAGCAGAATTCATAATATTTAAACATTTTCTTGATATAAATATTTCTGTAAAAATATCCAAAAATTTATATTAAACCTCCCGCATATATCGGATGGTGTCGTGCAATACCAGCAGAAAAGAAACGCCGGGTTATTGGGAGATTTGGAGCAAAACACTAACAGAAGAAGAGAGAACTCTGAATCCAATCATAGAGGTAAAAGGAAAGCAAATTCCAATATCTTATACAAGTCAAAATACTTGGATATGGTGGTATTACTTTACCTTAGCCATTTGACATTGAAATTTACTATCATACGAGGTGACCGTAGCATATAATTCCCATTATGCTACGTTATGACGTCACCGCTCGGTCCACGTGACTCACGTGACGTGAGGGATTGATGCGACCGGAGATTGTAGCAATTTCAACACATAGGTCGGGTCATATAGGCCACATAGGGGAGAGCGGGGAGAGTTGTATCATGGACAAGTTGTATCAGAGCGATTTTTTCCAAAACTATCCAAGAGATAGCGCTCCCGACACGACCAGATGATGCGGCAAGCGGTCCGCCATATTTCTTTATACTGCCGTCTGCTTGGCTTGTCACGTTTCGCGGTGAGTGCAGAAAATATGTTTTCGGGGTGTCATTCTGTAAAATTTCGTCGTAAGGAAATGTGTGTTTTTGTCATTCAGATGATCACGAATTGGAAGGATCGCTGTAGCAGTGGTAAGGGTAGATTCCAAGGCTTCGTGCGTGAGAAGGATTTTCTCGGCTGGCCACTGGTTGTTGAGCACGGGGACGTTTTTTTCCAATGTGGGAGGGTGGTACATGTTGTATCAAGGCCAGGTGGGGTATGTTGTAACAGTGATACAACTCACCCCAATGTTCATGCAGCTCATTAGGGATGTCGCCACAGATTCATTTTTTCCAAAAACACTACATTGTCACATCTAGCCACAACGAAAAATTAGGCAAAATATTTTTGATGCAAACAGTGCGGGTCAGGATAAGTGCAAGACGGACCACGCTGATGGAATGAAAGCAAAAGCAAAAATTAAAGTCTAACAAGTCCAGTGGCGAATCTAGGATTTCGTTGGCAGGCTCTGAGGGGGGGCGCCGAACCTGGGGGAGCGGAATCTGAGGGGCGCCAACTTACCACCCAATAGGCGGCCAGTTTCGAAGAAAAAACGCGTTTGAAAAGCGTATTTGTATATGTTTATCTTCATGAAAGCTACCTTTCAGTGAAACATGTTCACGTTTACCATCAAACATATTTCGGGCCGGCAAGGTTTCGCCCGGAACTTAATGACTGGTACATTGTTAGAAGAAGCTGGACGCCCCCACGGATGCTAACTGAAGCACCATGAGCAAAGAATACAGCTAACTTCGACCTGGAAGAAAACTGAGGTGTCGTAACGATCACATCCACATATCATAGTTGTCTTGGCTAACGCTGGGTCCCTACAGAAACCCCGATTGACGCTACAATAAGCGCAATTAACAATGAATACAGTGAACTTTGTCGAACTTAAGTCATGGCGAAAGCTAAGGTGCCGTATCGACCACCTCCACATATCACAGTTGTTTTGACTAACGCTGAGTCCCTACTGAAATCACCGATTGACGCTAACCTAAGCATCAGAGGCCGCAGAGCCTCTGCGGGCCTGGGCCTCTGAGTTTCTGGTGGCTGCTCTGAGCTGATATTGAGTCCCCTCAGTTGATCTGGGACCGCTTTATATAACCAGGCCCTCACACTGAACTTGAATGTGTCACCACTGGAGCCTTCTGAGCTTTTCGGGGTCCCTTAATTTGTGTAGGCCCCCCTCAACAGATCCTGGGCCCTCTGAGTTAATTGTTAGCTATCTGAGAGCGAGTTTTCAGGTTGCCCCCCTGGGCTGTTCTGGGACCGTGAAAGAGTATTGCACAGGAGCTTACTGGCTTTGGCCTTAGATCCTTCGCTGCTTTGTGCCCCCCTAAGCTAAAAATAACCCTGTAGGTGAAATTATTGTGGCAGCCATGAGCTGGTCTAGGGCCCGTGATAGGATTTACTTAAGGGGCCTCTGGTTTGATCATAGGGCCCCTAGCTGGATTAGTCTCCCCTGAGCTGGCAAGGGTCCCCCTGGGCTGGTATCGTGTTCGTTTAACTGATATAGCTTGTAGCTTTTAGCTGATTCAGCTTGTATGGGGCCCGTTGTGCGTATCTGGGCCCCATGAGTTTGTCGAGACACCCAGCTAGTCTGGCCATCTTAGTTTGTATGGGCCTCCTGAGCTGCTTTGGGCCCCCTCAGCGTGTCTAGGCCCCATGAGTTGAAGGTTGGCCCACTGGGCTAGTTTTAGCCCCCTGAGCCTATTTGGGACCCGTTTAAATGGGTAGGCACCCCACGCTGCCTATACAGCTCATTAGGGATGTCGCTACAGACTCATTTTTTCCAAAAAACACTATATCATCACAGGTAGCCTCAACGAAAAATTAGGTAAAAATATATTTGCTGCAAAGTGCGGCCCAGGATAAGTACAAGACCAGCCGCGCTGATGGAATGAAAGCAAAAACAGAAATTAAAGTCTAACAAGTCCCGAGAAGTTATGGCCACATCCCCACCTTCGCTTCACAAATTCGAGCGACACCTCTGCTCGCCCTCCCCCTCCGCCTCCTACTTCCCACGCCCATGCAATTCATCCGTATCCCTGATACAACCCTTAACTATTGTGAGATGATTACTTAGTAAGTCCATAACTAATACGTTTGGGCTTTTCAGATTGAACAGTTGCAGATTGAACAGACTTTAGCCCTGGCTTAAGTCTGCTGGTACCTAGTCAAGAATTTGCCCGTTTCGATGCATTGTGTTGGCTCCTTTTTCCAAACGGGTCACTTTTACACTTGGACGGTTGATGTTTCGTTTGCGCTTTTTGTCGCCATGAATTTCTTACTGTATTGGCCATAGTTGGGTTCAATAAAATGCAAGTTAAGTTAATAATTGAATTCTAAATTCGTTGTAGGTTGTTCCCACAGCCATGATCGGTAGCAGGCACATTCTCCAAAACGTGACACACTGTTACAACTTAACCCACCATGTGATACAACTCACCCAACCGGTGGGGTAAGTTGTATCGAGTGAAAAGGTCCATTCGCCGGGCAGTAGGAGACAAACCAGTAAAGATTAAGAAAAAATATATCGGCAAAAGGAAGCCAAAGGATGCAGCTACGAGATGGTATTGAAATCACGAGGCCATCCCAAGTAGTTACGAAATTAATGAACCTGGAGTAAAAACTGATACAACCCACCCCACCCTCCCCTACACAGTCAACGCATAGGTCATATAGGTCTAAAAATTCAAATGTTATCCCATCCGTCTGATTTTTTATGGTTCTTTCACCAATCGTCACGTTCATAAACTCTTTCAAAATAAGCCAAGTAGCGTATTTCTCCGCCAGCCGTTCTCTGGCCACCGCGGAAAAATAGGTGGGGAGCGGAGGGGGGAAGGATTCAAGATCCCCTCCACTGCGCAAGGTGATGCATCAGCTTCTCAGAAGCTGATGCATTTTCAGGACCACAAAAAATGGGGCATAAGTTATGCCTTATTTTTTGTGGTCCCGGAAAAATTCCGGCATTTAATTAGTTCGTCCCGGCAAAGTCCCGGGCGGGACCAGCATTGGGTCCCAGCGCAATGACACTAGGACCAAAAGAAGAATATCTAGTCCTGATTTCAGCTAAGTGGGGGGAAATTCAAATTTTTATCACAAGTGTGAGCGGAAGGTAACAAAGGAGCCCAAATCCGAACTGTCGTTGGTTTAAGAGAAGGCAGTTTTCTATCAGTGGGGAATGCAAGTTTCGCTGACTGGCCACAGCTCAGGGCTCCGATAAAATAGTGGCTGGAATATACACCGAGGTCCGAGCAATTTGTTTTCTTAATAAATGACCCACTGGGGTAAACGTTGAACAACTGAGGATGCACGGGAGATAAATGCCTGGACATGGGCCTAAAAGAGTAATTAAGGTCTTGCTGAACCGCCAGCATGAGGTAGAAAGATGTTCCTCCTCTTCTTCCCTCTACCTTTCATGTTCTTTCATTGGGGAAATCACTTGATTTTGTGACCAAGGTATAGCATTAAGTGGGTTGCACATCTTTCAAAACGTACCGTTTTTTCCTGCATGTCTTGACTAATGCATGTACGGAATAGATATGAATAGGGACGATCTGAAATTATTTTCTGTGTGTTTATTTGCCTAACCTCTCTTTTATAGCACCATAGCTTATTATCATGTCCACAAACTTTTCTTTCGCTTTTTTCAGTGCGCATCTAGAATTTTGAGCAGAACTTTGATTTCAGTTCTTACAACCAACTTTGTTTTTTCCTGTTGGAGGTAAAATAATGCCATTCCTGCATTGTTTTGCATTCGCTAATGACTAAGTGATTGTTTGCGCGAAGTGGCCCGATACCAGCGGCAAAAAACACACCTTAGGCAGCAACTATACTTAGGCAACTATAGCCAGTTAGTGTCTGGGACGTCGCCACTATGGGGACCATGGCCCCCATGCATTTTTTGACGCTCCTCCCACCTGACTCACGAGTTTTTTTATAAATTAATATTTGTATACTTTGATATGATTTGGTATTTTGATACTTAGAGTCTGCAAAAGCCCCTTAAGTACCAAAGAGTGTTGCCCCGGGCTTATAGAGGAGGCCCCTAATTGGCGTATGTAGGGTGCCCCATTAGCTATAAAGGAGGCCCCATAACGGCCTACCTAGGAGATCTCTTTAATAAAAAGTAGGCCCCCTAAACAGCCCACGTAGGTGGCCCATTTACGTATTCAAGCAAGTCCCCTGAACGTCCTATCCAGGAGGCCCCCTTACTTATAAAGGAGGCCCACCTAATGACCTAGACGTGGAGGCACCTTTAGTCATAAAGGAGGCCACTAAATGACCAACATAGGAGGCCCCTTACTTATAAAGAAATCCTCTAAATTCCCTATGAAATGGAGTTTCCTTAAAGGCAGGAGGCCCCTCCCTCAGGACCAGGGATAGGGGATTCTTCGAGCTTGATCCCCATGGAAAAAAAATCCGTGGCGACGCCCGTGGCTAGTGTAAATTATGCATACAGAACACGTGCCTTGTTAGAAAATAATCTGGTGTCATTCGCCATTGAAGAATAGAGAAGTTTGAGAGCTGCTTACAAAAGCATGCGTATAACACTCTAAAGGCTACAACACTTTAGCGGGAAGGCTTAGTTATGCTGCTGCTGAGTTTTTAGTTATGCTGCTGCTGTGATATAAAAAAACTAAACTTCACAGCGAACTAAAAAGCCCTGCCTCAGGCCATAACTCCGTAACCGTGTTACTCATTGTCTTAAAACTTTGATAGCTTGTTTTTACGGACCAGGAATTACCGGTTACATATTTTGGTGCAAAGCAAAGAGATGACGGTGGCGTTTTTTCCTCCCTTTTTGTTGTTTTGCGGTGGAATGGCCCTTCCCCAGTGTCTAGGAGAGCCACCGATACTCCGGGGGTGCTGCCGTCGTCCTGTACCTCTGCTCGATCCCGCCCTTCCCAGTGTCTAGGAGAGCTGCCGATACTCCGGAGGTGCTATCTAAAGATGTTTCCATCTTTAAGGTAGAATATAGAGCATGGAAAAAGTGTGTGTAATGGTTTTATGCTGTACCATATATTTGTGTGCTACAATGTAGAGCAGGAAAATAAGCCTCCTGCGAGACTTAGCAAGTGCACTTATAATGTTCTCCGACGCTAACTATGAGTGTTTACTGCGCCAGTCCTTGAGGCATGACGCTGACAAGTGCTGACCCCGCTGCAAAGTCAATGTCTGAAGGAGCTCTTCCTGTCTGAAAGGCTTCTTTGACCTGTTTTTAACACCCGCACTGAAGAGTGGTCAGGCACTAACGCGCACTGGAGGGAGGCCAGGTAGCCCCTCTGAGATTTTGGAGACTAAGAGGCTTAGCAAAAAAAAAAACGTACGCTGGAGAGTGTGTGGGAGCTATGGTGCTCTATATTATAGTCCAATTTTCATTGACTTGGGTCAACATCTTCAAGGTCAAACGAGGTCATTAAGTTCGAATTGGTAGTCCAGTTGGTAGAGCGTTGGGCTCCGTTCCGCTGCTCAAGAATATGCAGTGACAGTGCGTGTGCACGTGCAGGCTTGAGATCAATTCCCTGGAGTTGCTCGGCGCTCAATATTTAGCCGCTGTAGGTCGGCCGGCAACTGAATGGTGAGAGGGCGAGTTCTAAAAACGCCCTCCATTGCTGGAATTGTCCGTTCGAATGGCGGGGTCGGAGTCGCCGTGACAGCTTCCTTGATGACGCTAAAAACCGAACTTGCAACAACTTGGTCAAAATGTATAAACATAAAAGGCTGTGCTGGGGACTCATCAGGAAATGCCGTGACTAAGTGCAAAACATTTGAGTGTACTTATAACAGGGCAGGGTCATGACAAAAACTTACTAGAAAGTATACCCTGAATTTTGGGGTCAGTGTCATTCAAGGTCATTGGCCGTTGACACCACAATATTATATATTCCTTTAATGTACATACATGCGCTATGACTAGCACCATAGCAGCCGTATTGGGCGAGAAATGAGGTTTGAATTTGGCTAATGACCTTTGACCTTGACCTGTAACGTTGACCTTTCCACTGAATTATCTTAACCATGACTTCATAGCATAACATACGTCATACCGAGTAACGTCATTTGACCGAAAGCACTGGGACAAGTAGCCTTGATATTGCTGGTATAACATTCACCTGTGACATTGACCTTCATGTGGGGTGACCTAGACGTCTAATCTCGTCTATACGGCGTTACAACGTCACCAGTCTGTCTCCGATGCAGGCCAACTGGTGTGACCGCGCCATTGCAGCGATATCAAATTATAGCTTTGCCTTTGAAATCCTATGATTCTGAAATAATTTGACCTATTCTAAAGAGTCTTTCTAAATCGCCACGTGATAGAATCTAAAAAAGTCAGGTATCGTCTGTGGCTGCGAACGGTTCTCCGTTCACCAGAGAATGATAGGTGCGGGACTTCCGAGTCCCCTCCCTCCAGTGCGCGCTTAACGTACAACATTCGAAGTGGAAAGAACTCGTACATAGCTTGTATTTAAGGGCGTTGAAATCGGCTTTCATTGGTCTAAGAATCCATAAAAGTTGAGGCTTAAGTTTCGATTCTGTCCTAAGTAATTTTTAGAGCCTCCATCGTCTGGATGTACGGCTGTCGTGCCATATTTTAAGATCCAGGCCAATTTCAATGAAAACTTTACATACATACTTACTTGTTGTGCATTCATCATTTCCTTCCGTCCCACTGCAGAAATGTCGGGCTTTAGTATGAGTTTAAGGTCAGCGTCATATGTCAATCTCCATGACCCTTTCATGACCCTGCCATTTGAAATTGGGGGACGTAAGCCTTGCAGCCAGACAAGAGGAGAGTACACAAATCGTCAATCTTATCGTTTTATCTATCTTCACTCGCCTATTGTAAATAATCGCAAAGTATATTTATCACAGAATGAGAATAGAATTTAAATACTTATCGCAATCCCAAAAATGAATAGCTACTTAGAAATCCCGGGACCTGATATCTAGGATATGATTATTGGAGCGCAAACAGAAATGGTAGCGGGTATCAGGCATCCCCGGCGACACCATCCTGGTACTTGCTCCGTCGGATCAATGGTATGCCATATCGGCACAGAGCGCGCCAGCTCGGCGTTTCGGCATTTAACCGCTGCAGAAGGTGCTACCGGCACGCTCCGTATTGATCACCGTCCCTCGATGATAGAGCGTCCAGCGCAAAAACGCGGCATCAGCTATAAATAATTGGCTGTCTCTGGTGCCTGGGCGCTTACAATATTTCTCGTTTGTCTGAGGAAATAGTCTGCACGGGATCCATTGGACGCAGACTAAGAAAAACTGGGCCGGCCCCCGGCCTCGCCATTTTCTCTGGGCTGTGGTCAGCGCAGTGACCCTGAACACAAGCCTAGCTGGCAGCTGATCAAAATGGTAAACGGTAACATTTTTGAAATTGGTTAATAAAGCTCATTTGAAGTTTGTACCTTATCGGCATTTTGCGCCAATAGTTGGTAAGAGGTTGTATTTTTCATATGTTTTGGGGTTTTCAGCAGGGGCTGCCTCGGACGTCGTATTGCATGTTTGATTGAACCTGAAAGTCACACCGTCTAGCATTTCGTTGGTTTTGTTTGCTTGTTTCAAGGAATCCAGAAAAGCTACCAAAGCCCTTAAGCGAATTTATAGGTAAACGGGGTTGATCGGGGCAAACCCATCATCTTTCGGTGAAAATTGGTGAGAGATTGTTGCAAAAAAGCTGACATTTTTTACCTAAAGTTGTTCTTAAATGTTTGCATTGCTGCTTTTCAAGACAATGCAAGCATCCTATAAATAGTAAAATAGTGATGCGCATGGATGGTTGAGTATTGCGCGACCGATTCCAACGATAAAGGAGAAGGTTCGTAAATATCAGGCGCATTAAAACAGATGCTTGAAAAATACGAATTAAACTGTTTTGAAAACATCATTGTGGGGATATAGCAGCGATTATTATTTCTAGTATTATTATTATTATAATTATCATCATGATTATTATCATTTATTAGCCATTGCTATTAGCCATTGATGTAAGTGTCGTCTTTGACTCAGTTGCGTAAGCGTAAAGCTTACACAACTGAGTGAATACCTGCATAAATGCTGTGCATACCGTCCGATATTGAACCGTTAGAAGCCATCAGTGAATTCTGGTTTCACGATTGTAGCGGAGGTTTTACGAACCCGGCAGGGGCGTCGCCATCAGGGGGGGCATGGGGACACGGCACCCATGGCCACCAGTCCATGGGGGTTTGGCCCCCATGGAATTTTAAGAGGCCCTGCACTAAGCTCAGAAGGCCCCCTACATGCTGGTAGACTTTGACAGCGTCAGGAGTACGACGTACTATTATAAATAAATGCGTTAACAGGTTAACAACAGGCATGTACGAGATGACCTACTCAACATTGCAGCTCTCTTTGCAGGTATGGGGAGGCCCCCTGGCAGAGGACAGAAGTCCTTGAACAGTTTAAGGAGGCTCTATTCAGTGAAGTTGGTGACACACGGAGGCTTACTTGGAGCAGAGGAGGCCCTCGCGTCATCGAAACGTGCCTCAGTTATGTCTATGCCCATTGACACGCATAAGAGGTCCCTAAAGTGCTAGGGTATGTTTTCAATTCAGTCACACGAGCTTATCTGTTCAGTATGTTAGAAATAGGCGCCTCTTCCAGGTCAGGGAAACCCCGTCCAACGCACTAAGCAGCGGGTGGAGGCCCCCATCTGAGCAGAGGAGGCCCCCATTCGAGCAGAGGAGGGCCCCATCGAAGCAGAGGAGGCCTCCGGCGCCACTGGTACCCTGCCGCACTTATAACTGGGGCCCTTGGCCCGTATGGAAGCTCCCTTAACTGATAAAGGAGCCTCCCTATTTTTCTGTTTTTATATTTCAGATCACTGAACAGGTCAATTGGACCCCGTCTTATTAATTATAGTGGCACGCAGAATCCCTCCCAATGGTAGAACAGGTCCCAGCGTTATTAATGCATATTCTGATTATAATTGAGACCCCTGGAATAGATTGCAAGCCCGTTGTTGAATAAGGGGGTATCGAACAACACAAAACGATTGGCTAAAGAATAGTTTATAAAGTAAAACAGAATACCCCCCCAATTTCCGAGGCTCCCTCGAAATCAGGGATAGGAGGCCCCTTTGAAATATGGCCCCCGTGGAAAAAATATTGGCGACGCCCCTGCAGTACCCGGTCAACTTAACACTACTCGGACGAGAGGGGCTCTGCTTTTGGACGGGGCAACCTATCACGGGGCCCAGAAACTTATCGCCGGGGCGCCGATGCTTGCATCCTGGATCCTGGGAGAGGGGGGGCAGCGCCCTTTGTCATTTTAGAGGGTGCCAAGACTCGATTAAGAAGAGTGAGTATGCGCTCCTCCCATGTCCTCTGAATCTGCCTATGTCAGAAAGCCTTCGCTCATGTACATACTTTACGGTTTCACATCCGCTGAGGTGGACGATGTGATCAGCTCGGTTTGGTCGTCCCGAAATTTCCCCGATGCTTGCGAACTTTTAGCCATGTGATATGTAACGGCAACAATATGCGGTGCTCCCAGTCGAATAATTCCAGACCCACATCTGTTCTTTGTGTATTTGCAGATAAAGCCTTTTGCCTACTTATAGCCGCTATGATTTGGTAAGTTGAAATTATATCGTGTTCGTGAGTAAAGAACATGATAGCAGGGTTTAATTATTATTTCAAGACCTTTTGAGATTTAAAAGAGTGATGGCATGTTTTCGACTGTGAACGCAGTCTGTAAATATGATGGATTGTGCCATAAAACATCTGATCAAAACTAAATAAAGATTTAATGCCGGGCTGCCGCCATTTATTTCCTACAGAGTGAACGTGTTTTAAAGCTCAAACGAATTTCTTTGTCTGGGATCTCCTTCGTCATCTCTCAGCCCATGCCTTGAATGTTCTTCACAAGGTCTTTAAGGGTTTACAGTTATTTCCTACGAACTTGTTTTCCATTGAAACACGAACTATCCCAACTGGGAAAATAGGTACCAATGGTGAAAAAATGTTTTCTTTGCGTTGACGAGATTGCCGAGGATAGCGTTTTTATATGCTTCAATGCGTGAGTCCAATGAAAAATGTATTTTTATACTCGATTAACATATTTTTAGACTCGATGGAAATTTCCTTCTATTTTTAGGGACTCGTGAATCTTTCACCGGGCTCATTATGTAAATGATTCTCGTAATTATATTCTCTTCGTACCAAAGCAACATGATGCGTGCAACCAACCTGTATTCGCTTTATTTGAGGCTTGGAGAGAGTTCACTCATTATCTTCTCATTTTCGCTTGCACTCATGTAGGGTTTTATATAGCTGGATCACACTGCTTGCATTGCGAGTGTTACCTCTTGTTCAGGTTGGAGCACACCCTAGATTGTAAAATGCAGCGAACACCACTCCGTGAAGTCAAATAGATCACTCTCCATCATGGCTAACTGCCGTTATTACGGCCGGCTGGATTTCAGCCAAGGCGCGCTAAGCCTTGCCACTACATTACCATGCTAAATAAACTCGCCTGGATTTAAACTAGGCTGCAAATGACTTAGTCAAGCATTCTTTCCGCCTGTTGGAAGAGCTGTAAGTGAATCTTAATTAATAAACAGCCTGAGAATATGAGGCATGTAAATTGTTCGGCCGTGGCAGCTCAACACACCATGGGAAGATGGTGCACACATAGGGAACTGCTGAATATTTCTACTTGATTTCTACTTGCAGTCGAACAGAAGACTTGCACATTCAAGTCTTGCTGCACTTAGCGAAAATACTTTCATGATTGCGCCCAGTGGCGGATCCAGGGGACGAAAAGCTGGGGCAAAAACTTTTCTGCCCCCAAAGCTGTTGACCTCCTTTTTGCCCCGACTTCTTTTTAGTCTATAAACAAGGTTTTGGTACTTCAAATCTCAACTTCAAACACAACCAATCAATTTCAGTGTAAACGTTGAGCCTTGGATAGAAAAACAAGCATCTTGTTGCCACATGTTTGACCTGGTGACGTTGTTTTTGCTTTTAAACTCTTGGGGTTACCCTCCATCTCCATCTCCATGCCGTTTTTTATTCACAATGTCCAAAGTGGTATAATTGGTGCTGGACCGGCGCAAAAGCTCAGAGGCTTAAATGTATGCGCCAGTACAGATTGCCGTTAAACATTGATCACAGACAACATATACCCACATATACACACACACACACACACACACAGACACACGCAAGGAGAAATAAAAGTGAATTATCGTGTCAGCTATTTTGATGACAAACACATACAAAATACCTGAATCACTGCCCGGGAGCGACAACGCCCAAGAGGGCCCCAACCTCCGCGCCAATCGTCGGGTCGCAACCACCGCAGCCGCTCCGCCCCGCCCTCAAAACCTTCTGTCTTGTTAAACGGTGGGATTCACTCTCCGGGTTTTTTTTTTTTTGCTTATCGACTTTTGCTCCCCCCTGAAACCTACCGGATAGATTCACCACTGATTAAGTAAAAGATGCATGCCAAGTCGTCAACATTTCTCAAGAATTATAAATTCGTGAATAGATACACCATAGATTTAGTGAATATAAATGAATATTAGAGATACATAGAGACATTTATTACCAAAATATATTTCCAATACATCGGTCAGCAACAAAAATGTGTGTGACACTGCACAAAACTGAAGAGTTTCCTCACGTCAGTCTAACTGACCGCAGATAAAACGTAAACTTTGCGGAGAGGGAAAACCGTTTGATAGAATTGTACGGGTGTTTTTAATCGTTTATCACCAATAATTGCAAAGACCTTTCAAAGATTTTAAGCAGAGGGCAATAAATGAATTTTCTTTAGTTTGAATGTGCTAAAAATAGTTCATGAAATCCACTTTTGCTCGTCCTTACGAACCACAGACCACCTTGTGGCTGATCAGCTGAAGAGCATGAAATATTCTAAAAGATCCCATCTTACGTTACTGGGTGGCTTATGGCGCTGTCGATGAAAACATGTCAGCTTCTTGAACTAGAGATTCGAGTCCCTACTCGGTGCTGGGCACCCGTGAACCCAACTCTTACAGGGTGAGAATTTCCGACACTATATGCCATTAGCAGACATGCGCTCAGACAAGAACACTCATTTTTGCTTTTGTCAGCCGAGATACACGAGCAGTAAGAGTGGAGAGTGAACGGCGATGGCCGTAGATACGTGCAAACGAGAAGAGCCTGTCGTCGCTGACGACTGCTGTGCTGGTTTCAGTGGCTGCGGTGGCGTCCAGCTATGAGAGAGAAGAGTTCTCCGCACGTGCCGGAGTCTACCTACCCCAGTTCGTGTCGGTGCCCGGCGGACACACAGTCAAGAAGGGCGGCACCATCATACTTCCCTGCATCATTCAGGACCTTGGTGAGCGCTGCGGTTGCACTGCGAGAAGGGATAGTATGGTCTAGATTGAATGTCGCTATTTTAGTGAGAACTCCTTTGTTCAGCCGTTGTGAGACACGTCAAGCCATGCTCCATTTCGACACCAATGCTTATTGGTGCAGAAACTTATTATTTGCTTACTTCCTTTCCTCCAGTACCATTACGGATCATCAGCACCTCGGTATAGAATTCTGAACACTTAACTTGGGGTGTCAGGCTCTGTACTACACCACTGCAATTACAACAGGAATTCTTAAGTTGCATTGCTTGTTTCTGTCACCATGGTTGATCGCTCAGATTACTGAGGCAGCTAAAAACAGTTGACAATTTAATACCACCTTCACGCCGGATCAAGCATCTGAGAAATCGTAACTACTTCCATAGAGGCGTTGTAAGTGGTATCAACTCCAGGGTGCCGGCATCTTTATAGAACCAATTTGTATGTGGCAATGAAGCGAGGTGTTTGTAGCGCGATAACATGTTACAAACATTGTCTGCAGTAATTGGCGTTGTAAAGGGTGATAGCTCCAGTATTTTTAATGCAGTGGAATGTTTCTAGGCCGGTACCGTGCAATAAACATGTTCTCGTGGAATCGGCATCGCATGTTTAACCCTCGCCCCACCGGGGGCCATCGATGCCCCCACCCCTAAGGTTGTTTTAGGATAGCAAAAAAACGACGAGACGCAGCACCGCGGTTGAAGGCTCTATCTCTCACCCCATCATTTTCCCACCATCCCTGATTTTTTCCCCAGGTCACCCAAGGTCAGGTCGCCAGACGAGGTCAACCAAGGTCACCTCACTTCAACTTTTGAACTCTGTACTACAACACTTCAACTCTACACTTCAACTATTTGAACTTTGAACTCTATTTCTTGGTCGATGAATTTGAAACTTCCTACACTTCATGAACCCTCCAGGGTTTACAAGGTGTATGTCCGGGATTTTTAGATTTCGTGACCTGAGGTCAGGTCACGAGGTGACCTCTCCCATTGAAAAAGCATGGGGAAAAAACTTATGATCTACAAGTCACAAAAACGATTGCAAATGCTCAGCTGGCTCAGAAAACCGTTCCTGGACACCTTTTCACGGATCTTAGGGGTCATATTTGCCCTTTGACTTCTCCAAGTTCATCCAAAGTCACCAGGGGTCAAAAACAGTATTTTGACAATAACTTTTGACCTAATTAAGCTAGAGCGCTGAATCAAACATCATCGTGTATGTATCGCCACTGGATTTCGTTTGATATACAACAAGGTCACTTTCTGATCTTTCGTAACCTCAGGTCATATTAGGTCACGAGGTGACCTCTGGAGGTCAAACCACTGGCGAGAGGTCATTACGTTCCACATAACGGAAAAAGGTCTGGCCTTTTCCTATCAAATTTCCTTTACCAGATCTCAATAGCTCTAATAGCATAATAGTTATGCCCAGTTTGCTTAAGCATTGCATATTTGAGTGAAAATGGCCTATCGTGATCTAACTTGACCTCTGGAGGTCAAGCCATTGACCTGAGCGCTTAAACAATCAAGTAATGTCGTACTGAATTCACGCGAGCTTTCTAATGCACTTTGCAGATTTGCGCTAACCCATATATGTGCGGAGTTAGAGGGGGCCATCGATGCCCTCCGTGGGGCGAAGGTGGCGCCGGACCCCCGTGGGGCGCGGGTTAACTTTCAACATATTATAACCGGTGCTAGACATAAAAATATTGACTTCCCTGATAACAGTTAATTTTTTCAGAGTTGTTTCTGTAAGTATCATTTTTTAAGGAATTTGTCATCATTACAATGATAGATGAGCTGAGATATAAGTCGTGTAGAGCGTTACAGAGAATAAAACACTGGCTTTATATTTGTTTTTTCTCAGAGCTTCCCGTTTACGGAGCCACAGCGCACCATGAGGGTGATTCGTTTTGAACGCACTGCTATCCTGGTGGGGCCCCCGCCGGCGTCTGCCGGTGACTGGGGCGGCGCGGGGCTGGGAGGGCCGCACCCGCTCTTAACACATCCTTGCTCTAGCAGTTTAGCAGTCTAGCTTTTAATAATCGCGTCAACACATATCCCTCCATCGACCCTTTTATCTCTACTTTCTTATCGTTGAGATCCTCCGTCATTAGATATCTTAGGGATAATCCGTTTTAGTGGACTCATTGGTTTTAGGATTTCACTGTTTTATTAGCGTCATGTTTTCATTTTATTATTTACATGCTTATTTGAAGTTAATGCATCGGCGGTTGTACCTGGATTGTTACTATGTATTCATCATCTCTTCTAAATATTCATGTATTGTTTTATCAAATGACTTGAGCTGTGAGTGGGATAATCCTGTTGCTCATATCTACTGAATAAATACAGAATACAAAAATAGTTCTAGGATGAAATATATTTTAAGCAAGATGTATTTGGTAGGCTCTATTTCTGGCTATTTGACTTCGTGGGTTTGTCACATTTCCTTTAAAGTCATATCATTACTGGACAAATTAAACCGTTTTTTTCTCAAGAATCCCGCATCACAGCTATTTGTATTCTTAGACTACACAGCTTACACATGTCGACACAGCCTTTCCGATGGCGACTTGGCTCCAACGATCCCCCAGCATAGATCGTGTCCCAGTTTACGATGCCACATTTCGCAGCACACTGTCGGCGGCCACTCCATGTCACACATAACATTTCCCCAATGTTTGACACTTGTCTCCGCTCCGCTGCAATCCCTTCACAGTAGAGCGCTCCGATCGCCTTCCAGGCCATAGCGGAGGGGGTTCCAGCGTGAATGAGAGCGGTTCAGAAAGTGGCGCATGATTACTGTGTGTTGCGATAATCTGAAGCCAGATTTTGCGCGCACACTATGTACATCATGCTCGTTTGAGAAGCATGCGGACATATCGTTTTTATGAGTCAGTGGGTTACCTTTGCACCCTCATGGAAGTGGCAGAGTGAATCAGAGTGTATTTGGGCCAAATCGCTGTCTGCGTTGAGGCTTAAGCCTTATCTGTCTGGAACACTTGACCTCTGACAAAGCGGCTCCAATTCCAGATGAGAGGGTTTCTGGCCAAAGTGGAAGCAGTGCGATGTAGTTTCGTCTCGGGACTTGTTGGTTTTAGGACGGCTTAGTAATTTTGGGGGCTCATTTCTTGAAACAGAGAAGCACTAAGCTCACTTTATGCGCCATTGTTTATGAATAATCGAAAAGGATGCATGTTTAGTCTTTCGAATTATAAAAAAATACAAATTTGGTCACTCTCAGATAAAATGTCGAAGCAAGCTCATCATCATCATCCCTCGATTTTCTCCTAATTTTGTGCATAAGCTGGCCAATAGGCATAATAAAATACAAAACAGTTAAAATAAATCCCTTTGTCAGATCCCGAGGTCCGACAAGTCAGGCAATAGAGGTCCCAAAATATTAGGATTGACGGAATCATTCAAGCAGAAATTAATATTTATCTTTAAATCGGCTAAAAAATATCAGAAAAAAGAAAAGATCAGCAATCAAACGTGAATTGTAATGGTTTATTTAGCAGACACAGAATCTATGACCTTGCATCCCATTTTGTCAAATTCATGATCTGATACTTTTTTTCTAAATTCACTATATTTTAAATGCCTGTTTCTATCTCTTTTTGCTTTACTGGAAGGTGCTCCGAGTATTAGTTAACAGTTTGTTGGAGTTAATTTATTATTTTACATCTAAAACGAATGTGGCGCCTTGGTGCAATTCCAGACTTTGCCGGTTTTAGGGGCAATCCGTGTTGAAAAGGTGGGAATTTTTCCTTATTTCTGCTGAATATTTAGTTTTGTTTCACTTCCCTCTGTTTACAATAAGAGGTCTCCAACTACGCGTGACGTCAAATGGGTGTACCAGGTGAAAACGCCTTGTGCCAGGTTGAGCCTGTTTCGGTTGCGCCGATAATGAATGTCGACAAGCTGGAGATCTCTGGAGGCCTGGAGATCCCTTTTCGATCCAGGGGGGGGGGGTTGGGTGGGTTGAGACTGGCACGGCAATGCATGCCCTATACAAAGTTTATGAGAGACCCAAAATCCAGGGGGGTTCTGACCCCCGAACTCCCCCCAGGACCTCCACCTATAATGAATACGAATACAGGTTAAACGCTTTTAATTAAAAGAAGTTACCATTAGGAATAAAAGTGGCATTAATCAATTTCTTCTACTTTTCATGATGTATTGCAACACCTTTCACGTTTTATACTAATCAAGAAAGCAAGTTATACGCATTTGTAATCGACGGTACCAAAATAATGTGTTAACACGCGGGTGTTAAAGAGGCTCACGCCGCACGTGCAGCGGAACTTGAGCATGACGTCAGTTTCCTGACGCATATCGAGCATGACGTCACATCTGGGGAGGACGGGGTCGGTGAGGGGTGATTTTTACCCCTTTCCCCCAGAACGAAAAGTTCTGGAACAAATAAAGTGTGGATCAAGTGGTTTCTGGCATGCAACTGTCGCATGGCCATTTCGGCTTGAATCCCATTATGAAGGCGCCTCCTTCCCTTTAATAACGGGTTACAGGGTCATCGCCCAGATAAAAACGTTCATGGGCAGTTTTTTTTTAACAAAAAAACATATATCTTTCTTGTAGGATGTCACAACGTAGCTGATATGGCTTTCAAATGAAATCAAATCACTTAGGTATCACAGGTTTGACACTACCAACTGTGCTGGAGATCTGGCAGGACCCTTGTAACTGAATCTGTGGTCTATGTATGACCTTGAATATCAACTAAATGTCATTCATTGGCAGGGTGTCAAAACCAGTACGTGTGATTGTTACTGGAGAACTTATCTGGTGTACAGTGCGTTGGAGAGGTACGCAGTATTGCTTGAAGGTTTTTGTCCTTGCGTGACCTCAGTTAATGACCTGAAATGACCTGTGTTTTCGGCAGGCCTATGTAAACAAATGCCTCGCAGATGACAGAGATGCTGCATACAAGTGTGGAAAATGTTTAGAAAGCACCAACTCTATAAACGGGGATCGTGACAGGCCCTGAATGTTGAACGCTGATAGTTTCCCTAGATGTTTTTCGAGAGCTGTACAATTTACACTTTTCATCAGCGGATTTTCTAAAACTAACCTTAAAAATTCCTGCTACTGGAAATTAAACACTGCTTTTAGATTAGCTTCGTATTTTCTTTGCTATTATCTCATTTAGCTATAATAAGCATTATGCCGCGAATCTCGCAAACTTTGGACCAGAATATCAATTTGATAGGAATAGCATCACGCGTACTCAGATGAGAGGAGAGCACCCTCCCACTATACCACCCACGTGACCTCCGAGCAATACCCAGCTCACAAAACTGCTACGTACTGTGTTTGTTGTTTACAGATCCGAAACAAATAAATGACTATCGTTCTCGCTGTCAGAGACCGGACTTCCGCGATATATCTTCCCCAGTTTTGGCGCAATTTGTGCTGCTGCGCTGGGCGGTATTGTTCGCAGGAGCCTATCTGGTACCGTTGATTAGTTTTAGTCCGCTTAGATGGCGAGGGGTTTTAGCGCAAATGGTTTGCAATGAAAAGAGAATCATAATATATTTATCATGCTTTATTAGACTTGTCTGATATTCAGATCCGTAATAATGAAATAGAAAGTATCAGTTATTTTCGCTTACGGGTGGCAATAATCGTTACAATAAGGTTTCCTTCTTAACCCGCGCCCCACCGGGGGTCCGGCGCCACCTTCGCCCCACCGGGGGCCATCGATGCCCCCCCCCACTAACTCCGAAAATATGGGGGTTAGCGTAAATCTGCAAAGTGCATTAGAAAACTCGTGTGAATTCAGTAAGAAACTACTTGGATTGCTTAAGCGCTCAGGTCAATAGTTTGACCTCCAAAGGTCAAGTTAGGTCAAAATAGGCTATTTTCACTCAAATATGTAATGCTTAAGCAAACCAGGCATAACTCTTATGCCATTAGAGCTATTGAGATCTGGTAAAGTACATTTGATAGGAAAATGTCAGACTGTTTCCACTATATGGAACGTAATGACCTCCCACCAGTGGTTTGAGCTCCAGAGGTCACTTTGTCACCTAATATGACCTGAGGTCACGAAAGGTTAGAAAGTGACCTTGCCGTATACAAAATGAAAGCCAGTGACCAGACATACACGATGGTGTTTGATTCAGCGTTCTAGCTTAATTAGAGGAAAAGTTATTGTCAAAATACTGTTTTCGACCCCTGATGACCCTGGGTGACCTTGGAGAGGTCAAAGGGCAAATATGGCCCCTGGGATCCGTGAAAGGGTGTCCAAGAACGCTTTTGTGAGCAAGCCGAGCATTTGCAATCGTTTTTGTGACTTTTAGATCATAAGACAGCTTTTCCCAGTGCTTTTTCAATGGGAGGTCACCTCGTGACCTGACCTAAGGTCATTAAACCTAAAAATCCTGGATATACACCTAGTAGACCCTGGAGGAGTCATGAAGTGTAGGAAGTTTCAAATCGATCGACTTAGAAATGTAGCTCTTATAGAGCTCAAAAGTTGAAGTGAGGTGACCTTGGTTGACCTCGCCTGGTGACGTGACCTTGGGTGACCCGGGGTAAAAAAATTAAGGGATGGTGGAAAAATGATGGGGTGAGAGGTAGAGCCCTCAACCGCGGTGCTGCACCTTCTCGTTTTTCTACTATCCCGGAAAAAACCGTAGAAGGGGGGCATCGATGGCCCCCGGTGGGGCGAGGGTTAATGGGGAGACTGATAAAGACTGTACTCTGCTTATTTGTTCTCATACTAATAATGCAGGAGATAAGTATATTTGAAAACATCAGGAGTGCAAGGAACTGAAGTTCCCGGATAAATGCGCAAATAAATCATCAACGAGCTGATATAACAAACATGATAAGCTGTTGACACTACACGGATATGCTGCTGCCCTATAATGGTAGTTTTAACAGGACAAGCGTCTCGCGTAGTCCAAGTTCACACATATAGTGCAACGCTAGATATATTTGTGGCTCAGAGTCAAGATACCTTTAACGCAAGGTACGTACGTTTATGAGAAAGCATGCGTTGCAACAATGTAATTCTTCAGTTTTTAAAATACAAAAAAGTATAACATATATGCATATCAAAGCTAGAGCTAAATTTGTTTCAATTCCTTCAATATCTGTATGCACAAGAAAACTTTAAATTAATACGTCACTGATTTACAATTAACAAATCGCAACTGCAACACTTTGTGCCATAGTTGGGCGATCTGCGCCCATGACTGCAATATTCCTTAAATATGGTGTCGTTGTAATAAGTGAACTAATTTTTCCTTTGCAAATGGACAAAAAACTTCAGGTACATACATGAAGTAAATGTTCTTCTTTGCTTTATAGGGGCCTTTTTCTAAGGAAAACAAAATGTTAAAGTTTCCTAAACTCGACAAGTTAAGGGTCATTTTCTGAGACAAAAAATAGCCAAAGATTGCAGATATGGGCCCAGAAATTGTTTATTGCGCGTTGGGTACTAACAAAACACTTCCAAGGATGGTAAAGTTTTCAATGTTGAAGATAGGTAAAGGGATTTTCTTGCGCTGTGGTGGCGTCACAACATAGCGACTTGTGACCAGGGGCTGGCTCAAAGTTGTATCCAGTCACATACATGTTTGCGCAAATTTTCATAGCTGATTAATTCCAGTTGTCAGACAATAAGTATGATACTGTTTAATACTCTGCCCTAATTCCAGCTGTCAGCCAATAATTATGATACTGTTTAATACTCTGCAACATGCCTAAATCTACACCGCCTTGGTACCTCGAAGGCTTTTTTTATTTTGAGGGGTAACTTGGGGTTGTATCAATAATGTTGATCAACTTGTTTTCAAATAGTTCTAAAGGTACTGTTTTTTTCATTTCAAATGCAAATGCGAGTTGAATATTTCCTGAGCATAAACTGAGGATTATTTGTAGGACTAGACTGATCTATCTAGCCCGCCCTGTGGAACAAACCAGCCAAAAACTGATACTGGTTCAAGACATGCATGTTCATCACAAACCATTTCCTCACAGCCGACATGAACGTCATGTGGAAGCGGCCATCGCCTTCAGACCCTTCCGACGAGCTTGTGCTGACACTTGGAAACCAAGTGGTGCGGGACAGCGAGCGCCTGAGGCTGCTGGACGGCTACAACCTGCAGATCAGCCGAGCCCGGCCCGCCGACGCCGCTGTCTACACCTGCTCCGTGGCACTCACCGACCGAGACCTGGAGCAGACGCAAACGCTGGACGTGCAGTGTAAGTGGCTCAGACCTGGAGCAGACGCAAACGCTGGACGTTCAGTGTAAGTGACTCCCTGGAGCAGACGCAAACGCTGGACGTACAGTGTAAGTGACCTGGAGCAGACGCAAACGCTGGACGTGCAGTGTAAGTGAGTCAGACCTGGAGCAGACGCAAACGCTGGACGTGCAGTGTAAGTGGCTCAGACCTGGAGCAGACGCAAACGCTGGACGTGCAGTGTAAGTGGCTCAGACCTGGAGCAGACGCAAACGCTGGACGTGCAGTGTAAGTGACCTGGAGCAGACGCAAACGCTGGACGTGCAGTGTAAGTGACCTGGAGCAGACGCAAACGCTGGACGTGCAGTGTAAGTGACTCAGACCTGGAGCAGACACAAACGCTGGACGTGCAGTGTAAGTGACTCAGACCTGGAGCAGACGCAAACGCTGGACGTGCAGTGTAAGTTGCTCAGACCAGGAGCAGACACAAACGCTGGACAAGCAGTGTAAGTCGCTCAGACCTGGAGCAGACACAAACGCTGGACGTGCAGTGTAGGTGACTCAGACCTGGAGCAGACGCAAACGCTGGACGTGCAGTGTAAGTGGCTCAGACCTGGAGCAGACGCAAACGCTGGACGTTCAGTGTAAGTGACTTGGAGCAGACGCAAACGCTGGACGTACAGTGTAAGTGACCTGGAGCAGACGCAAACGCTGGACGTGCAGTGTAAGTGAGTCAGACCTGGAGCAGACGCAAACGCTGGACGTGCAGTGTAAGTGGCTCAGACCTGGAGCAGACGCAAACGCTGGACGTGCAGTGTAAGTGGCTCAGACCTGGAGCAGACGAAAACGCTGGACGTGCAGTGTAAGTGACCTGGAGCAGACGCAAACGCTGGACGTGCAGTGTAAGTGAGTCGACCTGGAGCAGACGCAAACGCTGGACGTGCAGTGTAAGTGACTCAGACCTGGAGCAGACACAAACGCTGGACGTGCAGTGTAGGTGACTCAGACCTGGAGCAGACGCAAACGCTGGACGTGCAGTGTAAGTTGCTCAGACCTGGAGCAGACACAAACGCTGGACAAGCAGTGTAAGTCGCTCAGACCAGGAGCAGACACAAACGCTGGACGTGCAGTGTAGGTGACTCAGACCTGGAGCAGACGCAAATGCTGGACGTGCAGTGTAAGTGGCTCAGACCTGGAGCAGACGCAAACGCTGGACGTGCAGTGTAAGTGGCTCAGACCTGGAGCAGACGAAAACGCTGGACGTGCAGTGTAAGTGACTCAGACCTGGAGCAGACGAAAACGCTGGACGTGCAGTGTAAGTGACCTGGAGCAGACGCAAACGCTGGACGTGCAGTGTAAGTGACCTGGAGCAGACGCAAACGCTGGACGTGCAGTGTAAGTGACTCAGACCTGGAGCAGACACAAACGCTGGACGTGCAGTGTAGGTGACTCAGACCTGGAGCAGACGCAAACGCTGGACGTGCAGTGTAAGTTGCTCAGACCTGGAGCAGACGCAAACGCTGGACGTGCAGTGTAAGTGACCTGGAGCAGACGCAAACGCTGGACGTGCAGTGTAAGTGACCTGGAGCAGACGCAAACGCTGGACGTGCAGTGTAAGTGACTCAGACCTGGAGCAGACACAAACGCTGGACGTGCAGTGTAAGTGACTCAGACCTGGAGCAGACGCAAACGCTGGACGTGCAGTGTAAGTTGCTCAGACCTGGAGCAGACACAAACGCTGGACAAGCAGTGTAAGTCGCTCAGACCTGGAGCAGACACAAACGCTAGACGTGCAGTGTAGGTGACTCAGACCTGGAGCAGACGCAAATGCTGGACGTGCAGTGTAAGTGAGTCAGACATGGAGCGGACGCAAACGCTGGACGTGCAGTGTAAGTATCCGAGACCTGGAGCAGACACAAACGCTGGACGTGCAGTGTAAGTGACTCAGACCTGGAGCAGACACAATTACTGAACTTTTAGCTAGAGTGTTTCATATTTTCGTACTGTTATACCCTAGCGCTGACTTGGTCTTACTTAGTCTTACTTAGTCTAAAGAACAAGTTTTACTTAGTCTCCCATTGGTGGACGCAGGGGGGGGCATTCCGGCCATGCCCCCCAAAGCGCTGGAGAGGGGCCAAACTATCTTTGGCACCCCCAAGGCCAGATAAGTTTTTGAAAAAAGGTGTTTACACTAGGTCTGTAGAAAAAAATATTCGCTCCCATCCCTCCCCTTCCCCCAGAGGAGCGATCATGTACTTGGAGAGGTAGCTTATACTAGGTCTGTTGAGCACCCAAATTGCACGTCCCACCCCCTCCACCCAAGGCGGAGAAGCAGACATGGATTTGCCCCCCCCAAACTTGGTTCTGCGTCCGCCCCTGTAGTCTCCAGCATAAAAATATGTAATCTGTGAAAACATGCATCGCCCCCGACGTATCCAAGAGCTTAGATACCTTTACTTAAAGGCACGTTCAAGAGGGATTTCTTCATCGTTGGGTTTTTTGTCAAACTGCTGCTAATAGCGCTGCTCGCTTACCGATTTGTAAGAATACACATGTTATATCCTGTGAGGTGTGACGTCACATCCGGAGATGTGCGATTGCTGTTGAACTGGGGCTGTCCGAGAGCTATTATAGAAAACTAGGGTGAAAAACAATAATTTACTTAAGAACAAGATGAATGCTCTGACTTTATAGGAACGTTAGCACCTAAAAGGTAAAGTACAGTGAAAACTGTTGAAACGCGTACTGCATGCGTTGTCGGCGAGGTCGTACGCCCGGCTAGGCACGTGGCATTCGGCATGTTCTTTATAGTGTTGCGTGTATAGACCCACCCGGATATAGGATTTGGCCCCGTGCTCCAGCTCAATTCTAGCGCACTCTCCTTCTGCTCTGATGTCATATGTCCTCAGCCTCAGCAGTTCGTATGGGTCGTAAAGCACCTCTCCCCATAAAGAGAAAGGTGTGAATCGATGAACGAAAAGAAAGGCAACACGTAGGTTTGTTGGCACAAATCTATTCTTGAGTTTATTCTTGCGCTTCAAGTGCTCGGCTGCAAACTTTTCCCCGAGTCTGCTATAGTCTGGTTATGTGATCGTCGCGATGATGGAAGTGTGCTGTTTACAGTCAGCATAAACCAACTCGTAACTTCATCGTAAAGATCCAAACATGATCAAGTAATTAGCCAAATCCATTCGAAGAGTGCCACTAAAATTTTACGGAATCAACACGGGCAGCCGAACGAGCCTATGAAAAACTTACTCGGCAGTCAATGAGCTGGAACGATGTTACAACTTCAGGAATTACTCCTCTCTGTTAGAGCACATCCAAAGCCTTGACCTTTCACTCATTGATTACTTACATCTGCATATTGCGGTAGCCAGAAAGCATATTGTGTTGTTCAATGATTTGACGCTATATGGCTCCACCTTATGTTTATGTTGTTATGAAGTCTGTGCGATGTGGTTATCATTATTTTATCAAAAGTGTTTTTGGCAGCTTACTTTCTGCTATAAGTCGATGCTAGGAATCGAAAAATTATTGTTGCTCTTAACCAGATGATAGCGTGTGTGCACTGTGAGACCGACGAAATTCAGCTGTCCATATAAGCTGTTGGAAATGATGGGAAAACAAAGCATAGTGCCTTATCAGAAAGCGTGTAAAATGTGATATATTCAGCTGGGAGCAAAATGCAGTCCCATCTTGTTTGGCAAATATCCCAGGCGTATCTATTTTGAACAAGAAAAAGGGAGTCTACAAAATGGGCGAAATTCTCCCTAATTCCCTTGAATCTTGGCCACTGGTCATGATACGATAAGGGAACTTGGCAGAAGCAGACTGTAATGGGGAAGGTTCGGGTTAACCCGTGCTGGCATTCCTCGGAAAATGTCGTACCCGATCTGATGAACGAAGATAGCGCCGATAAACGGCATATTTATTTAGTACCCAGTACACCACGTATGGAGCAATGGCGCCTGCGGCGACTGCCAACAACAGCTTCAACACCTTTAACTGTTCCCACGCATAACTCGATTGCTCGTTTCTCCCCTTTATTTACTTGTTCTGGTATGGAGTAAATCACTTTTTTGGGAAACAGGAAAAGAGTTGGCGACGCCATATGACCCTGGCAGTTGGTGCGTTGATAAGCGCCAATAATTATATTAAATCACTGTTTTGGTAAGGAAACCATGTGTCTGATTCATATCACGTGACCTGGCACCACTGCAGAGAATGGATAGTGTAGCAGTCGGGCTGCGGCCTTCTTCGACGGCAGCGGCTCTGTCGCCGGCGAGACGGGTGGGCATAAGCGTCGCCACCGGCAAAAAAGTGGGGGGGGCAGCCAAACTTAAAACTGACGATGACACAAAACTTTCCACGTTAGGACCAAATACTGTTCGAATTTGGGCTCCTCGTTGCCTTCTGCAGCGGCTGGTTATAAGATTGTCCGGTTTTCTCCCACTTTGACTGAGATCAGGAAATTTTTGGCCAAAAAGTGGGGTGGGGGCAGGCCCCCTGCCCTTCCCCCTCCCAGTTGCGACACCCCTGCGGACGTATTACGCAACAATATATACGATCAAACCCTACAGCTCCGTTTTTAACAAGAAGTATATCAACGACTTCACGTTCTTCCTGTGATCCTACTTGACCTCGCGAAATCCCAAGAGGCTTGTGGAACTTCATTATAGCCCCGGAACGCTGGAGGCCTCATTTGTGGAAAATCCAAACGGGCCTTCACACTAGCGGCAACTGTACCACAATGGGTGCCGATGGGAAATTAGCAGAGCTTTCTAAAAAGTCAGCAACAGAGAAAAAACTAGCTGGTGGCATCCTGAGGGTTTTTATTCGATGCTCTAGCAAATGACAAATATATGACGAAAAAGACCTCTGCGCGTTTGCGTGAGATGGTCATGCGTTAAGTTTCGGTTCCAGCCAACCGACAGTGCCACAAAGCACAAGGCCCAAGGCTTCCAACGGTGCCTCATGTGTTTCAATCACTATCGAAACGCCTGGCTGCGTGCGCTTTATTCGAGTCCGAATTCAGAATGACACCCTTTATATTGCAGACAGCGCCAAGAAAGGACTGCTGGGTAGCTACTATCGTGGTGCACTTGCGATGCAACCAAGAACATGGGTGTTGTTCGACTGTTTTGATGAACAAAATTTAGAACTTTGACGAAGATAGAAATACAAGTACGTCATAAAAAGGTATATAGAAAATGGAACGATGGAACAAAGAAAAAGAAGGCTCAAGCTGTGTGGAAGACCAGGCCCACAAGGTGGGAAGTTCTGGACATCGACCAGTGGCGATGGAGAGATTGTCCAAGTCGGATTGCTCTGAACGGCCACCGCCTGCGGGCTCTATTGGTCTTATGATGCCACAAAGCTGGCCGTAGCAGCCCAAGTGTGGCCGTCCGGCTCGATTCGGCCCAGCGAGGCCTGTAGACCCCGTTGTTTACGTCAGGGCCTGTGACCGGATCCAATTACTGAGACATGATATTGATTAGGTCTGCAGGTAAAGGCTGGCTAACCGCAAGAGGAAAACGGTCATTACGTGAGCAGCTAAAGTGGGTTAGTACCCTGTATTTCTCGTAAATATTACCTAAGGGAGAGGGTTTGACTGCGATGGCTTACAGCAGTACAAGCAGCTATGGAGAAAAGTGAAATTATTTGAGACCTCATAGCCTGACGTATTAAAGTTTATGGAAAAGTGATGGTGCATTCTGGTTTCCACCTAAAATTCACATTTTTATAACTTATATTATGACCCATATATGAATGTAACTTCATAAAAGATGAGGTATCACATATAGGTACAGTTGTATACAAATATTTAGCAGGTTTGGACTTAGTACTGCATATGACGTAGGCAGGTGTCAGAATTATTTCCCCTACTCGCATGGATTTTTACCCATAGATAAAATAAGGTTCTCTAGAAGAAAATGACTTATGACCTTTACCTAAATGACTTTCCCATCACATTGAACTGGTATGGTAGGCTAGATACTAGATTGCAATGACATGCGATATTGAAATAGTGGCATCCCCATGGTACAAACCTTAGTTTTAAGGTACAGAAATGAACCAAAAGACGACATGCAAGCGTCTATTTCCCCGATGTTTCTCCAACCATGTTGGCAAGAGCGCGCTTTTCTGGCTTCTTGATATAGAAACGAAGCTTACGTGGAGACGTATATGATACACATGCTAGAAAAACAATGTTTTTCCAGAGAATTTTCCAAATATTCCTTTGTTGCCATCCTTTGCTGAAGTCATTCAGCTCATTTTCTTTAAAGCTTTTATAAGGCCAATTCAAACCTGCCTTTAGGTGGAACGGAGTCGCTTTACTCCCACATTTATGGTTACTGATACAGATCAGAGTCAGCTTTCGTTCACTTCTGGTCCTAAAATATAATGATGAGCCCCCAATGTTTGTCAGGTATTAAGTCAGTGATGTTGTACTTACAAGGAATTCCATCAGAACACGCTCGTCACTTTAAAGTCTTTGGATGTATCAATCATTGGCGGGGGCAAACCACCCTCCTTCAAGAGGCTATTTGTCTACAATTATTTTTACATCGTTCTTTGGATTCTCATGTCCGGCCAATTTGAATCCGCGGTACCGCCTCAAAGTTCACGTAGCCAGGTTAGGTAGGCTACTCATCTAGATATGAAGAAGCACGCCTTGAAAAATGAGCTTGTATTTCACGGTGATCGGAAGAAATATAATCGTGAGTAAATATGTGATGCTCAAACCCACATAATACGCAGGTTTGAAGTAGAGTGCTAATGAGTACAGTTTTTTTGGCCTATCGACGCATCAACTACCAGGCGTTGGAGCAACTCTACCTAGTGGATTTGGAAAAACAATCTTTTAACCAATTACACACATTATTAACCCTCTAAACAAGTAAGGTGTTTTAGTTCCTGGCCACACCAGGCATATGGTGTCGCCAGCTCTTTGCCTGTTGGGCGGGTGTCTCAGGAGCCAGATTGCTCCTTGCTCAGAATCTGCCGGGCCTTGAACCCGGGTCGCCGCGTCTAAACTGACCTCGCTAACCATTACACCACCGCGCCCCCACAAGCAGAGCACTTGCGCAGGGGTGAGACAATTACCTATTTCCCAACTCAGACCGATCCTCACGGCGAGATTAAAACCTTAGGGTGTGCAACGAGAGAGGAAACGCTAATCTCCAACGCACATAATGATATTGTAATATCGTACTATTTTGAAGGGCTTATTCGCACCTTTAAGAGTACCAGTTCCAGCTTGAAGGAAATGAGTAGATCTGGAAGCAAAAACTATATTTTTATTTCCCAAGAATGACATTAACTCCGTTCGAAGAGTCGGGTTTCAATAGTGTCGTTTTTTCCACAGTATGCTAGCCTAAGGTGTTGAGATGGACAATGGTCGTTAAGTTGGTAATTTGAGCTCAGCTTAATTTTTGGGTACCTACTTCATGGACACTCGTGGCTATGCCAAGCCCTCTTGCCTGTGCATCGAAGACACATTTTTTTGCGATATGCCGTAATATTGTTTTCCAATAGAGATGGCAAGACTGAAAACTGACGTAAAATCTGTTTGCTGGCTGGTTTAGCGTCCGCAATTAGCGACTGATACTTAAGACCCCAAAATATCACATTATGGACATTCTTAGTAAAAATCATGGCAGCATCTGGAAATTCAACGTTTGGCTTCTGAAAGAGTTTTCCAATGGGAGCACTCAGGTCTGAGACGTGTTTGGCAAATGCCACTGGGTAATGCTGGCCCGTGCGGCCCGGTGACATACATAATGATGGATTATACTAGCACCGGCACCAAATCATCCCACGTGCGTTGGTTGCAGACGGCCCCTTCATTCGGCTGATTCCGGAGAGTGGTCAGATCATCGTGGACCAGGGTCAGAACGCCAGTCTGGAATGTCGCGCGCGAGGCAACCCCAAGCCTCGCGTGAGGTGGCGGCGAAAGGTGAGTCCCGGTCATAACATTGTGCTGCCGCCCTCACTGCCCGCCAAATTATGACATGAACAACGAAAAGTGCACATGAATCGCATGCATTCATCGAATAAAAGCTAATTCGCGGAGGTATGTGCGTGATTTGACGTTGGTCATCATTCTGGACTATGGACATGAAGCTAATACGTTCGTTCGTGTAAAGGCACCTTGACGTATGGTCCTCTGTGCGAACCTTAACCCATTGACGCCCCACCTACTTTCAGCTTTCAAATTGGCGAAAAAATGTTTTCCTATATTTAGAATATGCCCAATTAGATGTTCTGAAAGTTTTAAATCGATACCACTTTTAGATTCTGAGATATGACACCGGACAAAAATGACCCGCGGGCGTTTGGGACATCGGCGGCACTGCGCGGCCGGCTCCGGGCGGCGCAGTCACCGCACTCAGCGGCCCAATGCGCATCGCTTTTACTGCAGTTTTGTGAAGTGTTTTTATTTCCTCTTGTATATTGGCCATAGTAAAATGTTTAGACAGTTTATGCTCTTAAGGTTTAATTAAATACAACACTAACTGTATATTTGCAAATAGTATACAATAGTGGTTAACCTAGACGATATTTGCGGGGATAGACTAAAATGTAAACATCTTAGTATTTTAAGAATAATTGTGAATATTAAAGGTTTTGGGAAACCAGTTCTTTTGTCTCTACTCCCTTCCTCCTCCGCCCCCAGACTTCGTGACTGATGCTCACAGAGCTTTCAACGAGTAATCGTAATATTCAGCATACAGATGAAAAGTTTTATAAACTCAATCCGTTATCTCCCCCACGCGGTGTACATTTGCTGGATTAATCTTCAAATCTCCAAACGGGTCCATTCCAGCTTCCAACTTCTCTTTGGAGCAAGTAGCGCGCTCCATTGTTGCATCAATGTGAACCTCCACATTTCCAGGCACGCCACGGTCATTGTAACGCTGGTCAGCTGATCATCTTTCTCATCCTCATGACTAATATATTTTGTGATGGTATGATCATGATATTCACCTGATCGCTCCGCTATCTTGCGCACTAAAACAACTTATTTCGCTTCTTTTCCTCCAAAACATTTGATCTGTGGCATTCTAAAAACATGCTTTTGACATATTTATGTCTCCATGGCTGCAGATTTCTTCTCGAACAAGGAGGGGTTTTGGATGGTTTAACGCTGGCACTGCAATCCAAGCCCTAGACAAAGTCTGTGGGAGACCAAAAAATCCAGGCGGGTCTTGACCCCTCCTCCCAACCCCGGGATGTTCACTCATGGTAGTTTCACTTGGCTAGAACCAAGCCGAAATAGTGCTAGTTGCGTTTTAGACGGAAGTTCTAGAACTTCCCATGCTTTCACCAATTTTATACTGCTCCGGACGTTTGACGCTGCACCATCTTGTCAAAACAAACCAGCGCGGCGACCGCGATAATTTCCAACTCATTTTGTCAGCTGGTCATTGGCTTTCAATCAGCAGTGGACACAAAGGGGGCTAGGAAGGCTCAAGCCCCCTCCCCTCCACCGAAATGTCAGTGTGCCTATAGTAAATGCATTACTGAGGGCTGTTCCGAGGCCATGGTGGGGAGGCTCGAGACCCCTAAACCCCCCCCACCACCCAATGAAGTCCTCAATGCGCTACTGTTCCCTATCCTCTCTATCCACTACACACAATCCATCAAGGGAAAAGACAAGGCTCTGCTAGCTTAACAGTGAAGTCAGTGCTAAAATTTCGATAAGTTTTCAAAACCCCTGGAAATTGTATTTAATAACGCCTTTACAAAATACTGGAACCATCTTGTCTGTTTCCGTTAAAAATATGTGATAATTATTCCCAAAATAAGACAAACCCGAAAACGTTAGGAAGCATTGAATGAACTTCAAAGTTTCCAAACGTATCTACATTGCACTAAAAATCTTCAGAGTCGATGAAAAATATATAAAATGGCAACCCTGTATTCGCAGGACCCACAATGCCTCCCTTCCCTCTAAGTAACATTATGGAACTAACGCACCAGACGGGAGGACAGGACACATCCCTTTCCTCATTTTCAGCGGCCCGCAGATGTCTGCAACGCCCAGCGGGTCATTTTTGTCAGCTTCATATTTGACGATGTCTCATGGCAAAGCCGTTCAAGAAAATCTTACTGCTTCTTCACCATCTGACTCCTAGTGGTCTTGGCTTAATGTCAATCATGCAAACCCTTTTCATCTTTCCATATGTTATCGCAAGAAACAAAATTTGCAGAGCTATCTCACGCTGACCAAAACCTCGCCAAAATAAGTTCCACCAAAATCGTCCCATAAAACCTAGAATTTTCCAGTGCATTTTTTCAGCTTTTTCACGCTCTGATACACACGTCCATATCATAAACATCAAGATCACTTCACTGGTACCGATTCTGCAGCCCGTCAAAGTCAGAGGACAAAAATGACCCGCTGGGCGTTAATGGGTTAAGCAGCACCAAGTCATGTGCATTGAACAGTTATGAGGAGAATAGAATGAGATAGAGTAGTGAGCTGTTTCAAAGGCTGATCATATCAGAACTAATCCGTCCGCTTGGCAGAAATACTTTGTGATGACGGGTGTCTGACACCAGGCGAAGGGTGTCTGAGATTTCCCATACCTTTTATACAAACCACACTGCTGGGTAGCAAATTGAATTGTTTGGGCCGCAATCTGTCTGCAGGGGCTAGGCATCTTCTGGACCCTTAACTACTGGGAGGATACGAAGCAGTTAAACAGCTTTCAGGAGCTTCCATAACGAAAGCTGATGACAAGCATTTGGCTATCACATTTAGTTGTTTTGCATCAGGAAGCAGACCCTGAGATCCTGTGTTTCACATCGCTGATTCGTACAAATAGCATTCGTATTGGTTTATGTTGGTGCTGTGTATCACGTTTGCTGATGTATTAACCTGTGCCCCTCCGGGGGTCGGGCGCCAACTAGGCCTCACCGCCGGGGGCATCGATGGCCCCCTCTAACTCCGAAAATATGAGGGCTCGCGCAAACTTGAGAAGTGCGTTGGAAAAATCATCCAAATTTTCTATCAGATTGCTAAGAGCACTTAAGCACTCAGGTCAATAGTTTGGGCTCCAGAGGTCAAGTTTGGTCGAGTCAACCCATTTCCATTAAAACATGTTCTAATACTGGCAACAAATGGTCACAGCTACCATACAATAAGAGCTATGGAGGATTGAAATGAAATATTTTATATTGAAATCTCACGGTTTTATCCAGTACTTTGAACCATAACACCTCACGTCAACAGTTTGACCTCCAGAGGTCAGTAAACGTAAGATATATCTGTGCATATTATGGTGGTGAATATTCCTAAATGTGACCTCTAAGTAATCGGATGTCCTAAAATACAGGAAAAATACATCAAAGGGCAAATATCGCCCCTGGAGTCTTTGAAAGAGTCAAAACGTTTCACTTTTGTGAATTTTACAACGTAACACATAGTTCCTCCATGCTTTCCAATGGGGAGGTCACCTCTTTAAATGACCCCAAGTCACCGAAAAAAAATCCGGGACATATTTTTTGCAGGCCACGAAAGGATTATCAAGTGTAGCAGGTTTCCAGTCAATCCGTTTCAAAACGTAGGTATGGTAGAGTTTACAATTCTAGGTGAGTTCCCCTTCGTTTCCCACACCTGGTGACTGGACCTGTTAAGACCTGAAACTCAAGTTTTGTCAGAAGTTGCCAAAAGCATCAGGTGACAAGTATAATAAGTACGGCGGCGTTCCGTGTCGCCTTTTTTCGGTATCCTTCTTAGGGGCGGGGGGTCATTGATGGCCACCCGGACGGGTTGAGGGTTAACCACTCTCGCATATAACTACCTCTTGATACAGATCTTAATATCTTGCTTCATCGCTGGTACTTGTTTTGTTATCACAACCTATACGGTCTCCATACTGTGGGTAAATTTCGTTTTGAGTTCATCTACAAACCCTTGATTTGAGGAAGAAAAAATGATGCTCGTGCAAAAGAACGCGTTCTTTGCCGCTAGTGTTCCTGCAAACTTGGCTCGTTAGTACACAAAACAGGAACCTGGCTAAATTACACCTCGCAACCCAACGCCGTAATTACTGTTTTTGGACAGATTAACTGTCTGTCTTGTTCTTGCTACGCCTTGCATAGAAGGTGGGTTTTTGAGCTTGCAAACACGAGCCTGGAACAATGGGCTCACCTCTAATTGCATGCAATTTTAAGACATCAGATACGGGCCAGTGAAAGATGAAATTGCAGTGAAGTGTTGTTAGTCGCTGTTTCGCTCAGAGTGAATGCGTTCCAAAGCTGCGAAGCCAACCGGGTCCATCTTGTAATCTAACAGTAAAACAAAAAACTCTTTACACAAGTTCTTATTAATTTTAATGATTACAGAATGCGCCAGATATATGTTCGGGTTTTTCTTTGTGAGTAAAATAAAGACAACGGTTTAGCGCTTTGGTAGGCTCAGTGTGTAAGAGCTTGGTGTGTATGTATGTAGTAACTACTGGACAGGGGCGGATCAAGGACTGCATTTGGGGAGGGGACGGGGCTTGAACTCCCCCGTTGTTGCCTCGGAACAGCCTCCAGCTGGGCATTAACCATAGGCACTCGGACATTTCGGGGTGTCTGAGCCCTCCCCTCCCCCCTTGTCCGCCTTGTGTCCGCAACTGCTACTGGAGTTGTTTTACCGTGAACCCGTCTGTGTATGCAGATACACAAATAGCCAACAAAAATGCTACCATTTTGAGGCATTCAAATATCAAGTCCATTCACAATTTGCAGGATCTATCGACCTAATCTGTCAATATATGTTTACCTAATCTGTCAATATGTGTTTGTCGTCAATCTCTTCACGTGCTTTTCTAAATTCAGTCGGCAGAAATCTTGGCAGATTCTACCAGATGTGAATGGGCTCTTCCACTGAAAGTTTCATCCGCCCCCATCCCACGTCCCGCCATTCCAACGGCTACCTTCCCGCTGTCGGTGGATGGGTGGCTTAGTGGATAACATCCTTGTCTTCTAAGCCACCGGTCCCGGGTTCAAATCCCGGCGGAGCCCCTGAACAAGTTGATCTGATCCCTCAAATCCCTTCCAACAGGACGAGAGTTGGTGACGTCGTATGAGCTTGGCAGTTGGTGCGTAGTTAAACCCCAACAATTATAATTACCTTCTCTTTGTCACAATTATCCTGGCCAGGACTTCCTTGCATGTCAGGAGCCTCGCCGTGTAAAAGGCGACAAGTGCTGACCCGCCCAAAATCGACACGTGACCGGTTGCTGCCGCCCTACTGGGTTACACAATCACCTGAAATGGACAGTTCTTTCTGTTTGGAAAATGCCTTCAGGAAAGTCTGCCTAGTTTGATTCCATTGGACGCATATGATCTGGGCTCGCCGTGTATAGGTTATTTGCGTCAAAAAACAAACAAAATCATGTTTATGTCTGAGAGTTTCAAGGTGCAAAATTGCATTTCAGAACGGAGCTTGTTGTTATAACGATATCTACCAACTGTAAAAATTGTTTCTCTGTGCCCGGTGGTTTCAGCGTAACAGTGTTTCAACATACCAGTCAAATGTAATAATAAGCGGTAACGTGACGTCAGAAGTCACACGGTTTCAGTCATAGGCGTTTCGGTGAGAAAAAGCCAGCTTTGAAACTGGGAAGTGGAAACATTGAAAACTGGTATCGATGTATCTTTGTAAATAAAAACGCCGTGCGAAATGGGAAATGGAAAAAGTGATCTAAAATTATATGGTTCCTTCCAATTAGTTGGAACGGCACCATGATCATTTTCAATTCGGAGATAATTTCCGAGTCTTGTCTTCGGTTTTAAGTATACGTTGATGTCATGTTCTTCGTAAATCAGATACCTCTTGTGCACCATAACGTATGCGCCTCTTACTTTCTCAATTCTAAACATTTTTACAAAAAAAGACTTTCTTTTGGATCTTACCTGCCAGTGTCTAAAATCGAGCACTCACCACTGATCAGTAGTTTCTATTTTTTCGTAATATAATCATATGTTCTTGAAGTTAAATTCAACGGTAAGAACGGCACAACATAACGTCAAGTGAAAATATAAGAAAGATCTGAAAATGACACGAAGCTCATGAGCCTTTAGCCACACTCCTTAAATTGAGTGCCCTTTACGAATAACAAATGCAGACGCCACACACAGCACGACGAAAACGGCTGACGTACTGTTTGGTGCTATCCGAAAGAACCCGGCTGTAAAGCATTCCTACCATCGGTATCGCTGGTGCAGAAGTAAATGACCTAAGGGATAGAAGTAGATATCTTCTATGAAACATGTTTTACGGCTTAATCACTATTCTACACAAGTAGGCTTTTATAAACAGTCTTGTTTATGCTATAATGCTTCGTATAATATCGTGCTGGGTGCCCCAGACTATTTTATTTTAGCCCCAGTGATGATGCTTATGGTACTGATAATTTGACCAGGACTCTAAACATGTTAGAGCAGACGGCCCAGTACCCAAGGATGTCCTCGGTACTTATTGGGCGGTCTTTACAGAATACGTTACATACCCGGCACTCTACATTCTGATCCCGTCGATCCCGCATCAGGTGACCCTCGACCCCTGCCTGGTGACCCCCCGACCCCTGTCAGGTGACCCCCGACCCCTGTCAGGTGACCCCCGACCGTCAGGTGACCCCCGACCCTCGTCAGGTGACCCCGACTCCTGTCAGGTGACCCCCGACCCCCGTCAGGCAGGCCATTTTTTAACATGTTAACTGGGGGCCAATTGCCCCCCAGTCGACCGAAATGCCCCCCCAGTGCCGGGAAATTGGCCCCCCAGTGAAATAGACAAGTAGTACTTATAACTGAATAAGCGCAAACTCACCTAACGAAAATAAGACAGAACACCACCCCATAATAATAATTTTGTTTTATTGCTCGTCCCAAATTGGCAATCCACAAAAACTGTGTTCAAAAACTACCATCAGTAGGTGTCCACTCATCGTGCAAAAAACAGAAACAAAGCAAGTAGTTACGGAAATCCCGGCTAAGGAGCCTCAGGATAAATTTAACTAACCACAACGCTGGAGATAGCCTACAACCAACCAAACATCGATTTCTATCCAACCAGAAGCCCCCGCCCCAGCCAGTACCGTGGCATTGCCTGTGTTTTGTTTTTTGTACGCCCGTTTTTAATCGCTCTCTTTTCGGGTGTTTCGATAAGAATTTCCGTTTTTTTGGTCTTCCGGCCAACATTGGTCTGCTTCCATCGTCCGGTCTCTGGCAAAGGCCGAACGATTTTAGAGATGACCGGCCCCTGACCAGTCCCCGATGGGCCAGGCTGCTCAGCATCCAGATGGCCAGAACGACCCACGGACCTAACTACTGCATTGGTGTAGTAAATAACCATTTTTTTTACTTGTAATACTGTTACATTTGATCCTAAGGAAAGTATTAGAATTGCCCCCTTCGCACCACGCCACCTTAAAAAAACATCCACTAAACGATTTAATGCAAGAGGCACTCTACTATGCTCATTTTGTAGCTACTTTAGTCTTCTTTACAGCACATTCAAGCTGTTCAGGCTGTAACTTATAACATCCGCCAATAAGGTCAACATTTTTCAAAATTGAAAAAAAAACACCGTAAAGAACACTTGCTAGCAAACTTTGCCCGAATTACCAACCGCACCGAGTCAAATTTTAAAAAGGGCATCAATTGACTGCGCATTTCCGGTGTTACGGCTGATCCATCGGTTAATTTGGAATCATGGCAACTGTTACAATTGCTCCGTGTTAGATCTGACCCCAGTCTAAGTTGTTACTTAGCTTTTCTCATCCATTCCTTGAATTTGAAAATTGGGAGAGACTATATATTCGGCAGAATCATCAAACTGGCTCCCAAGAAACACTTCCAACAGGGAAAATGTTGGCGACGCCACACGACCCTGACAGTTGGGGCGTTGATAAATCCCAAAAATAATTAAGTGGTTTTTGCACAACATTCACTATATGATTTTGACAGCAGCAGCCCCACAACATAGTAAGTATGTACATAAAACTTGCCTCGATTTAGATTATAAACCATCTGTGTTTGATACTGAAGGAATTTACTTGCCTTGCGAAACTCATAAAGAAAAATAAGAAATAGTTTGTTTATTTGACATACATTGCGACAGCTTCAGGGCTGCCAGGCCGGCCATTTTCTGGCAAAATTTCTCGAATTCAGCCTTTTTTGTCGTTTTTGGCCCGGTTATTTTTTCGGTTGGCCCTTTCTTGGAATCTGGCCTTTTGGCCCTTTTTCTGGGCCCTGGGACCCAAGCTATTTTTGGTTTGATCATTGCATAAATATGGCTCCTTTTGGCCTTCTCCGCTCTTGAATAAGATGTTTTGACACCAAAAAAGCAACAGAGCAGCAGAAAAACTGTTATGGCGGTGGGAAGGACGATCCACAAGAGTGACGGCCACCGAAAATTGGACGCGAAGGATGCGATACTATAGACACCCTTTGGGTGCAAAGTTAATGCCAAAGTGCGCCCTCTGAGGCTACACCCTCCCCCACTTACTAAAATCATACATTTCCCACTTTTCAAGAGCAAGAAATTCACAGGTGAAAAAAACAGAAAAATTATTAAATGTTAGCGGGGAATGGTGCGGCCAAGATAATTGATGGTGCTGAACTAGTTCTAAACAGCGATACGAGTCGACTTTCTGTGGGTTTATGACTACTGTTAGGGGTTGTTTTAGCCTCAAATCTGGCTTTTTTGGCATATTTGATTTACTTACTTGGTAATTTCTGTTAAAACAAATTTTGAACCCTTCTTGTTGCTGTTTCTAACTCGGATTTGGTCTTTTGTCGCCGAAAAAAACTAGCAGCCCTGGGCAGAATCTATAATTTATGGAATTTGAAAAAATTGGAAACCGATTTTGTATTACTAAGGCGTCTATTAACACGCCTACCCCTCCAAAAATGGGGCCTTGATTCCCTGAAAAGACTAATATGGCCAGCACAAGAAATGCCCCCCCCACTGATATTTCCTTAAAAATGCCCTGCCGTCAGGTGACCCCCGATCCCTGTCAGATGACCCCCGACCCCTGTCAGGTGACCCCCGACTCCTGTCAGGTGACCCCGATCCCCGTCAGGTGACCCCCGACCGCCGTCAGGTGACCCCCCGGCCGCCGTCAGGTGACCCCCGACCCCTGTCAGGCGGCCGTCAGCGCACATCGGTTCGCTCTCTGTCTAATTGATATCGGCGCCGCTAATGCGGCGATCGTCGCTCGTTAACCACATGCGGCACCATTACTTATGCACCCCGCCGCCGCGCGCGCGGGCGACCGTCGCACCGTCGAGTCGGCACCGACGCTAATTCGGCGTTGGGAGTCAGCTGAGCGATCGCGCGTCGTCACGTGCCGCACCGCTGACTCGCGTGGGAGAGGGCTGGAACTGACGAAACGGACGAACGGATACGCACGGGCCCGCCCGGTGTGAAGGATGAGGCCACCGGGCTCTGTTTTGGTGCTAGAGGTTTTGTTTAGCAAGGACGGATATCTGTTGACTTTTGCGGCGATTACATTGTAGAAATAAAGCTGTACAATAAGGGTTTACGTTAACACTTACTAGTTGTACTAAAACAATTGTTGGTTTTGCTCCTTGTATAAACATGGTCCAGGCTAGAAATCCTAACCATTGGAAACCCGGTAGAAGACACCATAGATCGCTAGCGTGGGCTTCAATTTGCGTCTCCGAGCTTATCATATTCCTTTTAATAGGGGTTATTGCAGTTTAACTGATAATATTTTGGCTAGCTTGCAAAATGTTAGCGAAAGTTTCTTAGTGACAGTGTGATGCAATGTAATGTTGCAGTAAATTGCAGAATGCAAACGGACAGTATGGTCATGTGGCGTTTTTCTGTGATGATATGCCGGAGAGAAACCGAATGCTGAACCGATTGCTTTATTGTAAATCACATTCATACTTATACCAACTGATATCATAGTCATCTCAACAAACAAAAAACTAAAACGCTCAAACAACACACACCTCGTCTGCTTCATATCCAGTCCTTGGGACAGCTGTAAAACACCGTTGGCTGTTCGGGTTCAGCTTCCGTCACCATACCACACTACACTCGAATTACTAATGAGTAGAAGTGGCACGTTTTCCACGATTCCTTCTTTTGTAGCCTGCTGAAGTGAATGAGGCTAGGAATAAAGCATTCCGTATTTTGAATCTTTCCCCATCCACCATTGGCCTGATTTCTGAGTCTCCTCATACATCCGAAAGGCAGCTCGCTGCTGAAGCTGGAGGTGTGAACCGGTAACGGGTCCGATAAGACACCGATAATGTCCCGGTTATATTTCCAGACTGGCTGAACTGGCCTGGAATTTCGCGACACATTCTGAACAATCATGATCTCTGTGCTTTTCGCAGCCGGGGGAGCTCATCCTCCGAGTGCTTCCTCAACCTGTGATGTTCTACAGTTTGGTTACTTATGAATCAAGGGGGCACGTTTTCCACAATTCCTTGTTGTGTAGTCTTCTTCTGTGGTAAATAAGGCGAGAAATACAACATTGCATGCTTTGAATCTTTGCCCATCCGCTATTTGTTTAATTTGAGTCTCCGCGCTTATCTGAAAGGCAACTCAGCGCTGAAACTTGCTGTGTAGCCTCCCTGGTAGCTCAGTTGGTAGAGCGTTGGGCTCTGGTCCGCTACTCAGGAACATGTAGTGGCCCCTGAGACGCCGCCCCGGCGCTCGATATTTACCCGACGTAAGTCGGCTGACATATGACTAGTGAACGGGTGACCTGAACGGGAAGGCCGTCCCTGTGCTTTGTTGAACTTTAAACTTTGGTTTCTAAATTAATCCCTCATTGCGGGAGTTGCTCGTTCGGATAGTTCGGTCGGAGTCTACCTGACAAGTCGATCGATGGCTTTAGTGAGGCTCCGATTCCAAAAACCGAACTTGCAACAACTTGGACAAAACTAGTTTGTAATTACATTGTCGCACAGCAGAGTTCTACGGGCTTCCTGAAAGCCTTGAGGCTTTGAATCCTCTGCTTCTCACCGTACCAGCCTGCGGTAACGCACTAGCCAGGGTATCCTGACTGTTATAGCGCGTCCTATGTCAGGAGGTTAGGTTTTTGCCACATTTTCTCGAAAACAAGGACGTCCTCCTTAGAATGAGATGTACGTTTTCTTGCCGCCTTCCCCATGACAGTACTGTTTTTCTCTTTAGATTTTTTAAACTTATGTGGCAGCATCCCTATTCAAAAGGTATGCAGGCCACCTTGTCTTTGTTCGAAAATACGTAATGTAGACTAGATAGATTTTCCTGGCATTTATCATCGTAGAGTTCCGCCCCTTGTTGTCTGATGCATTGCTTCACAATTTTGTACGCTGTGGTGAAAAATAGTGCTAGCAACGCCGGAGATACCGATGAACAGCAGAAACACTCGTGGCTGTTGCCTTCGTGCGCAACTGGTAGTCGACTATCGAACCCTCATTCATATTATATCCGCTATATTGATAGCATATGAATAGTTTGAACTCACTCATTCGTTCCTGACTCACTCACCCACTCATTTCTGAAAATACATTTTCAGTCACCTGAACTTTTACAATCCTAAGATTACATTGGAAGAAGCACACTATCCAGAAAGGGCTGCATGTCTCAAACCCCGCATCACCTGAGAAAACAGGACCAACCCCAACACAGTGTGTCTATATGAAATATATGACAGCACCAATCATTCTGCTGTTGGATTCCGTCCATCGCTTGACCACAAAAGATCAATACTGCACACAGGTAACAAGAGAGGAACGTTGACCTTCTGATGCAGCAACTCAAGAATTTGGCCTCAAGAACATGGCTGACCTTTTAACTCAGAGAAAAATCCCACAATCGCGTATCACCAGCACCTCACGTTCAAGCACCACAAAGCTTGTAGCCCAAAAACCAGAAGGTGTAAGCCAGAAGAGAGTGAAAACATAAACGAAATCCACACAAATTCGTCTAGGAAAATGAACGCTCCTGTTGAGTTCATATACACGCACCCATCATACGTAAATTAACCCCTGTTCAGATAGGAACAAGGCATCAGCAGAGCTACTAAGCTACCCATTCGTATATCCTAGACATTTGGCATTGCCATGAAACAGAAATTGATTCGCTCAGCTCTGATGCCCCCTTCCCGCACAGCAGGCAAAAGGTACGCTTAGTTATACATGTGAGTGCGCCTTTAAGGCTAAATGCGACACGATTGGTGGTGATCCGCTACGTCAGATCATTATTTGAAAAATGGCAGATATGTGGTGAGCATGACTAGAACATTTATGATAGCTATAGGTATCATGTGCAGAGAACAGGAAGAAGAAGAAAAGAACAGGAACGAAAAAAAGAAACGGAATGTGAACTATTATTTGTGCTCCCACGTTGTAATATATGTTTTCTCTTTGCTCTACAGCATGTAGTGATTTTTTTAAGGTGGCCTGCGTTTTTCAGTAAGACAGTTTTCTTTAGGAAACACAGTCACAGCTGATTATGATTTGTAATCTCGAGCCTTTATATTTTTACATATCTCAGTTTTAGAAATAAGCAAATATTGTAATAAAACTGTCGTTGATGCTACCACCTTCCTGATCATCCTCATGATGATTTCATCTCAAATGGCAAAGTTCGCATCTGAGCCTGCCCCCGTTAGTTTGCCGTCACTAGCCGTAAAAACGCTTCAGTCCGGCAAAGCCCAGCTGAAGGCATATTTATGTGAGCCAACTGAAAGCTTGCCGCACTGAAAGCACGGCAACGAGTTTGCTCTGGGTGAGCGGTTAAAAGTTGGCTTAGTCGTTTAAGCCTGGCGCAAAGTTCGGCAGCAAAGCTGGTGCGCTTGGTCAGATGCGGTTAGAAAGTGGCAGGGGTCTGCCACCAAGTGCGGATTAAAGCTTCATCCTACTGGCAGCTAGGCATAGTAACAAGAAAATTGGCCGACTCAGTATTGGCGTTGGAACACAGTGATTGGTGGTATGTGCGCATGGTATCTTGAAGGAGAGGTTTCTCTTGGTGTTCAGATGGCTTGTACCTGGCTGTTGTGAAGGTGTAAAATCGAATGCATTTTCTTGTATTCTACATGGTTGCTTGTATGTTTATAGTCTTGAGGCCCGATATGTAATCGGAAGGTGTAGAATAAACTGGTGAAATCACTGTATAAATCAGTGGGAACCAAAATAGCATCAAAAGGCACGCAAGTTGAATTCACTGCGATCTGACATCCATGTAATGAGGCTTGGTGTCTGTTTAGAAAGTCTGAACATCGTTGGAGGAGGGAGTTTCATTACTTCATGCAAATGGCGGCCGATGGTGGAGTGCAGTGGCAGATTCAGGACATTTGGGGAGCTAGGGCCTTCCCCTCCCCGCCATTGCCTAGGTACAGCCTCCGACTATGTATTAACTATAGATACTCTGACCTTTCGGGGGGAGGGGGACCTTGTGCCCACCTAGCACCACCTTTATCCGCCACTGATGGAGAGTACCGAAATAACAAGCTTCGGGTTACTTGTCAGCTCATGGTGTTTTACACTGCTTGCAAGCGTTATGGATGTAAAAGACGTAATTCAAACTGTCACCGCAAGTGCGCATGTATACGCCCACAGACACTAACTTGTTACCTCATTGTTGCGCTCATAATATAGCCATGGCTCCCTCCACACCGCTCACCCACGCAATCGGCTAATGCTCTAACTCAGCATCTCTCTGACCTGACCTGACCTGACCTGACCTCAGGCGCCGGGGTCACTGGCGTCGGTTGACCTGCGGCGGGGAGAGAGGTTACACCTCGCCAGGGTAGCCCGAGCGGACGGCGGTTTATACGAATGCGTCGCCGAGAACTCTGTCGGCGATCTCGTCACTGCTTCTATCGATCTGCAGGTGCTATGTAAGTACCGATGCACGTGCAGGGACGGTGAATTACGGAGGGAGGGAGGGGGCAATCGGGTCATGGCCAAGAACCACCTAATACTCTTTGAATTTTCTTGGATTACGCGTCTTCACGATTTTGAAGAAGAAAAATAATGTATCCAAATCATATTTTTCTGGGTCTGAGTCTGCTCTCCTATCTCGTTTGGATAAAGCTCTCGCTGCCAGCTAGATCATTGCTTTAGCCCTGTTTGGTCAGTCAGCACAGTTTTGTCAGCAGGGCCTCTAGCCTCCCCTCCAGAAAAGCAACATCAGCGCCACAATCGTCTCGGGTGTCTACTATCCTTACAAAGAAGAAACAGAATACGTATCTACAATTCCAAAAATGGTAGGCTGTCACTGCTGTGCTGTAACTGTTCTTTTAGCATCACTACAGCAGGCCGTCAGTCCGTAAATCCTCTAGGACTGGTTCCTGGGGAGAGGCTACAATCCTGTGACGTAGGCGCATGCTGCCAGCTGATTGGTGCTGACAAAAATGTGCTGACGGACCGAACAGGGCTTTTGATTCGCCAGTGTGTGGATGTTTTTTTTTTGAATGACGTGAACCGAGCAATGGGTGATTTTATTTAGGAATAAGGCTTTCAATGTGGTGTTTAAAGAATTTGATATCATATCATAGCCCTAGTTTGGTTGTGCCCTCGTAATCATTACTTTATTGCAGTGGGCGGGGTATCTGTTCTATGATTAACCATTCAAAAAGTCACTTCAACACCACCTTACAGAATGGAATTCAGGGCGATGTCTGACTAGCCAGCTGGTTAAGTGATCTAAGACTTCGGTTATTTCAAGTGTCTATTGTGTGTGTTGCTGTCCGGCTGTCCCATTGCATTAAGTAGCCGAAACTAATGGTCTGCTCTCCCCTGGAAAAGTGTTTTCTGTTATTTCCTTCTTCCTAGTGGGATGTGCCGTGACTTTTTGTCCCCCACTTGTCGCTTTTCTCTAATGATATTACTGTTGTGGTGTGGACCGCCATGGAGGGCGCACTTTGTTGCCTATTAACTTAGGAGTGGAAATTGTAGGAAAAAGTCAGGTTGGCTCCGAATATTGAACACCGTTCCGCACGGTACGGCAGTTTATCAGCTCAGCCACTATATCTGTGAGCACCATCAGCTCAGATAAGACGAGACATCTCTCATCATCAGTGCACTTCATTCCACGATCGGCGCGGGTGTAGACGCCAGGAACAAAGTAGAAAGCGTCTTCCACCTCCTGGTGAAAAACTGCGCTCTCTAAAACAAGGAGTTATCAGCTTTGGAGGCGTGATTACCTTTCGCCCATGATACTGGTGAAATTTTCGTACTGTTTGCCAAATGTGGCTGAAATCTGGACAATTTATGAGTGGAAAGTTTGGGGCTAAGCCACCCACCACAACTCCTTTATTCCGAAGGTCATATTCAGCAGAGCGTATCACCTAATGCACATGACTGCGTCAGTACCCGCAGAAGGTCAATCCATCAAGTCAGTAAATCACTCCAGACAAAATATGATGTATTAACACTATAAAAACTTCCAGTCACCCCAGCACTGGCCAGGGGCACATATAGCCTCAGCAGCTAACGTGCGCTAAAACCTCAATCATCATCATCATCCAGCACAGGCCCCGGGTTGTGCATCACTGAAGATGGCACTCCTGAATTTAGGAGCATTGTACTGCACTCCACACACCATCACTCGACACTAGCCCTCCCCATCAGCACGGTACAGCAGTCAGCTACCACTCTATCAGCGTGACACATCACCTCCAGAAGTGCATCGCTTCATCGGCTCCGCGCTGCAGTTCGAGCGGTGCGCATCAGACTTCAATAGGCAATCATCTGCTGTCGCCACGGCGGACCGGGTTACTGAGGAGAGAGAGAGGGAGGGGTGGAGCTAGACGAGGGGAGGGGTGCCGTTTAGGCGGAGGCCTCCGGAAGCGTGCTGGATGGCGGCTGGAAGTCTACCATGATGAATCGTGGCTCTCTCCGGGTTGCTCCCAAACGGACAGGCAATAAATAACGTACCGGACCGACGGCAGGGGAGCTCTGTTTCCGAGGATACACTGGCCTCATGGGCGCAGCTAGCCGGCGTACTGAACAGATGGAGATTGAACATCTCCCAGAAACTCCGGTGATTCGTGTTTAGCCAGTGAGCTACCAGACGTGCAGTGGTCTTTGCTGATGAGATAGCTCGAGCCAGCTAAGCTCTGCTGGCGGACTCTCTTGAGATGGGTAAACCACTAGATCAATAGGCTCTCCTGAGAACGGTAGCTGCTGATTTAAAGTCGCCCCGTCACGGGAGTTGGTTGGTTGACATCCACATCCCTGCGATTCAGTCACAACATAGGGTTCTGATCTATCTCATTCGAAATTTCTAAGAACCCAGCCGATTTGGTTACAGCATATTGGAATGTGGAATATCCTTGACATCACACTAGTATATTTTTATGTTTAACAAATGTTTTAAATTTAAGTTTGTCAAGCTTAAATTGGAGGTATCAGGGCACCTTCAAAGACAGAAAATCTCCTCAGCGACACTGATAATGCTGGTATATCTTGGTATCGAGTAAGGTTGAAATGACGCTGATTAAGAAAGTATTTCCTTGGATGCTTGATTTTTTAAACAATCTTTTATCTATCAAATCACTCTAGCGTTATCCATCAACATCTTGTTTTTGTCCGTCATTTCTATGGGGCCGTCATGATATAGATAAATACAAATGCGTGCGAGTACAGATTAGGGTTCAATATGTGTAGGACCGTGGTAACTAAGGTGAGGGCTACCGCGAGTTAATGTCATCCTTTCAGCGTGCTAGCGAAACGAGCGGATTTGAGGCATTGGAGGGAAACTCCCAAGCCTCACAGTTACAGAACTTATATGTATGGACCTAACGAGCTGGAGCTAAAAGCTACCTGATAACTAGCAGATTCTTTAGCTGGAGCCAACTCAGACAAACCCCCCACAAAATGAGGCATATAAGGCTCTCACCGCAAGTAGGTTCGATCAGCAAAATCGGTGGTAAAAATATGTAGGATGGGTAGGTTAACTGAGGCTCTGCTTATGCTTTGGGGCAGCTATTTCTCCGGCGTTATCGATCTGCGAAGCGAGCAGATTTACTATTTGGTTAACACGCACACTGGAGGGGATGGGGTGGCGAAGCCCACCTCCACCACCTTTTTTCAATGTGGCCGAAGAACCGTTCGCGGCTGAAAACCGTCAATTGCCTGCATTTGAGAGATTTTGACGGTGCAGGGATTTGTGAAAGAAATTAGAAAATCGATTAATGTTTTTATGGCTTATTGGCATTCAAAGTCAGACATATGTTTCGAAACTGCTGCAATCTCGCCTTCGCACCAATTCGCCTGCATTGGAGAGCGAGTGGTGACGTCGCAACGCCATATGAGCGAGGTAATATGTCAAAATCACCTTACATGAAGATCAAGGTTAATGGTCACTGGTAATGCTAATGGTAATGGTAATGGTCAAGTGTTATTACCCAGTATGTCGTACAGTGTACTATGACGTAATATTTAAGGTAACTCAAAGTAAAAGTCAACGTCAAAGTTCATGGATCATTTAATCCCCATTTTCCGCTCTACGGTTGGTTTAGTGCTAGTTATGGTGGATATTATAGACAATAATCATATTGTGACGCCATAGTTCAATCACCTTGAATGGATTGGACGCTAAAATGTTAGGATACATTTTTTAGGACTTTCCCTCTATAGGCGTTGTCTGCTTTTAGTATATTCCGAAGATTTTCCTCATAACCACGGCATTTCGCAGCACTTTCCGCATAATAGATCCCCAGCACTGCCAAAATTTGATCATTATGACTTCGTTTGACGTTGAAGATAATGACAGCTACCTATAATGAAGATAACCATAGCCCTGCAAACCCTCAAACGGGCGTTTTTCTGAGCATTTTGGTTTTCGGGATCTCAGAGGGGCCTACCAGGCCCCCTGAGATCTCGAAACTCAATGCATCAGACCAGGCATTTTTAAGGAAAAGTCAGTGGGGGGCATTTCTTGTGCTGGCCATTATAGTGTCTTCAGGGATCAAGACCCCATTTTCAGGGGTGTTTAATAAAACTTAGACGCTTTAGTGTTAAAAAAATGTTTCTCAATTTTTATGTTATTCCATTTTATACCAGATTATAGATGCTGCCCAGGGCTGCCAAGGTTTTTCGGCAGAAAAGGTCAAACCGAGTCAGAAAAAGGGCCAAAAAGGGGCAAAATTTTATATTCACTACAATAGCCGAATAAATACCACAAAAGACAGATTTGAGGCTAAAAACCCTATCGGTAGTCATAAGCCCACAGAAAAAGCGACTTGTATCACTGTTTAAAACTAATTGTTGACAGTTTGATATTGACCTGACGCAATATATATTTTTAGCACACTACTCATCTTATAGGAAGCCAATCCCGCATGACCAGCAAATTATTTTATCCACATAACCAGAACATTTGTTAGCATCATTAATCATCTTGGCCGCACCACTCCCTGCTAAAATTCAATATTTTCTATCTTTTCCAATTATGCATTTATTTGCTCTTGAACAGTGGTAAATCTAGGATTTTGGTAAGTGGGGAAAAGCGGAGCCTCAGACGGCGCACTTTGCCATCAACTTTTCACCCAAAGGGCGCCTATATTATCGCATCCTTCGCGTCCGGTTTTCGGCGGCCATTATTTTGTGGATCTTGTTTTTAACAAAGTTCGGTCCCTCCTTCCCACCACCATACCAATTTTTATGCTGCTCTGCTGCTTTTTCGATGCCGGAATATCGTATTCAGAGCGAAAGAGGTCAAAATAGGCTATATTTATACAAGGGACAAACCAGATATAGCTCAGGTGTCAGCTGCTGAAAAATGGGAAAAAGGTCAGATTCCAAGAAAGGGCGAAACACGACAAAAAGGGCCAATCCGAGATATTTGACCACAAAATGGTTAACCTGGCAGCCCTGACGCTGCTGCAATGTATTCCAAATGAAAAGGTTATTTTCTTATTTTTCTTTCTGAGCGTGGCAAGGTAAGTAAATTCCTCAAGTATCGAACAAAATTACTTTATAGGCTAAATCGAGATAAATCTTTAAGCACATGCCTACTATGATGTGTGGCTGTAGTTTTCAAAACCATCGAGGGAATGTAGTACAAAAACCAGTTAAAAATTGGTTAGGTTTATCGACGCACCGACTGTCAGGGTTATATAGCGTCGCCAGCTCTTTCCTTGTTTGAACGGTTTCTCGGGAGACAGTTTGATGATTCTAAAGAAGGGCTGTGGTCGAATATATAATCTCTATAATATATAATCTCTCCCGATTTTCAACATCAAGGAATCGATGAGAAAGGCAAGCTAACAACTTATCGACTTTGCAGAACAAATTGATGCAGCAATCTCACTATACATTTAACGTATGCTACAACTAGCGTCGGAAAATGGGAACCAGGGCCTTCCCCCGCCCACTTTTTTACGAGAAATTTACTTATTTCAATCAAAATGGGAGAAAACCGGAGATTTGTAAAACCAGCCGCTGCGGAAGGTAACGAGGACCACAAATTCGAACAGTTTTCGGTACTAACGTGGAAAGTTTGTTATCAGCATCAGGTTGAAGTTTGGCTGGCCCCCTCACTTTTTGCCGGTGGTGACGTTTATGTATGCTACCACCACAATAATAAATAAAAAGGCTAAGCACTTCACACCGCCACACGATCAACCAGTCTTACGCGCTTTGACTACACCGTGTCCCGTCCAATCCGCGAATGAGCTCTAAGCGCTTACAACTGACCGCGTGTGAAATGATATACATCATACAATCTCACGATACTGGCTGGAGTGTGGGCTTCCGGTCGGATAGAACTTGATGTTTGATTGGTTGTAGGCCATCGTTCATCTCCAGCGTTGTGATTAGTTGATGCTGAGGCTGCTTTGCCAGGATTTCCCGTAACTACGTGCTTTGTTTCGTCTTCGCACGATGGAGGAGAAAGCCACGGATGACAAATTTCTAACGCAATTTTTGTGCATTGCCAATTTGGCACCAGGTGTAAAACTAAATTATTATTATCGGGTGGTGTTATGTCTTGTTTTCGTAAGGTGAGTTTGCCTTTGTTGAAGTTTAAGTCATCTCCTGTCTATTTCACTGGGGCCAATTTCCGGGCACTGGAGGGCATTTCGGCCGACTAGGGGTGGCAAATGGCCCCCAGTTAACCCGTTTCTGGCCAGGGTATCATTTATGATACCCACAACTTATACATTTACAAACTGGCATAACTGTTTCTTGTGTGGCGGCACATGGTGGTGGCTGCGTGCATGCCTCACTGCTGTATCTGCGCTCCGATTACCGTCAACGTGTCCCCGTTTTCTGTTCATTTTCCCATCGTATTTCAGATTTTTTCATTTCACGATAATCAAAATAAAAAGTTACGGCAAAAAACGGGTTAACATGTTAAAAAATGGCCTGCATCAGACCCCTCTCCAGTGCGGGTGTTGGCTATTTGACAAATTGACCGGGCCTTCCCTGCGGAATGGTATAGGAGTGTAAAATGCACTGTGCACGCTACCCTAGGATCAGCTGGAATACGTGCAGCACCGGATACTACAGGCAAACCTGGATTTCGTTAACGGCTTAGATATCCTGCGTAAATGTCGATTAGAACGACAGAAAATGTAGGGCATCTTCATATTAGGTATCCGCGTGTGTGTCGGTTTTTGTTTTCTTGTTTCTTCTCTTCATGTCCGATTTCTATTATTTTAATTAGACCACAATTCCTCTTTTTATGTTAGATTTATATCATTTATATGAAAGTGCAATAAACGAAATCCTCTGACAATTGGCACTTATATGGTGAATTATATTTTAAATATAGTTCTTTCTGGTGTTTGATACATAACGTACAGCCAGAGTCGGATCCAGGACTTCATTCGAGGGACCTAGAGGACTCGAGCCTCCCCCGTCATTGCCTAGGAGCAGTCTCCGGCTATGCATTAACCATAGGCACTCATTTCGGGGGGGTTTAGCCCACCTAGCCCACCTTTGTATCGCCACTGCATCCAACCCATTATATGCAGATAAATGTTAAAAATACCACCAATATTATGCTAGAAAAAGTTCCCGGCAGAACACCCCTGTTTCGTGTTGACCGTTGCTTTGAGGAAGCTAGAAAATCCATAATTGCAAGTGCGCACTAACTGCAAATTAATGGGAGCACAAGCCGTTCTAAAGCGAAGGCCATCACAGCGCCTTGCACCTGGGGACATACACAATATATAAACAGCGTTACGTCAGGACGGTCAAGGTGCTAGTGATGGCATAGGCGGATTCAGGGGAGGGGCAGGTGCCCCCGATCGACCCTCGATGCCCCCTGTAATGGTCACGGCGCCCCCTGAGAGGTCAATGGCGCCCTCCTGAAATGTCGCTTCCTACCCCTTCCCCTCAGGATCCGAAAATCGGCGCCCACTGCTAGGATTTGGCGCACGCCTATAGGTTGTTCTCGCCAAAAGTGGCGCCCCCTGGTCCAGATGGAGCCTCGCCCGATTGGGAATCCTGGATTACCCTATGAGTGATGAACTGTGAAACAAAAGCCCTGTTCCAGCTGTCAGCACAGTTTTGTCAGCACCAATCAGCGGGCCGCGTTGCGCCTACGTCACACGATTGTAGCCTCTCCTCGGGAACTAGTTCTAGAGGTTTTACGGGCTGATGGCCTGCTGTTTGCGCTGATGAAAAATAGTAAGTGCACAAAGTGGCAGCCTAATATTTCTTAATGGTATAAAGGATTAAGTTCCCTTTGCTTAGTACAAGCAAGAGGCGGTTATGGTACTGATGTTACTTTTCTGGAGGAGAGGTTAGAGGTCCTGCTGACAAAACTGTGCTGACAGCTGGAACAGGGCTAAAGCAGAGTCGGTGAAGGGTACCATGCCCCCCCCCCACGTAGCTCTTTACCACACGAAGTATTTCTCTTCACGAGGCCCGTTGCTGGCAGACAAACCGGAGGCGGAGGTGGAACGGAGTACGGTACACACGGGAGAAGGCTTCAAGGCCCAGCTGGTCTGCCTCGTACACGCTGACCCTATTGCAGAGGTAAGTACAGATATGGAGAGAGATGGGTAAAGAGTAGAGGAAGATGCAGATGGTCAGCTGATTGCTGTCGTTTACGCAGACCGCAGAGACAGACAGACCGACAGACCAACCGCGACTGACTGGCAAACAGAAACATTGGCAGACAGACAGACAGACAGACAGACAGACAGACAGACAGACAGACAGACAGACAGACAGACAGACAGACAGACAGACAGACAGACAGACAGACAGACAGACAGACAGACAGACAGACAGACTGACTGACTGACTGACTGACTGACTGACTGACTGACTGACTGACTGACTGACTGACTGACTGACTGACTGACTGACTGACTGACTGACTGACTGACTGACTGACTGACTGACTGACTGACTGACTGACTGACTGACCGACTGACTGACTGACTGACTGACTGACTGACTGACTGACTGACTGACTGACTGACTGACTGACTGACTGACTGACTGACTGACTGACTGACTGACTGACTGACTGACTGACTGACTGACTGACTGACTGACTGACTGACTGACTGACTGACTGACTGACTGACTGACTGACTGACTGACTGACTGACTGACTGACTGACTGACTGACTGACTGACTGACTGACTGACTGACTGACTGACTGACTGACTGACTGACTGACTGACTGACTGACTGACTGACTGACTGACCCGACCCGACCGACCGACCCGACCCGACCCGACCCGACCCGACCCGACCCGACCCGACCCGACCCGACCCGACCCGACCCAAGAGAGACAAATCGGCCGACCGACGCGGCTGCAAAGGTTGAAAACATTTTTTATGTCGGCTTTCTCCTCTGACTTTTGCAGTTCGAAATGATTTAAGTTTTGAACTCACAAAAACATGCATTTTTAAACCGCCACCCTTTCCACTACTAGATAAGGTCCACATATGTTCTAATATAGGTACTCAATTGTTCCGCGTATGTTATTTGCTACGCCAGCAGAGTCACTAGCTTAATCCAACGCATGGAATGGAATATGACGTTGCTGTATCACTCTTCCATTACGCCGATGTTACCGTATCAGAGCACTGACGTCACCGGTTCGCGCCCCTGAACTGTGTGGCAGGTGAAATGGAGCCGGGCCGGGTCCAGAATCGACGGCGGCCGGGTAACGCTGACCAGTGACGTGGTCACCGGGACGCGCCACGTGCTGACCATCAACGAGGTGCGGCCGGAGGACCTGGACACCTACACCTGCACCGCCACCAACAACCTGGGCGTCTCCCGCTCCCGCGTGCTCGTCTCAGGTGGGCCGGCTCCCGGGGCGCTGGGCTGCCGCTGGTTTTCTGAACCGTTCACCGATTGGTTCCTTCGGTTTATCTGCTTTGCTGTCATGAAGAAAAGATTAAAACATATTTACGCTGCGCAGATCTCAACTTGTTTACCAGGCTGTGTTTTTAATTTATGGCAAGGTTAAGTGGAAATGGAATAGTTCGAAAATATGGGAAGGCGTTTGTGCAAGCGCAGACGAAGTCCACCATATTACTTATACAGAGATTCTGGCTTTAAAATGTGCTTCTAGATGTCGATCAAGGCGCTCATTGATTTCCATTTTGTGCCCCATAGTAACACTGTAACACTCTAGTGCAGCAATTAAATGTGTAAGTATGGATACCCACTAACGTTGCCTGAGAAGTACGTGTTGCGTAAATCTGCATTACGAGAGTGTCGCTTAGATTTTGCTACCTCGTTAGCTTGATGTTCACCTTGTTAGTACATTTCTATATGTTAGGAAACAAATCGGTGGTGATAAAAAATCTAGCAATGTTCAACACCATCAACGCACAAAGATTGTGAGCGCAAACATACCTCACCTTGGGTGGGTGTTTGACAAGGGATGGACATCACGGTGGCTAAACACTCAACTAACAGGAGAGTGCATTGACTAGCAATACCTGCGGCCCGTCGCGATCCGTTATGTTCCGTGATACCCACCGAATAATTCGATTCATGCGGGATAATACAGAGTGTTTGGGTCGTCACGCTTACCGGCCCTCGAGCGGAGCGCGTGACGAATACTACCAGTAACAACATAACACGGCCCCGAGACCATGTGAGGCTGTTGACATGCATGCGGTATCAACATTTCATGTGCACGCGCAATTAGCAGCATGCAAACATTCGATTGTCCACGCCCGCTTTATTTGGTGAACCTGGATCGTTGGACCCGTTTGCGTTGAATTCAACTACAGTTACGGACGATGCAATCACCAGGAAGCAATCGGGAGGCTTAAAACTGCCGGTCACATGGTTGATTCCACAGTAGAGGATTTCATTGTCGCCGTTAACCCTAAAACTATATTTTATGGGATCACGTCTTATGGATTTTACCATTCGCGCTAGGCTTGAAAAGCTTTGACAGATCATAAACTCCACTGGCCAAACGAAACAGATTATAGTGGAGCATTGTGGTTTGTGCGAATGCAATGTGGGAGTTGTACACGTGCGGTAGTTATATTTGTCATTAGGAAGTGGACTGTGAACGGTAATGGCGGCCGCTCGTTAGTGTCCAGCTCCCTATCTGTAATGAATTTCCATTCATAATAGAATTCCGGTGAGGCGTATGGGAACAAATACAGGGAAACAACCATTATGAGCCATTACTGCAGGAAGGACAGCCGCTACATGCGAGGAAATTGGGCTGGCCACCTCTTCAAGGTACTGGAGGTGCAAAAGTCGCACCCGCGACACTAGGAGCTAGTGCCACTTACTCCAGATACATGAGCAGAGTCTGGATGGTACCGACCGTGGGAACGGACCCAATCGACTCATGTATGCGGGTGTCTTGTACCATTCTGCTACTAGGCCCTGGTCCTTATCTACAAGAAGGACCACGAGGGAGTCCGTGTCATGTGACAATTGTTTAATTTAAAATGGAATATTTTTTTGGATATCAGTGGTTTGACTATGAATAGTTTTTAGAATTGGCAGAAAATTAATCTTATTGGGTGCGGTAGTGGAGTGGTCAGCGCAGCTGGCTTCCACACTGCCGACCCGGGTTCAAGGCCCGGCAGCTTCCCTGTACAAGGAGCAAGATGGCTCCCGAGAAGCCATTCCAACAAGGAAAGAGTTTGCGACGCCATGGCCCTGGCAGTTAATGCGTCGATAAGCCCCCACAATTATTATCATTATTATTAGAATCGTATGAAATGACATGATAAGTGGATGAGAATGAATTATATAAATATAGAGGACTTCTCCACTAGTGAAAATGAAAAACGTTCGGAGCTTTCGGCTATATTTTATCAGCCTTCGTCAGCGAGTGGTCGGATCGATCGGTGGACATCGGAAGACAAGATACGTTGCAAAAATTATATCACAAGTTCAAAAAGGATTCCAGGAAACGTGCATGATTAAGAAAAGTTACCTACCTGAAGAACATTTTAGTAACAACGCAAATTCTCATATTTTGATATTCAACGATTAAAGGTGGCTTACACAGTACAGCATAATAATGGCAGGTACTTAACACACATTATATGCTAGTATAAAAATGCTAATGGTTAGTAAAGAGCTAAAAAGAGAATATGAAATTCATTGCAACATCATAGTTAATAAAACTAGCAACAAGTATCTAATAATAACGGTAGGTATTTGATACATTAAACACTAGTTCACGTGTCAATATTAAGTAAAAAGCTACAAAAATATATAAAAGTTAAGAAACACATCCTGCCATCCTATATATCACTAAAAATATAAATATAAAATATATAATACAAATACAATATATGACAATCCTATAACAATAATAAAAAAACTAGCTGATCACAAACATATGTTACAGTTATCGAAAAACTATTTAGGGCTGCAGCTATGTATGATGGGAAGCCACCTGTCGTGAAACCTGCTCCCAGAGTTCCGGTTGATGTTGGCGTCGTTCGGTGATGTCAGTACCGTCTCACGACGGCCAGTAGTGCGGATGTAAGCGGACTCTAGGAGCAGGCGTTGATGGTAGTTGGTGGCATGGTCCAGGATTTGGGCTTGGTCAAAGTGAGGGGTGCAGGTCCGGTGGGTGCTGAAAGCTGAGGTGTTGGCTTTTGACCGATTGCTTCCTCTCCAGCTTTGCTTGTGTTCTTTTACTCTTGTTTGCAGTTCTCGGTCGGTTTCTCCGATGTAGGTGACGGGCTTGCCATTCACTGAGCATGAACATTGTATACTGTAAATGATGTTTGAGTTCTGTTCTTTGGGTAGGTGATGTTTGGCCTTGCTGCAGAGGATGCTGGAGATGGTTCGTTGTGGTCTTGACACCAGCTGTACGCCGATTGCCCGACTTGCACGTTTTAACTGGTAAAACGATGGCCCTGTAAAAGGTACCGAAAACCAGACTGGAATAGACTGGTTGTTCGACCCCGCTGGGGCGGGGAGGGCACGGGCCTTGAGCTTGATGTCTTCAGCGGTTTTGGTGATGGTGGACTTGATTGTAGTTAGTGGGTATCCGTTCTGCTGGAACTTTTCTTTGACGAATAACAGCTCCTTCTCTCGGTCCTTGACAGTGCTTCAGTATCTGTAGGCTCTAATGGTGTCTGCTCGAATGGCCGCTGTGAGGTACCGAGGTTCTGTGAAAGACTGGAAAGGGACGACCTGGTTTGTGGCGCAGTGCTTGCGGTACACCTTGGTGATGAATCGGTCTTCTCCTCTTTTTATATCGATATCCAAAAATGCGAGATGTCGGTCTTTTTCCAGTTCAGATGTCACGTTTATGCTGCTCTCCTTATTGTTCAGGACTTGGACCTATGCCCTCAAAGCGTCATCGTCTCCTTCGAACAGGATGAGGTAATCGTCTGCATAGCGACAAAACTTGGTGACTCTTCCACCACAGGTTGCTGCCAACTGTGCTATGTCTTCCTCCCAAGCACCCATATAGAAGTCTGCTACTAGCGGAGAATAGCTCTTGCCCATTGCTAAGCCGCTGGTCTGTCTAAACCAGCGATCTCGGCCTGCATCTTCTACCACAGCGTGACAATTATTGATAGAAAACTGCAGCAAGTCTGCGACAGAGTCTGGTTTTAGGAAGGTAACGTCCATTAAAGCATCTTGGTTGGTACGTAGCAGATCACGGATGAGGTTTATGGCCGGCCCGGTGGGTATAGAGGGAAACATCGCCTCCACATCTAGCGAAACCAGACGACAGGTGTTCGCGGTGTGCTTAATATTCTGTAGCAACTCCAAAACTTGTAGAGGTGAGTTGATCGAGTTTGGTGGTCTCGGTAGGATTTTCAGGCATGATGTGAGGTGTTTTGTAAGTTCATAATCCACCGCTCGATGTGCTGGGCAGATGGGCCTCAATTTCAGGTTGGTAAGCCAAAGTATTCGTTCTTCCTCTGATGTCGGAGGACCGGCGTACTTATGTGTTTTGACGAAGCCATAGAAGGGTCCGCATCTACCGTGCGTTTGGGACAGTCGCCGGCATAACTTGTAGGCGTTTTCATCCTGCGTTTTCAGGACTCTGATGCGGTTTACACCGCGAGTAGCAGGGCCTGCAAAGGCTGTTATTAGATGGTCATTGAAGGTGTTTGCGAAGACAGTGGCAGGATCGGAGGGTAACTCTTCGTAAAGCGGTGGTTTCAAACAGCGGAGCAAGGCGGCTGTGTAATCTGTGCGGTCCACCACCACTAGAGCTTTAGCCTTGTCTGCTGGAATAATCACCCTGGACTTATCTTTGGTCAATGCTTGCAGAGGTTGCGTTATGGATCTAGGTGGCTTTGGCTGTGGCTGATTAGTAGCACGACTGATAATTGTTTCGGCTTTGTTCAGGAAAGTGGATATGCTTTCTCCCGTAACACCTTGTTGGGCAGCATGCTTGGATGCCAGCTCAGACACCATCTGAGACTTCACAGCTAGCTCCAAGCCAGGTAGTCTTCCGGGTGCAGGAGAGTATTTGGAACCAAGCTGTAGGACTGCTTGCTCACTGTCACTTAGAGGCTTTTTCGTCAGGTTGATGACAGTTGTTAGATTATCTCTGCGTTTGGGGGTTTTATTCCAGAATGTAAGTCCTCCGTTTTCGGAGAGAAGCTGGTTGAACTTCTTACTGCAACTGCAAACAAGAGTAAAAGAACACAAGGAAAGCTGGAGAGGAAGCAATCGGTCAAAAGCCAACACCTCAGCTTTCAGCACCCACCGGACCTGCACCCCTCACTTTGACCAAGGCCAAATCCTGGACCACGCCACCAACTACCATCAACGCCTGCTCCTAGAGTCCGCTTACATCCGCACTGCTGGCCGTCGTGAGACGGTACTGACATCACCGAACGACGCCAACATCAACCGGAACTCTGGGAGCAGGTAGGATCTCGTTCGGACTTCCCCACAAGAAGATATTGGGGTCGGAGCTGACTGTATTACAGTGCTTCGTCAGCGATGATCGTTCGGAATATAAGGGGAAAAACAAAAGAACACACAGTACAAAAGTTGAGCTCAGAAAAAACAGGACATCAATAATCTACACGTGACAGCAATAAACCACTGACTTCCTAGAACGACCTAAGAAAAAGAACGACCTAAGAAGAAGAAAGCCAACAAGATCGGCAAGAACTGGTGTCCAAACCCTGCGAACCGTAGGATCTTGGTGCAGCAAGGCTAACACCAGCTGCCCACTTCACAGAAAAGCAACGTGATATACCTCATCGAGTGTTCAGCAAAGTAGAAGGGGCGAGCGTCATTTACATCGGTGAAGCTGATCGAGAAGTACAGTCACGGATTCAAGAGCACCGCAACAGCTGCAGAGGACAAGTGCCCTCCAAACCGAAGGCATCAGCCTTCAGTGAGCACCGGCAGTGCACTCCAGCCTTCTCGCAAGTCAAGATACTCAACCACGCAGCCCACCACCAGATGCGTTTGCTTATGGAATCGGCCTACATCCAAACTCGTGGACGTCACAAACTCTGCTCGTCTCTCCTAATATGCCAGTGTAAATAGGAACTCAGGCTCTCTCTTAAACGATAGATGGCTTCCTATAATTCGTCGGGCCTGTTCCTAGGATGGAAGCTCCTCTTGATCTGTGTAATGTGAATGTTCGATCATAGTGTTTTTGAATGTTTTCATTGCATTTTACATGATGTATCGTAGGCTTTACTGATTTATATTTTGACAATGTTCGTATAATACTGTCTTTTATATTTGATTAGATAATATGTATTTTCTAGTGTTTCCTTTTTCGTATCATAAATAAGCGAAAGTTTGCATTATATGGAATCGATAATAGGTATTTTATAGCTTTGGATTTTCTTACCATAAATAAGTGAATGTTTGTGTTTTTATTGTAACATTTAACACCCCCCGCCCCCTCTCCACTCCTGTTCTCTATCCCCCTTTTTATAGCTTCCCCATCTTTTATATAATTAATAAGTGAGTATTGCGAGTATTGCGTGTTTTATTGTAGCTGTCTTAAGGACCCCCCTCTGTTGCTAACCCTAGTACTCTAGCGTTTCCATGTTAAAGATGCGTTTTATTAAACTTTACCTTTTAATGTATTCATAATTTCTTAGGTCGTTCTAGGAAGTCAATGGTTTATTGCTGTCACGTGTAGATTATTGATGTCGCATGTTTTTCTGAGCTCAACTTTTGTACTGTGTGTTCTCTTGTGCCTTTTTATCCCCCTTATATTCCGAACGATCATCGCTGACGAAGCACTGTAATACAGTACGAAAGCGCCGACCCCCAATATCTTCTTGTGGAGGAAGTCCGAACGAGATCGTACGAAAATCGACTCCACAGTATGGCCTGGGAGCAGGTTTCACGACAGGTGGCTTCCCATCATACATAGCTGCAGCCCTAAATAGTTTTTCGATAACTGTAACATATGTTTGTGATCAGCTAGTTTTTTATTATTGTTATAGGATTGTCATATATTGTATTTGTATTATATATTTTATATTTATATTTTTAGTGATATATAGGATGGCAGGATGTGTTTCTTAACTTTTAGATATTTTTGTAGCTTTTTACTTAATATTGACACGTGTACTAGTATTTAATGTATCAAATACCTACCGTTATTATTAGATACATGTTGCTAGTTTTATTAACTATGATGTTGCAATGAATTTTATATTCTCTTTTCTAGCTCTTTACTAACCATTAGCATTTTTATTCTAGCATATAATGTGTGTTAAGTACCTACCATTATTATGCTGTACTGTGTAAGCCACCTTTAATCGTTGAATATCAAAATATGAGAATTTGCGTTGTTACTAAAGTGTTCTTCAGGTAGGTAACTTTTCTTAATCACGCACGTTTCCTGGAATCCTTTTTGAACTTGTGATATAATTTTTGCAACGTATCTTGTCTTCCGATGTCCACCGATCGATCCGACCACTCGCTGACGAAGGCTGATAAAATATAGCCGAAAGCTCCGAACGTTTTTCATTTTCACTAGTGGAGAAGTCCTCTATATTTATAGAATCGTATGAGCTAATGTGAATGCTTCCTTCCAATACACTTCATTTTCTTCAAGGCCTTTAAATGTATAGGTAGAACGCCCCCTCTCAAAAAATGGCAACCTCTGTTTCTAGAGACTTTTACGTTTGTGACGTCAGCAATTGCTCTCAAGGTGGAGCCGCCCACTCATTCAATGAGAATCGACTACGGATCGTGGAGTGTTTTACGGTTTCAAGATGCATCTGGCGAGGGTAGACCCAAAATTTATAACCCCACGTCCTCAAAAAACAGTATTATTGCCCCTAACACGCAACTTATCTCCTGATAGCCCCGTCTTCTACAATGCTCAGCGACAATGCGTTGCTAAGCAACTCTAGGCGATCGCTGACGTCATCACCATGGTGAATGCCAGATCTGAGGTTGCCATTTTGGCATAGGCTAAAAGCCGGAGCGCAACCCCTGATTTTCTTCTTGCAACGGTACGTTTCGTGTTGCCATATTTCGTCTTGTTCGCGCCATATTTCGTCCTGTCCGCGCCACATTTCGTCTTATCCGCGCCACATTTCGTCTTGTCCGCGCCACATTTCGTCTTGTCCGCGCCACATTTTGTCTTGTCTGCGCTACATTTCGTCTTGTGCGCGCCATATTTCGTCTTGTCCGCGCCATATTTCGTCTTGTCCGCTCCATATTTTGTCTTGTCTGCGCTACATTTCGTCTTGTGCGCGCCATATTTCGTCTTGTCCGCGCCATATTTCGTCTTGTCCGCGCCATATTTCGTCTTGTCTACGCCACATTTCGTCTTGTCTGCGCCACATTTCGTCTTGTGCGCGCCATATTTCGTCTTGTCCGCGCCATATTTCGTCTTGTCCGCGCCATATTTCGTCTTGTGCGTGCCATATTTCGTCTTGTCCGCGCCACATTTCGTCTTGTCTGCGCCACATTTCGTCTTGTCTGCGCCACATTTCGTCTTGTCTGCGCCACATTTCGTCTTGTGCGCGTCATATTTCGTCTTGTCCGCGCCATATTTCGTCTTGTGCGCGCCATGTTTCGTCTTGTCCGCGCCATATTTCGTCTTGTCACGCCACATTTCGTCTTGTTCGCGCCATACTTCGTCTTGTCCGCGCCACATTTCGTCTTGTCCGCGCCACATTTCGTCTTGTCCGCGCCATATTTCGTCTTGTCCGCGCCACATTTTGTCTTGTCCGCGCCATATTTCGTCTGGACGTGATGGTGCGTACCGTGGGCCTTGGTACCGAGGCTGCTCATGTATCTGGGATAAATGAGCACCCTGTCTGTTTGTCTGTCTGTCTATCTGTCGTCAACGATCGGTCAATGGTCGTGCCTTGCGATTGCTATATATTTCCTATTAAGCTAGGAATCTGGAGGGATTTTCTAGAAACGATGTGATTTGTTCCCTAATCGTGTAAGCAGATCCAGGGAGCGAGGACAAAGGGTAGGTGCCCCTCCCCCTCCCGCCGCTCGAACAACCGGCGCCTATATTGCAATTTGGCGCCCCTCTTACCTTAATAGCTGGTGCCCGTGATCTAAATGGCGCCTCGTCCAGGCCCAATTGACGCCTCCCTCCAGTATTTGTATTTATATTTATCGAGCGTTTCCGGTTAATCGAAGTGTCTCTTCCAATGTCGTCGCTATGAGGATGGTAATCAGAATAGTATGATACTATATACTCCCGTAGTTTCTCCAGACCCAAATGGCACTTTCTGACCGAAGTGTCTCGTCCCTTCGAAAATACTAGATCCACCTAAACCAAACCGCCACTTTAATCACAAAAGTCTCGCTCTGTGCAATCGCGAATGGTAGTTTGCTGGTAAAGGAGCCTTCGATCGTTGGAGACATGGTAAAGTGTAACAGAATGAATTGACATGAGTTAGTGACCAGTGGTACAGCTAATGATTTGAAGCATCCATACGCATTTGGTAAAATATAAACTTGATAATATGTTATTCAGCCAATCTTCTAGAGCCCAATATGGAAAATTGGGCAAGTTCAGTGATTGCGTATTCAGACAAAGCTCTTCTAGGGGCGCAAAGTCACGCACATTTGGCTAGAGCCTCCCCCTTATACTGTGACGCGACCAGAATCCTTCCAAAATTTCGGGCTACCCATGGCTGAAGCCAGAACCTTTATCACAACTTCGGGCGCCCTGCGGCCCTACCATAGTTGCGGGCCCTTTCGCACAGTTGCGCCGTTGTGCTCATGGTCGGGTCCCCTACAGTAATTGCAGACCACCACGTGGTCTGTCGGAACCCTGCTAAATTGCGGGCCCCCTGCAAGCAGAGAAGTGTGCACATTAATGTTAGGAGCCTATTCACAACCACGGTCTCCCAGTGATCTCAGTCCGGGCTAGGGGTGTGGATTTACATATTTTTGGGGATCCCAAAACCCGTGCATCCGTACTCGGGTGTATCCGTACGTCGAAGTGGTGTGAAGACATCCTAAAAATTCACCAGTTTTTATTCTAAGAATTTGAAATTGGTTTTATGCTGTTCAACAGGACTGTCGTAAGAGTATAACGCACTTTATTTTGATATATTATATATTAATAATGTGGCTAGTGACATTGTTCAAATTTCGGCACCCCAAATCAATTTTAAAAGTTTATACTCCTGGCCTGGTCCCCTATAGTAAAAGCGGGCGTCACTGGTCACAGCCGAAGAAATTGCACGGATTGCAGTGCCCACTGCCGGGCCCCTGTGATCAGCCGAGGATGAATGTTACACCGTGCAGCGGGTCAGGTCCACTTAGAGCCAGTTAGACACGTGCTGCCCTAGGAACTCTGAAGAAGCACCCTGTGGCCCTGCTGGCCACAGGGTGCCTGCTGGTGCTGATCATCATAAGCTCTTCTTGTTACCAGGGTCTCCAGTTGGCCACACAGGTATCTGGCTGACCTTAAAGTGGTGGATCCAGACCATGTTTGGATATCCATGCTGTCTTATATAAACGAAAAAGGTTTGCTGTGACGCTACTGGTCTGAACTTGCCACATTGTGGGTACGATCCATAGGTTAGTGTTGCCACTGTGCTCAATTCTCAAGAACCAATACGGGAGGGTTTGTAAAGAACTCGATTCGGGGCTGGTCATCATATGATGAACCAATTGGTCAAATGACTATTTTTTCAAGCATCTCTTACAAGAAGATTCTGATGAAGGGCTGTGCCCGAATATATGATATTTTTATCCTGGATTCGATGAGGTATTCCAAATGAAACATTATATCAATGTATAATCAAGTTCCTCAAAGCAGCACTGCAAAATCTGTCAAAATATCAGCTTAATTGATTTTGACTGATTTTGACTGATTCAGAATTTCCTTGTTTTGCGTCAGCATTTAGGCAGGTAAGCTTGAAGATCAATGTGCCGACCTTAGAAAACTGTAGGATCTTCGTCAGCGTCAAACTTCTCACGATTTATGAACTCCTGTGTCTAATCAAGAGCAGCACTTCTGGTGAAACACGTGACTTTTGACCTTCTATACTCTCCGGCAGGCGTCGCCGACAAAGTTCAGGTGGTGAGCCCACCGATGGACGGAGATGCTGAGTCGTACGACCTCGCGTGGAAGGTCAAGAGCTACAGCTCAGTCACCGAGTACAAGATTGCCTACCGAAAGGCGAAGGTAAATGACTCGCGGAAAGGCCAATATTTTATTGATAAACAAGTGAGACAGTTGATCTCTCTCGCTGGTTTTCAACTCAAATTGGTTTCTAATCTTTTCTTCTCCCGGATGCGTTTCAGGCTGTTCTCGGAGACCGAGACGGCCTGTCTGTAAACAAAGGTCAGCCGGGCGCCCAATAATTGACTAATGGGTGCCGCCGAAGACCAGCTGGGTATCTGGTCATTCTCTGCACTCACCCCGCCTCCCTTTTTGCTCCGCCCACAAATTACGCCGACGGCAAAAACACCTCCATAAGAATGGGGCTAACGTACGGAAAATGTAGATGGGGCGTTTCCTAGGGGGTTTCAGGCATTTGTAGCTGTTTTGGTGTGTATTTGTAATTTTAGATTTGCTTTCTTTAAGCTCTATTTATTGCGTGAAACTCCTTGATACGAAAAACACGTTCCGATCCTTTAAAGGAAGCATCACAGCGTGCCAATCTTGTTGGACCACGAACTGATGATGTATGGGAAAAATCCCCATTCATACTGAAATCTATCGATACATTTAAGCTAAGACCCTGTTTGGTGGCAAAGATTCCAAATATTATGCCCAGTGCCCACGCGTGTAGCTGTCAGGAAAAGGAACTGTTTAGTGGTGTGCTTACTGAAATCCTTTTTCATAACAATCGATGCTTCCGCAGTGGGAAGGAAATTGTGTTTCTATAGATACAGCGCGCTTTGAAGCTTCGGGCCCTCTAAATAAAGCTCCTTTTGTGGAAGATATCGAATACTCTTGTTAAATCTCACTGTTTTAGTTTTTTCTTGCAAAGGTATTCTCCTGCTCTTTGCCCACAGAAAATAGCATTGCAATGTTGTGCAAAAAGCGAAGAATTAGCCAGTTTTGCGTTGGAAAACTTTGTCACCAACTAGTTCAGCTTCAGTGAGTGTCGTATCTATTTTTCTCGCTCAAAATAGCCATTCATTGTCATTCCTTCTGAAAGGTTTCCTTTGATTAGAGTACAGGCGCTTTGAGTGGAAACTCTTGTCGAGAAATATGCTTCAGTTCTGAATAGCTACTCAAATATGAGACGCCTCAATTATGGTTTTCCCTTGGAGATCTTCTTAATTACATGAGAGACCCAAAATATTTTTAGTACAAACTGGAAACCTATTCTGCAACTTCCTCATCTCTGACTGGAAAATTATCGCAGAATGAAGTAGCTGTCGATAGTTTTCAAACTTGAAGTGTTAAGCAATACCGTCGGATATTAAGTGTGGTTTATTATCCTCCCGGTTCTGTTTTGGTAAGCAGATCAACTCGACCAGCGAGAGCGCCGGACGTTGGAAGGAGGTGCTGGTGCCCACCACGGGCCGCGTACCGCACAACCAGATCCACTTCCAGCAGCAGGTGACGCTGCGAGGCCTCACGCCGGCCACTGCCTACGACCTCCACATCCAGGCCAAGAACAAGCACGGCTGGAGCCGCGTCTCAGACACCTTCCACTTCTCTACCATCGGCAGAGGTGAGAGGGTCTCGGACACCTTCCGCTCCTCTACCATCGGCAGAGGTGAGGCGTCTCGGACACCTTCCACTTCTCTACCATCGGCAGAGGTGAGGCATCTCGGACACCTATCACTTCTCTACCATCGGCAGAGGTGAGACGACTCAGACACCTTCCACTTCTCTACCATCGGCAGAGGTGAAGCGTCTCAGACGCCTTCCACTTCTCTACCATCGGCAGAGGTGAGGCGTCACAGAAACTTTCCACTTCTCTACCATCGGCAGAGGTGAAGCGACTCAGACACCTTCCACTTCTCTACCACCGGCAAAGGTGGAGCGTCTCAGACACCTTCCACTTCTCTACCATCGGCAGAGGTGAGGCGACCCAGACACCTTTCACTTCTCTACCATCGGCAGAGGTGAGGCATCTCGGACATCTATCACTTCTCTACCATCGGCAGAGGTGAGGCGACCCAGACACCTTCCACTTCTCTACCATCGGCAGAGGTGAGGCATCTCGGAAACCTTCCACTTCTCTACCATCGGCAGAGGTGAGGCGTCTCAGACACCTTCCACTTCTCTACCATCGGCAGAGGTGAGGCGTCACAGACACTTTCCACTTCTCTACCATCGGCAGAGGTGAAGCGACTCAGACACCTTCCACTTCTCTACCACCGGTAAAGGTGAAGCGTCTCAGACACCTTCCACTTCTCTACCATCGGCAGAGGTGAGGCATCACAGAAACTGTCCACTTATCTACCATCGGCAGAGGTGAGGCGACTCAGACACCTTCCACTTCTCTACCACCGGCAGAGGTGAGGCATCTCAGACACTTGCCACTTTTCTTTCATTGGTAGAGGCAGGCACATTCCACTTTTCGGTCATCTGCAGGGGGCGAACAGTTTCTTTGCGTATATTGCTGTTTTTTTTAATTATGTCCTGCCGGATTGTGCAAAGCTTCCTCACAAGAGTGATGGGTGACTTAGTACATAGTTCTGAGTGTCTGTTTTCTGACGAATATAGCTCGGGCTCAAGTCTCAGTAACTCTCCTGAATCAGATTTGATTATTGCCAAAGCTTGCTGCCTTGGGTCGTATAACCTTGGCCGTTGGTGTGTTGTTAAGCCCCCGGTGCATGCAGGTATTCAGAAAACTCAGACTGAATTCGCCCCCCCCGCCCCGCTCTGCACCGCCAGCGCTGGAGTCTCGAAGTCTGACCAACGTGGGCTCCGGAATAACGTTTTACTTCCACCTGTTCTTCATCCTCGCTGGAGTGGTGCTCCGGGGTGCCGGCTGAGCCTCCAAGTAGGGTGAGTCTCGAGTCCAGCTGTTCAGTGCGTGAACGAAGGGTTCCTCACAACTAGATGTAGCTTTACAATATGTTGGCGAGCGGTTAACTGAAATGCATGAACGAGGACGGATTTAAAAATTTGTGACTGCGATTATATTTTGCTGTGTGTGTGAATGTTTTATATCGAAAAGCAGCGCCTTCTCACCTCATTTTTGTATTTATTTCTGATATATATTTGCGACTAAGTTTTGTATGCCATAGGTTTTGTATTGAAAGTGACTTGAGCTGTTATTGGAGAAATAATGCTGCTTACAAGCGTTGAATGAACAATAAACCTAGATGAAGAATAAAACGTAGAATAGGCTATAATTATCTAATAATGTTTAACTTTATCTAAGATTTGCAAGCTTTCTCTTCATTCTAAATGAACCCAGTTTTAGTGTAAGAAGACGACCAACGTAAGTCGCTGCAACTCATTACCCATCATGGTGCATCACCAGTGGCGGATCCAGGACTTCATTTCGGGGGGCGGGGTCTATGGAGCTCGAGCCTCCCGTGTCATTGCCGTGGAACAGCCTCCGCTGAAGTATTAACTATTCGCTCTCGGACATTTCGAGGGGCCTTGAGCTCCTAGCCCCCCCTTGTATCCGCCACTGTGCACCACCACTTCCCCCTGTCACCGTCCGTTTATCCCAGCCTGGCTGAGTCAGCATCAGAAGGCCGCTATTCAGAGCCTTGGCTAGTGAAGGGGTATTCTGACAGCCAGGTCTCGAAGCCTATCACAGGAAGCGTCCGAAGACGATATAATCGTTGGATATTAGCCGTGGCGAATCGAGGAATTCATTTGGGGGAGGATAAGGGGCTTCAGCCTCCCCTGCCATTGCCTCGGAACGGCCCCATGCTATGCATTAACTATAGGATTTCTTACATTTCGGGAGGGAGGTAAGCCCCTAACCCCTCATTGTATCCGCCAATGGAGATTAGGCCGGCCACTCCCGTAGTGTGAATGCCCGGGGAGTACATGTTGGTATTTAGTGCATTAGACGTACTTTTTTATTTGGTAGATGACTTGCGAGTGTGAGGTAGTTGACGAATAAAATTAAGTGACCTGCATCGATGATTTAAATACAAAAGGTTTTATTTTAGGATAAAACAATACATATCTAGAGGTCTATATCGTGGTCTACGCTCCCGCAAGGTCTCACTCACTCACTCACTCACTCACTCACTCACTCACTCACTCACTCATTCATTCATTCATTCACTCACTCACTCACACCTCTCTCTCCCTCTCTCTCTCTCTCTCTCATTATCTTACATATGAGTGACACAACATGACCCGACCCGACCGGTATGCTAAAGGCCTATTCAAAGCGTTTCCGCAGCATTTTCATCCATACGGTCCGCCCGCTCGCGTCATCCGCAAATCCGTTCGCATTCGCAAGACTCGGGCTTACTTGCTCGCTTACTGGTACCATGGGCTGCTGTCGCTCTGCACAGTGCAAAGCCTCGGCTGAAGACACGACCTTGACGGCAATGATCGCAACAAGCATCACACTTCCTCTCCCACGCACTCATCACAATAAATATCAATGATATCTTCGCAAGATAAAATTTTGACATTGTTTGATTTACTTCAGGCGTATGCATCACTTTTCGACTACTTAATAAAAATGACTTCCGTGGCCCCGTCTGCTGTTCAGTTTTCGCACCATTGCTTCGCAAATCGGTGAATAGACGGAAGGGCGAACCGAGAGTGTGATTGACGTGAATTGCGATTCACGATTGCGATTGACACAATATGATACTGATGATGCGAGCGGACGTCATCAGTGGAGAATCGGTTGCGAGCCTTGCGAGTATTTTGTCCTCGCGATATGTCCTTTTGGCAGTCGGAGTGGGGCTCACAAATATTGTTATCACATGGCGTAAGTGTTAACGAAAGTGGAGTTTCAGTACTGGTACCCAGATCCCTCCAGGGGATAGGCACAATTAAGCTCGGATATGCGTCAGATGATGGAAGACTTATAGTAGCTGATATTGAATATGACAAATGCAAAATTAAGTTATTTGCTGCTTATACGCCGCACAAAAATCGGAATAATTTGCAAGTAGAGTTTTTTCATCAGATAAAAGAAAAACTTGAGATCGTGTCCGAGATAGATAAGTGTCATGTACTCCTTTGTGGGGACTTAAACGTTCACCTAACGCATCGGGACACTTCCAATAAGAACTTTCGCATTACAGCAGCCACCAAAATTTTGACTGATGTAATGAAGGAACAAAGCTTAACCCATTAACGCCCGCACCTAGTTACAGCTTTCAAATTGGCGAAACAAATGTTTTCCTGTGCTTAGAATATGCCCAATAAGATGTTCCTAAAGTTTTAAATCGATACCACTTTTAGATTCTGAGATATGACACCGGACAAAAATGACCCGCTGGGCGTTTGGGACATCGGCTGGCACTGCGCGGCCGGCTCCCGGGCGGCGCTGTCACCGCACTCAGCGGCCCAATGCGCATCGCTTTTACTGCAGTTCTGTAAAGTGTTTTATTTCCTCTTGTATATAGGCCATAGTAAAATGTTTAGATAGTTCTATGCTCTTAAGGTTTAATGAAAGACAACACTAACAGCATATTTGCAAATAGTATACAAACGTGGTTAACCTAGACTGATGATTTGCGGGGATAGACTAAAATTGTGAACATCATAGCATTTTAAGAATATTTGTGAATATAAAAGATTTTGGGAGACTGTTTCTTTTGTCTCTACCCCCTTCCTTCTCCGCCTCCCAGACTTTGTGACTGATGCTCACTGAGCTTTCAACGAGAAATCGTAATATTCAGCATACAGATGAAAAGTTTTGAAAACTCAATCCTTAGCTCCCCACGCGGTGCACATTAGCTTGATTAATCTCCAAATCTCCAAACGGGTCCATTTCCATCTTTCCAACTTTTCTTTGGAACAAGTAGCGCGCTTCATAGGTGCATAAATGTGAACCTCCACATTTCCAGGCACGCCACTGGTCATTGTAACGCTGGTCAGCTCATCATCTTTCTCATCCTCATGACTAATATATTTTGTGATGGTGTGATTATGATATGCACTTGATCCACTCCGCTATCTTGCGCACTTAAAACAACTTATTTTGCTTCTTTTCCTGCAAAACATTTGATCTGTGGTATTGCTAACAACTATGCTTTCGATATTTTTATGTCTCCATGGCTGGAGATTTCTTCTCGATCCAGGAGGGGTTCTGGATGGTTTAACGCTGGCACTGCAATCCAAGCCCTAGACAAAGTCTGTGGGAACAAAAATTACAGGCAGGTCTTGACCCCTCCTCCTAACCCCGGGATGTTCACTCATGGTAGATTCACTTGACTAGAACCAAGCAAAAATAGTGCTAGTTGCGTTTTAGGCAGAAGTTCTAGAACTTCCCAAGGTTTCACCCGTTTTATACTGCTCCAGACATTTGACACTGCACCATCTCGTCAAAACAAACCAGCGCGGCGGCCAGATAATTTTCAACTCATTTTTGTCAGCTGGTCATTGGCTTTCAATCATTAGTGGACACAAGGGGGCTAGGAAGGCTCAAGCCCCCCTACCGAAATGTCAGTGTGCCTATAGTACCTAAATGCATTACTGAGGGCTGTTCCGAGGCCATGGCGGGGAGGCTCGAGACCCCCTAACCCCCCCCACCACCCAATGAAGTCCTCAATCCGCTACTGTTCTCTATTCTCTCCATCCACTACACACAATACATCAAGGGGAAAAGACAAGGCTCTGCTAGCTTTTAGTCAGTGCTAAAATTTCGATAAGTTTTCAAAACCCCTAAAAATTGTATTTGACAACGCCTTTGCAAAATACTGGAACCATCTTGCATGTTTCCGTTAAAATTATGTGATAATCATTCCCAAAATAAGACAGACCCCGAAAACGGTAGGAAGCATTTCATGAACTTCAAAGTTTCCAAACGTATCGACATTGCACTAAAAATCTTCAAATTTGATGAAAAATATATAAACTGGCAACCCGCATTCGCAGGACCCACAATGCCTCCCTTCCCTCTAGGTAACATTGTGCACCTAACGCACCAGACGGGAGGACAGGACACATCCTTTTCCTCATTTTCAGCGGCCCGCAGATGTCCGCAACGCCCAGCGGGTCATTTTTGTCCGCTTCATATTTGACGATGTCTCATGGCAAAGCCGTTCAAGAAAATCTTTCTCCTTCTTCACCATCTGACTCCTAGTGGTCTTGGCTTAATGTCAATCATGCAAACCCTTTTCAGCTTTCCATATGTTATTGCGAGAAACAAAATTTGCAGAGCTATCTCACGGTGACCAAAACCTCGCCAAAATAAGTTCCACCAAAATCGTCCCATAAAAACCTAGAATTTTCAAATACATTTTTCCAGCTTGGTCACGCTCTGAAACACACATCCATATCATAAACATGAAGATCACTTCACTGGTACCGATTCTGCAGCCTGTCAAAGTCAGAGGACAAAAATGACCGCTGGGCGTTAATGGGTTAATATATATTTGGCGAGACAAAAATCCTAACTTGGTGAGGTACACTTCGAGGCGACTCAACCCATTGCAGCAATCTAGAATTGATTATATAATAGCAAGCAAACATTTAACAGACAACCATGTCATGAAAGGTATAGATATTAAGCCGTCAATATTTAGTGATCATTCGCTATTAGCGACAGAAATATAAATTTTCACCTCTGAGCGTGGGCCGGGGCTCTTCCGTTTCCGTAACGATCTTCTCTGAGATGAGCCATTTGTCAATTTAGCAATGGCAGAAATGGAAAAAGCATCCACAAGATGCGAAGTTTACTCTGAGATTTCCGATTGGGGGTTAACATTAGAGATACTTCTAAGTAAAATTAGAGTCATGAGCATGAAAAGATGGAAAGAAATAAACAAACAGAAGCGATATCAAAATTCAAAGTTTCTAAGACTTCCAGAGGAATGTGAAGCTAAGATGAACTCGCAAACAAGCGTCGAATTATTAGAGGGGTATCAGGAGCTCAAAAGCTTGGTTAATGATATAGAACAAGAAAAGGGCAAACGGGCAATGATTTATTCAGGAGCGAGATGGATTGAAGAGGGCGAAAAGCCTACGGGCTATTTCTTAAATATAAATAAAGTTCGATGTGCCAAAAAGAAAATTAAGGTACTCCAATCTGATGACAATCAGCTTATAACAGGGAACAAGGATACCTTAAAGTTTTGCAATACCTACTTCGACAAGCTGTATTCTGGGAGTGTCAAATGTCAAAATGGTAACGATGAATCATTGGTTGAGGAATATCTGGGTCAAATAGAATGTCCCCGGCTCAGTCAAGATGATAAAAATATTTGTGAAGAACCATTCACTAGTGCAGAATGTAAAGTCGCATTGAATGCAATGATGAATAACAAATCCCCATCCGTTTCAGATTTTTTGAAAGAATTTATACAGTTTTTCTGGCCACATTTGGAAAAAAATTTTCATGAGTTACCTTAGACAAGTGAAAGAGAATAAGCAGTTTTTCGTCACCCAACGAAGAGGGGTGATAACATTGATTCCGATATAGGGAGATCAAAAGTTAATTAAGAATGAGCGCGCGCGATATGTTTGCTTGACATTGTGTACAAGAAAGCAGCTAAGGTTCTGGCGAACAGAATAGTGACGGTTATAGATAAGTTAGTGGCACCAGACCAAACAGGTTCTATACGCGGAAGATACATTGGTATGAATATTCGAACAATTGCAGATGTTATAGAGTACTGTGAAACCGATCAATTGAGCGGGATATTGATGGCTCTTGATTTTCAAAACGCTTTTAATACCGTCGAGCACAAATTCATTCATGATGTCCTAGCGAAATTCAATTTTGGACCAAATTTCATTGAATGGGTGAAGATATTGCATACAGATACAGAGTTAACGGTCGTTAACAACGGCTATTACATCCCAATGGTTCAAACCTTCAAGGGGTCTCCAACAAGGGTGTCCAGCCTCAGCATTACTTTTTGTCTAGTGGTTGAAATACTCGTCATTAAAATCCGCAACACACCATCCATTAAAGGAATTGTAATATCTGGGGAAGAGGTTAATATATCTCAGTATATTGATGACACGACCCTTTTTCAGAAATATGTAAATTCAGGCAACGAGGCACTAAAAGTCATTCAAGATTTCGGAGTAGTTTCTGGGCTGCAACTTAACCTGTCAAAAGGTCATTTTAAGTCATTTTACGTGGTTAGGCAAAGAGAAGAGTTCCCAACGGTTGATTTGCGGACAAGCGCCGATTGTACACGCCAAAGTACTTGGGGTAGAGTTTAGTGGTATATATAAGTGCGAGGATGAAAATATGCGTGGCGTTCATACCAGAATAAAAAATACTTTGAACCAATGATCACAGAGAGACCTATCTTTGAAGGATAAAATAACAACCGCAAAATCTTTGCTGGTCTCCCAGTTGATATATATTATTTCGGCTGTGCGAATTGATAAAGCACTAAGTGGTAATCCAAAGTAAGATTATGAAGTTTATATGGAGAGGACGCCCACCGAAAGTTGCGAGGGCTGCTCTCTATCAAACTATCGAAAATGGGGGCCTGAAAGTACCCAATGTAGTAAATCTTTACAAAGCGCTGCGCGTATCGTGGATGGGGAAAATCATATCCAACACTGATGCACCATGTTCTAAAATTTTACAGTTTAGGTTGAAAGTCCAGTGTGGGCACATACTGCACATGAACTACGGAGATAAATGGATTAGATCTCAAGATATAGCATTATATTACAAGGAAATGTTGAAATGGCTAAAGGAAGTTTTGCCTATTAAAGAGCCACAGGACGGAAAAGACGTGCGAAAACAGTTTCTTTGGAATAATTCAGCAATAAATGTGGGAGGACAATCTCTGTTCTGCCGTAGGGTATATGAAAAAAGTTTGAATTTGATTGGCGACCTTTTTGATCACCAAGGGCGTTACCTTAGTTTTGAGCAATTTAAAGAACGTTATCCAGCGGTAAGAGATGATCCTCTGACCTATTATTCCTGGAATCAAGCGATTCCACGTGAGTGGAGAACGCTGATAACGGGAACTGCAGCGTTGAAATCAGAAGAACGGGTGGTAGGATATTTGATCAAAATAGGAGGGAAATATATTAATTTCAAACATATAAAGCCAAAGTTCTTTTCCATTCGATGCCTGGAAGACATAACCCCTAATGCCCAAAGAAAATGGCAGGCTGAAGGAACTAATTTTGGGAAATATTGGCGTAGAATCTTTAAAATGCTTTTCAAAATAACAAAGTCAGCAAAGCTTCAATCTCTTCAGTTTAGACTGATACACAGATATTTTCCTACCAGACGTTACTTGTGTTTTAGAAATGTTGTCCCTGACCCGTTTTGTAACAACTGTGGCGAAGTTAAAACAATGCAGCATCTTTTCTTGGAATGCGGTGATGTTCAAAACTTTTAGGTTATAATGGCTTTGAAAATGAATAAAACACTTTCCGCCCCCCACAGATTCATTCCCAACGTCAATAATGTAATTTTTGGATCTCTGTCGACCTTGGATGTCGTTAACTTGATCGTTTTGAGTGCTAAGCAATATATTGCTAATCAATATTTCAGTGGCGGTCAAATCAGAGTCGATACTTTTATGAAAATCATTATCAAAAGTTTCAAAATGGAAAAATATTCAAAGTGCAACAAAAAATGGGCAGATTGAAAAGTTCAACCGGAGTTAAAAAGCAACCTTAGTATTTAAGAAAACCCGAACACTGACAAACTGGACCCGTCTGATTTGGTTAATATGATTTGGAAAAGGAATGGTTTTTGAGCGTGCAGGGGGAGGGGGTGGGTGGAACATCGATTAGCCTGTGTTGACAGATCGTGTAGTGACTGAAGGATGTAGTGATCTGTTACCATGCGAAGTGCAAGTATCCAATTGAAAGGTGACTGACGTGTTTTGCTAACATATATAGAAAAACCGATTATTCCGTCATGTATTTGAATAGCCCTCACATGCGATTTTCGACGTACCAAAACGCTGTGAACAGACCTTATGAAAAACCTATATTTCTGAAAAGGTGTAAGATGCCTAGATGGGGTCTTCGCCATGTCATAGCCTGATCAATTCGATCACTCACTGAACATATCAGAGATGAGTGGGGTAGTGACGAAGCTTGTGGCACGTGCTAAAACGTGCTTCAATCCATAGCTTGGTTTCAGCTTTTCTGAATGTGCAGCGAGCATCAATGGTTTGAATTAAGAGATAAATGCCAATTAAATCCGGAGTCAAACTGTTCATGCGCAGATGCACGGGAAAGAGCTGATCAAAGTTCACCCTCGCTCTGTAATTCAGAAACTACGAATCCGATCGGAATGAAATTTGAAACATATTTTCGGGAAAAATAGCACTGGGTACATTTAAGATCCTAATCCACGTGTGCCGTGCACACCCCAGTTCGATGTCTCAGAAATTATTGACCAATTAGGTTGAATTTCGGTATGCATATTTGCGCGAACAAAATGAATGGACTGCACTGGTCAGTGCTAGAGTAATACGTCACGTGCGCACGTGCACGTCCCTTTAATGATGAATGGTTGGAATTTTCGGGAAAATGCAAACATGCCTCGGGCAGATGCTATTCTGTGAATGTTATTCTCAAATTGTATGAATCTTGGCTATGCGATGTACACCAAACCGTGTGGGCACGCGCATTTACCATTAAGGGAGGCAGCTTCTCGAGAGCAGGGGATGTGACCCTGAATTTTATTCTTACTGATTGCTGCCAAACTATCTGTGGTAACCACAAAATAATTCGTCACATGGTGCAGAGTCAATTGACACACAGTATGCTGTGCCGTGCTTAATATTTTTCCTCAAAAACTGTATATAGATAAAATACTAACGAAAAGTTTGAAATTTTTTATTCAAAACCGGAGTGCGTATTTCCCAACCTATTGATGCGCGATCATGGGTATTAGGGATTCAAATTGCATCCATGTTCATGTACTGTACTGCCCACAAATGCAAATACAAGCAATTTGGAGAGGATCGTGCCTGCCCTGACGAGAGTATAAGCCAGACAGTGTTAATTTGCCTGATGAGAATTCAAAATTAAGTCAACACATCAAAATCAATAAAAATGAGCAACTCTAAAAGCTTTCATGAGAAATCAAGATAAAACCGATGGAATTTCCTCAGCCGTCGGAACCTTTTTATGTATGCCAAGTCGCTACGACCGAGAACTTAGAATCGTAAGCGGAAACGCTGGTACAGCGGAAGACTGTTATCCCAGCGCCCTATTGTCGATTTGAAGCCTTAGTATGAACTTTGTTCTTTAGAAAGTATATTCCAAAATTCAAAAACTTAAGATATGAAAGTAAAACGATATTTTGCCTGTAGACAAAATGTTACCCACATTATGAGCTGCATTCAGATTTCATTGGAAATTTGGCTTTAAAGACCTGCGAAATAGATTCTCGATTGTGAATATCATGCAGAAAATGACGATGTCACGTTCTTAGGGGTCCGTTGCATGGAAGGTACGTCCACTTTGATCTTAAATTTATTTTTCCTATTTCAGGTGCCAGTGTAGTTTTCCCCTTAGGCGTTACACTGGTTTTGATTGGTTACGGAAGTAGACTTTCTTTTGAAGTAGTTATAGGTTAATGGCATCACGAGAACATGCCTTTCCAAACCAGTTCAAACCAGCCTCCAAACACGTTTCCAAACCAGGGACGGGGTTTGCTGGATCCAAGTTAGAACAAGTCTGAACAAATCTACAGCATAGTAAAGTTTGCGTACTATTCGCTACACAAATTTCTCTAGATATCAATCCCATAAAATACAACAACCCGGTCAATGGGCAATTGGGCAGTTACCATGCTTTATGTACCAAAGACATGCTGCATTTTGGTGCGTTAACACAAAAATCCTGTGTTTCCCGAGTCTAGCGTGATAAATAAATCACGAGCACTGCGCAGTCCAGAAAACCTCGCCGCTCGGCGTCCCCTTGCGTGAGCGTAAAAGCTCTGGTGGGAGCGGGTCGGCAGCGGAGAGCAGCGCCACCAGCAGAGTGACCACAGCACCTCTGGGTGCTGTTAACACAAGTTTAATCGTGTCGCCGAATTTACGAGACAAAGCGACGGACGACGAGGCGACCACGTGACGCCTGACGGCCGCTCCCAGAGGCGTCGCCAGCGGCGCTGCCAGCCCCACGCTGCTCCGTAAACGGGCCCGTTCCCACCCAACTACCTGCCCTTCTACCAGAATGAACGTGGACGGCCGAGCGACGCGCGCCTCGGCCGCCGCAGGGAACGGTGCTGCCATCGCGTCGACGCCGGCTGGCCCCTCATTATCGGGCCTTCGGGACCTGCGCTCGACCGCAGCGGAGAAGGTGGAAACGGGTGGACCGGTGAATAATTGAACGTGTCGACTCGTCGCTGCCAGAAAGGGTGTGGGAGAGACGGCTGTCCCGTCAACTCAGCTGCCAGCCATCAGACGGTGGTGTGGTGCGGAGCGAGGTCACACAGCCACGCCGGGGTCGTACAGACTGGAGGCCGTCGAGATAAAAATATTCCACCTGTTCACCTCCACCCGAGTTCGACAGATCCGGCCGAAATGATTGAAAGGAGTGGTGGAGCTTACTACGATGAAAACAACGAAACTGGTTGGGAGGCACGTCAAGTGTGACCAGTCGGTTGCATTGACTGGCAGTGCCGGTGCTTGACGTCATAAGTGTGGGGTCGGAAGTGCCGGAGCTGGACTGTTAATTTTGGTACGGGGGGGTGAGGGGGGTAGGGGCAACAGAATACAACATAGCGAAAAAACTGTGTTGAGAGTCTTACAGTAATCGTTATGATGGGAGAGGTGTTAAAAAACGGATCAGTGGAATAGTGAATCTGGTTCATGTTACGTCGTGTTATGCGGCAATATACAGTTAGACAATTAGAATGTAGAATAGTTAAATGGAAAAAATGAAACAGTCTGATGATGAATGAAAATGGAGTGATTTAACCCAATTCGTGACAAGTCGAGTAGGGTCGCTTCGAATCTCACTTCGTCATGGAGTCGTAGCAAATCGCGCGTGACATAGACAGCGCCATTCGCGCGAGGCGGTCATCCACTGTGTTCTGGCATGGCGGCTGAAGAGCGTGCACACAAAGTAGATAACTTGAGGCAGTGTGTTAGTAGCTCTGGTCACGTAAGCTGGTGGGGGACCAGTGCCAGCGCAAGTTCAGGCGGTTGCGAACACTAGCGTTTACGCTGATTTCCCCTGAGGGTCTTCGGTACCAGTGACGACGGTAAACTCCATAAAAGGTCGGAATACTGTTGCAGGGCTCTGCGTTGGCGGCAATAACACGGCATTTGCCGACAGAAGCTCGTCATAGCCGCCTCCCTGTCAACATGTAAAACGGTTGTACCTGGTATGCAAATTTGTCGGTGCCTGCCTGTGATGTTGACTATACCGGAATGTTTCCTACTAATTTGTTTGTTTTCTGTATTCCAGGTATGAAGGCACGTCAGTTCGAAAGTTTCAACTGTCGACTCCGAAGGTCGTTCTTATGGCAACGTACAACAGACTTGGGCTGCGTGCTTATGAGTGGTGAACAAAAAAAACAGTGTAGCTATTTATGTTTCTTGGGTCGAGATGAACTTACATAGAATAATCTTAGCAAATGATTGGAGATAGTTTTGGGATAGGGTATCGTGATCACCAAACGGTGCTGCTGAACGACCTAAATAAACATTCAAAACGCAGCTTAAATGAACAAAAAGCAAGTAGAAATAGGCAGCCTATGAACAACTGAGATCTCAGGACATGTGCGACTTTATTGGTGAACCGCCTGCCTCCGCAAAAGTGAAACCAGAACACGGTTCTGCGGAGGTTCAGACTCTTCGTGCGCGGTGGCCCGGGCGAGTCACGTGACTTTGCTTCTCAAGGACCGGCACCTCTTGAAGACCGAGCACACTCCATGCTACACAATAAGCGCCGGTCCTCTGTACCCGGCAGTGCGGCTGAGAGAGAGCTTGTGGCTCAGGAGGGATGCTGTGTACATAGACGCGCTGTAGTGGCGCTGGCTTTGACGCCTCTCCTTTGGAGCGGCTATGTGTCAAAGGCAGGTGCCGGGATCGAGTTCTGTGAGGCTGTCCCAGCGTCTGATGTACGTGTGAATAGATCTGTGTCCGTACAATGTGTGATACTCGAGGCATGTGGGCCGCTGAGTGGTCATTGTTGTCGTCGCCACACATCCGCTGCGTGCTCGCGCGTCACATGGTGTGCTGACAGCGACAGGTCTGTCGCCGCTCTGTTCGTATTCAGTGGATTGCACTAGTGCCTTGATGCGAGTATCACCGCAGCGGGCTCTGGCGAGGGGCTGGCCGGTGTGATACGAGTGTCACTGCAGCGGTCTCTGGTGAGGGGCTGGCCAGTGGGGAAAGAGCGGCGGCCCGACGCCGTGCGTGTAAATAGCCGACGCTGGTTTGTGATGACTGCTTGTGTCGGTATGGTGGAGCTGGAGCTGAGCTGGGAAGCAGCTGGTCTGACAAGGGCGGGATTTAACTGGACTGGAAGTGCAACTTTAGATAAATATTGCACTTTTACCTGAACTGGCCCTGCAGCATTCAGTCCAACATTTTTAAGATCAGACTAAAACGGTGCATGTTCCACAACTTTCCGGGAAATCTAGACTTTGTCGGTTTTCGAAGGGGCCACTGGACCTGTACTACAACTGGGCTTTTTATTGTCTGCAATATCCAGCTCTAGTGTTGGGCTTCAGTTGGGGCTCGTTGCCCAGGTGTACAGCTGAGTATGTTTTAGTTATGTCAGCTTTTGTACGGTTTGTTTCAGATTTGTTTACAAGAGCTGCTTGTTTTCGGAATGGTAACAAATGCGAGCGGTCATTGTCTTGACTATGTAATGTCAAACACTCATACTTATGTGTTTGATTTCATTGTGCTGATGTTGTTAAGAACGCATGACTAGGTCGCTACACATTGCCTGAGTAACGTCAGGTCTGCTACTGAGTGTTGGTGCTGGTGCAAGTGCAGGTGAATAAGTCAATGCTATTGAATATGAACAAAAGTGTCGAATTCGCGTTTCCTCTTTAATGACATGCAGAGCTGCAAGTGAAATATGAGATTTCGTAGATTTCTGTCGAGACGGGATGTTGTCACCCAGCAGTGAATTTCCATTTCGGATTTTAGAATTTCATTCCTGGGTAACCAACTCAGAAAATAGGATTTTGCCGTGCTTAACACGCGCAGTGGAGGTCCTACGTTCCTAAGGTAACCCCTCCCCCCCACCCACCTTTTTCGAGGTGGCCGGAGAACTGTTCATAGCCAGAAAACACTACTTGGCTACATTTGAGAGAATTCGTGAGATTGCTGATTGGTGAAAGCGTGGTGAAAAGCCGCAGTGGCAAATCCAGGGGGGAGAAGAAAGGTATTTCCCCAAACGGAAAAGCTTGGGGCAAAACTATGTTCCTGCCCCCCCCAAGCTGTCGACCTTCTTTTGCAGAGACTCCTTTTTAGTTTATAAGCAAGGTTTCAAGCAAGGTGCTTCAACTCTCAACTTCAAACAGAACCAGTCAACTTCAGTGTAAACATTGAACCTTGGATAGCAAAACAAAGTATCTTGGGGCCACGGGTTTCACCTCACGACGCTTTTGTTTGTTTGTTGCTTACTGACTTGGGCCTACTCCCAAAACCTACCGTCAAGTTAAATTGTGGCCAGACTTGTTGATGACTCAATTTTTTTGGTTGACTCAACTCTGACTCACAGCATAAAGGCTGACTCTGATTCTGACTCGACTCGCTGTGTTGAAAATGGTGAACCGACTCGATTCAGCCCAAATTTAGAAGTGAGTCGACTCAACTCCGAGTCAAATACACATTGAGTCAGAGTCGACTCCGACTCAAAATGGTGGCCAAGTGTGTACACAAAAATGCACATTTCCTTTAATAGTACACACATTCCAGTACATTTATTCATGGGATTAACTATTCAATAACTGCACATTTCTTTGAATGAAATGTCAATTGCAATGCATTAATCCATGACATAATTTATGTCTGCAGAGGAATGAAGATAAGTACTAAATGCGAACATGTGAGTGAGATGAAGGGCCTGAGGGCTTGTCATTTTGAAGGCATGTCCATCATGAGTATAGTCATAATTGAGGCAATAAGTGAGGTTTCAAACACAGAACAGAACACAAGAAAGGCGTGTTATTTTTCCCCATCTTGAATAGATGGGGAAAAATAACACAATAGAAACTCCCCTTGTAAAACAGAGCTAATGAGGAATGAGGCATCGCTAAAACGGCTTGTGATGCCTTGACACCCCTGGTTATATAAATTGCTTATTATGCTGGTGGATTCTGAGGAGGGGTGATAAGAAAGCGTATGCCCCTGAGCTCAGAGCACAGTCCCCTAATCCAGGATTTGTACTAATTAATTTAGATTAAGAATTAGTTTTCACAATTTTCAACCCAATCACACCATCCCCATCCAAACCACCGGCCTGTTCACCTTTTCTTTACTCTTAACTGGGACTGATCCTTGAGAATATGGAGCTTAATAAACGCCTTCCAAAGGTATCTCCCAAATTATTCCTGCAGCAAAAATTTCATTCTTCCAAAGACACTATGTCACTCCTCCCACAGCCATTGAGGGAAGCGAGGAACTCAATCCGCGTTCAACCACGGCTCACTCGTCACGATAAAACTAGTGGGCATAAAAATGAATTTTCGACTCCAATATGTCTTAGCTTGCACATGGTGACAGATATCATAGGCTCCGCTGATTTCTCTGATGTTAAGAGCTTGCATGAGTAGGCTGATTTGTTCTTAAATCTTTTGATCCCAAACAGTCGTGTTTTGGCTACTTCCATGACATTTTTGTGATACTTTTTTATTTCTCTTTTTCGGGTTTCATCGAGTCTTTCTCCGTCAATGCTTTATATGCATTTTCCTTGAACCAAAAGTGCCCACAAAATGATAAAAACAAAAATATAGTGGGTTTTTAGGTTACGTTTAGAAGTGCCCGTTTTGTCCCGGGGTGCTCCTTAAAGTTGGTGTGCCCCCCATACCAAAGCTCTGGCTCCCCCCCTGTTGGTCAGTTCAGACAGTTTTGCTTGAAAAGTCAACATCTGCCTAAGAAGTACTTATTGTTCTAGGATTCACCATTTTCAATGTTTGGCATGAGTCGTAACGTAGCTCACTGCCCCAGTTCCACCAAATTAGGTATAATTCGAAAGCTGATTATTACACGTCCTGATCTTGAACTGCACACGACTACTGAAAACTAACGATAATAATAAACAATGACCTATAAGGAACAGAGCGTCACCCGGAAGATTAAAGGTGGAGCATCGCAGTTTACAAACCAATTTTTTAGGCCTAAAAACAGAAAGTCTGACAATCACGGTTAGACGGCCGTGCACAGTGGTCTCTGACTATCTAGAGACCGGTTGGCGGTGGTATCGATAGAATGTGATAAGGGAATGGTGCATGTAAAGGAATAAAGTGAGGGTCATGCCATACATACATACATACATACATACATATATATGTATAGACATATATATATATAGACATATATATATATAGACATATATATGTATATATATATATATAAGGTGCAGTCAAAATGTAAGTTTCGGAGAGCCATTGCTTTTAGCACACGGGTTAAGTGCACGTGCTTTTTTTACTAAATATGAAGGCTGAAATTTTATCTTTAATAGGTACATATCTTATTTTCAGTGTTAGGCCTTTTAGTTTGGTCACTATCGAGATTCCATCAAGTGGATTTTTAGAGACTGGCCCAAAATGGCAGAAGCCACCAGAATCGAGCAAAGCCCCATCATAAGATATTTGACGCTGTAGGGCAAATCGGCCCAGAAAATTCATCTAGAGCTGGGGAATGTGTTAGGGAATCAGGCTTTCTCGGATAGTGCAGTACGCAGGAGGGTGAGAGAGTTTAAGCAGGGTCGTAACACTGTGACAGACAATGCACGTGCTGGAAGACCCACCACGCCGTGCGACACAGACCGTGTCACGCTCATAGAAAATCTGGTAATAGCGGACAGAAGTAGAACCATGGACGAGACCGCTGAAACATTGGGGATTAGTCGTGGAATGGTATCGAGCATCATTTTCGATAAACTGAAGATGTCCAAAGATTGTTCCAGATGGATCCCGCGATGTCACAGCGTCAGAAAACTGTCCGACAAACCATCGATAAAATTGTCTGGATAGATACCTACGAGGAGGCGAGAGCTTCCTTCCTGAATGAGAAAGTAACGGAGGCTGAGGATTGGTTTCCTCTCTTTAACCCAGAGACCAAAAGTCAATCACTCCAGTGGAAGTGTGCCACCTCTCTGGCCCCCAAAAAGCTGCGCGTGCACTAACAGTATACCAGTCCACCAGTATGGTAGACACGCTAGTGAATAAAGCTCCGCCAAGGCCATAGGAGGACTGGTTCGCCGCTGGGAGCGCTGTGGGGAAATGTGGGAAGGTTATTTTGAAGAATGAGTTGTCAATAGTTTTGATGGCACAATAAATGCTTGCGCTGGAGAGTTCCGGAACTTACTTTTTGACTGCACTGGTATATATATATATATATATATATATATATATAAAATATATAAAATAATAATAATAATAATATAATATAATATATATATATATATATATATATATATATATACAGCGTCATTTCACTTGGAACAGACTTTCTGTTTTATCACCATGACTTCATCTGCCGTTGGGATGGTTCATGCCCGTTGATGATTGGACAATAAACTAAACTAAATATATATATATATATATATATATATACCTACTTAGTTAGCTGCCTCGTGAACCCTGTGATTTCCCTTGGAACAGACCTTGTTGAAACGGCCAGAACTCTATCCTCCCGCCTCAAATAATCATTTTAGCATATTAACCTTCTAGTGTGGCATACACATGACATGTCAATCAGGCTTATACGTCACCTGCACCGTGCGTACTGCATAGCCAATAAGTGTGTTTGTCAAAAAGAAATACCTTTAAGGCTCGCTTCAGACTCGAAATCAGCGCCTACCATTTTGCCCGTCAGGCATATTCACATAGCGAGCTCATTAAATCAAACACCGAATTGACATATCCACCAACGTGCACATAATGTCTCTAACACCTGTTCCCCCTCCCTAGGCACAGCCACCACCATTCTCAAATACCATGCATGAAGGTTTCATAATCCGCCTCACGACCCCTCCCCACCGGCGCTTGAACTCGGCGGCAGCGGCGCCCAGCGTGACCTCTCTAACCTCTGTGCCCGCAGGCAAACGGCAACCAGCGGACGGCGGCCGCTGATTGGTGGAAGCGCGTTCACGTGTATTGTCAGAAATGCAATGGAAACTTAGCCAAGAAAATAATAGAGCTTTAAACCATGAACCAGGAGATAAATTAACATTGCCTTTTTCGAATACTCCTAGCCATACTTTGCTTTTTATTGGCTTGGTTATCTGCTCCACCATCCGAGGCTGCTATTCGGTACAGGCGAGACGGCGGCAGTCGGCACAGACTAGCCGGCGGCGAGTTCGCTGGAGTCAGGAGTGTTGCGATGGGTTTCTGTTGACTGAAAGGTGTTGGGAGCCCGGCCCGAATGCAACCGAGAGGAGCAGAGATGTGCACATAAAGCTAAAGCTTTCCCATTGCACGAGTTATTGAGACTGAAGACTAATAGAGAGCGCTGCCGAGGTAAAACCAGGTAATATACCAGGAGACAGAAGCACGAGCTGCTTTGCTCTGACTTGGACAGGGAAAAGGCAAACCACTTCAGTCGGGACTCAAACGCTAACCCTGTTTTACAGTAGTTTATTTTTCTGATGCCATACCGTTAACACTAACACTAGAAGGTGAGACTCAAAAGCCATGGGCGACGGAACAATTTTGTCTGAGGAGGGCACTGCTAATGCACCCTGCTAACGCGGATTTTCGAAAACTATTAGGGGAGCCCGTATAAAACCGTATAAACTGTCAATTACGATATTGATAAGAGAATCACTGTATTCCAAAGAGCCCGTGAAAATATTACATTTTCAAAAACATCAAAATATGCCCACTAAAAACATTCGAAGGGATTCAAATGGCTGTGCCCCGTCTTTGCTAAGCTGCGTATAGAGTCGTGATACTGTGGCGCTGCTCTTTGCTTTAGGTGCAACCGTATTTTAACCGATTAGCTTACGGTGATAGGCAACACATTTTTTTATATAAATTTTGTCCAAGTTTAGAACGTTTAGTACAACTTTGTATTAAGATAGAAAACGAAGTTGATACACATTAACTCCGGTGGAATTCAATATGACGTTGACCTAGGTTCCATGTGCAAGTTCCATCGTGATCGGACGGCGTATCTGGATAAAATTACGATCCTGATATAGCTATTGGTAATGGAAACCGGGCTTCAATCTGATTCTTGTCGGTTCCCATCCAACAACATCTGGCAATATTTGGCAGCGTAATGGTAATCTTATAGTGCAATGGGTAAATGAGAGTAAACTGCAGAGGGTAAAGCTTTTTTCGCAAATTTTGGTGAAGGAAAAGTAAAGGTAGTGAAGGGAAACGTCACCGGCGTGCCAAAAGTGTAGACCAAATTCAGATGGAAAACTATTCGATCCGTTGCAGTTCTATTCTCATCTACATAGTCATATGATAAATGCTACAGACTATAATTACTAGATCATACTATCAGTGGCGGATCTAGCCGGTAGGTGTGGGGAGAGAAAACCAAATTAAAAAACAAGAAAATGTCACGAGGTTGAAAGATTTGGCCACAAGATACTTGGTTCTGCTATCCAAGGATCATTCACTCCAAGGCGATTATGAATATCAAGAAGACCAAGGCCCAATGTTTACACTGAAGTTGACTGGTTCTGTGTGAAGTTGACAGTTTAAGCACCTAAACCTTGGTTTTAACTAAAAAAGAGTCAGGGCAAAAGGGAGTACGACAGCTTGGGGGGTTGAAACATATTTTTCTCCGAGCTTTTCCGTAGGGAGAATTCCTTTTTGCCCCCTCCCCTCTGGATTTGCCACTGCATACTGCAACATGCAACGCAAAAACTACAGGACTAAAATACCGAAGTTCAATGCTAAAACTTCAAATTGTCACAAGGAGCATAAAAAGCGGCCAAAACCTGCAACTAAGAAGTCAAAATCACAATAAGAAACACACCCGATGTAGTAAAGGAAAAAGCAAGGAGCGAAAATAAAATTGGGGAAAGGAAAAGCGCAACGTTTCAGCCCTTGACTATCTTCTGGTGAGGACTATGAGATAAGCTATGAGGTAGTCATTGGCGGATCCAGGAGGAACTTTTGGAGGGGCCAAACCAATGTTTTGTGGGGGGTTTAAGTGCGAAAAAATCGCAAAAACATGGTATTTTCTAAAAAAAACGCCAAAAATTTCTTCTATTGGGAGCTAAAAGACGCTATTTTAGGCTTTGAAGGGAGCCACAGCCCCTTTGGCCCCCTGGATCCGCCAGTGTAGGTATTAGATTTTGACCACCTATAGGTGCAAATTCTGCACATGTTAAGTAGTCACAAAGGACTGTTAATCCTTTCTGGAGGCTTAAACTGCGATTTTCCAAACATTGAAGGGAATAGCCCGGGTGCCCTACTTAACCGTGTTTTCGCTAAATTTGGAATGCATCAGCTTATTACATCAGGCACTTACCGGCAGTCTGGATCCATTATCGATGTTCTCGTGTCAAATGAATCTGACTCTGTCATCCGTACTGCTATCAACACATGCCATTTAAGTCCGCATGATTTTATCCCTGGTCTCATACGTGTTAAGAAGTCTCGCCGCCATCCTCTATTCCTCCGTGGCCGGCAATGGAGCAAGATAGATATTAATGCCTTCGGTCGCGATCTGTCCAATGTCAACGGGATGCCGGTTTTCGGAACTGATATTGCACTTTGGCAAGCAAGCTTTTCACCCTGCACTTACTACCACTGCTAGATATCCATGCACCTCTTCGTATGTTCAAGGTGTGGAATCCCAGCCCACCACCCGTGTCTGACCCCACCAAACAGCTGCTGATCTTCCGACCTGCCGCCCGTGCTCGGGGGTACGATGCTGCTTGCCGAGATTTGAACCGCTGCGCTAATGCTGCTATCCTGCGTGACACCCGTGATAGTATTGCGAGGAGGATCAGCGAGGCCGGGCGGGGTTCAATGTATAGCTGCATTCGTTCCATCGTCAACGCCGGGAAGGGTAATAACAAAAAAAGCACCGAACATTGACCCAGATACTCTGAACACTTACTTTTCTGAGATCGGAGTGAGAACTGCGGCAGTAGTTACTGCGTCTAGACTTACCGGCAACGCTTTCTTTGAGGATATGCTGGTCAGGCTGCCATGTGTTGTGACCGATGGATTTAGTGTGCAGCCTATCTCTATTGATGAGTTGTATGCTGCTGTGAACAGTGCCAATGCAAGCAAGGCCTGCGATTTCGAGGGTCATGCATTTTTTCTCAAAAAGTGTTTCAATCATTTGTCACATGTTATCTTATGTATCATTAACACACCAGGTTTGTCACTGACATCGTGCCAAACCCTGGAAAATTTCGGTCATCCAGCCCATCGACAAAGCAGCCGGTGCACCTACCGATCCCTCCTCTTTTCGGCCGATCTCTTTCCTTCCCTGCATTGCAAAAATGGTTGAACCCATCGTTCATGGACAGCTCTATGCCTGTTTCACCAGTCGTCACCTCTTCTCCGAATACCAACATGGAGATCGGCTTAACCTCTCCAATGGAACTGCACTAGTCGAGGTAACCGACATCATTTTGAAAGGCACGGACAATGGTGACATTTCCCTCCTGATATTACTAGACCTTAGCAAATGTTTTGATGCCATTGATCACAGCAAATTGTTACGAAAATTAGAGCTTTACGGCATTGATTCCAAATGGTTCGCAAGTGATTTATCAGAGCATTATCAATACGTCCGTATGACTGCCAAAACATCTCTTCACAGTAACTCTAACCAATGCTCCAGGCCCGGTCATTCAGCTCATGTCGGATACAGAAAATATAAAGCACAAGAAACCCGATTGGTGTATATATATATAAAGGTACTTGTTTGGGCCCCCTTCTGTACTCGATCTTCTCCAACGACCTCAGTCTGTATGTTAATACAAGCACTGGCGGACGCAGGAGCGCCGTTTGAGGGTCCAAATCGGAAAAAATCGTAACCAAATTGTGCTTTTTAAAGAACATTTGCCTAAATTTTGTCATTCATTTGGGGGGCCATGACTCTTTGGCCCCCCTCTGGATCTGCTAGTGAATACAAGCGTCAAAATCGTTCAGTACACTGAAAAATTTTTAACACCCTGACACCCTTGGTTTAGCACCCAGACACCCATGCAAGGTGTGCATGTTACCATAGGCGGATTTAAGGGTGCAAATGAACACCTAAATAAAGTGCTGATGGCCAGTAATACCGCGAGTGGGTGCTGTACACCCGCACCTTAAACGGGTACGGTAAACTCCCATTCCGTCCGCACCTTACTCAAGTGTCGAACACCCAAAACTAGAAATATCTTCCCAAGCATGGTATTGGGTTCGCATTGTGGGGTGGTAGCAAACACCCTGACTTGGTATTGGCACGTGCATTTTGGCGAAAACAGGAAATTCCCAAGGCCACGCCGCGCATGCTGCGGCATACCGCATAAGCCAGTGCAGAGAATCGGTGGAAGCAACAGTGATCCCGAATTTGTACCTATCTTCAAATAGCGGTTGGAACGAAAATTGCTTCTCCTTCCTCTGGGTAAGTGGCGATTTATATATATATATATATATATATATGTATATATATATATATATATATATATATATATATATATATATATATATATATATATATATATACTTACCAATATACATATATATATATATATGTGTGTGTGTGTGTGTGTGTGTGTGTGTGTATGTGGGTGTGGCTGTGGGTATGGGTGTGGGTGTGGGTGTGTGTGTGTGTGTGTGTGTGTGTGTGTGTGTGTGTGTGTGTGTGTGTGTGTGTGGGTGTGGGTGTGGGTGTGTGTTGCACGCCTGCTGAAGATGTTACGATGTAAGGCGCAGTGTGACTAAGCAGCTGTGTTCATTGAGTTAATACGGGACTGTGTGCGTAGTGTATTTGAAATATTTATTTTGGACGGAGGCATTTCATTTTTTTCAGACTGCCGAGTACTTCACCGACGGAAGTGTTCATCTGTGGAGCTTAGGTTAGTGCGTTTGTAGAGTTTGGAGCTCTTTGGAGTATATCGAAATCAGTGGCGGATCTAGCCGGTCGGTTTGGGAGGGGCAAACCAAAGTCGAAAAGCAAAAAAACGTCATGCAGTGAAAAATCGGTCTACAATATCACTTTCCGGTAGAATTTTTGGCATTTGAGGCCAAAAGCAAAAAAACGTCACCGGATGAAAAATATGAACTCAAGATACTTTTTTCTATCCAAAGCCCCATATTTCCACTGAACTTAACTGGTTCTGTTTGAAGTTGAGAGTTGAATCACCAAAATCTTGCTTATAAACTAAAAGCAGTCGGGACAAAAAGGAGGTCAATCGCTTTGGGAGGGGGCATAACATAGTTTTGCCTTGAGCTTTTCCGTTTGAGGAAATGCCTTTCTTGCCTCCTGGATCCGCCACTGATTGAAATACATGTAAGCATGTTTATCTCGCCTTTGAGTGCAGAGCGATGGTGAAAAAAGTCATAAGTCGTTACCCGGCACTTGAGGGCACCAATGCCAACGGAGGAGCCGTATGGGAGTGATACGTTGGTTCCGACACCCCATGCACCAAATGAAGGTCACACTACACCCAAAGCACCACAATTACTTCCCTTTCACCCATTAAGGGTGCAGAATGCACGGGGTTACTAACACCATTAGCGGGAACTCGGGGTGCTGCAAAACCCCAACGAAGTGTGTGTTTGGAATGGGACACCAGAAAGGGGTGCTTTAGGAATGGGTGTGCACTAGTATAAGGTGTGCTTTCATACCCCATTCCACCGATTAGCCCCCTGACTGGGGTGTTTTGGCGATACCACATTGGGGGTTGCTTGACACCAAATTTCCGTCCGAAAAACACTCCGCTTGGGGGGGGCCTTTTTGACCGTATAACCCCCCCACCTGAGGTGTCAAAACTTTTTAAGTGTACACCGACGATACCCAGCTCATCATTACCGGTGAAAAACACCCTAGAGCACATGCTTTGCGAGATTGAAGGAGCGCTGACCACGCTCCTGCATTGATTCACTCAGAATCTGATAAAGCTAAATTCAGGGAAAACTTATAATCTATAGAAACTAGGCAAATGCTTCGCAATCTTCCCCCTGTAACCCTGTCCGTGAACGGTGCGACAGTAACCGAAAGTCAGAGAGTAAACAATTTAGGCCTACTTATTGACAAAACTTTCATTCGAAAACCACATAGACCAGCTTGTTGGTAAGTGCACTGGTCAGCTCCTTGGACTGCATCGCGCCCGGCACCATCTACCTAGAGGTACCATTAAAACCACTTGTGGACAGCGTGATCCTGTCCGTGCTGCGGTACTGTATAAGTGTTTACGGCAGCTGCACAGCGCAGCGTGCGCATGAGTGCAGAAAGTGATCGATTTCGGTGCTCGTGTGGTTGCTGGCCGAAAGCGCGATCAAATCAGTGACGCAGTACGTGACCCATAGGGTGGTTGCCTGCACGTGAGCTTGGAATCTACCACTCCCTGTGTCTGCTGAAACGAGTGGTGGTAACGGGCGAGCCGGCTGGTCTGATGCGTCAGTTCGTAACCAGGCGAGAATTTAGAGATCGCACGACTCGCCAGGACGGAAACCTGTGCCTCCCGCGCATAGGAACTGAGAATGGGAGGAGACTGTATAAGTACCGTGCTGCAGCAGCTTTCAATAGTTCGCCACTGGCGGTTCGGGATGGTTCACTCGTTAGCTTTAAACGATCTCTGAGCAAACATTTACGCAGTGGAGGAATGTGGGAACCTGACACCGGCCCGATGTATGACTTTTAATGTTTTTGTTTGCTATAGGTGGATGAATGCGTCCCGGAGTGAATTTTTATGTTGTCTCCTACCCAACCTGTTCTTTGACCTGGGCTCACTAGTAGCCATGGTAATGGATGAGTTCCGTGACATTGAAATAAATGAATAAGCCAGGTGACCTTTTTAGAAGAAATGTTTTGAAGCTTCAGTGAGCACAAAGTTTGCTGCTGGTGAGCTCTTACAAAATAGTTCTCCGAGCCGGTATCGTGCCAAAAATGGAGCACTTAAATCATTTTTCTCTTTAATAGTTCTTCATCTCAGGTTAATCGAGCAACATGTATTTTTCAGCCTATTTTTCATCACGCAAACTGGAGGGAGGCCTCGGAGGTCTTCTTCCCACCTATTTCCCCGAGCTTGCTGGAGAGCTGTTTGCAGAAAAAAGTTACTTGACTACATATGATAAAATTTATGAGCGCATTCATTAGTGAAGATTGGAATACTTCAGTATGGCTACTTTTTAGAGGAAAAGAAAACAAATAAAATTGTGAATCTAAGAAAACATCAGGACTGGAGATTAAAAGAAGAGAGAAAACCGGTAGAAGTGAACAATGCTGCAGTCTGGAAGACAACGCTGGCACCCACAAGATGTAGCCTAGGCCCTACGGAACAGATATAAGAAATCGAAAACAAAATGAATACGAAGCCAAAGATTGGAACATTCTCACTTTGATAATATTTTATTTTACACGTTTGAGGTGTGTGTAATTGTGTGTTTTCGTTTTTTACCGGTAATAGTGGTCCTCGTCCTTACTTCACCTGGGGGCTGTGAGCGCATGCGCCTGTGGCTGCAACGACCCCTCCGGGTAGAATCCCACCTTATTTATCCTCACCTTTTCTCATACTTACCGTCTCCTTCCATAGTTTTAATCACTTCATACCCATCATGACAACACGTTAAAAGCCACCACATAGCGAGAAAGTGTGTGTTATATGTGTATGTATGTTTAAATATTTTTGAAAATTTCTATGTAATTTTTTTTACTTATAGGCTTTCAAGTCAGTCTTTATTTTGAGATCGCCACAATTGGGGGTCCGACCGGTTCGCCCGCATTGGGGACCAAGGGTGACGTCATAACGCAATATAAGAAGATGATATGTCAAGGTCATCTCACATTAAGGAGTCACAGGTCAAGGTCATACAATCATTTTCACGTTAATTGCCCCAGTGCTTCCTGCTAAATGACGGAGCCCAGTACGACGCATATAGTGCACGGACGGCATAATAGTAGCTATTGGGGCTTATCGACGCACCAACTGCCAGGGTCATATGGCGTCGCCAACTCTTTCCCAGTTGAAAGGGTTTCTCGGGAGCCAGCTTGCTCCTTGCCCAGGGAAGCCGCCGGGCCTTGAACCGGGGTCGGCTGGGTGGAAGCCAGCTACACGGCCACTACTACCGCGCCCCCGCGAGGACGGCATAGCTAAGGTTTTACTCAACATTAAGGTCAAAGTCTCTGGAATCAATGACTGGACAACCCTGGAATGTATAACTGGAAATTTCTGGAATCCACAACGCACCAACATCACCCGCTCACCCGGGGAGCACAAATTGAGAAACGATCACGAAATGAAATAGAACACAGAGTGCCTGTGCCTGACGAGATTCGGTTCAATAAGCTTCCTAGCATGCCCTCTTCCCTCCAGGGCACAGTGTTCTAAGGGAGGCCAAAATGGGTACATTATTCGAATTTCTGACTATTTTTAAAACTGATTTTGATGTTTGCAACTAGTAGAAAAATGACCAGAGTGTCCGAAAATGGCAAACAAAAAAATTTAAGGCCTTTGGAGTCAACGCGACAAGGCATCAAACTGCTGTCTTTGAATCTCTCGCCACATAACACGATAAAGGCCAAGAGTAATGCTCATTTTCGATGCTTTTTGTGGGCTAAGAGAACGTACAAGATGAGACAAACCAGGGTTCATTAGAAAGCTTAAGGCATGAAGAATGCGATTTTGCACACAGTTTTTTCCAGTGATCGCCGCAATTAAATTTGGAGAGCAAAATATGTACCATATACATTTCACATGCATTTTGAGACTATGTCAATTATCGATAAGCATACAAAAAATTGCGTCGCCTGCCCCACCCTGGGGCTACTTTGAAACTATGGCAGGATGTTTCGTCTACCTGCCCCGCAAGTTTCAGCTGCGTCACGCTGTGGCAGTGGTGATGGCGACATATTATACAGGGGCATGTCGCGCGCGCTGTCAGTCGGGGGCGGCGGCCGTCGGCGAGGTATGCCTGGAGGCTTGAAGGGAGGTGGGCCGGGGCACGGCGAAAGTTCAGTGCATTGGTTACAATGAGTTAAATGAGCACTTTTTGTTGACATTGCTTGTCGACTGGAATTTTTAACCTACTGTCGTTGACGTCTTCACTCAATAATTGTGAAAAAGTGCAATGGTTACAGTATGGGAAAACCAAGCTTTCAATTGATGTCTCTGTACACTAGCATACCCAGTAACCATTCGTAGAATCGCAGCTAGTATTTGCACAGGCCATTTTTAGACCACACGATGGGGTGAGAACCGAGATACATAAAATAACCCTTCCTCGTTTGCGAAGTTCACTTCAAATAACATCAGGGAATAGAGTCTCACAGCACGCACACGCACTTGTTGCATGTTCTTTTATCGTCACTTGAGTTTCGAACTGGATGCTGTAAACATGGAGGTGCGAATAAGTGTAGAAATGCGGGTAAACCTGCTTTCAGTTGATACAGCATTTGGACTTGGGAGTTTCATTGAAAAGGCGAACGAGCAGCTCACTGATATTTACCAAGTAAGTAAGTACACACAGGGTGACATAAAACGTGAGGCAGGTTCGTTGGAAAAATAGTTCTGTGCGTTCGACGCAACGCTAATTCCGTAAAAGAAATGCAATTCGGTCATGGACCAAGCCAAGGTTTTGTTTTTATACAGTAGGAATCTGATACCATTATGCTGGTGTATGAACAAACATATCACCGTTGAATATGATGAATTTCGTCTTCATGGTTGCATGCAGTAGCGCACCCAAGGGAAGGGGGTGGTTATATACAATATAACCGGAACTATAGCAGCCTTTGGGTGGGATGAGGGTTTGACCTTGAAAAACTTTGACCTTGACCTGTGACCTTGCCCCAGAGTAGCCCTAACTATAGCCATAGCATAACATAGGTACGTCATACTGAGTAATGCCACTGAGTAATGCCCGACCGGAATACTGCGGTCAATGACTTTGACATGAGACCTTTGACCTTGACCTTGACCTTGTGGGTTGATATTGACATATAACCTGATTATATGACGTTATGACATCATCACTCGGTCTACAGTGCAGGCGAACTGGTGCGACCGCCCAAGAGCGACAGTCTCTAAATATAGGTCTGACTGTGAAGGCCTATAAGTAAAAAAATTATTGACCGATTTCCAAAATTGCTTAATTAATCGACGGCCTCATAAATTCTCTCAAATGTGGCAGAGTAGCGTTTTCCGGCGGCGAAGAGTTCTCTGGCTGCTTTGGAAAAAATAGGTTGGGGCACTTTAGGACCCCCTCCACTGCGTGTGTTAAGCGAGGGTTAAATAACATCTTCAATGTCAAGAATATTGCGCGTATGCACTTAAAGTGACTGGAAATTAACTAGAATATCCATGCAAAGCCCCCTCATTATCATATATACATATAGTTTTTTTGCTGATGACCTAGGGTCAAATACCTGCCAGTCATGCCCGCTGTGGTCAGGTCTTGACATTCATATGTTGTCCACATAATCTGTGGGAACAGAGCTTTCGATTGATACCAAAATTATTGATCTGGGATTCACACTTCCTGAGATATTGAATTATGTCCCCACTTTCGGCTCCGTTAGAACACTGTGCAGGGGCGCAGCCAGCGGAGGGTAAAGGCTATGGGCCATCACCTGCCGGGCACAGCTCTTTGGTCTATAATATCAAAACATATCCACAGTAGTCATTGGCAGACAGGGGCGCAGCCAGCGGGGCACAGGGGCACATGCCCCCCCATCGGTGCCGGGGTGCCCTTTTGATTGCCAGGTGGTGTACCCTCTTTGGGCCGTGCCGCTCGAAATTTAGTGTCCCACGCCGTTGAGCCTAGATGGAACTAGACTGCATTTACCGATTTCAACTATTGTTTGACAATTAAGTGCCTGTTTGGTCAGTTAGGGCATTCTGTCGCCTTTCCAAGCACCCGGGAAGAGTATAGGCACGTAATCCGTTTCCAGATAATGCCTCATCGTCGCCAATAATCGTACGGGCAGAGCTAATCTGGTGCCCCTGAGCGCTGGCCTTGGCCCCTGGAGCTGATCATGTGCCCTCGGAGCTGATCTGATGCCCTTGTAGTCAATCTGGTGCCCCCCCCTGAGAAAATCATTGTGCATTCGGAACCCATATAATGCTTTCTGAGTTAGTCTGATGCCTCCGAGCTTGCCTGGTGCCTTATTAGCTGTTTTAGTGCCCCTTGAGCTGAACCGGGCCCCCTGAACTTATTTAATGCCTCCCATTGTTTATCTACTGTCCAGGGCCGCAGCCAGGGGGCACAGGGGGTACGTGCCCCCATCGGTGCCGGATGCCCTTTTGATTGGCAGGTGGTGTACCCCCTTTGAGCCGTGCCGCTCGAAATTTAGTGCCCTACGCCGTTGAACCTAGAGGGAACTAGACTACATTTAGCGATTGCAACTATTGTTGGACAACGTAAGTGCCTTTTTTCGGTCAGCTAGAGCATTCTGTCGCCTTTCAAGCACCCGGGAAGAGTATAGGCACGTAATCATATTCCAAATAATGCCTCATCGTCGCCAATAATCGTACGGGCGGAGCTCATCGGTGCCCCCTGGAGCTGATCATGTGCCCTCGTAGTCAATCTGGTCCCCCTGAGAACATAAGTGTGGCTTCGAACCTATATAATACTCCTGAGTTGTTTGTTGCCCCCGAGCTTGCCTGGTGTCCGTTTAGCTGTTTTAGTGCCCCGAGCGATCCGGGCCCCTGAGCTTATTTAATGCTTCCCGGAGTTCACCTACTGTCCAGGGGTGCAGCCAGGAAGGCACAGGGGCATGTGCCCCCATCACTGCCGGAGTACCCTTTGATTGCCAGGTGGTGTACCCAATTTGGGCCGTGCCGCTCGAAATTTAGTGCCCTACGCCGTTGAACCTAGAGGTAACTGGACTACATGCAGCGATTGAAACTATTGTTGGACAACGTAATACCTTTTTCGGTCAGCTAGAGCATTCTGTCGCCTTTCCAAGCACCCGGGAAGAATATGGGCACCTAGTATGTGTCCACCTAATGCCTCATCGTCGCCAATAATCGTACGGGTGAAGCTAATCTGGTGCTCCTTGAGCTCATCTCGTGTCCTCTCAGCTGGTCTTGGTCCCTTGAGCTGATTTCTTGCCCTCTAAGCTGATCTGGTGCCCCTGAGCCAATCGAGTGCCCTACTGAGCAAATAATTGTGCCTCCTGAACCTATATAATGCCCACTGAGTTAGTCTAATGCCTCCGAGCTTGTTTGGTGCCCTAATAGCTGATTTAGTGCCCCTTGAGCTGATTCGGGCCCCCAAGCTGATCTCATGCCTCCCCAAGTTGATTCTGTCTCCTAAGTCAATATGGTGCCTCTTCAGCTGGTTAGGTGCCCCCTCAGCTGATTATTGATGTCTCCTTAGATGGTCTGGTGCCCCTCTGAGCTGGTTTGGTGGGCCCTGAGCTGTCATGTTGCTCCCAGAGCTGATTTAGGCCCCTGCCATAGCCTGGGGGCTGGGAGCTGATCTGGCCCCCGAGCGGATGGATCTGGTGCCACCCGAGTTGCACTAATGCCCCTGAGTCGATCTGGTGCCTGCTGAGTCATCATGTGTCTCCTGAGCCCATCTGATGCCCTCTGAGCTAGTCTGGTGCCCCATGAGCTAATCTGGTGCCCTTCAAGCTGATCTGGGCCTCCTGGGTTTACGTGATTTCCTGAGCAGCTCCCAGGCCCTGAGCTGAGCTGAGCCCACAGAGGCTGATGAGGCCTCCTGAGATGGTATGGGGCTCCTGAGCTGATTAAGTGCCTCCTGACTTGATCTGGTACCGCTGAGCTGATCTGGGCCCCGAGCTGGTTGGGGACCACGGATCTGATTGTGTGTCCCCGAAGCCTATCTGGTGCCCTAAGGGCCGATCTGGTGGCCCCTGAGCAGCTCTGGGGCTTTTGAACTGCTTGGGCCCCGAACTGGTGAGGGATTCCTGAGCTGAATTAGTGCCCCTGACTTGATCTTGCCCCCTGACCTGACTTGAGGCCCCTGAACTGATCTGGGGCCCCAAGAGCTAATCTGGGGCCCAAGAGCGGATCTAGGTTCTGAGGGTACCCTGAGCTAGTCTGGGCGCTGAGCTTGTGAGAGCCCCTTAAGTTGGCTTGAGGCCCCCTGAGGTGATCTGGAGCCTTAAACTGTTCTGGGGCTTCTTGAACTGGTTTAAGGCCCTATGAGCCTATCTGTGGCCCCTTAAGCTAGTCTGATGACCTAATCTCCGGGACCAATGAGCTAGTCTAGTCCCTGGGTGAAGCATGAGCTGCTCTGTGGCCCTGATCTACATCAGGGGCCCCTGACGTGGTCTTAAATAGACAGATAATAAGAACACAAGGCCAACTATCATCATCTCGGGGCGGGGTCACTGAGCTAGTCTAGTCCCTGGAGGCACAACTGGGGGGATGGGGGAAGCTGCTCTGGAGGCCTCTGATCCACACTTGGGGGCCCCAGAGCTGGTCTTGAATAGATGGGGAATAAGAACACAATGAAAACTCCCCTTGTAAAACGGAGCTAACGAGGAATGATGAGTCTCTAAAACGGCTTGTTATACCTAGGCACCCCTGGTTATATAAATTGCTTATCATACTGGTGGATTCTGGGAAGGGATGATAAAAAGGCATGTGCCCCTGAGCTCAGAGCACAGTTCCCCTAAACCAGGATTTCTACTAATTAGTTTAAATGAAGAACTAGTTTTCACAATTTTTAGCCCTGTCACACCATCCCCATCCAAACCACCGGCCTGTTCACCTTTTATTTACTCTTAACTGGGACCGATCCTTGAGAATATGGAACTCAATAAACGCATTCAAAAGGTATCTCCCAAATTTTTCCGGCAGCAAAAATGTGTTCTTCCAAAGACACTATGCCACTCCTTGTCCCACGGCGATTGTGGGAGACAAGAAACGTAATCCGCGTTCAGCCAGGACTCACTCGTCACGACAAAACCAGTGGGCACAACAAATGAATTTTCGACTCCAACATGCCTTAGCCTGCACATTGTAACAGATATCACATGCTCCGCTGATTTCTCTGATGTTAAGAACTTGCATGAGTTGGCTGATTTGGCCTTAAATCTATCCAAAACAGTGGTGTTTTGGCTACTGCCATGACATTTTGTTGATATTTGTTTTCCTTTTCGATTTTAATCGAGTTTTCCTTCTCTGTCAATGATTTATTTGCATTTTTATGGAACCAAAGATGCCCAAAAATGATATCAACAAAGATATAGTAAGTTTTTAGGTTACGTTAAAAAGTGTCCTTTTTCCCCGGGGTGCCCCTCAAAGTTGGTGTGGCCCCATACCAAAGCTCTGGCTGCGCCCCTGTTGGCAGACAATTGTTTTTGTCACAGGATGGTCCCCCTGGGCAAGTTCCTGTCTCCACTTCTGCTGTCCCACGAGCTGTTGCCCGGGGCGGCTCGATGTGCGAGACGAATGCCTGCGAGGTATCACGTCCGCCACTCTGGCGCAACGGAAAAGGGCGTCATATGTCTTCATTTCTGAGTGATCGCGAGGGAAGGGGGATGACATCGCCCTAGGGTAGACCATAAGGGCGCACTAATGGGGCAGATCAGCTATGATGGGCTTAAGTTTCGAGTGGATGCAGTGGGTGCAGAAATTAAGTGCTTATGCTTCATTCCTGTTGAGACATGGGTGGGTTTATTGCTCTTTGTATGAAATTAATCAGACTTAATTTCACGGCTGAAATTGATGGCTTTGAAGACGGACGCATTTACCGTAGCTCTGGCTCCTACTGCAGAGTTGCAAAACACTAGCCCCGGCTCGGCTTCCGATACACGCATCTTCATTTCGGCAAGTACGATCGCCATCACACGTTGTATGTGTTAAAACTTCTTCTGTACTCCTTTATTGGTCTCCTACATTCATGTTTATTTTAATAATCTACTATATAGGGAATCAATATGAGGGATGATATTACCGACGTCCATAGCTCAAAAGGTATTGAGTGAATGCTGTCAATACGTCAGTCAGTGTTTAAAATAGTCCCTGAATCCAAGCTTTACTGAAATCTTAGCCCGACTCCTGCCTGCTCACTGACCAAATGTACCAGATTTCTTTTCCTGGAGGCCCCAGTGCAGGGGTGCGGGACTCCTTTTTCAGTCACTTTTAGGCACTTACTGCACCGCTGCTGCATCATTTTCGTCTGCCTATTCTCCTTATCATCTTCACCTGAGGGCGCAGCTTTCCGGTTCACAATACTTTTGGGGATTGCAACCAGACTCTCCAATACGGAACCTCCAGGCTTTGCAGATATCACATACACACATACAGATTTCAGTCAGCTGACTCCGGGGGGACATAGATTCTCGGTAGCTGGAGCTTATCCCATTTTCTTTTCTGTCCCGGGCGGTTGGGCAGGATGTTGGTCCCCTCCCTGTCGCACTCCAACAGCCGGGCCCTGCAGGTGGTGCATACTCCAGCTGGGTAAGAGAGGACGCAGGGGTCCCACGCAGACCTCACCCACTTCTTCACTCTCACCTGCACCTTCTTACTTACAGTGCCTGGCTTTTCTTTAACCCAACAGCAGCAATAGGTTTGCTGCCTGTATACTCATGCGTCTTCCTAGGAGTCATCTGACGATGGATATGGCTCGAGAGCTGGCTCAAATATCAGCTGTGTTGTTCCCCGGTAATACCGGAACACCTAGGCCATGCTCACTGCATAAGGAATCAGCACTGATTGTGACAAGCACGCACGCTCAGGCGAGAAGAAGCATGCAGTTCAGCTCACTTGGCTCTAGTGTTACGTCGCTACCAATGATATGCCGTTCTCACGCCTGCTCAGTCTACTCCAGGAGCGGACCCGGTGGCTTTTGTTGTGAGATGGGTTCTTCATTGCTTAGACAACGGACAGATTTCAAAATTTAAAGAAGAACAATGCGGCGATATATAAGGTTCTTCTTAAAGACACCGAACCGCGCTATTATGGCGGTCTGGTTATTATACAGATTATTAGCTTATTATACAGGTTTGACATTAAAAGGCTACAAGTAAAAAAGGATCAATCAGTTTTTGAAATTTGTATACCAATACGCGCCCAACAAATATCTTCGATATAGCAAAATAAAAACAGCTCCTGCTCTGAACGGCTCTTCGGTCGTATTGAAAATGAGATCAGGACCCCACCTGGATCAGAGCGCTTGCTATAAGGATTTTGGGTTACGTTACACTCATGAGCCCTATATAGATATTTTAAAAACCTTCATGGTGATATCCAGTAGGGTCAAAACTATCCTAAAACAGCTGAGAACAGCCGTAAGCCATTACGTTGAGGTTGAGTAAGGTTTTGGACACTGTGGAGGAGCGCAAGCTAACCGGAGAAGGGGAGGCAGGGCCTTTATTTCATATGTCATCTGCCCCTAATCTGTCTTCTGCGGAATAATCGATGTTTCGTAGTTTTCGTAAGGCTCTTCACTTTATTTATACAAGCCACGCGGGATATGTTCAGAAGCTTGCACTTTAATGACCTACGTCACACTGAGAGAAATTTTTATTCCTATGTTCTCTATCTAATCCGGAATCACGGTCTGCTCGAGCATAAAATGATGCCATGAAACCTTATTAAAGGAACATTTGAGCATGCTTGCTCTCATTAGATCCTCTTCCCTGCATAATTCCAGCACAGGAAGTGTTTTTGTAGGCCTTGACAGCTTAAAATGATTCTCAGCTTCTAAACATGGTGGGAAGAAGCTGAATATGATACCAATATGGTATTACAAGTGGTATCTTTTTTACACCACAAAGCATAATTTTACCATAGGTGCTCGACCTATTCTAGCCACGAAATTCAAAGAGCTATTAATATCCTCATCAAAGTTTAATTTTATACTAGGAATCAATATATTCTGTCACCAGAAATAACGAGGAATATGGGAGCTTTAGCTGCAGAATCATTCGAAACCCCAGTGTATTTTGATCCCACGTTAAAGCGTATCCGGAGATTGCGTGCGCGTGCTCGACCCGCGATTGAGAAAACTTACTCGCCGTTTCGCGCCATCTTCAGTGTTCCTGCCATTGCACGCAGAGCTGGCCACAAAGCTTTGGCGTCGTGATCCGAGCGAAATTGGAGGGGAATAGCTGACCCTTTTCACTTTACGTTGGCACGTGCTTCTACATCGATCCAACTCAGGTTTTGACCTGAGGGGCCTGAAGAAGCCACGCTGCATTTGGCATGGTTTACGGGAGAAGCCACATCGACAGACCTAGCGCTGATAACGGATCAAGAGGAGAAGCTTAAGCTGAGTCTGATGACCGACAGACTCCGCTGAGAGCTAGCGAGAGTGAAGAAGCATACTGGGGCTGCGAAGGTTCAGGCATTCATTGTACTGGTGGCCAAAACCAGGAGTCCATGTGTGTCAGCTAGATGACGGCAACATGCACTAAGGCCCCAAGTTTGGCCGAGCAGAACAGCCCTTGCTATGCAAAGTTGATGAAGTAGTGAGAAGCATCTGTTACTGTTGGATACAGTCACCAACATGTTCTAAAGATCGTTTTAAGCTCACTTTGAGCACAGATTAGGGGCGCTTAAAAAAGATTGGAAGGATTTTCACAGGAGCCTCTGAACGCACGTCCATAGCTGGACAGAGGTAAGTCTCATTCTGTACAATATCGTGCACAGAATGATATTTTTCAGCCATGATGGGATGCTTTGAAGCAAACATGTCTGCAATCATATCTATATATCCAAAGTAAACGAGGGCTGCTATCTCTGACGACAGCGGCATGTGCTTGAAGTGTAAGCCTGGACCGCTCCTGGGCGATATGGGAGAGGACTGTTCATTAAAGGCATTTCATGTGTGTCCGAAAAATGGTGAACGTGATGGTTGTTTAATGTTTGTGTCCTAATACAAAGTTATGATTATGTTATCTTTTCTTGAGGCTGATGTAGACTACTGTAAACAAATTGGATTACCCTCATTATCATTAGACAAAGTTAATGTAATAGCAAGGCCACAACAGCACGATAAGTAACATCTTTACAGAAAGTTTCAATTTAAGAAAAAACACGAAGACTAACGAGGAACATCTAGTGAACCCAATGAAAGTCCAGGCACGACTCAAAGTATACCACACAGACTACAATTTTACCAGCATCAGGTTTGCTACTAGACTAATTTTATGCCAAATGCAGACTCAAAAGAGGCGGTTCCGTTTGAGGCTTGCATCGAATTCAGTTGTCGTGTTGAGTGGAGGGGGCATATTTTTCTAAACCATGTCTCGTGGAGAGCTGGAATATAATGATTCCATGATGATTTTGCTGATGGAATACATTGATGCCGTGTAATTTTTCTATACCGAGCGAAGAATCATTTGAAACCAGTCATCAGACATTTTATTCCCGAGCTTACGGTGATCATTCTATGAGCTTCAGAAAACACTACGTGCTAGACTCAATCCAGTCCAAGAGATTACATTGAGTCTGCGACGGGAATACAATGAGCCTGATTCTGCCTGATTCCAACCGAGTTTGACACCAGAATCCAGACTCGCTTTCAGCACCGACTCAGTTTATCCAAAAGGAATCAATTTTTCTCCCAGTGTAGGAGTTGGAGCACCGGAACCTCATGCACGGCGCATATAAGAGAGGACGAACAGGGACCAATGACCTAGAAGGCGCTAGTATGACATTGACCTTGACCTTCATGTGAGGTGATCTTGACATATCATCCCATTTGTATGACGTTATGACGTCACCGCTCAGTCTTAAATGCAAGTGAACTGGTCCGACCGCGCGGTTGTGGCGGTCTCAAAATGCAGGTATGAATTTGAAAGCATATAAGTCAAAACATTTGACTGATTTCCGAAATTCTTTCACCAATTGACGCGCCGTTTAATTCTCCAACTGTGGTCAGGTATCGTTTATCGGCTATGAGCAGTTCTTCGGCCATGTCGAAAAAATAGAAAGGGGGGGCTCCGAGGCCCTCCTCCAGTGCACGTGTTAAGAAAGCCTGGTTTAGAATCTTGAGCCACCTAGGTACAGTGTTGGCGACTACACAGCATGGCTTGGCGAAGGCCAGCAATTAAATTCGCGGTGCTACGCGACCGAATTTAGCATCGCATTAGTTACTGAAAATGTATTCTGGCTGACTTTACGATCACGCTATGCAAATGGCTAGATGCCTCACGAGGGAGTTTGCTCCACACTACCCCAAATTTCTGTACTCTGCAGTCTTGACTTCCCAGTATTAGCACGTTATAAAAGAATGATTGGCCCCCGAGCTCTAATTTCTCCTTCCTCACTGTCGCTATTTCTCTTGACCCAGGCTCAGGGGGCAACATTGGGATCACAAATTACTTAGACAGTATTTATTCGCATGGTTATGTCTGAAAGATTGCAATAGGCATTCTGAAAGGTAGCTGGTGTAATTGATTAATGTCATGGGAGTTAAATGTAATGGTACACTGGCGCTGCGCTCCTGAGAAGGCGGAGAGACTGCGGTGGGGGTGACCTGAGTACCCCGTGTCGGATTTGTCAGCTCCAAATTATCACACGTAGCTGATGATAATAACGCGTAATGTCGAATGAAAACTGTGAATAGTTACTCATTGGTCACTATCTGTACGCGTATTGTGCCGCAGTAGAATGCGTTTTGACTGGAAGACAGTATGAGGCAACAAGAAAGTGAATTAACCCGCGCCCCACCGGGGGTCCGGCGCCACCTTCGCCCCACCGGGGGCCATCGATGGCCCCCCTCTAACTCCGAACATATGAGGGTTAGCGCAAATCTGCAAAGTGCATTAGGAAGCTCGAGTGAATTCAATAAGAAATTACCTCATATTTTTAAGCTCTCAGATCAATGCTTTGACCTCCAGAGGGGCTGTTAGGTCAAGATAGGCTATATTCACTCAAATATGCAATGCTTAAGTAAACTGGGTATAACTGTTATGCCATTAGAGCTATTGAAATCTAGTAAAGTACATTTGATATGAAAATGCCAGACCTTTTTCCGCTACGTGGACCGTAATGACCTCCCGCCAGTGGTTTGACCTCCAGAGGTCACCTCGTGATCTAATATGACGTGAGGTCACGCAAGGTCAGAAAGTGACCTTGCCGTATATCACATGAAAGCCAGTGTCGAGACATACACGATGATATTTGATTCAGGGCTCGATTAGGTCAAAATTTATTGTCAAAATACTGTTTTTGACCCCTGGATGACCTCGGAGAAGTCAAAGGGAGCATATCACCCCTGAGATCCGTGAAAGGGTGTCCAAGAACGCTTTTCTGAGCAAGCCGAGCATTTGCAATCGTTTTTGTGACTTTTAGATCATAAGACAGCTTTTTTCCATGCTTTTTCAATGGGAGAGGTCGCCTCGTGACCTGCCCTCAGGTCACGAAATAGAAAAATCCCGGATATATATCTTGCAGACCCTGGAGGAGTCATAAAGTGTAGGAAGTTTCAAATCAATCGACCTAGAAATGTAGCTCTTATAGAGGTCAAAAGTTGAAGTGAGGTGACCTTGGCTGGCCTCGCCTGGTGACCTGACCTTGGGTGACCTGAAGTAAAAAATTTCAGGGATGGTGGAAAAATGATGGGGTGAGAGGTAGAGCCCTCAACCGTGGTGCTGCGCCTCGTCGTTTTTCTGCTATCCCGAAAAAATCTTAGGGGGCCATCGATGCCCCGGTGGGGCGAGGGTTAAAATACTTTCGCACGCAATTTCCTGAATAAGTGGGAGTTCACCAAGGAATGTATGTATGTACATATTTATGTATGTATGATGTATGATATACATATATGATGTTTGTTTGTATGTATGTATGTACAGCCGGTTCCATACTGATTAGTAGGTATTGGGCCGCGGTCGTTTTTGCGAAATATATCTCAAGTGATGTTTCCTGCCGACACCATTGTTGCCTCACCTGCTGCGTTTTAACTGGATGCATGAACTGACGTGCAAGAATACTTCACCGTGTCCAAAAGTCGGAAGTAATTGAGAAAATACATAAAAAATCATCGGCATTGGCGAAAACAGTTTGTTGTCCATAATTTTCCAAATTGATGTCTCATCCAGTTAGCAGGGGCCCACATTTAATGAGCTTGTCAAAATTCATTCCTAGAGACGCAACTTTTTGTGAGAAGTGTAATTGTTTTTAAGATATTTCTTAAAACAACTCACAATTATACCTACCAATGAGTGTGGAGCCGGCTGTACATAGGTATGCAGTATTAATATGTCCAAATTAACACTCGCAGTGGAGCGCAATCTGGCATCAAAAGAAAGGGAAGGGTCTGGCATCAACGCGCAGCGGAGCAGAGTCTGGCATCAACAGGAAAGGGAGAGGAGTCTGGCATCAACGAGCAGTGGAACGGAGTCTCGCATCAACGGGCAGTGGAGCAGAGTCTGGCATCAACAGGAAAGGGAGAGGAGTCTGGCATCAACGAGCAGTGGAACGGAGTCTCGCATCAACGGGCAGTGGAGCAGAGTCTGGCATCAAAAGGAAAGGGAGAGGAGTCTGGCATCAACGCGCAGTGGAGCAGAGTCTGGCATCAACAGGAAAGGGAGAGGAGTCTGGCATCAACGAGCAGTGGAACGGAGTCTCGCATCAACGGGCAGTGGAGCAGAGTCTGGCATCAACAGGAAAGGGAGAGGAGTCTGGCATCAACGAGCAGTGGAACGGAGTCTCGCATCAACGGGCAGTGGAACGGGGGTCCTAAAGTTCGCCCTCCCCTGAGATCTTAAAAAGCAAGAAGATTATGAGAACACTCGTTTTGGTTTTTTGTATAATATAATGTTCTAACTTATAGACAATTGTCTTTGATCTAAATCAAAGTCGTCAAGGTCAAATCATATCATAAATGCAAAATCTAGACCATGGCGGAGCCTGTTGGGAAATACCGTGATCATGAGAAAAAAGTCGAGAATACAAGTGGACTCATGCCATGGGAGGAAGTTCTCATGCGATTTAATGCGAAATCTTTTGAACAGGGCCATTTAAGTTCATGCGGATCCTGCAGTAAGGTTTTGCAACAACCCATGAGGTCCAGCGCCACTTGAACGCAGGAAAGGTGCCCTTTTCTTGGTATGCTGGTTTTTGCGAATACCATCTCCCGTAACAATTTGGTCAGCCTCCTCAAATAGGATCCAAATGGCTTGAGTCCTGTGTCAGATTCTCGCGCTTTCCCGGTCGTCACCACGACGCAGCACTCAGAGCTCACTGGCAGTGTTCCAAATCAGACTAATGTATTGTGGGGATTATACTGTCACGGACAACGGGCCGAGTCGTGCTCCAGGCGAGGTCACCCGAGGTCAACTAATGTACAGTCGCAGACAGGGGACCACCGCCAACCGACCGCTGAACATTCCTCTGCGTGAAAAAAGGAATTGGCATGTTCAAGTGCTTAATGCTATGAGTTTGTATCGTTTCGGAGATTATGCTTTCGGATATGACGGACTAATTCAGAACGACTGCCGATGCTTACAGCGAGGGATACTTACCTAAAATGGGGTTCGAGACAGTGTGGGCTGGATTCAAATTGAGAAAACTGCAAAGTGAGGGCTTTTGAAGGTTATACAAAATAACAACACAACCACATTGGTTTTACGTCTATATTGTTTTTGTCAGTGCATATGGGCCATTTACCGCAACAACCACAAATTGGGGCAAACATAAGTCCATCATTATTGCCAGAAGTGTGCCATTGCACCGGAGACTACGAAAGCGACCAATAACTGTCAGGGGAGGAAAAAACCTGAAACCTGTCGCCAACCTAATGTCTGACACTGGAAGCTGTCGTTTTTATTTTTAAATATAAGCAATTACGAAAGCCAACATAATGCAACAAACATAACTTATATTGATACAAAGTAACCATGCAATAACATTCCTGAATTCGCGATGAGGCTTACTGAAGATCACACATACCTACGTGTAATTCTGTCACCTGCTTAAACGCCGCCACAGACACTGCAAAACGGCACTGACGTAAAACGGAGAAGTGTTCCGCTCGGGACTCCAGCCCGCAATCCCTAATTACCTGCAGCCCACGCCCCGACAATAATAATTAAAATACGGCATAGGCGGGGTGTATTATAATAGCTGTCGTTGCTTATGCAAGCGGCAATTTTTGACTGTCGCACGCTGTCGCTGCCGTCCGCCGCTGCGCTGTGGTAGGTTAGCAGGCAGGGGAGGGGTGGAACTACTAAATATGTAATTGGTATCCATTCACAAGCATTCAAGCCGCAGAGTCCTGTCTGTGTTATTTCTAGTTTTTTTATATTTTTGCGTTCCCAACCCGGGAACATTATTTGCACCACACACACACACACACACACACTATGTACACGGCAGCGAGGATTGCGCTTATCGGCACCCTTGCGGGACAGTCATGTCCGCACGCTCCATGTCACGCGCCCCACTGTACCAGGCAGTGGAGCTATCCAGATTTCTCGGGCCCGGCGGAACACATGACTGCTCCGGTGACACGCGGCGAGGCCGTGCCCTCGGGCGGTGCCACCGGACCGGTGGATCTGTTTAAAGGCAGATCAAGCTCATGCTCCCAATAACAAGGGCGCTGGTTGGTCAGCGGAAGTCCCTAGTCAAGGCGGGCACTACCCAGCGTACTGCCATCTCGGGTAGGAGGCGGTCGAGGAAAAGGCTGCCAGAGGTCAGCTTTGATCCAAGGACCTCTCACACTGGACCGAGGCGCCTTAACAAACTGCACCACGGCGGTGGTGTGTTATTTCCAGGTTAGTTATAGAATTTAGAATTTTAAAAGCACGAAAAGAGAAAGTAAGGACTGCCCTATGTAGCATAATTAGCACAGGGAAAACATTAATTAAGATACGTTTTATCAAATGTTACTCTTTCTTACCTCACCCCTGAATTTAAACGAAGCAGCTAACCTGCGTCACCTATTCTAGTTAATCACAGTGATTATCCTGTCAGGGCCAGTTTTTAAACTTCACTGGGAGCTTTTCTTTTATTTAGCCAGCCAGAACTGTTCTGGTTTTGTATATTTTTTCTCGCACTTCATGGTTTTAATGTTCAGGGCCTGTGACTATCCCTGGCTGGCGAATTGGTGGGTTTTTCCACCTCTGATGACTGCTGATTATGCTGGCAAAATAGCACGGCTGCTATTTGCACCGGAGGCAGATTGTAACCGAAGGCTTGGGGGTGGGCCCCAACCCGCGTAAAATCGCAAACAACACTTGCTTTATTTTGGGAGAAAACAACCACACAAAAAGCTAAAAGAGGATACATCGGTCTCTTTTGTAGGACCAGAGGCAAGCTGGACTCGCCTGGACCCTCCTCGAATAGTGACTAAGCATTAAAATAACTCGCTGTTAACCGTTGCATTTGTACGGCTGCCTGGGTGGTGCAGAGTTTTGCATGTCAAACTTCAGACGGTATGTATGCTCAAGGGGGCTGGCTTTATTTTGACGGGAATATGAGCGTTTTTTCGGATTTAGCATGGGAGAGTGGAGGAGGGGGGGCGGAAAGGCTAGTATTAACTTAGTATTAAAAAATATAATTTGGAAAGGCTTAGTATTAAAAGATAGTTTGGCCCCCTCCAGCGCTTTGGGGGGCCATGGCCGGAATGCCCCCCCTCCTGCGTCCGCCAATGGGTTCTAGAAATTTTGTTTAGGCTTGAGTAATTCAATTTTGAGAAAAGCTTGGTTATTTTTCACCTTGCCTACCAATTTCCACTGGATTTTCAGAAGAGTTGTCCCTGATGGGCTTCAGCTCTACTCATAAATTCACACTGTGGGAATGCAACGATAAATGAATGACTTACATCCCTCATAACCTTTCCCAGTGCCAATGAATTTTTGAGTAATGACCTTATTGTTCCCCGGCATGGCGCATGAATTTTGCCACTATCTGCTGGCCGTAGCAGAGCGCAGTTTCACGTCAAATTTAATGACTTTATTCACACCTTTCGCCAGCGCAGGACCATATTTCAGAGGCGTCTCAATGGCCGCCGCGACAGTTTTGTTTCCACAATGGTATGAGCGTGACCCCTAGCGCATAGCCTATTTCCCATGATGGTCGTGTCCAAACGGCTTCGTTCTGACACACGATAAAACGGTGAGCAGAATCGCCTCCACCCCCGACACAGGTGTGGGGTCCTCCCCAATAATTAGGCACTATACTAGCGGTCGTAACGGCGCCGGTTCCAGGTCCATATGACGCCTCTCAGACAGCGCCGCGTGATAAATGGCTCAATTTGCCCGGTACAAGGCAGCGACGTACTGAGTGGTTTACCTGTGAACTGTGCAGAGGCTAGCAAGCGTGGTGGCTTTCCTAACCGAAGCAGCTACGAAGCGCTTAGCTGTGCAGAATATTCGATGCGAGTGATTTTTTTCTGTCGAGATGACTGAATGTGTGCGAGTCAGTTTCTGTGAAAACTTGCAAATTCGCGTCAGGTCTTATTTGGCGAACCACTCACAGCGATCTCGGCGTCTCATCTCCGTTTTCGTCGTGTGATTTTTCTGGGAGCTTCACGCCTGGATGAGTCACCCGGCGGCGACACAGGCGTCTGATGTCTTTGCCTCGGGGCATCCCCGCTTGATCTCGCCGCGGGGCACGGCTTTGTCTCGCCCTCGGTCGGCTGTAGACCCGCCACCGGCTCAGTAATAACTCAATTAAGCCGCCGGCGTTTACGGAGGGTCCGGAGCCCTCGGGACCCCAGCAAACGACGGATACAAAATAAGCGGAGGTGCTGCCCGGCTGTGCACCGCAGTATGACGACGCTATCACCGTCCCCTCCCCCTCCCCGTCGCCACCGGCGGCAAAACCGCGCCGTCGCGCGTTGAGTCGGCACGCGCGCGCATCGGTGCTGCTGGTGGGGAGGGGTCTCAGGGGGAGGGGAGGGGTCACGGTGTGGTGACGAGCAGCTAATGGTGTAGCGCGGGTCCATAGCGGCGCTGTGGACTGGATGTGCGGAGCGAATCGCCGCCGGAACCGACGCCGCTGCTCAACGTCGATGCAAGCGCTCGACGGAGGGGCGTGGCCAATAGGTGGAGTGGCTGCCGGCTGTTTGTTTTTTGCCTGTGACTCGCTTTTTTTGTTCAGAGGGATAGATAATTGCTGTCTTTTGCTGACACGCTGGGTGATATTGCAGACAGGGAAAGCCCTGAAGGACAGCTAACAGGTTAAAATTGCAGGATGAGCCACGCCTCTCCTGAAAAGTCTTTTATCGCCTCTGTTCCTTCCACTGCGTCCCAGTTACTGGGGTAATGGCCAGCAGGCTAATAAAGGCGATAAACCTGGGAAAAGTCACATGCTCACCATGGCTTACAATGAGAGAATGCTAGGAAGTTTTCGGTTTTGGTAGTGCAGGTAATATCGATTGTGAGGTCGAAGGAAGTATCAAAGCTCGGAAAAGACCATGAACTGTAAAGCAAAAGGAAGCATCGTACTACCACTCTGACACTGCCAACACAAGTTATAGATGGTGAACAAAACAAAACAAAGCGTAAAATAAGCAGTTCAGATCCTTAGACTCTGATGTATCTGGGCAGTGCCCTTCAGCATGCATTTATTCCGGCATCGTCTGGCCTCTTTTCGTACCCACAACCACCTGGGGCCGCGATCGGATCCTCCCACGGTCTTAAAGGGAATGTGGCACCCTTAGAACGCGACTTTACCTGAGATAGCCAAGTTGTAAAGCAAGTCGGAAAACGCGGTACTCAATATATCATTTGCCTTGAAACTCAAAGCTTATGTAGGTAAAAGCTAAAAACCTGCCTGAAATGTACCCTCAGAAGCAGGCCACAGTTGTCAGCTGTTGGTGTGACGACATATGCTGACGCCATGGTGAGTATCAGCCAATCAAAGCCTTTGAAGCCTTTTGAATATTGTAGTGGTTGCCAGATCAAGACACCATCCACAGGAAGACGTTTATTTTTTCCCTAGAGGCGCATTTTAAAAATCAAAATATTGGGCTTATTGAACATTTTTCAGAGAAATCATGGACGCTTCCATGATTTTCGGCTTAAAGTACCCATAATTACACTAAATTTCAGGATTCGACCAAGGTGCCACATTCCCTTTAAGAATCGGCAGTGATACGGAAAACCCGGAACAGCGATGAAAGGCCCTACCGACTCCTACTGTTGAGTCAAGTTTTGACCCTATTCGTTGACCCGTGATGTCACCGGGGGCCTACACGTCTAAAATTTTGGCCGATTCAGGAAATATATTTGACCTCGGGAACCATTAATCCTAGAACAATACTAAAGCCATCAATGTATTTGCCTTGACCTAGCAATCAGAATGGTGTACACATTGGCCTTGGAAGGTCATTAATTGACCTGTACCTGACATGCTTCTTAATCAAAGGTCAAACAACTCCCTATCAAAATCATGCTACTTATTGTTCAAAAATACTTAGATCATGCTCGTTACTATGCTGTCAAATTTATTGCTCCACTCTGTTTCGGTCAAAAGTTATAAACGCAAAGTAAAAAATCATGGCCCTCGGTGGCATCTATGACCTTGCTATTGCCCTGACCTAAACATGGATGGCAGCAGGCATATTTATCTTTCCAAGAGCTTTCAAGTGATGTTATGCAGCTTGATCTAGCATTCCTAGGAGCCAACTTGCACTCCGGTTACTCCATTTCATTTCGGAGAACAAATTCGCCTTACATATGTTCAGCAAGGACGTCTTAACTCGTTGGCCTGACCTGACCTTACACCAGTTTTCGTTCATAAGTTGTCAAATGTGTCATCTAAGTCATCTAAGCATGCAAAGCGCCGAGTTTTCATTGAAGTCGGCTGCGAATCACTCGCGAGAAGTCGAGTGTGGCTCATGGATCGGACCCGGCGGGGGTGAAGGGATATTTACTCCCGAAAACGGGACCTCTGCTTCACAACCCAGCCTCATTGGAGAGCCCTGTTCAGAGCCCGTTCAGTCTGCCGCACAAACGCCGACATAGCCAAATGTCAACTTCACAACTTTATTGCTTCCGACCCCCCACCCCCTCCCAGTGGAAAGGAGGGGGTCGGAACGCCATAGAAAATAGGGCCGTCATTTTTGTTCACACATTACGTCACCCCCGGGGTTGGCCGAATCGTGACGTGCCGTGACGTGGGGGGTGAGGAGGTCGAAAACACATCGAAAAAGCGTGACGTGATTTATGAACGGCCCCTAACAAGTACATGCAAGTGACGCCCGGCGACCTCAGAGAGTTTGCGGCTGACGGGGCAGGGGACTGGAAAATAGCGGTGAGAGCTAACGCACGATATACCCTTGGAAATAGACTGTACCGCAACACATGTTCCGACTGTTGTGCTGCCCTGCACAGATTGTCTCCACCACGGGACCATAGCCCTGTTCCAGCTGTCAGCACAGTTTTGTCAGCAGGACCCTAACCTCTCCTCCAGAAAAGTAATATCAGCGCCATAATCGCCTCTTGTTTGTGCTAAGCGAAGGGAACTTAAACCTTTATACCATTAAAAATATTAGAGTGCCACTCATGCACTTACGGTTTTCATCAGCACAAACAGCAGGCCATCAGCCCGTAAAACCCTAGAACTAGTTCCCGGGAGAGGCTACAGTCCTGTGACGTAGGCGCAACGCGGCCCGCTGATTGGTGCTGACAAAACTGTGCTGACAGCTGGAACAGGGCTCATGAGGGTGCGGGCTCCAAAAACACATTAGGAGCAGGGGCGTAGCCAGGATTTCGCTAAGGGGGGGCAGCTGTCCCTCCCGCTCCCCCTTGGCTACGCCCCTGATTAGAAGCCTTTCCGCTTAACTGAGAAAACACATTGATGTTGGAAACATGCTAAATCAGTCCGATAAGCTATAAATATGTTACTAGCAGACACATAAGGCATATTTTCTGTTGGCACGTCATTGACCGGTATGGAGAGGACTCCTACCACTATGATGTCCCTTCATTGTACACCTTTAGTATTTACACCAATCGTGTTGCACTCGTACTGTTAAGTCTACCCTGACTGGTAAAAAAGGTCCCTGAAAAGATCAATGAGGCCCCGTCCGATGAAGATTGTGGCACGAAAAGTCCCACTGAGGACAGAAACAACCCCATCGCCATTGATACGCACCCTATCTATATTTCAGGCCCTTACATGTGTGGGCGGCTTCCTGGCTAACAAAGGAGGCCCCTTAAATATGGGTGGTGCTATTGGGCTGGCAGCAGGAGACGGGCCGTTCAATATGTTAAGGCCAGACCCCTGAACATGTCAAGAAGGCCCCCGTCCAGTAAAGCCAGTGGTGTGCGGAAGCCACACTTGTATTAGACCAGGAGAGCCCCCAGCATCATCGGCACCCACCTAAGCTACATTTAAGGACGCTGAAAAGCAAAGAAGGACCTTTGGTTGATACAAGAGGCCTCCTGAATTGTATAGAAAACTCTTAGTTAGTCACTAGAACTAATCTTCTCATTATTTCAAAGCTGGGCTCCTAAGCTGGCCAGGAGTACCCGTTCGACAAAGCAAATGGCAGATAGTGGCCCCAGCTTTGGTAGAGGAGGCATTTAGTATCATGAATAGCTGCTGCTTTTTTATATTGAAGGCTTCTGGTATGCATAAAAAGCCTCTTAATAGACACAGGAGGCACCTAATTGGAAGCCTTATTATAATCATCCGGGATGTTCCTATAGATGAACCATTGGACACCTGTCCAACCTCAGCGTGCAGGCCCCCTTCGGGATCAGTGGTAGAAAACCTCCTAGGAATCCGGTGCCAATGATAAGAAATTCATGGCGACACCCCTGGTTCTGCAGGTCTCGTAGTAGTTTGGTAATATACTCCCAATAGCGGCACTGCATAGTTGGTTTTCCTTTGCGACGAAATAAGCCAGGAAGGTAAACAATATTGCTAAAAAATTGATGATCAACTGTCCCGCTGGCCCGAGGCAATCGTGGACTAGGTTGAACCCGAAACAAAACGCCTGGGCAATGGACGGTCATAGCCTTCCCCGACCGGTACGTTACGCCCCAGCTACGTTTACCGACATGTTTCATCGCATTCATTCCCCAAATGAAATGATTATTTTATCTTCAAGCACAGGGGTGCCTTGCTGGTGGTAGAAGTGAGGACTTTACGACCCAAACCGGTGGCGCCTCGGCCTGTCTGGCGCAGACGCGAGGGTGGCTCCCCCTTCCCCACCGGTGCCATTAAAAGTTGCATCTGGCCGTCCGAACGGTAGAGAGCGGCCCCACCGCCGTCCCACGGGAAACTGATCGATGGCTACTGCGCTTGAGACGTGAATAAGAAACACCCCAACAGCACAAGGCGGCAACAATTGGCGGGAAAACGTGGCGGCAGTTGCGCCGGGAACAATTGGCGGGAAAATGTGGCGGGAGCGGCGGCGGTGGCACGAGGTAGCGCCCGGGCACAGCGCGACACTTTACCGACCGCGAGCAGGAAGTTAGAGGTGACATTGCGAGAGAGAAGGAAAGTCCCCAACGAATCCCCCAATGAACGGAGTAGAATAATGTATGGTTGAGCTTAGAGGACGCTGCCTGACACATCCCTAGAAGGTTGGCTTTTAAACTATAGCGTAGCTGCTGCTCTTACTATGGTACTAAGCTGCTAGATATGCCGGGATTTATCAACACTTGCAAATTTTGCGTCATTTGGCTACCGTTTTTATTGACATATGAGGACAAAATAGGAGATTTGAGTGTCAGACCCTTGTGTAGCACCCCAAAACACCCCCCCGCCTTCCCCTAAAGAATACAGGTAACCTCCCACTACGACTGTCATGAACCATGCTTAACATGATGATGGGTGGTTCAGAGGAATTAAAATAGAACTTCCAAGCCGAATATGCAGTTTTTTATACTGGTTAGAATGTTTCTTAACTGGTCAGAATGTTACTTATCTATTTGAAACGTAAGAAACCGGGCGTATCAGTCCCTAATACATTCAATAACATAAGTTCGTATACATAGGATTCATATATACATGTATTCGATATATATGCCCCGTGTTTTTCAGAGAGTGTTTACAGAGGATTTTAAGCGTCTGTGTAGAATATTGCACATCCAGTATTTTTCGTATTTAGTTTAAGTGTATCGAGGTTCGCAGTATGTTTTCTTTTTTAAAAGAAAAACGAAACGTTTTCGATGCACTTTAGAAGCCTGGTGGCAGCGTGGCGTTTCATAGGCACTGCATGACACACTGCATCTTCTACTTAGCCCGTCGTTCACGCCCAGCACTCTTCCAGCCGCGTCGGTCTCATCTGGAGCCTGAACTCTCCAGCGACGGGTCGGCGTTTCCAGTCGCTATCTATTCCCTATGCCACGAGTCGCGCCACTGCCAATCAGAGGAGCAGGGCGTCTGATTTCGGCGTCAGCTGCTCAGGAAGACTGGAGCCGCCCAGTCAGCACCTCTTCTTCGGGATGATCGCGCCGGCAGCGGGGTGGGTGTTCGCGCGGCCTCGTCACACACTTCTAGCGATTGGCCCGGCGATGGCTTCAGCAGAGGCTTTCATCATGCATGACCGGCCTTCTGTTGTGCCGTGAATATAGAGTGGCCGGCCCGCAGAGAGAGGGATAGGAAAAGGAGAGAAGGGGAGAGGTGCGCATGAGGACGGAAATTTTAACGTGCGCGGAGAGAGGCAAGCGTGTTTCAAATTGTCTTTTTGTTCGTTCAGAATATCCTTGCCCCGACTTCGTTTATTGAATGGTTTCACCAGAAATGTCCGAAAAATTCTACTGATCGGGATTCAGTTGTTTCAGGAACTGAATGTAGGCAACATCCATATTCATCATACCAAAACTTCAAACAAAACAGAATACCAGCAGCATCTTTTTATTTAGGGTTCAGATGTCCATCCATAAAACAAAACTTCCAGAAAGCACACAGCTGAACCTCCCGGTCACGCAGCCTACCTGGAGAGGCGCTGAAACACTCGGAAACTCCTCATGAAGAACAAACGAATAGCGCAGTATCAGCGCCCCTTTCAGCACAGGACACCATAGAGAGCCCTGAAAGCCCACCTGTGGTGACGCTGGAAGACACGGCCCGCCGATCTGCGCCTGTCGAGCCACCCATTAAGAAGGACTATTCACAGGGCGAAGTGAAAGACGAGCGACGGTGGTGAATCGATGCGGGGACGCGGCGGCGTCGAGCCTCCTGAAACTGATAGCTCGGTAACTGAAGAGCCTAATAACAAAGGAGGAGTATTGATGAGCTGCCTAAGTCTTGAGGCAGCCCATGTGTGCAGGTGAATGCATTTACTTGACGCGGAGTCTTCCTCGCTTTCTTTTCAATAAGACGTGTACAGAGTTGCAGATTTTATCATTTGTATCCACGACAAAGTGTACTTCCATATATGATTCTTACGTGTGGGCTAATTTCATTTCAAACACTATTCAAATATATAAGTTCAGACTTTACTGTTGCAGCATCCGTAATCTTTCAAGATATGTTAAGCGTGTTGCAGTGGTATATTCTGACTGAATTTCAGGATTGGGAACAAAATATCGAAGTGACCACGGAATTATCCATTCCACCATTGTCTGTGTTTTCAGCAATATCCTGTGACCTAACTATGTCAACAGATCTATGTGGATATCTAACTCACTATTACAAGCCGGAATCCTTTTTTGCTTTTGTTTGGTTGCGGCATGTTTTCTGTTGATTTGTTTGTTTCATTCAGTGATTGCAAGGATCCAACGGTGATATGGTGATGTACAAGAGGCATGTCGGTACAATACACTCAAAACCGCTCAGGAGAACTTTGCCACAAACTTCTCCCATTAGAAGCCAGTGGTGTCTCTTTATTCTATCCCAATACCTCATTGAGTTCTTTGCATTTTGGCGGGAAAGTGTAAGAAGCCCACGTATCTTTCGGATGAGAACCCATTGGGACCGTTCCCATGCAAGAGAACAGGCGAGCACCGGCACTCAAATACATCGATTTTAGTTTCTTCGTAAAGAACGCAGAGAAGGGATAGCGTTCTCAAACTACTTCTCGGGAATGGTTTCAGCTGATTGTGCGCGTGCGTGACGCTGCTGGGCTGCGTCGCCATGGTAACACAACGACGCGACAGCGGATGGTTCATTTGCAGTGGAAGCTTCGGGAGTTGAGAAGTGGAGCATCTGGCGCCTGTTTTGTTAAGGTAAGTGTGACGGCACTTTGTTAATTGGTAACAACTGTCGTGTATGGTAACTAAATGTGGCTACTGGCCTATGGAAAATTTGCATCTTTGTACAAGACTTTGGTACCACCGACCTTTGTGGCAGACCTGGCAAAACGTCTGGATGGGGCCAGCCCTGGAAAAATTCAAAAACGTAGTGTTTCTGAAGAATAAGAAAACAATACGATTTGCGCTTTGAGGAAGGGTCACGGGATCCACTGGCGACGTCAGTTAGGTTGACTTTACCGTGTTCCTGTGAGAGGCGGGGTTTGGGAAGGAGGGGGAGGGTTGGTTTGTCCATCCGTCTATAGGCAGATCTTGAATTGCCGATCAGGGAGAGACACATGTTCAGGGCGTCATCCAGACCTGGGGACGCCAATGCCAGGGGCGACACAAATATATCCGTTGGTCGCCAAATCCGATCGCGATAGCCCTTATTCTTGCTTCCCGGGAAGGAAGCGACATTTATGGGGGCCCCCATGGACCTTTCAGAAAGTGTCATTGATCTCTCAGGGGCATCGATAGTCGGTTGGGCGAAGTGGTGGCAAATGTCTTTAAAAAGTCTCTGTCCCATAGATCGGTCTATGCATCCCTCATATTTCTCTGATATATCTTTAAAATAAAGCTGCTAAAATATAGCTTATGAACCGGCATCTTAATGCACAAATAGAACAGACCAGTGGCGGATCCAAGAGGCCTGCCCCTTAGAAATGCCCGAGCCCCAATAGGAAATGCATAGCTGGATGCTGTCCGAGGTGCTGGTGGGGCAGGCACCAAGCCCCCCTCTCAAATGAAGTCTTGGATCTGCCACATTAACTCAAACGTTTGGGTGTTTTGGTTCATTTTTCGCGTGTTTTGAACAGACTTATTTCCTTTTTCAGAGGCAGAACAAGTGGCGGTCATCAAAAGCCTGCTCGGGACTGCTGGGTTGGTGGTTCGTCAAAGCTGACAATCGAGGAGGTCAGCCTAGTCCTAGGAGATCAGCAGCTTTTAGAGAAGATGCTGGACGTGAGTGGGCCTCACGCAAAGCCCTGTGCGTTTGTGAATAAGATATCTTCTTTTATCTGCAGACATAAGGGGCTGATTATTAGTTATGCTCCCTTTATAGGGGCGTTCGACCTCCCTACTGACGTCATGTGCCCTCACTGTTTGCAGGCCACATCATAACAATTTTGATCCGTTTGTGTTGCAATATAAAGAAAACGCATTGTGTTGTTTTGTCGCCAAGTGAATCTTTAAGAGTCTATAAATATTTGATTGAACACCAGTGCATTGTATTAACTTTGGCGTGATTTTCCATGCCTCACCACACCAGTTTCACTTCTTTGGCATCCCATTCTTTTGAAGAAGTCACGGTTACGTATGCCCATTTTCAGCTTCAGTTCTGTGTGAATTATCCGCTTTTTCTAAGTGCTTAACAATTTGGCTGAGACTAAAACACGAGGTCATGTTTCTGATTAGCTCCACCACAAGAGTGGAGCTTATAAAAATGTGACTTGGCATCCGGCCTTAGACCTAACTGCTAAGTGCTACGAATAAGCGGATAATGTGCGTGAAGCTAGCGGTATTCCTCCTTTAAGCACCATATGAAAGAATCTTAGCACGTCTTCAAGAGGAAAGGTAGTCGTTCTCAGAGTAGACGTAGCGTGAAAATTTCGAGAATCTTTTACTTCTTGAGAGATGGATACGGCTTATTCTAGAAAACTCTAAAAACCGGAAAGGGTACTCACAGAATATTCTTAAGACAGCTAAGAACTTTTTGAATTCTCCTGGAAGAAATGAAATACGTTTCACCGAGGAACATAAAGAAGCGCATCACGTCTCGATATGAGAACCCCTATCAGTCTCGTTGAGAACCCTGACAGGTCTTAAAATTTGCTGTCCGATTATTGATATGGTGCAAGTTAAGTGCAAGAACTCTACGGGTTCTCCACCGGTTTTCAGTGTATATTGTGAATTTCAACTAAATTGGGAGAGGGCTAATTTTGAATCAGTAGAGGATAGTCATTATGGTACTTTGAGAAGTTGATGCGATGGGTATCGTAAAATAAACATGGGGGCTGAAAAACACTTACTGAATTTGTATCGCTAACATGAAAGCCGTCCCTTATACATTCATTGCCTCCATAGAAGTTTGAGTTTGATAATATTCAGCATTATGCCAATACTCAGGCTAGAATTGAAAATCTGATCATGAGCAATCTTCGTTTGAATTACAGTTGTATAAGAAAATAGGGCTCCCATACTGAATCACTTATATAAGAGATAAAAACTCTGTGTTTACGACAGGGCCTAAGTCTGCCGATCCGCTGCTCTGCTACTTTCGAACTCTTCACTTGGTAGTTGGGTAGTGGTAGCAGCAGCTTCTATAGCCAGCAAGTAGTGAAATAGCGGGCAGTGAACTCAGAATGTTTCAAAAGTGCTACCGCTACCGGTAAACTGTCAAAGGGATACAACCAAAAAATTAGAAAGTTGAAATTGGGAGAACGTTTTTCTCCATAAACAAAGAGATTGAATCAATGTTTTGCGGTGTGATTTTGCTGTTTGTTAAAATAGTTTGTTTTATCATAAATAGTTAATATTTGTTGAAATAAAACTGCCGGTTTCCTAAATACCATGCATATAAACATACATTTTTCTTAAAAATCATCAAATAAGAACTACGAGAAACATTTTTGGCAACGCTTTGGTAGCACTTAAAGATAAAACGTAGTGATAGCGGAGTAGCGAAGTGGCGAGAGGCGGTTTCCCGATTTAAAAAAAGTATCAACTAAGTTATTTAGTAGTGGCAGCGGCTTCAGCCAGCCAAAGTAACGGAATTAGTGGAAATGTTTTCAACAAGTTTGTAGCGGCACCCACATCTGGTCCAAAGCATACAGCTTGGACAATTTTCTCGTCATATTTCATCGATTATTGGTGCTTTGCTCTCAGCTTGTCTGGCTTGAAAATTCAGAAATCCAACTGATGCTATCGTCGTCCAGTCTGCGTTATGCCCTGTACAACACATACGTGACAGTGGCTAAATGTTTTATAAACTTTGCTCAATCAATTGAAATATCGACTTAGGGGTCAAATTTTCATTAAAAGCATCAGGGAAAATGTTTCAGAGAACCTAATCTCACATATCAAACGAAAGATTTCTGCTATGACGGGTCAATTTGAAATTCGACGTTTAACGTCCGAGGCTAAGGCACAGGGACAGCCACCCGGCTCAAATCACCCTCTCACCAGTCAGCTGTCACCCGGTCCACGTGGGGCAAATATTTACAGCGCAGTACAATTAAATATACCCAAGTATAATAAAACATAATTGAGTGTCAGCTATATAGGGTTTACATTAAAGTTGTTCAAGTTTTTTTCGGTATAAGTCTTCCTTAGCGCTAGTGCTCACCGTAAATCTGAGCAAATTAGTGATCCAAATATATAAGCCACTGAACAACAATTGGTAAACGGTTTTCCAATCCTGCTTACGTTGTATTGAAGGTCCTTACAAGTAAAACCAGGTAACCGATGTATTAGCCAAGCAGCACTTCAACCAAGGAACCCCAGCGGAGGGGGAAGTAGGGACAAACCCGCGCGGCTCTATCCGAGGTCAACAGCCCTCCCTATCTTATTGTGGGTTCTCCGGAACAGGTGTTAAAAAGGCTTTATGTGATATTACATACTTAATAAATATGTGGACGGAATAAATATAGGGACAGTCAGGAATGGCATTACATATAGATACTTGTTCCGTCTGCAGACGATCAATAATTTCCGCCCATTTCGGCCTGTGTAATACCATACAATCAAACTTTGGACCCTTTTAATTTGAAACAAATTGTCATCCAACAACTTTTTCCCACCACTTCTGTCCAGCAACACCCAACGTTCGTCTTCGGCTTCCATCGACCTCTGGAGCAGGCTCAACTACTGCTGACATCACAAGACTGCAAGTACACAGACGGGGCCTAGACAGCCCACTTAAGTGTCCAATTCCGTCGCGGGTGCAATTTTGCAAATGACCAGCACACACGTGTACAACCGAACTGAAATGATTATTCTGTAAGCTTGCAGAATAGTCATTTTAACTTGATCGCACCCACTTTGTAGACTTTTCCTCGAAACCGCCACAAACAGCACTGCTGCAGCCAGTAGTCGTATGGCTTGTAATATGGTTTTGTGAGAGCTTGCGATGGATCCCAGAAATTAACCTTTGAGGTATTTGGAAAACGGAATTTGAGAGGATTCATAACTCATGAGTATGGCCGAGCGGCACTCTTGCTGTATACTAAAGGCGAAACCGCGTAATGAAAAGAAAACATGTAGCGTGCTCTTCATAAAATGACAGCGTTTCCAAATGTCAAAATTTACTTACCACCCAAAAATGTAAATGCAAACCGGAGAGGCATATTATATATTAGATTTGCTTTCTCAGAGATACTCACGTTGTCGTGGCGATTACATCTCCGTTTACACTTAACTCAGTGACACTGATGATGGTTTAACATTGATTGTGTTAATTATGGATGACAGACTATTATTATGATTATTGAATGAAAAGTCATGGATTTTACTGATAATGGATTGCCACAGTAACACAAATATTGTGGCTGAACGGGGCGGGGAGGGGCACCGGGACCCTGTGCACCCCCTCGCCCTGGACGGACCAAGGGGGCACCACCATTGAGGTGCCCCCTTGAATTGGCGAAGCTAGCAGTGAAGTTTCGTATGTTACGAGCTTTCAGAAAGAAACTTTGTGGATCTCATTGTGAAGAGCCTCATTTTGTAACCTCTCCCATGATACACGATGGACCAGGACATCATAACTGAAAATGGTAGGCCTCAAAATGTGGGCCGTCGTTGACGAGGTATGTAGTCTTTAGTAGATAACTCTGGTGTAAAAATATTATAGGCACTATCTTTAAACTTTTTCCGATTTTAGACTTGAGCAAAACAGGTAAAACAAGGAAGGTTTTTGGGAAAAAGTTAGCTTGGCCTTAGAATAAGGACGGCAAGTAACTTGCTGAAATATACTGATATTTTCCCAAGACGTTTCAGTTTGTAAGCGCACTTAAATAGCTGTTTTCAAGCAGCACTGAAGTTGTTAACACTGAACAGTGTTACATTTCATACATTTTGTTACATTACAACAGAAACATTTCTCAAGTATTTTAAGCATGCCATGCCCAAACATGCTACTGCTGCTGAAGTCCCTACCATAGCCCTTTACCAATAGGCGCAGGAACCGTGGGGCAGTGGTGGTGGCTGTCGCACCCGACTTTCAGAGTGTGGCAGCAGCTCCAAACCGCCCACCCCCGTTTGAGCCGATTCTGGAACTTCTCTATTAACATTTAAGCGATATGCCTAATCATACCAGACCACACCAACGCGGGAAGCCCCTTCCTCCAACTTAGACTTTGCCTCCGACTAAAGAGAGTTCCTCCGCCTATGCCTCAATCGACTGAATTCTTCCGTATTTGCGCCAAAAAAGACTCTGCAGCAACCCTTCTTTGACTGAGGTGCGAGGGCATCAGTTTTGAGGCTAGTGACCTCTAGCCCAGTCTCCTCTGACATATTTAGAGGCCTTTGTGGCCCAGAAGAGAATTATTTGTTTTACGTATACGGCTAGGATTGATAATTCTTAACGTTGTGGTCTAGCAGAAAAATTAGACTGGTTTGGCATCATGAGAACATTTTTTCACAAACGTTACATTATTCACCAGGTTTTAAGGACTGAGGAAAATATGTTGTATGAAATCATAAAATAAGCCTTCCAACGTTTTCGCGCCCTTCACTGGCTGCATTGGATAACGCACGTACCGGCATAGTCTGAGTGCTTACGCTATGTTTTCCTTTCAGTTTTATGTTTCCTCTGTTCAAAAATTGAAAATGGACGGACGGTTATATCTGCAAAAAAATAGAGTCTTACCGTGAGTTTGGTATGTCCTAGGGCGCCTTGTTATGACAATAATTGAACTCATGGAGGAGCGGAGCAAAGATGAATGTCATATTCCTATGGAAGAATGCATTACCAGGGTAACGACTGAGGTTATGGATGTGTGTGCAAGCGTATCACTGCCTACACGTGCAAAACAGGCCGTGCTGAAGGAACTAAGAGGGCTTTAGAAAGAGAGGCAAAAAGAAGCATGTAAACAGGTTTGGCAAGCGAGCTGCTACATCAACTGCTCCGACGGATTCGCTGTTTGATATCAGCAGCCGAGAACGTGAGCCTGGACTAGCAGAAGACAGAGTGTTTCTGGCCGACCAGCCAAGTGCCATACGTATTCAGACAGGCAGCCTCAATCAGGAAACCAAAGCGTGATGGCAGAGGAGAGCTCAGCGAGCGGGTGCAGCAGTCATAAGAGGAGCAGCCGTCACCTCCCCGAGTCAACAGCCGACGGCCGAGACAGCAAACACGCCTATGGAAACTGGTGTGTGAGGTAACGCTATCATCTGCTAAGCTATAATGAATCGGTAATCCCGATCAAAGGGATATTATCTGTGTATGAGCAATGCTATTTTCAGAAACCAATTTGCTCATCAATTCTAACAGAACACCCACCGGCTACATATATTTTTTAAAACACTGTCCAAGTCGTTCACAGTCCATAACTCATAAACCATACGCATTGCTTGTCGTTCTTTTATGGCCTATCATTCCTTACGGTTCCATTACTCATAAACCGTAAGAAATGGTAGGTATTGCTTGTCGTTCTTCTATGGCCTGCCCTTCCTTACGGTTTGTGAGTTATGGACTGTGAGCGACTTGGACAGTGTTTTAAATAGATATGTATGTATGCATATATATATATATATATATATATATATATATATATATATATATATATATATATATATATGGGGATGAGATAATGATCAATGTTAATTGTTAATGAATATATGCCACATGTAACTGATGTAAAATGTAATTAATTTATGTAATTCGTGTATTGAAATGTAGTAAATTCAAGTGTTACACGCTCAAACTATGTTAATTTTGGAATACCCTAGATGCATCGTTTATAATAGGTAAGGTAGCAAATAAGGAAGTGGTACTGTTATAATGCTCGTTCTCGCGATATTTAAAAACATGTTTTCGAAATGTGAAATGAAAACTATGAGCAAATATTTAATGCTGAAGATGACTGTTGAAAATACAGTGGAAACTAGTTCTAATTAATGAGTTTTGGTGACCTTTTAAACGAATTAACGACTGACATTAAAACCAACGCAAGAAAAATAGAAAAACTCCAAAGAAAAATATTCAAGTGCGCGAGTGCTATACAATTTAACAGTCATTGCCTCAAAGAGAACATATTGCCGAACTATTCGAATATATATATATATATATATATATATATATATATATATATATATATATAAGCTTGTGGGTGTTCAGTTGGAATTGATGAGCAGACTGGTTTCTGAAAATATCATTGCTCATACACAGATAATATCCCTTGGATCGGGATTACCAAGTCATTATAGCTTAGCAGATGATAGCGTTACCTGAAACGCCAGTTTCCACATGCGTGTTTTGCTGTCTCGGCCGTCGGCTGTTGACTCGGGGAGGTGACGGCTGCTCCTCTTATGACTGCTCGACCCGCTCGCTGAGCTCTCCTCTGCCATCGCGCTGTGGTCTCCTGATCGAGGCTGACTGTCTGAAGACGTCTGGCACTTGGCTGGTCGGCCAGATACACTGTCTTCTGCTAGTCCAAGCTCACGTTCTCGGCTGCTGGTATCAAACAGCGAATCCATCGCAGCAGTTGATGTAGCAGCTCGCTTACCAAACCTGTTTAAATGCCTCTTTTTGTCTCTCTTTCTAAAGCCCTCTTAGTTCCTTCAGCACGGCCTGATTTGCACGTGTAGGCAGTGATACGCTTGCACACACATCCATAACCTCAGTCGTTACCCTGTTATTGCATTCTTCCATAAGAATATGACACTCATCTTTGCTCCGCTCCTCCATGAGTTCAATTCTTGTCATAAAAAGGCGCCCTGTGACATACAAAATTCACGGTAAGGCTGTTTTATTTTTTTGCAAATATTATCTCCGTCCATGTTCAATTTTGTTCAGAGAAAACATAATACTGGAAGGAGAATAAACCACCCCGCAGCGCCAACCCCGGGGGGTTCTCGGGGCCAGCGCCCCGGAGCCCCGGGCCCCGGGTCGGCGCGGGAGCCGCACGCACCACCCCACGCCCCGAGGAGAATATCACGTAGAACTTGGATTATGCCGGTATGGGAATTATCCAATGCAACTAGTGCAAGATGACTAGCCGTTGGAAGGCTTATTTTAGGATTTCATACAGCATATTTTCTTCAGTCTTTAAAACCTGGCGCAAAATGTCATATTAGTATAGAATCCTCGCATAATCGCAAACCACTCGAAATTTTCTGCTAGATCACAACGTTAAAAATATAAATCCTATCCATATACGAAAAACAAATAATTAGTGTCCGCTCTCTTCTGGGCCACAACGACCCCTAGATATGTCAGAGCAGACTGGGTTGGAGATCACTGGCCTCAAAGATGATAGACCCTTGCACTTCAGTCAAAGTAGTCTTGCAGAGTATTTTTGGAGCAAATAACGAAGAATTCAGTCGGTGAAGGCATAGGCGGAGGAACTATTTTAGTCAGAGGAAAGGTGTGCGTTGGAGGAAGGGGGTTCGGCGTTGGTATAGCTGGCGGTGATAAGGCATATCGCTTAAATGTTAATAGAGAAGTTCCAGAATCGGCTCAAACTGGGGGGGGGCGGTTTGGAGCTGCTGCCACACTCTGAAAGTTGGGTGCGACAGCCACCACCACTGCCCCCACGGTTCCTGCGCCTATTTGTAAAGGGTTATGGTCGGGACTTCAGCAGCAGCAGCATGTTTGGGCATGGCATGCTTAAAGTACTTGAGAAACAGTGCTAAAAACTTCAGTGCTGCTTGAAAACAGCTCTTTAAGAGCGTTTATACAATCCAAATCGCAATTGTTTCTCACCCTTCGCGTTGCTGTTCATATTTCCGGTTCCCGAGGAAATCAGTATTCACTTACAATGGCACGCTGCTAGCCCCATCTATGGAGAGCCAGTGAAAACTCAACTCAAAGAGGAGATAATAAGCCAAACTAACCGTTATGTGTGCAAGTTATAACAAGAAGAACAAAGCAAATGGAACACCAACGAATCAAACTACCAGCCCAGTGCAATGTTTTGCACCTGGTTGGTAATATGGGTTGATGGTGGGCCAAAAAAAGGAAAATTGGGCAAAATGAAAAACCTTCAACTCGACTGGGCCACCAATTTTTTTTCGGAAACTGCATTGCTGATGAGCGCATTGTAATCAGCACCAAACAAATGTATCAAATGAGCAGAAATCCGTTAATTGCCAACGAAAAAAACCTAAATCTGGACCAGGCTAATCTTCATGTCCTTTTAAAAGAGGTTCTATTTTACATATTTGCTTTGAAAGCTTTTGAAAACTAACACATCAAAGGTGAAAAATATTAACTTCGGGCTATATGAAATCGAAAGGCCCCGAATATAGAAAAGTTTTGCGACAGTCATAGGTAAGATTTTCCAGATGCAAGACGCTTTAATGCACCAAAAATACTCATGTGGAGCGATTCTGGAAGATTTGGATTCCACCCGGACTTAATGGATAAAGACTTTTATTCCTGGATCTGGACTCCCACCCGAAAATCCGTGGTGATGTCCTTGCATTAAGTTTTTACTAATAATATTAATGAATATTGTACAACCGTATATATATATATATAAATATATATATATATATATATATATATATATATATATATATATATATAGCACGTTGAAAACTGCCCCTACAGAACCTCAGCTACTGTCATTAGTTTTTTGACAATGAATTGCGGCTAATCCATTGTTAACTCTAAATCTCTTATAAAACAACAGGATTCATGTTTTGTGTGCCGACAACGAAAATCAATTATTTTGTTTGCATCAAATTCGGTCCATCCGATCACCTATTACCATTGCAAGCACTCGTTTTCTCTGCGGTGTTCTTAAGAAGGCCGGGGTCCCTGTGGAGGTGAGGGTGTTGTTTTCCGGATCGGTGGTCAGACAATGATGGCATTGGTATTCAGCGGAGAGGGACAGTACGAAACCGACCACAAACACAGCTGCTGCGAGCCGCAGGGCCACGCTGTCGTGGATCTTGCTGAAAAACAAACAGAAATGCGGCACTTGGGAATCCAAAGACGAGATCAATAGGCTGAGCGTTTAAGAAAGATCAGGGATTGTTTCAATGTATCTTGCGGCAGGCGGTGAGATGCTGTTGGACCCCAAACATATTATGTCGCATTTATACTCCAGTGAGGAAGTGTAGAGGCTAAGAAAATTTCTAATACGATTTTTCACTAGTTTTTAGTAGCCTATTTTAACATGTGCCATAAGAAGGTATTTAAGCCGTACACGTTATAGTACTTTTATATTTTTGTATATATTTATATACTCTAGTATATATATATATATATATATATATATATATATATATATAGTATATATATATATATGTTTTTCTTAGTGATAACTCCGCTAATATGCAAAGCTTAAAATAGTTTTATCATATTTTCCTAACTCAGCAAGAGTCAAAGTACCCTCGTATTTTAACGTTTCTTTGAAGGCAGCTAGGATATCTATTTACAGTCTGAGCTCTCAAAGTTAAGAGGCCTAGCAAGTTCATTTGATTAAACCAAACTGTTAATCAGGCTAAAATGCACTGGAAATTCCTGTACATAACTCTGCAGCACTGACTCTGATTTTGACGAGTTTCTGCATCACTTTGCGACATCTTTTGCAAAGAAGCGTAAATACAGAAAACAAGTGCCAGATTTCCATACTATGCCATAATTTCCAGTCCTGCCAGGTCCTGAGACGGCACCATTGTGAGAAAGAGTTGCAACATGTTTTAAAAATTAGCAGAATATTTTATTTTTCGCTTTTCGTTTAAAACATGCAGATTATTTATCTAAAAACATACACTTTACATTCTCATAAACGGTGAGTTTACCACATTCACACACCCATGTATTCATCACAATGTTCACCCCTATATATATATATATATATATATATATATATATATATATATATATATATATATATATATATATATATATATATATATATATAACATTCTTAGTGATACTCCGCTAATATGCAAAGCTTGAAATAGTTTTAACATATTTTCCTAACACAGCAAGAGTCAAATTACTCTCGTATTTTACGTTTCTTTGAAGGCAGCTAGGATATCTATTTACAGTCTGAGCTCTCAAAGTTTAGAGGCCTAGCAAGTTCATTTGATTAAACAAAACTGTTAATCAGGCTAAAATGCACTGGAAATTCCTGTACTAACTCTGCGGCACTGACTCTGATTTTGACGAGTCTCTGCATCACTTTGGGATATCTTTTGCAAAGAAGCGTAAATACAGAAAACAAGTGCCAGTATTTCCATACTATGCCATAAGTTCCGGTCCTGCCGGGTACTAAGTCCTTGGGCTGTCGTTGGCTGGGTGAGCTTCGCTCACCCTAGGCTTTTTTTTCCTGGTGACCTGCTCTATTTGTCCCGGTGTCCCACATCAGTATCTGTTTGTTCCGGTGTCCCACCTCAGTGCCTGTTTGTCCCGGTGTCCTACCTCAGTGTCTATTTTTCCCAGTGTCCCTCCTCAGTGTCTGTTTGTCCCAGTGTCCCTCCTCAGTGTCTATTTGTCCCGGTGTCCCTCCTCAGTAGTCCCAGTGTCCTACCTCAGTGTCTGTTTGTCCCGGTGTCCCTCCTCAGTGTATGTTTGTCCCGGTGTCCCTCCTCAGTGTCTGTTTGTCCCAGTGTCCCTCCTCAGTGTCTGTTTGTCCTGGTGTCCTACCTTAGTGTCTGTTTGTCCCGGTGTCCCACATCAGTGCCTGTTTGTCCCGGTGTCCCACCTCAGTGTCTGTTTGTCCCGGTGCCCTACCTCAGTGTCTATTTTTCTCAGTGTCCCTCCTCAGTGTCTGTTTGTCCCAGTGTCCCTCCTCAGTGTCTATTTGTCCAGGTGTCCTTCCTCAGTAGTCCCAGTGTCCTACCTCAGTGTCTGTTTGTCCCAGTGTCCGTCCTCAGTGTTTGTTTGTCCCGGTGTCCCTCCTCAGTGTCTGTTTGTCCCGGCGTCCCTCCTCCAGTGTCTGTTTGTCCTGGTGTCCTACCTTAGTGTATGTTTGTCCCGGTGTCCCACATCAGTGCCTGTTTGTCCCGGTGTCCCACCTCAGTGTCTGTTTGTCCCGGTGCCCTACCTCAGTGTCTATTTTTCTCAGTGTCCCTCCCTCAGTGTCTGTTTATCCCAGTGTCCCTCCTCAGTGTCTATTTGTCCAGGTGTCCTTCCTCAGTAGTCCCAGTGTCCTACCTCAGTGTCTGTTTGTCCCAGTGTCCGTCCTCAGTGTCTGTTTGTCCCGGTGTCCCTCCTCAGTGCCTGTTTGTCCCGGCGTCCCTCCTCAGTGTCTGTTTGTCCCCGTGTCACACCCTCAGTACCTGTTTGTCCCGGTGTCCTACCTCAGATCCTGTTTGTCCCGGTGTCCAAATGATACCCAGAGGTCTCGTCGTGGTTGGCCGAGTGTATGTATCAGCGCACCAAAACATGACTAATGAACTATAAAAGGGGGATTATAATTGTGAATATGATTAACGGCATTTGTGTAGTATTCAAGCCGACTAAGATTGTGTGAGCAAATTCAAGCTTTCATATTTTCAGAATATTAAAAGTGATGTGTCGCCTATATGTTTTTTTCAATAGCTTATGTTACCTAGCTTGGTCTTTAGACCAGGCCAGACATCTAGAAAAATATAGAGTAAAGTAATGGCATGTGTGTTACAGGGGTTAACATTCCAGCCAAAGCAGATCAAAGCCTGGTTCGAATTCAGGTTTGAACGGAATTTTCCGAAACATATAATCATGATTTCTACCCACCACGCAAGCCTAGTTTCTGAAATTACACTAAAATTCAACTTATAGAAGTTGTGACGGAAGTCATCCACTGGCGGACGCAGGGGGGCATTCCGGCCATGCCCCCAAAGCGCTGGAGGGGCCAAACTATCTTTTGGCCCCTCCCCCAAACGCCGGAGAAATTTCTGAAAACAAGATGTTTACACTAGGTCTGTAGAGCAAAAAACTCTTCGCTCCCCCTCCCCTGGAGAGCGATCATGCACTTGCAGAGGTAGCTTATTTTAGGACTATCGAGCCCCCAAATTGCACGTCCCACTCCCCCCCCAGGAGGAGAGGCAGACATGGGTTTGGCCTCCCAAAACTCGGGTCTGCGTCCGCCCCTGAAGCCATCTGAACTTTGCAACACGCGCGTCCTTGAACCAAAATAATCATAGAGATCTACTATAACTAGAGAGGACATTATGTACAAAGCAGCAATACCCCGACGTCAAAATTGAAACTTTTGTAAGTACAAAACTTGGCCAGGTTTATTGGAGAAGCTCGTAATAATTTCAACGAGGCCTTCTTGATTTAGCTCACGACTAAAGTTGTACTTCAAACTTTCAATTTTGACGTCCACACAGGTGTGCTGTCCTCTCTAGTTATAGTAGATAGATATGCACAAATGATTATGTAAATTCACAACATCAAAATATGTATTGTGTTTTGTGTTATACATACAAAATAAGACCACCACAAATATGTCCAGTAAACCACATCAGAAGTCCGGATTCATGGCGGCCAACTTTCAAAGAGTAGGTACTTACATGGTAAATACATTTATTTCCAAAATAAGATACAAAACCGTGCGAGACATCCAACAATACAATTCTAGTGCCGCGCTGGGCCGTACACCATGGGCTGTGACGGGGTCGTGGCTACTCCACACTGATTGCTGCCATCTCTCGTCATCTTGATGTAGCCGTCCATGCCCCAGTCGCCGCCCCAGGAGTTCTTCACCAGCCAGTAGCCGTCGCCGTAGCCGACCACCAGGACGGCGTGGTCCAGGCGGCTGCTGCTGCAGTTGGGCTCGTTGTAGATGCCGGAGGAATAGTGCTTCATGGAGGGATGGGAGGTGTCGATGGCGGTGGAGACTGGGCCCATTGCCACTGCCCGCAGCATGGCCTCCTCGTCCTCCTGTGGGTTACATTTATCAATCACACGCCGTACTGAGACTGACTTGCGTTTGAATATAACAGGCATTATAGGATAAAAAAAAAAAAAAAAAAAAAAAAAAAAAAAAAAAAAAAAAAAAAAAAAATTAAAAAAATAAAAAAAAAAAAATTATAAAAATTTTTAATATATTTAAATAATTTTAAAAAAAAAAATAAATTTATTTTTTTTTTTTTTTAAAATATTATAATATTTTATTTTATATATTTTAGGGGTTTTGGGGTTTTGGTGTTTTAAAAAAAAAAAAAAAATTTTTTTTTTTTTTTTTTTTTTTTTTTTTTTTTTTTTTTTTTTTGGGGGGGGGGGGGGGGGGGGGGGGGGGGGGGGGGGGGGTGGGATACTAAGAAGGAAGGTAATATATTATGGGTCCCCCGGGCTTTTTTTTTTTTCTACACACCCGGGGGGGGGGGGCCCCCCCCCCCCCCCCCCCGGGAAAAAGAGAAAAAAAAAAAAAAAAGGGGGGGGGGTTAATTTTTTTCTTGGAGCGGGGTAACCATCCGGGGTAGGCAAAAATGCTTTAAAAACCTAAGAAACCAACCAAAAAAAAAACCGCCTCGACCTTACAATTGACACGATATGCAACATGACCTTGTAAGGTTACATTATTATCTTGACTTTAGTTCAAGGTAAAATAATAAAGTTTTAAGGTCATGTCACAATCATTCAAGTATTTGGGTCTAGGTCTATCTTGGTTCAAATAAGGCTCTTAAATCGTTCATAAGTTAAAGACACAAAAATTTCTAAAACCGAGACTTTGGTGACCTTTGGTGACATTGTCATTGACCTGAACTTAAAATTAATGACAACATACATATTTCTCGTTTCAAGAGCTATCAAATGATATTTAGAAACTCCATCTAGCTCTTCTAGAATCTGCGTTACATCCTGGTTTCGTCAGTCTCATTTTAGAGGAACTGAATTGCCTTACATATGTTTGGAAATGATGTCATTACTTGTTGACCTGATCTGACCTGATGCCATTTTTGCATAAGTTGTCAAAGTGATCACCCTACAGGCCTACAAAGCGACGCGCTTCTCATTTGAATCGGTTCGGAATCATCGCGAAAAACCGAGGTGGGGATCCGATCAGACCCCGGGCGATAAAGGGTTAATAACCACATTGTGAATGTTCCATTCATCGAACCGTCAGAAAAATGTGTTCAAAAAACCGGGAAAACTGACTGGATTTTAGTTTAAGTCCGGCCGGACTTCAAATTCCAGCAAAACAGTAAACCCGGTCAGATTATCCGATCTGAACGGGAATCCGATACACCCCCAGGCCAGGGTGGCACACTTCTCCCTTCTACGCTTCATACATCCTGCAGACATATTACTGGAAAAATATAAAGAGTACAGGATTAACACCACTTATTTTCTAGTAGATATCCTCTTAATACATATTAATGCAAGCGCGCTGCAACGGTGAGCAGTGTTACATACAGGAATCAGTGATGTCCAGTCGTCGATGTGGGCCACAAACTTGCTGACGTCATCACCACACGTGTCGTTATCACGAGCTGTATACGGGTAGTCCTCCTCGCTCTGAATACCCTCACTATGGATCAGATAACTGAAACGTAGAGATGTGTCGAATGTTAAGCTTCCTCTGCTTTAAATGTTTCTTTTTTGGCAGGCTAACATGCACAAGAACAATTGCTGAAGTATGTTCATTAAACATAATAGCATCATGTTGGCATAGGGGCAGTCACAGGGTAACCAAGCGTGTCATGCCTTCCCTCTTTCTATTTTCCCAGTTTTAACCATCATCTATGTTGCGTGCCATGACAAGAGAAGACCAGTAGAATACTAAGCACAATATCATAGGGTCCGGTTGTGTAGTGGTTAGTGCACCAACTTTTCACGAGGCTGACCCTGACGTAAAGCGTGACGTATTCCTGTGCAGCTCTACTTGTTTCGTTTCGTTATGCAGGACTTCTCTCCACTGGAATATGTCAACAGTTTGGAAGGAAGATGTAGCAAAGACTGTATCAACAACATCAAGAGGAGACCTGTCGATGCTGTTGTCAGCGAAATATTGTCTCAATGTTTTACTGTTTGAATCACATATAAATATAAAAAGAAACTAGCGTGCTAAGGATCAATATGTATTTCATCTTCTTATCAATAGTGCTTCCACAAGCAATCCAAATAACCAAAAAGATTACAAGCTTTCAGCCTGTTTGTCAGACCTTTGTCAGCTAGAATATGATGTGTGTTGTGATAAGACAGCACAGTCGTTTTGTTCAAATTATCATGCACGCCAGAGGGTGCGGAACTGATTCTCAGACCGTCAATACGAATCAAATGGTTCACAGAGGGTTCAGAGTATCAGGCAAATGGTCACTTTTCTGTACCGAAATCAGCCTTTTTATGGATACACATGAGATTTAAAGTTCCGGTGCCGACGCCTAGGCTTCTTTTGACCCCTGGCCCGGCGCCACCCTGGCTTCCGAGGCATTAGCTACAACAGCTATTTTTTTTTTTTTTTTTTTTTAAAAATTTTTTTATTATTTTTTTTTTTTTAATTTTATTTTTTTTTTTTTTTTTTTTTTTTTTTTTTTTTTTTTTTTTTTTTTTTTTTTTTTTTTTTTTTTTTTTTTTTTAAAAAAAAATTTAAAAAAAAAAAAGACCCGCGGGGGAGAAAAAAAAAAATAGAAAATTGGGTTTGTTTTGGTAAAATTTGGGAGGGGAGACCCCTTTGTTTTATTTAATTTTCCCCCCCCCCCAAAAAAAAAAAAAACGGCTACCAGTTGTTTGTGTGGTTTAATATCTTATTTTTTTTTTTTTTTTTAATATTTTTTTTTTTTATTTCCTTTTGTGTTTTTGAAAAATTATTATAATTACCTAGGTTTATATTTTTTTTTTTTTTTTTTAATTTACCTTAATTTTTTTTTTTTACTCATTTCACAACAAGATACATTTCAGGATGAGCATCTCAAAATATAAACAATCTTTGAAAAGTCACAATACATATTTAATGATAAGTGTTGGGGTTTAACGACGCACCAACTGCCAGGGTCATACGGCGCCGCCAACTCTCACCCTGTTGGAAGGGATTTTGGGGATCAGATCGACTTATTCAAAGGCTCCACCGGGACTTGAACCCGGAACCAGTGGCTTAGAAGACAAGGGTTCTATCCACTAAGCCACCGCATCTGCCAAGTGAAAAGCAGAGTCCATATGTAGGGTCCATCACCTAAAGTTAAACAGGCGCTGGCGCCCCATAGTTTTGATATTTTAAAAACTTAAAGCGATCCATGCTGGGCACCTTCGGTTCCCGACATGGGCCTCGGCATGGACGGGGGATGTCTCCACGGACCTCGGGCCGATGCCCGTCCCCTTGGCTCCCCTCGGATCCCGCAATGATACCAGCAAGGGGAACCGAGATAATGGTAGGGGACCCGGACGGGAAACGGGAACCGGCTATTATGTTAGGGCCCTAGATGCATCCAAAGAGGCCCACGACTATGACAGGAAGCCGCGAGAAACAGTGGGTTTACGATTTAATTATAGTAGAAACCGCAGTTGCGGTCAGATAAAACCCGCGATTATTCTAGGGGCCTGGTTAGATTACAGATTGTCCTTGATTACGATAGGGGCCCGGCAATATCCGCTGGGGCCCAGGATTATGGCAGGAAGCCAGAGAGGAGCCGGCAGCAGAGAAGCCGTGAAGATTATGTTAGGCCTCAGCTGCGGCCACAGAAGGCTGGCGATTATGGTAGAGGACTCGGGTGTGATCAGAGGGGTCCAAAATTATTAAAAAGTATGACTGGGCCGCAAGGAGCTCGATTTATCTTAGGCATAGGTATGTCACATAAGGCTGAGGTCACATCAGACCCGTTATTATGGCAGGAGGCCGATTGGGACACGGAGGCCCACGATTATGGTAGGGGTCCGGTGGCGGTCACAGGAGGTCTGCGGTTATGGCCGGGGGCCCGGCTGCGGCTACAGAAGGCCAGTACTTATGGAAAGGGACCAGGTTGTGGTCACATGGGGTCTGATATTATGGCCGGGTCCGTTGATAGCCACAGGGGGAAGGTTGATAGAAAGGGCTTGGTTGTTCTCACACGAAGTCTACAATTATGAAAAGGGCCCGGTTGGGCCATAAGGGGTAAGCTGTAGCCACAGGGGCCCACAGCTTCCATATGGGAGCCCTGGCTGTGTGTAAAGGGCCCCAGGTTGGCCAAAAGTCAGTCTGTGACAACTGTGGGAGTCCAGATGATAACAGAAGAGTCTGTGATTCTGAGCGCTGGGTACGTAGCCCGGGCCTTCTGGATTCGTGAGACTCATTGGTGGGGCGTTTCCGAGCATTGATGTGGCTTAAGCCCTACCAAATATATGAAAAGTGCTTCCCTGTGTCTACCTCTCACCAGAACACAAACTCTGATGCACTGACTCGAAGGCGTTGTTGTAGGTGCCGCCGCGGCAGCCGAAGTTGCCGTCGATCCAGGAGCAGTCGATGAGCTGCTGCTCGCTGAGAGAGACCAGGCTGTGACCGGCCAGCGCCCAGGCGCCCTCCACCGCGCCTGTCGCCGAGAATGCCCAGCAGGAGCCGCAGCTGAGGGTCTGGTCCTTGACCTCGGTCACCGCGCCGTGATCTCGCCAGTCCAGTGCTTCCGGCGGCGGGTGCCGGGCAGCACGGGACTGCAGGTGCAGAAGTGCTAGTGTCCAGGCAGGAAACGACTATAACGGTACATCCAAGCATGTGCACTACACCCAGGGGTACAACCTCCATATGGGTGTTGTAGAGAAGCAGCGGACATGCCCTTTCGGAAATCAGTCTTGGGAACCTTATTCGACTTAAACAGACACTTCAATCACAAAAAAATACTTCATACCTGAAAATTATAAAAAAGGTAGGCTTAAACAAAATAAATGTAGCATTCCACTACAGATGACACGACGGGCAGGCACATCAAACCTGGCCACCCGGGCCCCTTCACCAAACTTGAAGGTCCGACTTAAAGTGGTCACAGAGCATTTCCGCATCATGTCCTATTGGGAGGAGTCTTCCAGGCTCTAATGGTAGCTCAGGTTCATAGTTCCTGGTGGGGATTCAGTCCAGGGAATTTAACCCTCGCCCCACCGGGGGCCATCGATGCCCCCTAAGGTTTTTCCGGGATAGCAGAAAAACGACGAGGCGCAGCACCGCGGTTGAGAGCTCTACCTCTCACTGCATCATTTTCCCATCATCCCTGAAATTTTTACCCCGGGTAACCCAAGGTCAGGTCACCAGACGAGATCAACCAAGGTCACCTCACTTCAACTTTAGAGCTCTGTAAGAGCTACATTTCAAAGTTGATCGATTTGAAACTTCCTACACTTCATGACCCCTCCAGGGTCTACAAGGTGTATATCCGGGATTTTTCTATTTCGTGCCCTGAGGTCAGGTCACGAGGCGACCTCTCCCATTGGAAAAGCATAGGGAAAACCTGTTTCATGATATAAAAGCCACAAAAATGATTGCAAATACTCAGACTGCTCAGAACAGCGTTTTTTGACACCCTTTCACGGATTCCAGGGGTCATATTTACCCTTTGACTTTTCCAAGGTCATCCAAGGTCACCAGAGGTCAAAAACAGTATTTTGACAATAACTTTTGACCTAATTGAGCTAGAGCGATGAAACAAACACCATCGTGTTTGTCTTGTCACTGGCTTTCATTTGATATACGGCAAGGTCATTTTGTGACCTTTCGTGACCCTCAGGTCATATTAGGTCACGAGGTGACCTCTGGAGGTCAAACCACTGGCGGGAGGTCTTTACGTTCCACATAGCGGAAAAAGTACTGGCAATTTCCTATCAAATGAACTTTATCAGGCCTCAATAGCTCTAATGACATAAGAGTTATAACCAGTTTGCTTAATCATTGCATATTTGAGTGAAAATAGCCGATCTTGACCTAATTTGACCTCTGGAGGTCAAACCATTGACCTGAGCACTAAAACATGCTAAGTAATTTCTTACTGAATTCACGCGAGCTTTCTATTGCACTTTGCAGATTTGCGCTAACGCCCATATTTTCGGAGTTAGAGGGGGCCATCGATGGCCCCGGTGGGGCGAAGATGGCGCCGGACCCCCGGTGGGGCGCGGTTAAGCCAGGAAGTAGCAATACAAATATAGATAGAGGTACACTGAAAAAAGTTTTCACTCTCAACATACGCTTCAATTAGATCCATATCACACTGCTACTCCCGGCTTATCAATAATAAACAATACCTCGGTGAAATAATTGCGGTGTAAGCGGAGCTGAAGGGCATTCAATGGGGGTACTTGTCCACACTAATACTCTCTAGATACTCACACAGATAAAAATGCATAGTTACTACCATTTTACGCCAGAAAGACCCTTGGATAATCCAGTCCATACGCTATTGTTGCTGCACATATTACTCCGATATGACACCACCGCTACCACGTTCTTACACCAACGGTACCCTGTTGAATTGCGCAACCAACGCGTTGCGCAATTCAACATTGTGGGCGTTGCAACGCCCACAATGAAGGGTTAATTTAAAAGCCAAAGTTTAACGTCCCACAAAGCACGGGGACGGCCGCCCCACTCAGGTCACCCTCTCACCAGTCAGTTGCCAGCCGACCTTCGTCGGATAAACTATTGAGGGCCGGAGCGTCTCAATGGGAACCGATCCCAGGCCTGGACATGCACTGTCACTGCATGTTTCTGAGCAGCGAGTCGGAGCCCAACGCTCTACCACCTGAGCTACCGGGGCGGCAATTCGGCTCCTGAGTGGGGTAGCAAAAAGCACAAGAATGGTTTGATAGACCATTGAACCGATTAGGAAACTCCTCTCATAACGTTTTAGCTCAGAGTAATATTGAGGTCATTAAAGGTCAAAATAACACAATTTAGAACACTTTACTCTAGCTTTTGGCTGAGTTAAGTTAGAGCCAAAATTTAAATGTCATTCGATTCCTCTCTTTATGGCGATTCGAATGATTACAATATGACCATACCAGATCAAAGTATAAAAATGGCAGGACCTAGGGTCAGGTCAAGGTCATCATCTAACGAAGCATAGTCAGTATGCATATCACGCGACTCGTAATGGCAAATCAAACATAGTGGTATCCAAATGAGAGTTCTATTGCAATTTACTGCGAAGTTATTGCCTTAAGTCTCAAAACGTGCTTAGGTAGACCCACATGACCTCTCAGAGGTCACAGGTCAAAACTTGCAAAATGAACATTGCGAGTGGTCTGTTATACTACGATCCCGGGAATAAGAAGTCCTTATAAGCTTTATATACAGAAAAAGAAACATTTTTTGGCAAATTGGCACTTTCCCCATGCATTTCCAATGGAGAGGTCATGACTCGTACCTGACCTTAGATCAATAATATACAAAATACCGAAACATAGTTTGTGGCCCCGGTGAGACTATTATATGAAAACGGTTACACATCGATAAATCAACCCTACCCCGAGTTATGCAATCCCAAACTTTTTTTTTGAAGTGAGGTCACTTGACCTGGCCTGGTGACCTGACCTGAGATGACCCGAAGTTCAAATTTTTAGGGGAAGTTGTTGAATTTATTAATAATAAGCTGTGCCAAGTACGGTGGCGCTTGGCGCCGCCGCTTCTCCGCGACGACGAAAATTCTGTAAGGGGGTTAGTCAACACCATTCCGCCCCGCTTGGGGGAAGGTTAAAAAGTGAAAATCCGTTGCTTAAACTAAAAAAATGACAAATTTTGTGCAGGATATGCCTTATATTTGTGTCTACCGTCCAAAACCACGAGAAAAAGCTGTCGATTTCGAAAGAAGTGTTATAACGCGCACCCTAATGTACATGTACATGTGTACATGATCAGTGCAGGGGCGGACGAGGCCCGAGTTTTAGGGGGGCCAAACCCATGTCTGCCTCTCCTCGGGGGGGGTGGTGGGAGCGAAGATTCTTTTGCTCTACAGACCTAGTGTAAACAAATTTTTCAGTGCTCGACAGAATTAGTATAAGCTACCTCTCCAAATACATGATTGCTCTCCGGGGCGGGGGGGGTGGGAGCGAGCGAATATTTTTTGCACTACAGACCTAGTGAAAACACCTTTTTTCAAAAATTTGCGGCGTTTGAGGGGGCCAAAAGATAGTTTGGGCCCCATCCAGCACTTGGGGGGGGATGGCCGGAGTGCCCCCTGCGTCCGCCAATGGATCAGTGCGCTTGTAAGGTTTTTATATATTATGCCCACTCATACAGAACGTTGATATCCGTCCTCATTTCGTTTTTGGTCGTCGTTGGACGAGCTCCCTCGCAGCGGTAGGCTCCGGCAATGCTTGGTTGGTGTGGAATAAATCAATTTCGTTGTATTTCTCTTTATTGGATTTCAGGAGGAAGTGCCGCATTTTAAGCTGTAATAAGGAGGACATCATAGGGCTAAGTCATGCGTATCCAGGGGTGGAGCTAGGCCGAGGTTTGGGGGAGGAGGTAAGGGGCCGAAAATCGTGAAAAATGTTGTTTTTTTAAATGGGGGTTTGAGGAAGGGGCAATTTCCCCACCCCCTAGATCCGCCAGCGTTAGTATATTAGGTGTAACGATGGGGTATTGATGGTGTCATTTGGGGATAACTGACAGGTGGAACTGGCGTACCCTTTGGGATTTTTTAAGTTAAGGTGAGCGTAAAAAGGGGGTAAAATAGGTGTAAAGAAGGAGTTTACTCCTGCAGGGAGTAAAGACAATTTCAGTGAGACGGTATCATAAGGGTTATTCCAGCGTATTTTTGGTGTCCATAAGGGGTATTTAGTGTGTCATTTGAGCATAACTGAGAAGTAACTCAGGTGAAACTAAGGGATAACGTTAGAGTAATCGGTGGGTAGGGTAAGTATTGTGGTGGGGGGACAAATAGATCTACGACCACTTTACTCCTTTAGGGAGTAAACAATTTTCCTCAGTGTATGTCTAACATCCAAGGTCACCGTTCTACCTAAATATTAAAATGCAAGCGGCAAGAAACGGAGCGATTTTAACTAGACCGTAGGAAATTAATGCACTGTACCTATATGCATACCTCGCATGCAATGATAAACACATGCAAAAGGATCAGCAATGACCACCGGAAACATTTAGTAAAATCATTCGGAAATATATGTTAGCCATCAGTTTAAGCAAGATAGTCGACGGCCTCTCCCGGAAATAGTCATACCAAGTTGACGACTGGTCTTCTGTAGCTGCCCTCATCTACACCAATCGTCATTCCGCTGTACAGGTCGACCCACTCCTCCGTGGTGAGATCCGAGAACTTGTTGAGCTCCACAGTGAACGTGTGTCTGCCCTGGGCGTACTCCAACATGTGCTGGTCAACGTAGGCCTTGTTCTCAAGAAATACCTGTGGAAGAGGAGGGTAGTATATTACCTGTGAGGGGTTCACTGAGGGTAGTGAGTTCACCTGTGCGGGGTTCACTGAGGGGTAGTGATATCACCTGTGCGGGGTTCACTGAGGGGTAGTGATATCACCTGTGCGGGGTTCACTGAGGGGTAGTGATATCACCTGTGCAGACTTCACTGAGGGTAGTGATATCACCTGTGCGGGGTTCACTGAGGGGTAGTGGTATCACCTGTGCGGGGTTCACTGAGGGGTAGTGATATCACCTGTGCAGACTTCACTGAGGGTAGTGATATCACCTGTGCGGGGTTCACTGAGGGTAGTGATATCACCTGTGCGGGGTTCACTGAGGGGTAGTGGTATCACCTGTGCGGGGTTCACTGAGGGGTAGTGAGTTCACCTGTGCGGGGTTCACTGAGGGGTAGTGAGTTCACCTGTGCGGGGTTCACTGAGGGTAGTGAGTTCACCTGTGCGGGGTTCACTGAGGAGTAGTGATATCACCTGTGGGGGTTCATTGAGGGGTAGCGATAACACCTGTGCTGGGTTCACTGAGGGGTAGGGATATCGCCTGTGCAGAGTTTACTGAGGGGTAGTGATATCACCTGTGCAGAATTCACTGAGGGGTAGTGATATCACCTGTACACGGTTCACTGAGGGGTAGTGATATTACCTGTGCTGGGTGCACTGATCTACTGCTTTGCGGAGGGAGCTTTGCAGGAGAACAGAACAGAAATGTTCTTCCAGTCAGCTGTCAAAGGTCAGACGTCAAAGGTCTGGAATTTATTAGGCTCAGTCCTTCAGTCCCCCTGCCTCTGGCGTGGGTTCAGGCCTCGTCGCTCCGTCAAATATTTCCGCTAAGCTTCGGTGAAGATACACAGCACACGTGTAAAACCATGTTCTAGTGGAAACATACGCCAAGGATCTGAAAGATTGAGCTTATAGTTTTAGCACGTATAAGATATATGTTCAGCAAAACGCAAAGTATTTACCTGCATTCGGTACTGCTCCTCCGCCACACTGGGGTAGAATTTCTCATATTTCCGCTTGAAGCTCTCCCAGTCTCCAATAAGGCTGGAAGGTGACGCTAGGGCGGCCAGCATCAGCACCAAAATCGCCCTCATTTCGTCTGAAAGCTGGCCTGATTGCGATACATATTATTCATGCAGTTTTTTAACGGTTCCTATCGAATAAAAAATGCATCGCTCTTAACACGAGGTGGAAAGGAATTTACATATTTTTTCAATTATCTATGCTGCTCTCGATGTGCCAAAAATCGATAATGCTTGTCTGATGTGATAATGTGATAATGTTAAAGTGGAAAAGCTAAAAGAGGAAAATAGATAAGGATACTACGGATCCAGGTCCTACAATTGGGAGGATGGGAGGGGGCATCCAAACGAAGGAAGTACCACTTTGGGGAACACCTATCAAAGGTGGGCGCCAAACCCTATCAGTTGCATCCCTGGAGGGAGGGGGTTGGTGGGAAGCGACTGTTCAGAGGGTGCCAAGTGTCAATCGGGGCAGAAGTGTCCCCTAGCTCCCCTGAATTCGGTTGTTTTTTCGTACTGTTCGATACCTGCTTTTATGCATAACCATTCCGGGAAATTCACTCGCTAATATTTTGACGCTGACTGAAAGTTTAAATACCTTGCACTACTGTAGCCATTGTACCGGGATGCTGCACGTTCCTGGGCAATACCTTGTGGAAACGCGACCTATTCATTCCGTTTTGAATGCGGCCTCGGATACCAAGAGGGATAACAAGTGCCTCGGATAACAAGTGCCGGCTGGTGATAACAAGTGCCGGCTGGCTTCTGCCGTCCGAAGAGGCATCCAGCATCCAGCAGAAGAGTGAAATGCAATGAGGGCTGAGTTCAGTATCGTGATAAGGTCACCAGGCACAGCTCCCGATGCCGCTGGTAATATCGTTAGTAGTTGCCGGGGTTGTGGGGTGCAGCAGACGATGTTGTTGCCGACTGGACATGTCACTCGCTGTGTTCGAAAGGTGCACACTCAGGTAACTTCATCGTAAGATTGCTGAAAAATTTACCGCGTAAGTATAAGTTAAATCACTTTGTAATTTTCTTAAGCTTAGGCCCACATCGAGTTCCATAGACAAGTAATCCTCCGCCTGTGCCGTGAAAGTACAAGTTAAGATGTTGATTGCTGAGATACGGCGGCGACTAGTGAGTTCATAGCCTCCACCTGCTAATTCTAGACTAGTGAGTCAAGAGCCTGTTAAGTCTTAACTAGTGAGTCTAGAGCCTCCACCTGGTAAGTCTTAACTAATGATTCTAGAGCCTCCACCTGGTAAGTTTAGACTAGTCAGTCTAGAGCCTCAACCTGTTACGTTTAAACTAGTCAGTCTAGAGCCTCCACCTGTTAAGTCGACGGCCTTTGTGATCTGAAAATTTTCAGGCGCCGTACCGGACTCTCCTATGATTCAAATTTGTGAGAGATTTCAACTGAAATTTGTGAAATTGCTCAATGGGGAGGGGGGAGGGAGGAACAAAGAAAGAGGAATAGTGAATGACTGGTTGCGGCTCACGGAGACAGACGTCGGCTTCTGTTGGCGGTAGATTTTCTCGGCTCTGCCTTTGCTCGCTGGTGGCTGCGCCTGCTGCTTATTTAGAGTCGTTGTCTGTGTTGATTTGTTTCACGGTCCAGTTTTCAGTGTGTTCTGTGCTATCACTCTCGTTGTGATGACGTCGTGTCTTGCTCACCGTCTTTGTGAGATGCCATTTTTAGTATGAACTGTTTATTTAGTATATCTAGTATGTTACTATTCAGTATTTACTTCTTTCAGTACGACTTTAAAAAGTCATAGTAACAACCTCGCTTAAAACCGTAGCCCTCAAGACATATACTTGGCCAAGAGGCCTAACAGAAAGCTTACCTGAGCTGTCGCTCCAGCGCTGCGCGCCGATTCTCGACTGTTTACCACCAGCCGTCGCCGACCAGCTTACTCCGATGACTATCTTCTGCTGGCTCACAGCCTCCCCGGAGACTCCCAGGCCGGCTGGTGGATTTCGCACGGGATGATCTGCAGAATCTACGTCACGAGATTCGTCATGTTTTGTAGGTCATGCAAAAACCTTGACGGATCTGACAATTATACGCCTGGCACATACAGGATTGGTGACCATCCTGATGGAATATAAATCACCAATTTTGAAATTAGTACGCCCGATTTGATCGGCTCAAACACTGTGAAAGGCAGAAAACGCAGTAAAAACACCACGCTGTTCTTAAGCTCTAGAATGTTAAACCGGAGCTGCGAATTTAACTAGTGATGGGTGCTGACCTCCAATGTAGCCAAATGTAATCTCTAAAAAAGCCTCTAGACAGGCGAACACGCAATGCACTATAACTTTTACATGAGCAATGGGAACAGGGAAGTTCTCGCATTCAATACAACTATAGTATGTAATAGTATTAAATGCAAATTAAATCATACTTATATAATAGCTACGATAGCTGAGGCCAGCCGCGTCTTCACCGGAAGGATGCGGTCTAACCTATTTCAAAACACGGTTATTGTGACTGGAATCATAAAAATATGTATAATTTAAAAGATGTCATATTTTCTTCCTTAGATAACACAAATATATTTCCATATTATTTCTGGAACGATTTACGGTTTTGTACTTAAAGCCCCAAATAATTGTTATCTTCTGAAATAGGGGAAGTTCGTGCGCAAGAGTACGCACAAGAGTATGTCTAAAAGCAAAATTTTTATCCGGTTGCTTAGCCTGAAGAATTGTGTATGTATGGTCCATGTTCCAACTAGATGTCTCTGAAAGGAACTCGCCACGGACCCATCAAAAATGAAAAGTCGCGTGCGTACTCTTGCCGGAGTGGGTCGGTAAGAGTACGCAGAAGAGGAGGCTGGAGTACGCATTGATTCCCTGCTGTGCTTTAGGTGCATATGTCATGTCGCGAATATTTTTGTCGCTAAACTAAGCGATTATATAATTTTATATCGTTCTAAATATGACAGAACTATGTTGCATTGTTTGGTCTTCCAAATATGAATTACGGACTCCGTCCCGAGCGAATATAAATTTTCCTATCTCTTAAAGGGAATGTGGCAACTTTATAATGTGATTTTAACTGAGATAGCCAAGTTTTAAAGCAAGTCGGAAAACCCGGTACTCTATATATAATTTGTATTGAAACTCGATATTTCCGTAGAAAAAAAACTAAAAACTACCTGCAATCTACCCCTCATGTACCCCTAGCAACAGGCCATAGTTGTCATGGCTGTTGGTGTGACGACATATGCTAACTTCACGACGAGCATCAGCCAATCGAAGCCCTTGAAGCATTTCAAATATGGTAGTGACAGGCATCATCATGGCATCATCCACAGGCAGATATTTATTTATTTTCCTAGGGGCGTATTTTGAAAATCAAAATATTGAGCTCATTGTACATTTTGTTCAGAAAAATCATGAGTGGTTTCATTATTTTTGGCTAAAAGTACGCCTAATTACACTAAATTCCAGGATTCGACCAAGGTGCCACATTCCCTTTAAGCGTGCGTGCTCTTGCACAATGGTCTGTTGTACCTACTCTTGCCGGACATACTCCTTTGGTAAGAAAGTCTCCATAAACATGTTGGCAGGCGTTTTAGCGTAAGTTCCAGTCATGCAGCACAGTCCTAGCTCAGCTTTCTTACTGATGGCAGACCATAATACTATACTATTTATAACAGAAGCATGGTCTACAAGCTTACCTAGTTAAGAAATATTACATCGAGGGTGACCAGAAGCTTGTTTAGCGCCGTTCTCCCGCGGAAAGAATAGGAGCACTTTGAAACTTTTTTTGCAACCATGGCACTGACCCTGTTTTTTATACCAGGGTATCCACCATCTCAGTGGTCGATAAGTAACCAAAACAGCTGCTGCGTACTCTTATCTCCTGCGTTCTCTTACCCGCCCTAACCATTCCTGTTCTAGCTGTGCCTCTTTGTGTAAACTGTGTCATAGCCGCTGCTGATTGTCTTACCCGACTTATTGAACGTTTCGAAAAACCCACACGGGCTTCTATTAGTAACTCCGCCCCTCTCCCTTCCACAAAAATAGCGACTAAGCCTATGTTTGGGGCACCTGTCTGCATCTTTGTCATTACTTAGCGAGGTCTCTCTTTGTATAGGGATAACATTTTCATAAGCGACCCGGCCTGAGGCGATCCAAATATCAGACTGATAAATAGCTTATATCTCAGGGGATATGTGTTAATTGTACCGAAATAAAACTTAAACTTATAGGTCGATTTCCCTTTTATAGGCTCATCGAATTTGCTTAATCAAATTGCAACGCTAATGGTCAGGGGTGCACATTTCCTGGAGACCTTACAGCACGCTCCAGATCAGGATTTGAAAAATTCCAACTCTGGAAATATAAATATTCGTAGCGACAACGAGCATGAGCTTTGAGAAATAGGTTTGTATTTCTGAATGTTGTTTGACCGTACTTGAAGACGATCAAACTGGAGGAAATTACTATAAGAAAGGTAAGAAAAGTCAATTCAATTTCTGGCCCCAACATGAATCACAGCGTACAGATTTTTCGTTTCAAGAGCTTTCAAATGATGCTAAAAAAACTCGATCTACCCTAGCAGATGCCGATTTACACCCTGGTTTTGTCAGTCTCATTTTAGACGAGCAGAACCGCCTCACACGGGTTTAGAAATGATGTCCTAACTCGTTGACATGACCTGACTTGATAAGTGAATTTGTGTAACAAGTGACCTGATGATATATAAAATAAATGACCTGATAATGAAGCTGTCAAATCGCTTACTCTAAAGGTATGCAAAGCGACGCGCGTCTCATTTAAATCAGCTTGGAATCATTCGCGAAAAAATCGAAGGAGTGTCCAATTGGACCCCCAAGCAGTGAATGGTCAAAGTTTGAGTCACTTGAATGGGACAGAAAAGCAATAAGAACGTGGTATGGCCTAATGTAGATATATTTGTCAAAATTTTAGATACTTGTCCAATCTTTGTTTTGATAGAAGTGTATAACTCCTTGACATTACTTTGCTCCTGACGGAGAGAAAACCCATCATTAGCATCTTGCCCCTGCCCCAATAACTTTATTTCGGAGAAGACACCTCAACAAGATTTAACTCGCAACGAACGCCGGCCGATGACCGAGGACAGTGTTGGACTTATCAAAACAGCAGGGTGCCTTTAGATTAGAAGCCCTGCGCCTGTAATAGGGCTGAAATTGCCGTGTTCTTCCTCTCTCGCACACAATAAAGCCCTCGTTTTTGCCGCCGCCGGTAGTAAAGCCAAGAAAAACCGGGCGGCGCAGCCGTTAATTTTGGCTGGATTAAGTGTATAAACTGCTCGGCTCCGGTGCGCCCTATCGTTGAAACAGGGGAGCCCGCTGTTTGGGAAGTTCGCTCAACAGAATATTGTTTTGTATGTGACTTCGAGAAAAACACAATCGAGACGCATGAACAATTTGGGTTCTATGTATGTATTGAACGCATGTTTACACTCCCACGGAAACCACACGTTTTCATCCTCAAACATTCAATTAAGGATACAAGTGATATTGTCTCTGTTTTGTCTTTGATTACAAAATATTGCATCAATGTATTCTGACCTGGAAATTTAATGGCGTTCAGAGAGATAACACATATGTTTAAGCGAACGCTAAAACAAATAGACTTTTGCTTTTGACTTCAAATTTCAGTAAAATTTTGTTTGTTATGATTTTACTTTTCAGATACATACTTACGTGACTCACGATCTGCTTGTATCATAACCACGACCAATCAATTCATAAATTCAATTTTCCTACCCTTATACCTACAGTAAAAATATCCAGCCAATCCCTTTCTATCAATTTACAGCGCTATGAAACCAAATATACACGGTGAAACCTGTTATAGTGCGGTGCGAGCGTTAATACATAAATATTTTTCGAATTACCCATCTCCAAATGTTGTGCCTTCTAGATCAAAATTATGCGGACAATACGATGGTGTGGTCTATACCATCGATAAAATCGCCGCTTTTTTCTGTCAACGGTATTAAGTCAATTTGTTTTGTTCACAACTTAGAGGGTCTTGCACACACGTACAAAACAGTTTTTTAGAAGAGTAACCAAAAGCCGAAATAATATCGTCAAAATGTTGTGAGCTCACACAAAGGAAGTCCAAAGTCTCTTTATTGAATATCCAGCCAATGCTTGGTGCTAGGTGATCCCTCGGAAATGATGTGATGTGGAAAACTCTACTGAGATGAAATGCATTTTCTGCAGCAGTTGTGATTTATTAAGAGGCATGGTATGACAGCATAGGTCTGCAAAAACCAATTTTTTGTTTCCAAAATTTTGCAGGTACGATTATGCACGCAATATACAGCGAAGACTACCCTAAAGACGGGACTAGTCTTCGGAAGGCAGCAACTGAACAGTGTGTCTTTCTGTGTCATCCATCGTTTGGATTTACCTGCGAAACGCTTTCACAGAGCATGGGAACTTTAACCCCTGCTGAGCAGCTGTGTCATTCCGGCCAATTTCTGGCTTCACATCTATGCCGTTGTCTAATCTAATTTCGTGGAGCCTGCAGGAGGGTCATTAGCTCGCCTGTGGCCCCTCTCCACTCCCCCTCCCCCTACCCCATGCACCTGGTGTATGCGGCACAATAGTTACATGTCTGCCGCGCCTGGTGCATTGAGCACATGACTGAGACGGAACCAGCACTCTGACCTCCAGCGGTCAAAACAGTGTTCAGTGTGTTACCATTGAAAATGTCAAACCACAAATGTGCCACCAGCCCAGGCTGCAAAATGTGACACTTTTTGCGTTAGTAGGATACCAATGGACACCCCTGGATCATACTACTTGCTGAAAAATATTGCCAACTCAAATTACAGGCGCCAATTTCGGCGATTTTCCTGTATTTCTCTAGAGGAAATATGTTGGTTCATTTGTGCCACCTCGATCACCTTGGGCTCTGCCAACCTCAGACTTCAAATCGTAAGTAAATTGGAGTCGAAATTAAGATCGAAGCTCAGTATTTCAATCGACGTGACACTGTTAGCTCTAACTCTCCTATTGCTGAAGAAGCAGTGGCGTTGAAACTGCTGCTGCAAAGCTGACAATAGGCACAAGTCGAGGCAAATCCTCAACAAAAAGGGATAATTCAACACGCCTTTTCACAGTTTTGCCCCTCTGCCTGCGCCATAACCGGAGCAGTGAGACCTTCTATAGACAGGAGCCTGACTACACCGTCCGTACTGTACCAGTGTTCATTATCAGCCATATAGCGTTCGCCCGCCAGCTGCGCGGGTCACAAGCGAACGCGGTAACGAACGCCGGAATAGGCTGGAACATGGCTGCAACAACCAGCGGACATACACAGGTGGTGTCATGATTAGATCGGGCACGGCAAGAGCTAAAAAATAGTCGGATCGACGATGATCGCACGATCAGTGCTGACTTTGGTTCACGTAGCCCAGGATACCTATACTTAAATGTATGTAGGGATGGGTGGCTTAGTGGATAGCACCCTTGTCTTCTAAGCCACCGGTCCCGGGTTCAAGTCGGCGGAGCCTCGAATAAGTCGATCTGATCCCCAAATCCCTTCAACAGGGTGAGGTTGGCGACGCCGTATGACCTGGCAGTTGGTGCGTCGTTAAACCCAACAATTATAAATGTATGTATGTATGTACATACATACCTTCGAGGGCGATTCCTCCACGCCTCATTGACGTCACACGCTCACCCATCCAAGACTGTATATAGGTTATATCAATACTATCCAAAACACTTCAAAAATATAACTATATTCAAAAACAAAATGTTTTATTTCTGCATTTGGAACACAATAGCGTTCTAGTATATTGGTTCGCTATAACAAAATTGAATTCCTTGTGTTTTCTTCATTTGCAACCGAGCAAACCAGAATTTGAAACATCTTAAGTAGACCGAGTGGTGGAAGAGAAAATCATTTTACGCCCACGTGACGTCACACCAAGGACCAGTCCAGGGGGATGCACTCCGGCTTTTTAGCATGGGCTGAAAATAGCAACAGCAAATCTGGCAGCAGTCACTGCGATGACATCAGCAATCGCCTAGAAATGCTCAGCAACGCATTGCCGCTGTATATTATTGTAGACGGGGCTCTGGAGGCAGGTTGCGTGTTAGGGGAAATTATGCTTCACCCCCTTCCCCCTCGAGGAAATCCTGGGTCCGCTCCTCGTCAGGTATCTGTTAAAACCGCACTGAGGTCCTGCGATTCGTAACCGCCTCACGTTGAATGAATGGGCGATCCTGACCCGAGAGCAATTGCCGACATCACAAACGTCAAAGTCGCTAGAAACAAAGGCTGCCATTTTTGAAAGCGGCGAGTTCTACCTCTACATTTTAACCCTTGCCCCGGTGGGGATGTTTGAACATCCCCCTTGGGTTTTTCCGGCGGCACTAAACAACGGCGGCGCGAAGCGTCGCCGTCTTTGTTACACCTTATCCTTGGTCAATTCTGCAACTTCCCAAAAAATTTTAAGCTTGGGTTATCTCAGGTCAGATCACCAGTGCAGGTCAAGTGACGTCACCTTAAATTTTTTAAGGTGGTATAAGTAAGAAATGCATGAACTACTGAACAAACCACACCACGTCATTTCGAGATTTTCCAACGAAACCAAGGTCAAGACAGACATGACCCCGAAATACTGTATGTGAAAAACAAAAATGAGCTGTATTTGTGTAGATACAGCTGAAATTACCTTCATATTATCAAAATCTTAGTATCCTGGGCCCTTTTCTAGGCTCATTTCACAATGTTTCACCTGTGACCTCTGAGAGGCATCTGGGGCTATTTAAACAGTTTTCAGACTTAGGTCAATAACTTTGTATAAAATAATGATACAGCTTTTATTTAAATATCATTGCGTTCAGATTGCAATTGCGAGTCGATTAATATGCATATTAACTATCCAAGGTGAACAAGTGACTTTGACCTGACCTTAGGTCAGGTCATTTTGTGTTTTGACTTATTATGGTCATATTATACATCATTCGTTTCACCGTGACAAAAGGAAGCAAATTGTGCCTAAAAATGATTCTAACTCAACTCTGTCAGACGCTAAAGCCCAAAACTCTATTCAAAATTCCACTTTTTTACCTGTCATGACCTCGATAATGATCTGGCCAAAAAGTGACTGATCTAGTTTCGTCATGAATTTGTATGAGCTATCCACCAACTTTCACGTTTTTTCGCTATCCCGCATAGGGGCCGAGTTCGAGGGGGTATTCGAACACTCCCCCACCAGGGCAAAGGCGTCTCGGAGGCCCACCGGGGCGCGGGTTGCCAGACCCGCACTGGCGAGGGGTCTAGCACTAAGGCGCACTGGAGGAGGCCTGGTAGGCCCCCTAAGATTTAGGAAACTAAGAGATGTAGAAAAACGTCAGTTGGGGTGGATGGGAGCTATAGTGATCGACACCCTGATCAATTGTTTTTGATATAGGTAAATATCTTCAAGGTCAAACGAAGTCATAAAGGTCAAATACTGGCCATGCTGGGGAGCTATTGGGAAATGCCGTGATTATGCGGGAAAAAGACGGAATTAGGCTCAAGACGGACCAGGATTAGAGAGAAAATGTCACAAACTATCTTTCCTACAATTTTAAGGCCAAGGCCATTTAAGGTCATTGACCTAGGAGGTCACAATATGGTATACTACCTGTAATGTACGCTATGACTAGCACTATAGCCACTGTTTGGCGGGAAATGAGTATTGGCCTTTACCAATAACCTTTGACCTGGACCTTTTACCTTGACCTTTACATTGAGGTACCTTGACTATGACGTCATAGCGTAATATACGTCAGACCGAGTAACATCATTTGATCGGAAGTACTGGGGCCAAGGATCTTGAATGTGCAGGTATGGCCTTGACCTGTGAACTTTGAAATTGACCTTCAACTTCATGTGAGGTGACCTTGCATTATCATCCCGGTTATATGGCCTTATAACGCCACCACGCGGTCTCCCATGCAAGAAAACTGGTCCGACCGCGCGATTATGGTGATGTCAAAATGCAGGTCTAACTTTGAAAGCCTATATGTAAAAAAATTGCGACCGATTTTAAAATATTTCACAAATCGACGCGCTATTTTATTCTGTTAAACATGGCGAAGTATTGTTTTTTCGGCTGCGAGCGGTTCTCCGGCCACCTCGGAAAAACAGGCGGGGGCCTCCGAGGCCCCTCTCCAGTGCGCGTGTTAAGGCCTTGGACCAGTCCTTGCTCTTGGAGGGAGCTGGCATAGGCTATTTGTAGGCTTGGTGTTGCGTAAGATTACTTTACATAAGGCTGGCGCATTAAAGGAGTCTCGTTGCCAAGTGGACGTCGAACGTTATATGGCCCCGATATGGCTGCAATGACTAACGTTGCGCTTGCCTTTGCGCCACGACCTTTGAAGAGCCTTCTTTAGACTCACATTCTTTTGGAATGTTACCAAGTACAAATGCAAAACGCAGGACGGCATCACTCAAAATATAAATTACTGGTTCTGTATTACTCATATACGGAACTTACTTAAGCCTGACTAAGTCTGACCAAACAAAATTTAAAGTCTTTGGTCAAGCTAATTCTGACTGCATAATCAAGAATCTGTTTCAACTCGCGCATTGACGGGGGTCTGAGCCACCTTCGCTTTGACGGGGGTACCCGCCCCCCCTTAAGATCTCGAGAAGCATGCTAGGTAGCGAAAAACAGTAAACGGCGTTGGGTAGCCCATCCACTTCTCCATCGAAAATATTTGAACCAGCTTGGTCGAATCCAGGAATTTAGTGCAATTAGGGGTATTTTTAGCCGAAAATCATGAACACGTCCATTATTTCTCTGAAAAGTTTACAATGAGCTCAATATTTTAATTTTCTAAATGTTTCTCTAGGGTAAAAAATAAGCATCTGCCTGTGGATGACATCATGATCTGGCAACTACTACCATATTCAGTAGGCTTCAAGGGCTTCAATTAGCTGATTACTCACCGTGACGGCAGTGCTGTCGTCACACCAACAGCTGACAACTGTGGCCGCCTGGCTGGGGTATATTTGGGGTACATTTCAGGTAGGCTTTTTAGCTTTTCCCCCGGAAATTTTTAGTTTCAAGACAAATGATATATTGAGTACCGGGTTTTCTTGCATGCTTTACAACTTGGCTATCTCAATTAAAATCACGTTATAAAGGTGCCACATTCCCTTTAAACGGAATGTGACACCTTGGTCGAATCCTGGAATTTAGTGTAATTAGGCGTACTTTTAGTCACAAATAATGAAACCACTCATGATTTCTCTGAAAAATGTACAATAAGCTCAATATTTGGTTTTCAAAAATACTCCTCTAGAAAAAGAAATAAATATCAGACTGTGGATGATGTCACGATCTGGCAACCACTACCATACTTGAAACGCTTCAAGGGCTTCGATTGGCTGATGCTCATCGTAACGTCAGCATATGTCGTCACACCAGTAGCTCACAACAATGGCCGCCGGCGACGGGGGGCTGAGGGGGGCTGGTGTCAGGTAGGTTTAGCTTTTTTCTACGGAAATATCGAGTTCCAAGTCAAATGAAATATGGAGTACCGGGTTTTCCGACCTGCTTTACAACTTGGCTATCTCAGTTAAAATCACGTTGTGAAGGTGCCACATTCCCTTTAATAGGCCTGTTCCGTCTGTCAGCACAGTTTTGTCAGCACCAATCAGCGGGCCGGGTTGCGCCTACGTCACAGGACTGTAGTCTCTTCCCGGAAACTACATAGTTCTAGAGGTTTTACGGGCTGACGGCCTGCTGTTGTGCTGATGAAAAATAGTAAGTGCACGAAGTGGCAGCCTAATATTTTCTAATGGTATAAAGGTTTAAGTTCCCTTTGCTTAGCACAAACTAGAGGCGATTATGGCGCTAATGTTTCTTTTCTGGAGGAGAGTTTAGAGGTCCTGCTGACAAAACTGTGCTGACAGGCGGAACAGGGTTAATGGCACTTACTCACAATTCATTGAGAAATGGGAACCTATTGAGAACATGGATAAGCTGCTTTGCCTGCAGGCTTGTGTTTGTGTAATCGTGGTACCGTTGTTATGAAAACTTATCTTTAAAATTTAGCCTGTTGTGTGATGGCAGTGGGTAGCCGGTATTTCTGTTCTGAGTTTTTACCCACTCTAATTAGAGCCTGGTGGGGATGCAGCGGTGGTCAGCCGAGTCATGCTTCGAACCAAAACAGAGCATGCCGAATCGTGTTGAACCAGAGGCAGCCGCAGGTTCCAATCTTGTCACTGGCGGTACTTAGTGCTCGTGCGTTGTCTTTGCTTTACCAGTCACCGAAAGGCCAGGTCTGGGCCAATGCTATTCCTGTTTGCTGCTAGTTAGATGATACCTCCTAGGGGTCTTCTAACCACTAACTGTTTGGATATGTTGCATTGTGTAATCATTAAAAAAACACAATGTAATTGCAGCATAGCTTGATGCATGTTCCTTGTTCTTTGCTGTTTTTCATATTTCAGGTTTTGAAAACGGCTTCATGTCGAACTGCGTCCGTCCCTTGTGTCTGTTTTACCGTGTCAGTATTTGTCCATTACTGTAATACAGTTCACACGCATGAAAAAAGAGTGCTCACCTTAGACGAAAATATTCCGTCGCGTATAACTTGTGGGTGCCGCAATAGAGTTTTAACGTTCACAGTATGACGTCAGGAAGGTGAAATGCGCTAAAACACCAGCAAACCTTTGATTTCCAAATGAAGTATTGTCATCACCCAACACGAAGGAAAGCAGCACGTGCTTCCCTCATCTCGTATATTGTCTGGTTGCATTTCGGCAGCGCTCTCTATCGGCCCTCAGTCTCTATAACTCGTCCGACGGTTCAGTCGTAGTTTTATGTACGTCTCTCTCCTTCCCTCGGTTACCTTCGGACCGGGCCCCACTCCTCTCAATGCAGCAGAAGCCCATCGCGACAATCCCGACTTCAGCGAACTTGGCCGCCCGCTAGCCAGTGCTGAAGAGATGCCTCGGGTGGTGGGGATGATAATCAAGCCAATAAAAAGTAAAGTATGGCTAAGAATGTTCGAAAAGGACCACATTGATAAATGTGCTGGACGGTTTAAAGTATTATTGTTTTCATGGATACATTTTCGCTGAATTCCTCGCAATACAAGTGAACGCGCCTCCACCAATCAGCGGCCGTCATCCGTTGGCTAACGCTTGCCCGCGGGGCACAGAGGTTAGAGAGGTCACGGCTGTCGCCGAGTTCAAGAGCCTCGGTGGGGAGGGGTCGCATGGCGGATTATAACACCAGCATGCGTGGTATTGAGAATGATGGTGGTTGTGCCTGCTGTTGGACTGGGGAGGGGTCGCACGGCGTATTATAAAACCTACATGCGTGGCGTTCAGGATGGTGGTGGTTATGCCTGCTGCTGGACTGAGGGAAGGGATAAGTGTAGGAGGCATTCTGTGCACGTGGGTAGATATATGGGTTATGTGTTTGTGCAATGTGAGATGTCGATAACACTGGAACAATATTAATTCATTAAACGACTTCGGTATGTGAATATGTTTAGCGGGCGATAGTGCAGGCACTGATTTGTAGTTCTTCGTATTTTTCAGCGTCAGGGTACTTAGTGCAACTTTTCAATATTTTCAATTGACACTTACTTTTTGGAAATACCACGCACACAGTACATGTGGCATACACGCCTAGCTGACATTTCATGGGCATGGAACATGATAATTTTAACTTGTCAAAGTGATTATTTGAGGCGGGAAGATAAGTAAGTCTGGCCGTGTTTAACAAGGACGGTCCAAGGCCAATCACAGGAAGCACGAGGCAGTTACCGGAGTAGGTATGTATGTATGTACATATATTTGTATGGCATGAACATCTCTATATTCTTTTAGTGTGGGCCATTCCTCTATCACATCCTTTGGATGTCGCCGCCACCTGACCTCCAGGTAGCCAGAAGGCATTGTGCACGGCCGTCTAGCCGTGACTTTCGGACTTCTACTCTTAGGTTCAAAAGATTACATTAGATTACCTAAAACTTAAGATAAAAAATTAGTTTGTATGATATAATATTCCGGTATTGATCTTCGCGCTAACATTGCGTTCCTAGTAAGTTATTGTTTACTATCACCATTAGTTATCAAAAGTCGTGTCCCATTCTAAGATAAAGACGTTCGACACTCAGGTTTCGAATTATGCCTAATTTGGTGAAACTGAGGCAGTGAGGGATGTCAGAAGGCGTGTAAAGCATTGAAAGTGGTGAATCCCAGTAAAATACATATTTTTGTAGATATTGATTCTTCTGGCTAAAATTTCCGGACTGACCAAGCACGTGTACGAGAATGGGAGACTTTTAAAACATCAATCAATGTTAAAGGAAATAGACCACTTTGTCGAAAATAAAAAATGGACAACTTATGGACAAAATAGGTCTGAGAATCAGGAAACCAATTTTTCCACCTCCAAAAGCTCAAAACAAATATTTTGTTTTTGTCTTACTACGCTGGGTTGACCCTAGTATAGCGTGTAATCACGAATCTGTCAGCTTGCGGCTGCTTGCCTCATGTAAGTTTGCGTGGTCATGCAACTTGTTAATATTTATCCCGAGACATGTGCTGCCACATGTAAAGGGATTCTTTCATGGTTTTTATACCTTACGGAAATTTTATACAGATAACTTTGGGTGAAACTAAATATGCCAAACGTTGTTTCTTGACAAACTCTGGAAAACTGTCACCTCAGTTTAAAGCCCATGAAAAAGTGGGCCACTCCCTGTAAGGGAAGTTTTTCAAGAGGCTACGTTTTTGTATACGTTTGTACATGTCATCGTGAAATATGTATAGCTCGGCACATGTCAGTGAAAACGACAGCTGAACGGTCTCGAATATGATGGTTTTCTCGGATCTTCATGAGCTGTACTATGCAGGGGTGTCCATTTATATCTTTTTGGGGGTGCCACGGAACCTGCAATGAGATGTCGAGTTAGTGTTAAATACCCTTTCAATTGAATTTTGTCAGTTTTGGGATTCAAAAAGACTATATGATGGTTAAAAGAAAACATTGTATCATACTATCTCCATTTATGAGGTGGTTATTTACTTCTTTCAAATTTGGGTACCTCCAACGATTATCGGAAATCCTTCCTCTGCTTTACAAAATATCACTGGTGGATCCAAGAGGGGCCAAAGGGGCCATGGCCCCTACTAAAGCCTAAAATAGTGTATTTTGGCGTCCCAAAAGGAACAAATTTGGGTTGTTTTTCTTTCAAAATATTAGTTTGTTGCTATTTTTCTCGATTTAGACCCCCAAACGTTCAATGGTCCACTCAAAAAAATCCTGGATACGCCAATGCAAAAATGGAAGTCCTACATTAGAAAGTCACTTGATAATTTTTTGCTTTTGCTGGTCTGATTTTGTAAAGATTTACCAAAAACATGGCAACCCTTAAACGGGTAGCAAGCAAGTAAGCAAGCAAACGGTTTTGCCCACTCTGTTGATCAGCATTGCCTCCGGTTTTTCTAAGTTTGTTTAATAGATCCACTTGGTGTTAATCACCCAAACTCTGACAAAGTCTGATTTTTCCACATCGTGTCTGGCCTATATATCTTTGAATTTATTTCGTAAAATGTAGACATCCCAGCGGGAATTTAGCCGGGGAGTCAGAACACACCCAAAGTTCCGACAGAGAGGGCGATGACGATCCGCAGACAGGACATCACAGTCGCGCCATATGCACCAGCAGATCAGGCCAGCTGCTGGGGGTGGGGGGGGGTGGGCGGAGTTGGCAGCCGGCAGTGGTAATCTGGCCACCGGAGCGCTGCACCCCTGGCAGATATACCGTGTCGCTGATCACTGCCTTGTTCTCATCTGTACCGCCATTGTCTGTCATGCCGAGCCCACTAATGAAACTGTTCCAGTTCAGTGTGAGTTCTGCACTGTATTGGCTCCAGAACCAGTACATGATACCGAAATTTTCGAGTTCGAGTCCAATCTAGATTGAATAGATGTTACCGGATTTTCACTTCAGCCCAAATTCGCGTAACTGTGTTGTACAGAAATGCCTCCGTTGCCTGAATAACAGGGTTTTGCAAAATTGTGAAAGCACCATGCCTAATTTTTACTTATGATTGACGTAAGCAAGACTTAACCAGTTAAAGGTACGTTCAGGATCGCAATTAAGGAGCCAGTGCAATTATCATACCCAGTGTTCTCCTATGGCTTGTTTTCTTTAAGAAAATCTTCCCTCTGTGGGGAGAGCACTGACCGAGGAGTGAAGAGATTGAAACTTCTCAAATTTTAGGTTTTTTCGGGATTTAGTTTCTGGTATTGTATGAAAAGGTCTTTTTCGAATATTTCGAATCTATTTGATGATTCTTTTTCAATGGATGGTATAGCACTGTGCATCATTTAAAACATTTATAAAAAACACGATTGCCACCACTTGATATTCTCAATAGGGCCACATCCCATTTTGATAACTGCTCAAGCCATATCATCATAATATGGGAGAATGCTGTAAGACGCCCAGGGTAAGTAAGACGCCCCGGTGCATTTTTAAAGCAGCTGCTGGTAGCAAACGATTTCCAATGTTCCTGATATAAGAGAGCTCCTTTCATCAGCTGCTTCCCAGAAGGGGTGCCTCGTGGCCCAAGCGTGAGTGATTTTGTGCTTGTTTTCATTTTTATAGGTGTTTTATTAAATAATATTGGCATTTTCAATAATCTATAAAGTGTGTTTAATGTAAGGTATGGGCAAAATGATATTTTTGGTCAGTTTGTTTGGGTTTTTATAGTAAAAAACTATTCTTCATTTTCTCCGCCAGCTTTGTCGCATTCCTATAAAGGCATATGCTGCACCTTAGTGATTGTATACAAGACGCCCACCCCTCTTAGCATGCAAGACGCCCATCCTGGGCACCTTACATACCCATTGGGGCGTCTTACAAATCAATGGAATGCATGCTTTTAGTGTGTGTACCTGAAAGTTCTACTTCGATTCAATGGCCTAGCCAGGATTCAGCCAAATGAGAGGGGGTCTGACAGCCATCAGGGCCCAGGGCGGCGGGGAGGAAAATCCGTTCTCAGACAGAAGACCCCGCCGGGGGCCCCCTGAGAGTGAGATACATCCTCGTTCTTTCTAGTAAAAGGGTCTTCCAAGCCGGGGGCCCCTAAGAGTGAGATCAATCCTCGTTCTTTCTAGTACAAAAGGCCCCCAAGCCGGGGGGGGCCCTGAGAGTGAGATCAATCCTCATTCTTTCTAGTACAAATGGTCAGCCCAAGGGGGTCCGCGGATCCCACGGACTCCGTTCGCTACGCCAATGCTTCGATTAGAAGACAATATGGGACGAAATACAATAAAGCAATAAAGCCTCCTCTAACGCACGTACGTTTACTAAATGACTGTACCGGGTGTGTACCTGTTCTTTCAGTACTTTTTCCTTCTCATTTGATATGTAACCTTGGCCTAAGACAATTTTATTGCTGCTTAATGTGTTCCAGTGGCCAGGCCTCTCATTTTCAGACTATGAATACGAAACACTGGTTAACATGTCCCATTGCTTGAGAAAGCTGAATAATCTAACACTAGATCAGAGGCAGACGCGGCTCCAGGAGGGCCGCGGGAGCCATCCCCTCCCCTCTCTGTCTTTCCTGAGGAAGCCTTGCACAGAGGGCAAGGCTTCCTCAGGAAGACGTTCCGGGGTGGATGTGGAAGCCCGGAAAACACGAGACCGCCTCACTAAATAGAAAGGCCGCCTCTTTGACCCAAAAAGCTACCCCTCGGTCCAAAAAGGCGCCCGTCCAGTGGTGCGGTCCCCTTACGAAAAAAACCCTGAATCTAACCCTGCTCTGAGGACCCATACGCCAAACGATGAGACTGACTGAGTCAGAGTCAGTCTCCTTCATTCAGTGATTAAAGAAGTTTAGTTCAACACATACTGACGGGCCCCCTGACCGACCATATAGCCATAAAATACATCAGATATCCCTAGGCCCACCCAGAGATTCTCACGTGAGCTCACGTGACATCTGGCTCGTTCTGTGTTCCTACACGTCCACCAAATTCTCAAGAACATGTAACATGCAGATAGAAAGTATATTGCTAAAATGGGGAGGGCATCTTACCGACCCCATTTGTAAGACGCCCTTTTTCGGACCTTTGGAAAAACTTAATTTATCACCTAAATACTTATCCTAGTGGTCAAAAGTGACGATAAATATTTAGAAAAATGATTAATCTTTCCTTTGGGCACCTGGATTTATTTTTCTAGCTTATCAATTGTCAGAAAAACCCTTCGGAGCTTAACGGGGGCGTCGTACAGCACTCTCCCGGAGATTAAGGATTTTTTTTTGGATAATGTCAAGAGGCCTAAAATATCAATATTAACTGAAACATTTTGATTTAATAAGTGGAAATAAGGGTGATATATATATATATATATATATATATATATATATATATATATATATATATATATATATATATATACCTTGAAATTTAGCACCTACGGAGATTCTGATATAGGATTGCAGATTGGGCTAATTGTGACGTTTCTTCGGTCAGTGTTATGCCATCCGTTGAAAAATAATGACTTAATAGATTCTAAATATTCAAGAAAGACTTTTCATACACTACCAGAACTAGATCCCGAAAAGACCTAAAAGTTTATTCAATATTAGTCATTGAAAGAGACTGTCAGTCTGTAAACTACCACGTCAGTAAGATGACCAGAGGTCCGTGAAGGATTGTCAAACGATGTCCCGTTTGTCCTCTCACGACGGAGAACCACAATCATCTGGGTTCCATAATTAGTCCAGTTGGCCCGCTGCCTACCCGACGTACAACATTTATGGTCACGGGAAATTCGATTATGCTGCCCCAAAGACGACCCAGCAGGAGCCAAGACCCAGAACATATCGGTGTGTGATGAACTTCCACACTTGTTTTCATACCATTTTTAGATGAGTACTTATCTTGTGAGGTGCTCCATGTGTAACTGAGATATGTACTATCAGGAAAGCATTTCCATTTCTTAAGTGTATTTTTGTGTGCGCAAACAAGGAACAGACGACTTGAAAAGAGAGTACCAGCAGCCCCGAACCACAACTAAGAAGGTATCCAGCGGTGGCCACGCCATGCTCACTGGAAGTAAGTACTAAATCCTTCGGCGGTCCCGATAACCATGTTACCTGCTCGTTCCAGGAACAATGAGAGACTGGAATTTCCTTAAAGTAAAAACGACAGAGCCGCCCCGATTGATTTATTAACATAAATGATGTGTGAAAATGATAAGCATTCGTGGTCATCCCTTCTGTGCTGATTGCACTATTTTGTATTTGTAAATGCCTCCGTTTGTAATTGACGAGCTACAAAGCACTTCAGCTGACGTAAGCACCGGCAGGCAGACATAAACGGATAAATTGATGTTCAGCATTTAGATCGACATGACAGTTTTCTTCCCTGTACTGTCACTGCACTTGATTTCTATGTCTTCATCATTATCATTTTTTAGAATGAGTTGAAGACTAAGATATGTTTAATGTACCTGAATTGCCCGCTCCCGATACAACAGCGGAAATGCATGTCTAGTTTGGCGTGGCTTCCTCAGTATTAACTTGGGATGACGTCACAAGTACCGGAAAACGGCTCGTCTTATGTAGCACCACTGGCGCCGAGAGATAGCTGTCATTGACCTATGCAGTCGCCCTTTGCTGCCTGCTCCATCACCGGTGGCGGAGGTGCTCTAAAAATACGGTGCACGTGGGCGCGAGTGTCACAAAAATACGAGCGCTCCCTCAGGCTGTGAGACGGGTCAGTGTGAAATGTGCATACATGTATGAAAGAGCAATGTGCCGGTGGGGCACCAGTGTGACTCCAGTCCACTATCAACGCCGCCAGAACTGCCCCCCGGAGGACGCGCGCAAATGACAGCGCTCCTGCACTGACACTTTAATCATACTCACCCCGCCACTTGATATGTAGAACGGCGATGCCGAAAGTCTGGTGCCTAACACACGCAGTGGTGGGTGTCCTAAATTGACCCCGCCCCCCCAACTATTTTCCAAGGTGGCCGGAGAACCGTTCGAAGCCGGAAAATGATTCTTGTCTATATTTGAGACAATTCATGAGAGGGGCGATTGGTGAAAGAATGGTCAAAATCGGTAAACAATTTCGTGTTTATCCGGATTAAAAATCCAACCTGTATTTTGAGACTCACAATCGCACCGTGAACGGCAGTATTGTCTTTTAAAACAGAGGCGTGCGCACCTGCACATTCTGGGGAGGAAACACCGGCTAATCAGTCAACCCATGTATAGGGGACCTACTTTTTTAATAAAACAGTGGTACATTTCAGCGTTGATTTCTATCTCTTTGAGGGTACCCTGACACCTCCATTTGCATGCACTAGGCAAATACATTGATTGTTTCGGCACCCCCAACCAACATGTGAAACACATAGAATAGTTCTTGTAGAAGTTGAAAATATTTTTCAACAAGGGCATAGCCAAGGGGGCAGCAATGAACGCGGTCCCCTGAGGGCCCGGAGACCCCCCTTCCTCCCCGGGACAACTGGCCGCGCGAAGCTCGGATCTCCGGCACTATGCTCTGTGACCCGCCATAAAACTTCATGTTAGACCGTCTCGCTTAAAGGAGACGGAATCCGAATTTAGTGTAATTAGGCGTACTTTTAGTCAAAAATAATGAAACCACTCATGCTTTCTCCGAAAAATGTACAATAAGCTCAATATTTGGTTTTAAAAATACTCCTCTAGAAAAAAATAAATATCAGCCGTGGATGATGTCACGATCTGGCAACCTCACCATCTGAAACGCTTCAAGGGCTTGATTGGCGATGCTCATCGTGACGTCAGCATATTTCGTCACACCAGTAGCTCACAACAATGGCCGCCGGCACGGGGCTGAGGGGGCTGGTGTCGGGTAGGTTTTAGCTTTTCTACGGAAATATCGAGTTCCAAGACAAATGAAATATGGGTACCGGGTTTTCCGACCTGCTTTACAACTTGGCTATCTCAGTTAAAATCACGTTGTGAGGTGCCACATTCCCTTTAAGCCCTGTAGTTAAGACTCCAAACTCTTCAGTGCCAATCCAGTTCGGTAAAACGTTGACTTCAAAAAGAGCCATTACACACCTGATTCTGCATTCAGTGCCTATATCAGACTTTCTTATTCTACCACCGCGTGGACTATTTTGGCACTCACGACCGCCTCGTGAGTCCTTTCAGCCCCCACTATCTCTAAAAACGATCGTGATACGAAAAATATTAACTTCAACGAACCTGCCCTGCAGTCTTCTGCTCATATTCCAAGTTTGAACGAACTTAACTGAGCTGCGACGATACAGGCGGCCACGGTAGGTCGGGTTTAGGCCAATTTAGCAAATACTTCAAAACTAAAAAAAAACGTTAAAACCCTTAACAAAAGCGCAGTGAAGTGTTCGCCGTGGCCACAGGAATCGTAGGATATGAAACGTGATCTTGTTACGTTGCATGCTCACTGGCGGACAGGAGCACCGTTTGGGGGGAACTCGGGAAAAATCGTAAAACCATGGTGTTTTTAAAGAAAATCGGCCAAAATTTCGCCATTTGGGGGGCATAGCCTTTTGGCCCCTCTGGATCTGCTAGTGTACATGCTTGCCTTGACCTGAGTTCAAAGTCACATACATATGTTTTAAGATTATGTTGCATATCGCTTAAATCCTTAGGTTATGCTTTCAACTATTGTGTCAATCGTATTGATGTACTTTGAGTTAAAGACTACTTTCAATTAAAAGTTAAAGTTCAAAGAAAGATGTACTTTCAAAGTTAAAGACGCAAACTTATTCGGAAAAACTGACCTCTGAAAACCTCTGGTGATGTTATTGCACTGACCTAAAAATGGTTGGCAGCACCCATATTTATATTTTATCTTTCCAAGAGCTTTCGAATCATAACTAGAAAATATGACAGTATTCTATGAGCCGAGTTGCAAGATGGTTTGACCTTCCACGTTTTAGAAGAACAATACTACCTCAGACAGGTTTAGAAATGGTGTCATACCTGGTAAATCTGACCTGACCCGATATAGTTTTTCTTAAAAAACATTATCAAGTTGACCACCATACCGGTATGTGGAATGACTCATCTGTCACGAAAATTGAGTAGAAAGCATTCGCAAGAAGCCATGGTGGAGGGGTCAGAAATGGTCCTCAGGTAGTGGTGAGGCAAAACACACCTGCTATAGCTTTACAAATGTCGGAGATTAGCCATCATCAAGTTCTTGCTTATGCCGAATGACATAGGCGGCGGAATGGGGGAACATCGGGGCACCGTGCCCCCCCGCCTTGGCCGGGCCAGGGGGCACCACCATACACTTTAAAACTGAAAATAGCTTTTGAAAATGAAGAGATGAAGAGCAGGTTCCAGCCTTTACTGGTACCGTTACCATATTTCAATAATAGGTGAGTGGCCTCCAAAAAATTTCAAGAAGATACAAAAATAATCGACAATGCCGTAATCAATATTTTTCAAATAGCAAAAAACAACAAAAACCTTTTTCACGCATCTCCCTTTAAAAAAGAGCGGCAAATAACCAGATGAAATAGACGGACATTTTCCCCCAATACATTTGTGCTGTTTTTTTAAGTCGGTATAGTTGCTGAATAATATGACCGTCAGCAGTTTTTTATGGAATTACTTCTCTTGAAAAATAGTTTTCTATAATTATATATTTTCGTGTAAACACTTCTTTTTCCAGAGAAGAAGCACTTCACGGGATTTTAAATGAAATATACAGCTCGTAGAAAGACAGAACCTAATACATATTTCGCATATCCAAAGCCATGCAGTTGCAAATAGTAAGGGCATGGTGAGCGGAAAGCAGCCCCTTCGCGGGGATTGCTGCTGTCCGCTGGGTGCTGTCCAGGCTGGACGCTTAGCGGATACGAATTCGGACTGAATTCAGCCGTGAAAACGTGCAGTGCCACACAAAATTCAAGTTGTCGGACTAGCGAGATATTAAATGAAGGGTGTACCCCACCCTCTACAAAACATGAATTTATCTATTTTTTCATATTTTGTATACAGTAACTTCTAGCACTGCCTGATTCTAAGGTTCAGGTATAGGTATGCCTTGCTCTTTGACAGAAAACTCACCCTGATGTCTCGTTTTTCTTTCCATTTTCTATAACCTTTTTGCAGCGTGATTCTTTTGAGCCCTCTTCTTGAAGAGGGCTTGAAGGAATGACACCATGCGGATAGTGCGGTTGTTTTTCCATTCTCATCTAAAATTTTGTAGCACTGAATCATTCCAAGGGCAGAGGCTCGACACCAAATCGGAACCGCGTCGGAGGTACTGTAGTAGTTTGAATAACTATGTTAGCTTTCAGAGCAGAGTCGATGCGGTTTTCTGTTGTTTATCTGTTCAGACACGTGCGTGCAGCACCCACACGGCTCGGAAACGTGACAAAATCACCACAACTAAGAAGTTTTACCTTACAAGCCCGCAAGGAGCTCTATACCTATTGGCCCGGATGAATCTTATCCTAAACGTCGAAATAAAAGGGTTTGATGTCACGAAGAGCAAGCAACTCAGGAATCCAAAGCCCGGTTAGGATCCTGCCCGTCCAGCGGCAGCAACGCGGGCTCAGAAAGGACGGGGTTACGCTCCGTATGTTGCAATTGAGACTAAGGCTGGAGCTCTTTTCTCCATCCGCGGGGAGGGTACTGGATGGGTCAACGCTGGCAAGGCAACACAAGCCCTATAGAAACTCTATGGGAGACCAAAAATCCAGGGAGGTCTTGACACGCCCAGCCCCCAGGGTCTCCACCCATGATTTGGACACATCCACGCCTCGCACGCCTATCTTTTAGCTTGTCGTATCCAGAAAGAGTGCACGCCTTATGGTGATGGACTCATCGCGAAACATGTTCCGGTGGAATGTCGGGACTTTGAGATGAAGAGGATTCATCTGCGGCGGTCTCCCCACGCTGGATTCGACCTGCCCGAGCATATGTCTGTTGAGATCACCATGATAATCTATTATCTGGAGAGCTTTGGATTTAATGTCATCTACTCTTCTTCGTAACCATTATGATTTCTTGTATAAAGTCTCTTCGCCTGCCTGTGGGAGCAAGGGTTAAGCCCTGTTTAGTATTTCGCACCCACCAGCTATTTTATCTTCCTTCTTTGGCCTTATAGATGGCGACGTAGCCGTAGCTTCATGGAGCTTCCGTCTTTTTGCTGTTATATTTTCCTTTATTATTGTAATGGGAACAAAATCTGCTCAGAAATCGGTGCACCCTAAAACACCAAAACATGCTAGTGATGATAATGAAATAAGGTCATTGTGGGCCGTCCCCTACTGTTTGTGAAAATTTTTCCGTTTCAGTCAAACTGGGGAAAAGCTTGAAGGTATCAAGCTGTCAGAATCCGACGAGTTTTGGATTCTAGAAGTGAGATTTTCTTTTCAGCAACAGGTGGTAAATTACTTTGCCCCTTCACTTTTTACTGGTGGCAACGCTCATGCAAAATAGCCCTTTGGCCTTTTTGTCCATTCTAGTCCTATATTTTAGTCACCGAGTTTAGATTCATCGACTGTGGGCCGGCTAAACAACTGTTTATTGTTAATGTAATAATATAATCGTTAAGCAGCAATTCTGACCGCCAGACACTGAATTTAACAGAACATTCATCTTAACCTTTTACTATTTTCTACAACCCAGTCCTATGGAAGACGCAAGGAACATAAAGCGCATTAGCGGGGTATGAAGAGCAGTAATGAAACACTGGCGTTGCTTGGTTTTTCCCGCTTTAGCTTCACTACTTAACAGTCATAGACTAGAGTAGCATGTGCGTTACCATGGCTTGAATCGTTTGCTCCCAGCACTGAGAGCGAAGACGCTAGGCTTCTGAGGTGGTGTTAGATGAGGAGCGTAACCCTATACCCTCCAGAAATAATGTTTAATACTTAAAAAGTAGCCCATAGAAATGTCCTTGTTAATCGGAAACAATTATGATTACCTTCACACGCGCAATGACGGGGGTCTGGGCCACCTTCGCCTTGACGGGGGGTGGGCGAGTACCCGCCCCTCTAAGATCTTGAGAACCACGCTAGGTAGCGAAAAACGATAAAAGGCGTTGGGTAGCCCATCCTCTTCTCCATCGAAAATATCCGAACCATTTTTCAGGTCACATTTAAGGTCACTAGAGGTCAAAACATGCCGTCATAGGGATAACATGTAAGTGAGGGTTTTCGGACTTTACATCTCAACAAGTAAAGATAGAGCAAAACAATTTGAACTGTATAAATCCTCGCAGCCAGCCGAATTGAATGATATATAATATGACCTTTCTCGGTCAAATCAAGGATTTGATCTGACCTGAGGTCAGGTTAAGGTCAAATTGGGCACAATGCATATCGTTAGAACCGCAATGACGAGGAAAATCTAATGGAGTTAAAATAAACGCTCGATCGCTCTCCATTACTAAGTTATTCAGTTAAAACCATTTTCCCATGTATTTCGAATCGAGAGGTCATGGCTCGTACCTGACCTTAGGTCATCAATATCAAAAATATCAGAACATGTTTTAGAGAACTAGGTGGGCTAATTATGGGATATGAGTTTGAATCAGATAAGTTCACCCTCTTCTGACTTATGCTATCTTAAAATTTTTTGAGGTGAGTTCACTTGACCTGTAGGTACTGGCGACCTAACCTGAGATGACCTAACCTTAAAATTCGGAAAAAAGTTGTAAAATGATGAGGGAAAAGATATGCCAAGTACGGTGGCGCTACGCTCCGCCGTTTTTATGCTATTTCAAAATACCTCAGGGGGCGGGTACCCGCCCCCTCGGGTTTTTCAGAGACAGCAGTAAAACGGCGGCGCGTAGCGGCGCCGTACTTGGCATACCTTTTCCTCATCATTTTTACAACTTCTGTGAAAATTTCAAGATTAGGTCATCTCAGGTCAGGTCACCAGTACAGGTCAAGTGACCTGACCTCAAAAAGTTTAAGATAGCCTAAGTCGGAGCAGGGCGAGCTTATCCGATTGAAACTCATATCACATAATGGGCCCACCGAGTTCTCTAAAATATGTTCCGGTATTTTTGATATCGATGACCTAAGGTCAGGTACGAGGCATGACCTCTCCTTTGGAAATACATTGGAAAAATAGTTTGTACTGTATAACTCATAAACGGATAGTGATAGAGCGTTTATTTTAGCTGCATTAGACTCGCCTTGGATTTGCGGTTCTAATTATATGCATTTTATATAATTTGACCCTGACCTGACCTCAGGTCAGGTCAAATCCTTGATTTGACCTAGCAAAGTCAAATTATATATCATTCGATTCGGCTTGCTGCGAGGATTCATACAGTTTAAGTCATTTTTATCTATCTTTACATGTTCAGATGAAATGGCCGAAAAACTCAATTTACATGTTATCCCTATTACGGCATGCCTCTCGTGACCTTATAGATGACCTGAAAAAAATGGTACAAATATTTCCGATGAAGAAGTGGATGGGCTATCCAACGCGTTTTACCGTTTTTCGCTACCTACCGTGGTTCTCGAGATCTTAAGGGGGCGGGTACCCGCCCCCTCGTCAAAGCGAAGGTGGTTCAGACCCCCGTCAATGCGCGTGTTAACACGCCACTGGAGGGGCCTCGAGGCCCCCCACCTGTTTTCTAAGGTGGCCGCAGAACCGCTTGTAGCCGAAAAACGAAACGTGGCCACACTTAACAGAATTCAATAGCGCGTCGATTGGTGAAGATTTTTTGAAAATTGGCCGAAAATTTTTGACTTATAGGCTTTCAAAGTCAGACCTACATTTTGAGATCGTCGTAAACGCGCGGTCGGACCCGTTAGCTTGCATTGAAGACCGAGTGGTGACGTCATAACGTCATATAAGCGGGACTATATGCCAAGGTCACTTCACATGAAAGTCAAGGTCAAGGTCAAAGGTCACAGGTCAAGGTCATATCTGCACTTTCAAGGTCACTGACCACTGTGCGTCCGGCCAAATGACATTACCCCGTCTGACATATATTATGCTATGACGTCATCGGTATGGTACCCCAATACAAAGGTCAAGGTCAAAGGTCATTGGGAAAGGTCAATCCTCATTTCCCGCCAAACAGTGGCTACAGTGTTAGTCAAAGTGTAAATAATAAGTAGTATACCATATGGGACCTTAAAGGTCAATGACCTTGCATGACCTTGACCAAAAGTTGTGGGGAAGCCTCTTGAGACCTCTTCTCTATGAACCTTGTCCGCCTTTAGCTTATTCCCGCCATTCTCCTGCATAATCACAGCATTTACCAATCGATCCCAGCATGGCCAATATTTGACCTTTACGACCTTGTTTGACCTTGAAGATATTGACCTAGGTCAATGAAAATTGGTCATCATGTAGATCACCACAGCCCCCACCCACCTACGACGTGGCGTTTTTCTAACCCTCTTAATTTCCGAGATCTTAGGGGCCTACCAGGCCCCTCCAATGCGCGTTAGTGCCAGACCCCCTCCAGTGCGGGTGTTAATAGGGAAACCTGGGTCAACCGAACCCTCCCCCAAAGAAAAAACCCGAAGTTTTAAAGCTCTCCGAAAAATTGTGTACAACTTTCTAACCTCACTGTTTTATGGTTCGGAGAATAAGTACAAAGGAGTTCTTTGATTTTATTAAATTTATATATGAAACCCTGCTTCTGAAGAGTCATAAAGCGACGATTGTGATTATAAACCTGATTCCGATAAACAGATTCAAAACTAGAGAATGCTTTGACATTTTCATTTTCGAACTTGTGTCCGCTTGGCTCTGATCTGCGACTTCCTTGCCGCGGTCAGCTTAGGCTAGGTCGTAAACCTCCGGGACCGAAAGACGGCTAATATTTATAAAAAATTGGTGCACTTGCACCTGGTAAGAGACGATCAGTGAGATAGCCTCAGGCATGTCTAGGTTATAAGGAAGGCCGTGTGTGTAGATAATCTACAATGTTTCGGTACAATTTCTGTTTTAACTCGTGAATTATCAGAATTTGACAACGAGGTATCAGTTTCACTAGTTTTTCATAATTATTGTAGCAGATTTTATTAATTAATAGCCTCATGTCTAGGTATGTGTGTCCAGTTGTCACTCTAGGGGGCATAAGAATACAGAGATTAATGAATTTCTGGGCCGTCACTTATTCACCGAAACGAAACTTGTCCCCAAATAACTTTTTCTGTTCACGTTTGTATTTAAAGAAAATTCTAGCCGAAAACGGGTGTTTTTTGCCCCTCGAAGATGACTTAAAACGAAAGTAGCTAAAAAGTTAGAAATCCGCATTATGCTCAACACATTTTTGTTAGGCATTGCCTGTCACTAATAATCGGAAAGTAAGTATTTATCTCTGGATGGTCAATGTGTATCCAATTTTTTCAAATTCAAAGTAGTTGATATTGGGAAAATATCGTGACTTCTACCGCACGATAAAGTAGCCATGATTCCTGTGAAATTTACTGTTAAACAATCCTATATAACATTTCTCGCTGATGAGATGGGCCCATTGAAGGTGCCCCCCCGTGGACGACAACGTTCCGCTACCACTACCGAATGGTAAAAGTGGATAGAAAAGAAGTCAAGCTTACATAATCATATCAACATAATTTCATGCTTGGAGTACTCCTTCAATGTCTCGCTCATTTCCAACAGCCGTCTCGCCATAGTTGAGCTCACTGAACATGAGTGCAAAGTTGGGCATTTAGGCGGCGATATGAGAAGTGCCGAGTCTACGGCCATCGCCGTCGACAGGTGAATGGCGGCCGAGCACGACTCTGCCGGCACCAGACACCTGCAGCACTGATGGACGGCCGCAGCGACCGCTGTAAGAAGTCATTACGGCTAAAGCGGCGCTCGTGCTGCCGGCCAGTTTTCGCTGCCACGGTGGTGCAAATGAACCCCTACCCGCCCCCTTCCCGCGCGCCCTCAGCCCCCCCGGCTCCGCCCCCGCTCAACTGCGGCCAGTTTCTGCTAATAGCCGGGAATGAGTCGTAACGATAAAGGGATGGGAGGCCGGTAACGCGGTGTACAATGGTAACAAACGAGCCATGGCCATCGGTGGTGGACATGCAACTGCCCCGGGCCCAACGTCGACGGCACGGACGGGCGTCGACGGCTGGAACTCCGCCTGTCTGGTGGTCGACCGTTTATATGAATGTCTTTGTGAAATTTGTGTCAGCCTTTTCTGCTGGATCTGTGTCTACCAGTTTTTCTGTCGCTATTCTTAAGGTTACTATCATTGAAGAAAAACAAGCAGCAAGTTCCGCTGAGGCGTATATTTTCACACTGGTGTTCAACAGATTATAGCTGAGTCCCAGCGCACTGCAAAAAGAAACGGTTTCCCTCCGGAGCAATTGGCCGTCGAGGAAATCCCAATAAATCAAACAAGGGCGGAACTTTTTGACTCTCCCCGCCCTAAGCTCTTGCAGCAGGAATCCAGATTCACTCATATCGCTACCGCCAGCAGGAATCGTTCTCGCTGAACGCGGGGTAATGCCGAGGGGTTAGTTTAATGGTCCATGACGAGAATTAGGGGCGCCGCAGGGCCGCCAGCCACGCTCTTTGAGTGCGCATGCTGTCAAGCGCTAATACATCACCGAATTTGGGGAGAGTCGTGACAGCATAATGCACAAATCAGAATTATTAACCCCTGCTGGCAAATGCAGTGAAGTCAATTCAGATATGTTGTAAAATTATCTTCCCCTATTTGCAGCCTCGCACCACCCGACAAATATCACATGCTGCGGTCTGTCCCATCATTCAGTAATCTGCGACAGAAAATGAGTATTTGCCCGACTTCAGAGGGAATTGATAAAAGTCCTCTGGTGCAGATCCGAAATATTCAAAAGCTTGGTTGGGAATTTTCTGTTCTTTTTTCATGTTTGTGCTTCCCAAAGGGTGAACTCATTCTGTGGGGATCACGGAAGCCTAGTGAATTTTAGCTATGAATTTTAAGCTAAGGTAGCTTTGATACATGTCCAACTGAATTTAGACAGGAAGATTCATGACGTCCTACCAGCAACAACACGTTTTCCGAGAAATAGGTGGCGCCTGTTTGAAGCCGGCACTGCCTGGGATCTTTCCGTACACACCGCCGCCTAGAGCGTTCCGGTCGGACCACCCCCCCTACATTTTCAGGAACGTGAAGTGATACGGAAAAGAATTGAACGGTGTTGACAGTTCCTTACCGCGTTCTACTTTGGAGCCGAGTTTAAATCATATCCATTGACCCGTGACGTCACCAGTGAGTCAAAATGGGTCAAATTTAGACCCATTTAGGACATCTCTTATAACTTGGAATCCATTACATAAATCTAGAACAAAACAAAAGTCATCAATATGTTTGTCTTGATCCAAGGATTCAAATGACCTGCAGTATGACCCTGTAAGGTCACAGTAAGACCACATTCGGACTTGAGGTCAAGGTCAGACAATGGTTTTTCATGGTCATGTGGCATATCATTCAAATGCATGGGTTATGCCCATTCCTATGATACCAAATTTAAAACTATATATCGTTTCATTCAAAACTTAGAGACACAAACACTTCCGAACATCGTGAAATTTGGTGACCTTTGTTGACCTTGGTATTAACCTGACCTCAAAATGGATGACAGCATACAAATTTTTCATTTCAGGAGCTTCGAATGATGTTTAGAAACTTGATCTAGAGCTCTTCTAGAAGCCCGAGTTACACCCTAGTTTTGTCAGGCCCATTTTAGAAGAACAGAATGGCCTTACATGGGTTTAGCAGTGACGACATAACTCGTTGACCTGACCTGACCTGATACCAATTTTCGGGCCTAAGATGCGCGTATCATTTAAATCAGCTCGGAATCATTTGCAAAAAACCGATGGGGTCCAATGGAACCCCTCAGGCGGTGATGGGTTAACCTGGCTTAATTTCTTTATGAAAAACAATTCAAATTTTGATGGATAATTTACTTTACACATGGAAAACTCCGGTCTGCGACCTGGGCTAACGCCCCACCGGCGCAGGAGAGCCGCATGACAATGTGCTGAAAGCTAACCATATTTCGTTCTTAATATATCTCTTCATAAGCCTGCAAGTCAGTTTTATCATTCTTTTCTTTAAAATAACCAATAAAGAGTACGTGGTCACCACCGGATTCGAACCGGACCTACCTGATCAAGAGACAGGGCCTCTAACCACTAGACCACCGCGCCACACTACTCATCCTCCCACTAGCTGAACAGCTGTGACCCGTCAGGAGGTCACTGGCTAGTACAACTCCGCCGAATATGCCGGGCCGCTGGCGCCGGGTGCTGTGCTTGTCCCGAAAAAGGCACGATATAAAGGTGCTTCTAGAAGACGAACCAAACATTCTTTTGGGCTGAAATTAGTTGTATCGTCGAGCTAGGATCGTAAGCTAGCTTCATGCCAAATTACTTCCACTTCCATCCATTTTAAGGACTTGAAACCATGGTGAGAAGCAAAGGTGGTCCGAGAACTTTAGCATCTTGTAATATATTTTGGACTAATTACTCGAAAGCCATTAGAGATAGGTGGGTAGTATAAGTGAGCGAAATGACCGCAAGTAACTTTCCTCTTCAGCCATGTCAGTTCTGAGTTTGTGAGTGACATGAGCTTGGAATCAGGAAGATGCAAATAAAAAGTTTTTTGACTCAATTTCTATTTATGCCTATAAAACAAAGAATTTCACATTCACAACTTCCATCTCCAAATATTATCAGGCGGAAGCAATGTTCTTTCATTATTTGAAATGAAAACTCAAATCGGTCAATTAGATTGTGAGATATTAACGTTGAAATGAAATGAACCAAAATTCAGTCTTCCGGAAGAACTGTAAAAAAGTAGGTCAAAATTTTGCGTTTTGCACTCAAAACTATGCCTAAGCACTACAAAATTTTCCTAGCTATCCCTAGGTAACTGCCTTTCAGCTAACTGAGGCCTGTCTTCTGACATTTCGAGCGCACAAGTCGGCCATCAACTTTTAGCAGGTTTTTTGCTCGCATGAGAAAAGCCGCGTTTTCGCGCAATATATATTGTCGGATCAGCTCAATTCGTTTTCCCTAGCTGGCCCTTGTTATCTTTCGAAAAGGACATAAATTTCAAGTTCGTAGGTTAAGAAGTAAAAATTAGAAAAATATAAAACAGAAAAAGTTTGAGCCAAAATTTCTCAAAAACTATTTTGGATTTCGACTCGGGGCTTCAGTTTGGGTGTCTGGAGCAGAAGGGCTATCACCCTACAAAATTCCAGAGCTCTGACATCAATTCTCAGGACGGACAGACGCCAACAACAACCTCGGCCTGCGGCCTGGGCTAACGCCCCACCGGCGCAGGAGAGCCGCATGACAATGTGCCGAAAGCAAACCATATTTCGTTCTTAATGTATCTCTTCATAAGCCTGTAAGTCCGTTTAATCATTCTTTTCTTTGAAATAACCAATAAAGAGTACGTGGCCATCCCCGGATTCAAACCGAACCTGCCTGATCAATAGACGGGGCCTCTAACCACTAGACCACCGTGCCACACTGCTCATCCTCCCACTAGCTGAACAGCTGTGACCCGTCAGGAGGTCACTGGCTGGTACAACTCCGCCGAATATGCCGGGCCGCTGGCGCCGGGTGCTGTGCTTGTCCTGAAAAGGCACGATATAAAGGTGCTTCTAGAAGACGAACCAAGCAGTCTTTTGGGCTGAAATTATTTGTATCGTCGAGCTAGGATCCCAAGCTAGCTCCATGCCAAATTACTTCCACTTCCATCCATTTTAAGGACTTGAAACCATGGTGATAAGCAAAGGTGGTCCGATAAATTTAGGATCTTGTAATACATTTTGGACTAATTACTCGAAAGCCATTAGAGATAGGTGGGTAGTATAAGTGAGCGAAATGATCGCACGTAACTTCCCTATTCAGCCATGTCAGTTCTGAGTTTGTGAGTGACATGAGCTTGGAACCAGGAAGATGCAAATAAAAAGTTTTTTGACTCCATTTCTATTTATGCCTATAAAACAAAGAATTTCACATTCAAAATTTCCATTTCCAAATATTATCAGGCGGAAGCAATGTTCTTTCATTATTTGAAATGAAAACTTAAATCGGTCAATTAGATTGTGAGATATTAACGTTGAAATGAAATGAACCAAAATTCAGTCTTCCGGAAGATCTGTAAAAAGTAGGTCAAAATTTTGCGTTTTGCACTCTAAACTATGCCTAAGCACTACAAAATTTTCCTAGCTAGCCCTAGGTAACTGTCTTTCAGCTAACTGAGGCCTGTCTTCTGACATTTCGAGCGCACAAGTCGGCCATCAACTTTTAGCAGGTTTTTGCTCGCGTGAGAAATGCCGCGTTTTCACGCAATAAATATTGTCGGATCAGCTCAATTTTTTCCCCCTAGCTGGCCCTTGTTATCCTTTGAAAAGGACATAAATTTCAAGTTCGTAGCTTAAGAAGTAAAAATTACAAAAATATAAAACAGAAAAAGTTTGAGTCAAAATTTGTCAAAAACTATTTTGGATTTCGACTCGGGGCTTCGGTTTGGGTGTCTGGAGCAGAAGGGCTATCACCCTACAAAATTCCAGAGCTCTGACATCAATTCTCAGGACTGACAGACGCCAACAACAACAACCTCGGCCTGCGGCCTCGGCAGGTGCCGCTCTGGCGCAGGAGAAGCCGGTGACAATGTACGTTAGCCAAACAGTTCGATTGACAGGCGAGTGTTTTCAGCAGTTTGATACTTATAACAACGCAATATTGGAGTTTTAGGTTTTGTGTTCTCATTATGGCTCCATTCAATCCCCTGTCTAGGCCCATGTTTTCCTAAATTAGCATGTCTCTGCATACTGCACCACGCTTGCCCTCTGTTCATATCATCAAAGAAATAAACACACGCATAATGTTTGTTTTGTTAAGCAAAGACTGGGCATGACGAGAAGAAAGGAGATACAATATAAAATATGATGGGTTTTCCGACGGTATTTCACCTATACCTGCAGATTTTCACCCAATTCAGCCTATTTGTTACCGAATTATGCCCCAGCTCGAGACCTCAGCCCCACCACCGAACTGATGTCCTAGATCCGCCTATGTTCGAGCTCCTTACCCCACCCCCTTACATATGTCCTGGATCTGCCTATGCTCGAACTCAGTAGCCCCACCTCTATACTGCCCTGGATCCGCCTATGCTTGAACTCCTTAGCCACTACCCCTACTGATGTCCTGGATCCGCCTATGCTCGAGCTCCCGAGCCCCACCCACGTACTGATGTCCTGAATCCGCTTATGCTCGAGCTCCTTAGCCCCACCCCCGTACTGATGTCCTGGATCCGCTTATGTTTTAACTCTTTAGCCTCTACCTGTTTTAACTCTTTAGCCCCTTGAGGTCCTGGATCCGCTTATGCTCGAGCTCCTTAGCCCCACCCCCGTACTGATGTCTTTGATCCGCCTATACTCGAGCCCCTAAGCCCCGGCCCCGTACTGATGTCCTGGATCCGCCTCTGCTCGAGCTCCTTAGCCCGACACCCATACTGATGTCCTGGATCCGCCTATGCTCGAGCTCCTTAGCCCCATCTCCGTACAGATGTCCTGGATCCGCCTATGCTGGATCTCCTAGCCCCATCCCCGTACCGATATGCTGGATCCGCCTATGCTCAAACCCCTTAGCCTCTAACCCCGTACTGATATCCTGGCTCCGCTTATGCTCGAGCTCCTTAGCCCCACCCCCGTACTGATGTCCTGGATCCGCCTATGCCCGAACTCTTTAGCCCCTACCCCTCTGCTGATGTCCTGGATCCGCTTATGATTGAGCTCCTTAGCCCCACCTCTGTACTGATGTCCTTTATCCGCCTATACCCGAACCCCTTAGCCCCACCCCCCGTACTGATGCCCTGGATCCGCCTCTGCTCGAGCTCCTTAGCCCCACACCCATACTGATGTCCTGGATCCGCCTATACTCCAGCTCTTTAGCCCCACCCCCGTACAGATGTCCTGGATCCACCTATGCTCGATCTCCTTAGCCCCACCCCCGTACTGATGTCCTGGATCCGCCTTTACTCAGGCTCCGGAGCCACACCCCTGCACTGATGTCCTGGATCCGCCTATGCTCGAGCTCCTTAGCCCCACCCCCGAACTGATGTCCTGGATCTGCCTATGCTCGAACTCCGTAGCCCCACCTCCGTACTGCCCTGGATTCGCCTATACTCAAAATCTTTATTCCCTACCACCCTACTAATGTCCTGGATCCGCCTATGCTGGAACGCCCGAGCCCCACCACCGTACTGATGTCCTGGATCCGCCTATGCTCGAGCTCCTTAGCCCCACCCCCGTACTGAGGCCTGGATCCGCCTTTGCTGGAGCTCCTTAGCCCCACCCCCGTAATGATGTCCTGGATCCACCTATGCTCGAACTTCTTAGCCCCACCTCCGTACTGATGTCCTGGATCCGCATATGCTCGAACTCCTTAGCCCCTACCCCCTACTGATGTCCTGGATCCGCCTATGCTCGAGCTCCTTACCCCACCTTCTTCCTGATGTCTTGGATCCGCCTATGCTCGAACTCCGTAGACCCTACCCCCCCCACTGATGTCCTGGATCCGCCTATGCTCGAGCTCCTTACCCCACCCCCTTACTGATGTCCTGGATCCGCCTGTGCTCGAACTTCGTAGCCCCACCTCTGTACTGCCCTGGATCCGCCTATGCTCGAACTACTTAGCCCCTACCCCCTACTGATGTCCTGGATCTGACTATGCTCGAGCTCCCGAGCCCCACCCCCGTACTGATCAGCTGAATCCGCTTATGCTCGAGCTTCTTAGCCCCACTGCCGTACTGATGTCCTAGATCCACCTCTGCTCGAGCTCCTTAGCCCCATCCCCGTACTAATATCCTGGATCCGCCTATGCTCGAACTCCGTAGCCCCTACCCCCCTACTGATGTCCTGGATCCGCCTATGCTGGAACCCCCGAGTCTCACCCCGTACTGATGTCCTGATTCCGCTAATGCTCAGCTGCTTAGCCCCATCCCCGTACTAATGTCCTGGATCCGCCTATGCTCTAACTCCCTAGCCCGACCCTCGTACCGATGTCCTGGATCCGCCTATGCTCTAACTCCCTAGCCCGACCCTCGTACCGATGTCCTGGATCCGCCTATGCTCTAACTCCCTATTCCCACCCTCGTACTGATGTCCTGGGTCCGCCTATGCTCGAACTCCCTAGCCCCACCCTCGTACTGATGTCCTGGGTCCGCCTATGCTCGAACTCTTTAGCCCTTACCCCCATGCTGATGTCCTGGATCCGCTTATGCTCGATCTCCTTACCCCCACACCAGTAACGCCCCACCTCCATGCCCCCCGCCCCCGAAACGACATAGGCGGATACAAGGGGAAAGGGGACAGGAGACCCCCATAGAATCTTAGCGCCCCCTGAAATTGTCCCGGAAACCCCTGGAAAGTTCGATGGCACCCCCTGAAATGTCGTTTTCCCCGAGATGCAGGTATCGGGGTCTACTGATAGGTTTTAGCGCCTACTTGATAGGTTTTTCCGGCCAAAAGTGGCGTCCCTGGTGTAGATAGCGCCCACCAGGAAGTTTCCCCTTCCACCTCGCCCCCGATAGGCAATCCTGGATCCGCGTATGGGAAGCGACATTTCAGGGAGCGTCATACGCCTTGAGAGGCGTGTCTTTACAATTTCAGAGGGCGCCGATGGTCGATTGGGGGTTGGGGGAGGGGATGGGGGGAGAAGGGTGGGGGGGCACCTAGCCTACTTATTCCCTGGATCCACCCATGGTCCAAAAACAGAAACATAATACTCTTATTGTAAACTCAGACTTTTACGGTACTCTTATTACTTGTGATGCGTTATGGGTAGTGTTGGGTACTTTTTTACCAGACCATAAATAAACAGAAACGGCCGCGCCGATCGCCGGCGTTGCCGCGACGTGGACGCAGGGGTGACGCGTGGTGATTTGCTACAACGTTGCGTGGAGAAACGGCATGTTAGTAAAGGTAACTTGGTGTTTCATTGATATATATGCAGATGGAATGTCGACATATGTCTTTTACCTAGCTGCATGCAAAATTTCATTTCCCTCCAATGACTCTAACCACCCTAAACCCCGGTGTGAAGCAAAAATGAACTGATAAAATTACCACTTTGAAATGCATTTTACGGCTTATAGCGCGGAAGCCGTAAGAGATAAGTGGGTGGTATCAGTGAGAAAAATGACGGCAACGAAGTTTTCTATCCAGCCGTGTTAAGTGCAATACCGTAGCTATCATGGTCTGGAAACCAGGGGGCTGAGAATAAAAATTTTAAAAACTTATATTTTATTTTTGCCTATAAAATAAAAAGTTTCAGCCTGAAAGTTTTTATTTCTAAATATATAATAAAAGAGGCTATTCTCTCTTATTATCTGAAATGGGAACTAATTTTTATCAATTAGATCGGAAGATATAAGCGTTTGAATGATATTTTGGGAAATGCAGACCTTCACGGAATGGGCCGAAAAGGACCCTTAAATTTCCGTTTTTGTTTTGTTTCTGTGTTTGTGCAGTACTGCACAAACCGGCCTTTAAGTTGATATTTGACTCAGAACCTGAACTGCTGTAGCTTCAGATATTTCGAGCCTGTAGTTTAGACCATGAGTTTTATGCCAAATTTAGGGTGCAAAGTTTAAAAGCTAATTTAGAGCCCTAAATTTAAAGCTTTTTCTTTCCAACTTTTTGTGTGAACTACAAATTTCCCTGATGTAAAAGGGTGCAAGTTTGAAGAGTCTAGATGAATTAGCAAAAAATAGAAAAATAAAAGTTAAAAATCACATAATGCAAAATTCTGGGCAAAATTTTGAAAATTTTGAAAATTGACAACCGTGGTGCTTATTCATTTGGAAGTGCCTTCTATCCACAAAAGTTTTAGGTCTCTGATACCAGCGCTCAGAACAGACAACAACAGACGACGAGACCGGAAAACTGTCAGAATAGAAGCCGTTTCTTACTTCGTTCGTCACCGGCTTCCGACAACCTCGGCCTGCGGCCTCGGCAGGTGCCGCTCTGGCGCAGGAGAAGCCGGTGACAATGTACGTTAGCCAAACAGTTCGATTGACAGGCGAGTTTTTTTCAGCAGTTTGATACTTATAACAACGCAATTTTGCAGTTTTAGGTTTTGAGTTCTCATTATGGCTCCATTCAATCCCCTGTCTAGGCCCATGTTTTCCGAAATTAGCATGTGTCTGCATACTGCACCACGCTTGCCCTCTGTTCATATCATCAAAGAAATAAACACACGCATAATGTTTGTTTTGTTAAGCAAAGACTGGGCATGACGAGAAGAAAGGAGATACAATATAAAATATGATGGGTTTTCCGACGGTATTTCACCTATACCTGCAGATTTTCACCCAATTCAGCCTATTTGTTACCGAATTATGCCCCAGCTCGAGACCTCAGCCCCACCACCGAACTGATGTCCTAGATCCGCCTATGTTCGAGCTCCTTACCCCACCCCCTTACATATGTCCTGGATCTGCCTATGCTCGAACTCAGTAGCCCCACCTCTATACTGCCCTGGATCCGCCTATGCTTGAACTCCTTAGCCACTACCCCTACTGATGTCCTGGATCCGCCTATGCTCGAGCTCCCGAGCCCCACCCACGTACTGATGTCCTGAATCCGCTTATGCTCGAGCTCCTTAGCCCCACCCCCGTACTGATGTCTTTGATCCGCCTATACTCGAGCCCCTTAGCCCCAGCCCCGTACTGATGTCCTGGATCCGCCTCTGCTCGAGCTCCTTAGCCCGACACCCATACTGATGTCCTGGATCTGCCTATGCTCGAGCTCCTTAGCCCCACCTCCGTACAGATGTCCTGGATCCGCCTATGCTGGATCTCCTTAGCCCCATCCCCGTACCGATATGCTGGATCCGCCTATGCTCAAACTCCTTAGCCTCTAACCCCGCACTGATATCCTGGCTCCGCTTATGCTCGAGCTCCTTAGCCCCACCCCCGTACTGATGTCCTGGATCCGCCTATGCTCGAACTCTCTAGCTCCTACCCCTGTGCTGATGTCCTGATCCGCTTATGCTTGAGCTCCTTAGCCCCACCTCTGTACTGATGTCCTTTATCCGCCTATACTCGAACCCCTTAGCCCCACCCCCCGTACTGATGCCCTGGATCCGCCTCTGCTCGAGCTCCTTAGCCCCACACCCATACTGATGTCCTGGATCCGCCTATGCTCCAGCACTTTAGCCCCAGCCCCGTACAGATGTCCTGGATCCACCTATGTTCGATCTCCTTAGCCCCACCCCCGAACTGATGTCCTGGATCCGCCTTTACTCGAGCTCCGGAGCCACACCCCTGCACTGATGTCCTGGATCCGCCTATGCTCGAGCTCCTTAGCCCCACCCCCGAACTGATGTCCTGGATCTGCCTATGCTCGAACTCCGTAGCCCCACCTCCGTACTTCCCTGGATTCGCCTATACTCGAACTCTTTAGCCCCTACCACCCTACTAATGTCCTGGATCCGCCTATGCTGGAACGCCCGAGCCCCACCACCGTACTGATGTTCTGGATCCGCCTATGCTCGAGCTCCTTAGCCCCACCCCAGTACTGAGGCCTGGATCAGCCTTTGCTGGAGCTCCTTAGCCCCACCCCCGTACTGATGTCCTGGATCCGCCTATGCTCGAACTTCTTAGCCCCACCTCCGTACTAATGTCCTGGATCCGCCTATGCTCGAGCTCCTTACCCCACCTCCTTACTGATGTCCTGGATCCGCCTATGCTCGAACTCCGTAGCCCCACCTCTGTACTGCCCTGGATCCGCCTATGCTCGAACTACTTAGCCCCCACCCCCTACTGATGTCCTGGATCCGACTATGCTCGAGCTCCCGAGCCCCACCCCCGTACTGATCAGCTGATCTGCTTATACTCGAGCTTCTTAGCCCCACCCCCGTACTGATGTCCTGGATCCGCCTATGCTCGAACTCTTTAGCCCCTACCCACGTGCTGATGTCCTGGATCCGCTTATGCTCGAGCTCCTTAGCCTCACCCCCGTACTGATGTCCTTGATCCGCCTATACTCAAGCCCTTTAGCCCCACCGCCGTACTGATGTCCTAGATTCGCCTCTGCTCGAGCTCCTTAGCCCCACAACCATACTGATGTCCTGGATCAGCCTATGCTCGAGCTCCTTATCTCCACCCCCGTACAGATGTCCTAGATCCGCCTATGCTCGATCTCCTTAGCCCCATCCCCGTACTAATATCCTGGATCTGCCTATGCTGGAACTCCGTAGCCCCTACCCCCCCTACTGATATCCTGGATCCGCCTATGCTGGAACTCCCGAGTCTCACCCCGTACTGATGTCCTGAATCCGCTAATGCTCAGCTGCTTAGCCCCATCCCCGTACTAATGTCCTGGATCCGCCTATGCTCTAACTCCCCTAGCCCGACCCTCGTACCGATGTCCTGGATCCGCCTATGCTCTAACTCCCTAGCCCCACCCTCGTACTGATGTCCTGGGTCCGCCTATGCTCGAACTCTTTAGCCCCTACCCCCATGCTGATGTCCTGGATCCGCTTATGCTCGAGCTCCTTACCCCCACACCCGTAACGACCCACCTCCGTGCCCCCCCCCCGAAACGACATAGGCGGATCCAAGGGGGAAAGGGGACAGGTGCCCCCATATAATCTTAGCGCCCCCTGAAATTGTCCCGGAAACCCCTGGAAAGTTCGATTGCACCCCCTGAAATGTCGTTTTCCCCGAGATGCAGGTATCGGGGTCTACTGATAGGTTTTAGCGCCTACTTGATAGGTTTTTCCGGCCAAAAGTGGCGTCCCTGGTGTAGATAGCGCCCACCAGGAAGTTTCCCCTTCCACCTCGCCCCCGATAGGCAATCCTGGATCCGCGTATGGGAAGCGACATTTCAGGGAGCGTCATCGAACTTGAGAGGCGTGTCTTTACAATTTCAGAGGGCGCCGATGGTCGATTGGGGGTTGGGGGAGGGGGATGGGGGGAGAAGGGTGGAGGGGGGCACCTAGCCTAGTTATTCCCTGGATCCACCCATGGTCCAAAAACAGAAACATAATACTCTTATTGTAAACTCGGACTTTTACGGTACTCTAATTACTTGTGATGCATTATGGGTAGTATTGGGTACTTTTTTACCAGACCATAAATAAACAGAAACAGCCGCGCCGATCGCCGGCGTTGCCGCGGCGTGGACGCAGGGGTGACGCGTGGTGATTTGCTACAACGATGCGTGGAGAAACGGCATGTTTGTAAAGGTAACTTGGTGTTTCATTGATATCTATGCAGGTGGAATGTCGACATATGTCTCTTACCTAGCTGCATGCAAAATTTCATTTCCCTCAATGACTCTAACCACCCTAAACCCCGGTGTGAAGCAAAAATGAACTGATAAAATTACCACTTTGAAATGTATTTTACGGCTTATAGCGCGGAAGCCGTAAGAGATAAGTGGGGGGTATGAGTGAGAAAAATGACGGCAACGAAGTTTTCTATCCAGCCGTGTTAAGTTCAATACCGTAGCTATCATGGTCTGGAAACCAGGGGGCTGAGAATAAAAATTTTAAAAACTTATATTTTATTTTTGCCTATAAAATAAAAAGTTTCAGTCCGAAAGTTTTTATCTCTAAATATATAATAAAGGAGGCTATTCTCTTTTATTATCTGAAATGGGAACTAATTTTTATCGAATAGATCGGAAGATATAAGGGTTTGAATGATATTTTGGGAAATGCAGACCTTCACAGAATGGTCCAAAAAGGACCCTTAAATTTCAGTTTTTGTTTTGTTTCTGTGTTTGTGCAGTACTGCACAAACCGGCCTTTAAGTTGATATTTGACTCAGAACCTGAACTGCTGTAGCTTCAGATATTTCGAGCCTGTAGTTTAGACCATGAGTTTTATGCCAAATTTAGGGTGCAAAGTTTAAAAGCTAATTTAGAGCCCTAAATTAAAAGCTTTTTCTTTACAACTTTTTGTGTGAACTACAAATTTGTTTGATGTAAAAGGGTGCAAGTTTTAAAACTGTAGATGAATTAGCAAAAAATAGAAAAATAAAAGTTAAAAATCGCATAATGCAAAATTCTGGGCAAAATTCTGAAAATTTTGCAAATTGACAACCGTGGTGCATATTCATTTGGAAGTTCCTTCTATCCACAAAAGTTTTAGGTCTCTGATACCAGCGCTCAGAACAGACAACAACAGACAGACCTCGGCCTGCGGCCTGGGCTAACGCCCCACCGGCGCAGGAGAGCCGCATGACAATGTGCCGAAAGCAAACCATATTTCGTTCTTAATGTATCTCTTCATAAGCCTGTAAGTCCGTTTTATCATTCTTTTCTTTGAAATAACCAATAAAGAGTACGTGGCCATCCCCGGATTCGAACCGGACCTACCTGATCAATAGACGGGGCCTCTAACCACTAGACCACCGTGCCACACTACTCACCCTCCCACTAGCTGAACAGCTGTGACCCGTCAGGAGGTCACTGGCTGGTACAACTCCGCCGAATATGCCGGGCCGCTGGCGCCGGGTGCTGTGCTTGTCCCGAAAAGGCACGATATAAAGGTGCTTATAGAAGACGAACCAAGCAGTCTTTTGGGCTGAAATTATTTGTATCGTCGAGCTAGGATCCTAAGCTAGCTCCATGCCAAATATCTTCCACTTCCATCCATTTTAAGGACTTGAAACCATGGTGAGAAGCAAAGGTGGTCCGATAAATTTAGCATCTTGTAATACATTTTGGACTAATTACTCGAAAGCCATTAGAGATAGATGGGTAGTATAAGTGAGCGAAATGATCGCACGTAACTTCCCTATTCAGCCATGTCAGTTCTGAGTTTGTGAGTGACATGAGCTTGGAACCAGGAAGATGCAAATAAAAAGTTTTTGACTCCATTTCTATTTATGCCTATAGAACAAAGAATTTCACATTCAAAATTTCCATCTCCAAATATTATCAGGCGGAAGCAATGTTCTTTCATTATTTGAAATGAAAACTTAAATCGGTCAATTAGATTGTGAGATATTAACGTTGAAATGAAATGAACCAAAATTCAGTCTTCCGGAAGAACTGTAAAAGTAGGTCAAAATTTTGCGTTTTGCACTCTAAACTATGCCTAAGCACTACAAAATTTTCCTAGCTACCCCTAGGTAACTGTCTTTCAGCTAACTGAGGCCTGTCTTCTGACATTTCGAGCGCACAAGTCGGCCATCAACTTTTAGCAGGTTTTTTGCTCGCGTGAGAAATGCCGCGTTTTCACGCAATAAATATTGTCGGATCAGCTCAATTCTTTCCCCTAGCTGGCCCTTGTTATCCTTTGAAAAGGACATAAATTTCAAGTTCGTAGCGTAAGAAGTAAAAATTAGAAAAATATAAAACAGAAAAAGTTTGAGCCAAAATTTCTCAAAAACTATTTTGGATTTCGACTCGGGGCTTCAGTTTGGGTGTCTGGAGCAGAAGGGCTATCACCCTACAAAATTCCAGAGCTCTGACATCAATTCTCAGGACTGACAGACGCCAACAACAACCTCGGCCTGCGGCCTGGGCTAACGCCCCACCGGCGCAGGAGAGCCGCATGACAATGTGCCGAAAGCAAACCATATTTCGTTCTTAATGTATCTCTTCATACGCCTGCAAGTCAGTTTTATCATTCTTTTCTTTGAAATAACCAATAAAGAGTACGTGGTCACCCCCGGATTCGAACCGGACCTACCTGATCAAGAGCCAGGGCCTCTAACCACTAGACCACCGTGCCACACCACTCACCCTCCCACTAGCTGAACAGCTGTGACCCGTCAGGAGGTCACTGGCTGGTACAACTCCGCCGAATATGCCGGGCCGCTGGCGTCGGGTGCTGTGCTTGTCCCGAAAAGGCACGATATAAAGGTGCTTCTAGAAGACGAACCAAGCATTCTTTTGGGCTGAAATTACTTGCATCGTCGAGCTAGGATCTTAAGCTAGCTTCATGCCAAATTTCTTCCACTTCCATCCATTTTAAGGACTTGAAACCATGGTGAGAAGCAAAGGTGGTCCGAGAAATTTAGCATCTTGTAATACATTTTGGACTAATTACTCGAAAGCCATTAGAGATAGGTGGGTAGTATAAGTGAGCGAAATGACCGCAAGTAACTTTCCTATTCAGCCATGTCAGTTCTGAGTTTGTGAGTGACATGAGCTTGGAGCCAGGAAGATGCAAATAAAAAGTTTTTTGACTCAATTTCTATTTATGCCTATAAAACAAAGAATTTCACATTCACAATTTCCATCTCCAAATATTATCAGGCGGAAGCAATGTTCTTTCATTATTTGAAATGGAAACTCAAATCGGTCAATTAGATTGTGAGATATTAACGTTGAAATGAAATGAACCAAAATTCAGTCTTCCGGAAGAACTGTAAAAAGTAGGTCAAAATTTTACGTTTTGCACTCAAAACTATGCCTAAGCACTACAAAATTTGCCTAGCTACCCCTAGGTAACTGCCTTTCAGCTAACTGAGGCCTGCCTTCTGACATTTCGAGCGCACAAGTCGGCCATCAACTTTTAGCAGGTTTTTTGCGCGCGTGAGAAATGCCGCGTTTTCGCGCAATAAATATTGTTGGATCAGCTCAATTTTTTCCCCTAGCTGGCCCTTGTTATCCATTGAAAAGGACATAAATTTCAAGTTCGTAACTTAAGAAGTAAAAATTAGAAAAATATAAAACAGAAAAAGTTTGAGCCAAAATTTCTCAAAAACTATTTTGGATTTCAACTCGGGGCTTCAGTTTGGGTGTCTGGAGCAGAAGGGCTATCACCCTACAAAATTCCAGAGCTCTGACATCAGTTCTCAGGACTGACAGACGCCAACAACAACAACAACAGACCACGACGAGACCCGTCTGAGCGGCCAGAATAGAGCCGCTTGAGAAATCTCAATGCGCTTCGCTCCATGGATTTCGTCATGCGGCTCTGACAACAACAGACCACGACGAGACCCGTCTGAGCGGCCAGAATAGAGCCGCTTGAGAAATCTCAATGCGCTTCGCTCCATGGATTTCGTCATGCGGCTCTGACACGACGAGACCGGAAAAACTGTCAGAATAGAAGCCGTTTCTTACTTCGTTCGTCACCGGCTTCTGACAGACCACGACGAGACCCGTCTGAGCGGCCAGAATAGAGCCGCTTGAGAAATCTCAATGCGCTTCGCTCCATGGATTTCGTCATGCGGCTCTGACAACAGACCACGACGAGACCCGTCTGAGCGGCCAGAATAGAGCCGCTTGAGAAATCTCAATGCGCTTCGCTCCATGGATTTCGTCATGCGGCTCTGACAGACCACGACGAGACCCGTCTGAGCGGCCAGAATAGAGCCGCTTGAGAAATCTCAATGCGCTTCGCTCCATGGATTTCGTCATGCGGCTCTGACACCTTTGCTCCAAGAATGCCGATAAAACGCCAGAATATGCCTGAGGTGCTTGCTGGTGATGTGAAATGGCAGCAGCAGAAAGAGAGCGCTGCCAAGGTGTACAACCTGCTAGGTTAACTCATCCGTTGATATTACTGGTTCACTTGGACAGAGGTGAGAACAAATATCTATTGTTCCCAGTGGAGGCCAATTTTTACTCCAAGATAACCAAATTTCCCAAACAAGCATGACTTTTGGAGCTGACCGAGAGAGACAATGATTGCCCTCAAGGCATCGAATGAGTAGTCAGGGCACCAGATTGTGATAGATTGGCGTTTGAAAGGGGCCTTTTGCACCCCTATGAGTACAAGTGTCAGTTTCGACAAAAATATCAACCTTCCGGTTCCCCAGATTTTCCCAAAATAAGCTGGCGAGTCGGGCTTTTTCCCACTTCTGCATGTGGCTGAAGTTAGTGTGACGTCACAGAATAATTTTCGGCGGTTATTGTTCCTGCCTTTGGCCAGGGGCGTAGCCAAGGGGGGCGGCAGGAACAGCCCCCCCTGAAGACCCAAAGGGCCCCCTGAGGACACGATTCTGTAACAAGCAGGGCGCTTTTTATCCATCAGGACCCTTTTGGCGCTGTCCCAGGGGCCCTTTTCGGGGCGCCGCCCCCTGCCTTTGGCCATTGCGGCCCATTTTTGTGACTTGGCTGCAATGTAAAGCTTTCAGCAGAGGTGGGCGCCACCACCAGATGTTCGAAACCTCCGCCGCCACTACCTTGGCTAATTGAAACCGCTGCCGCTAATTAGCGTGGCTTTTCAAAATCATGAAGCCGCTACCAGCTACTCCGCTATCCTTATCTTTATGATAAAGTCTTTCTAAGGCGCTACCCCAGAAATTGTCTTTTATCGTTCTTTTAAGGCATATTTATGGAAAACTACTTCTTATCTGTACATTCTTTAAAATTGGCAGACTTATTATAAATACTGGTATTATGAGTGCAAAGAAAAGATAACACAGAATCATGGCGCCGAAAGTGGGGGGGACGGGGGAGACGTGTCCTGCCTCTTTTAGCCAACCAGGGGCTAAATTTCCCTAAATTTCAAAGATGCACCTGTGATGATGATATGATTTTGATACCGAAAATGTCTTGGGGATGATGAACGCTGCACGTGTTTTAAGGGTACGACCATGTAAAATGCAGTCAGTCATGCCTGCAGGTTGAACGGTGCCGAGCATTACTTTGAAACCTGGCGACCGTGCGCGGGCCATACTAGAGAGGTAAGTACATACCTTATCTATGTTAGAGCTGAGAGACTGGGACATGAGTATCAGCAGGCACGTGCGCTTACTTTCAGGAACACCTCTAAACGGTCGAAATATCATTTAAAAAATTATCAAATTTAGCGCGTGGGTCCATCCGACCAGGCAAATCCTATGAAACTATAACTCATGAGAATCGGAACAGGTGTGGCTTCACAGAACACGTGCCTGTGATTTTCAACCCTTGCCCTCGGGACGGGTCGGCAATTAGGCCATAAAGTCAATCACAGCGCTATAATTCAGCGACAGATTGCTCGCCAAAGCACCAAAGCACTGCGTTTTGCATGCCAGTGCCGAGAGACTAGTGCAAGGGTACCAGTAATCGCATGCATTGGAATTTAGAAGGGCACATCCAACCAGTCATGATGCTGCCGTATAACCTTGGCAGTTGGTACGTCGTTAAATCCTCAGACGTGATGCTGCCACAAGATCAATAAATCTGGCCTGGAGATTTGCTTTTTGTATGTACTAAAAGTTGAATGAAAGGAACGGACGTGGCGGCACGGGGCTCATTCCTGTTACTCACACACCCTGGTGGGACCGGGGTTAGCTTTTAAAGGGTCTAAAGGGCCAAACACAACGTTAGATCTACAATGTAATGCTTCTTTCCTATGGTACTAAACACCAGATTCTTCCTCATTTAGGGTCTGTTTCTGCACCCCCTGAGAAGAAAAGATGAGAGGAGCTTAGAAGAGGTAGAAGCAGATGCCAAAATCGGTGTCCGCTGGAACAGAGAAGACGGATATGTCAGCTGTTTGTGACTGATCACCGCCAATATGGCGGGCAAAGCGGAAGTAGAGAATTTTTGAAATTTATTGATGCTTTCCAGGGGCGTATCCAAGGGGTGCGGCAGGGACAGCCGCCTCCCCTGAGGGCCCGAAGGGCCCCTCTGAGGACACTATTCTGTAACAAGCACGGTCATTTTACCCATCAGGGCCCTTTTGGCGCTGTCACAGGGGCCCTTTTCGGGGCGCCGCCCCCTTCCCCCCTGAGCGAAATCCTGGCTACGCCCCTGACGCCTTCCATGCTGATTTAGTGTATTTTAGCGGAAATGGCTCACAGAAAAGCTGGAAACCACAAACGTTCGTTTCTAACCGAAAAAGGCTATTTTTTACTTTGTAATTGAACTCCATGCGCCAGAATTGTGTTCCTCTATGCCTGCTAAAAAATGTCACCTCTCGTTTGGGAGAAGATTGGAAGACGCTTGATATGAGCTTGGAGGAAGCTTGAGGAGGCGCTAAAACGCGCAAGGGGAGGTTGGAGGAGGTTAGAGAAGGTTGGGGGAGGTTTGAGGAGGCACTGGAACATGCCCTTATGGTATTGTAGATATATATATATATATATATATATATATATATATATATATATATATATATATATATATCGTGCATCAGAACGTTGCCTGCAGTTGTCGTGATGCGAATTCAACTGAATAACCCTATTCCTGTCAGGCTTCTGGCTGCCTCTATTTCTGTAGCGGGGAGTGGGGCGGATTCAGTTCTCCCTAAGATATCCAAATCTAACCATTCGATTTAAAAGGTTCGAAGAGGGAGCCACGGGCCCCGGGTTCAAATCCCGGCAGAGCCTCTGAATAAATTGATGTGGTACCCCAAATTCCTCGCAACAGTGTAAAAGTTGGCGACGCTATATAACCCTGGTAGTTTTTTTCGTCGTTAAACCCGAATAACTGTTATGATTCCACCATTTTCTATTCTTTTGCAGCCTTGGTGCTCCTAAATTGTATGTATACTGCCCTCATTAACATCTGGTTGTCCTCTTCTTTGTGACTGGGTGCCCCTATTTCACGATTGGCCGCTCTTTTAGCCTTAGATTTCCTACTGCAACATGGACCACCCTCAGCTTGCAGTGGTACAAGTTGCCCCACGTTCCTTTAGTGCATGCCTTGGACATCGATCAGAGCCATATTTTGCTCAGTTACCACTCAGGATTCCCCAGGGTGCAGTCAATATATGGTTGTGTGCCCGCCCGATATGTAGTTGTGGTGCCTATTGCGACGAGAACATGGTATGATGCAATATAGCGGGATGGTCAAAACGCGTTTCCTATGTAGTATAGTTGGAGCACGTTGACCAACACCCTTACATTTTCTTCACAAATATTTTGAATCTACTGATAACTCAGTATGATGTTTCAAGTCTTCCATCATTTGCTAGTCTTGCCGATGTGTCTTTTTCGCTTTGCCACTAAAGAAAAGTTGTGTCCGGACTAAAATGAAAAATTCCTACGTCATCTCTGTGGCAACGATTGATAGCTCGGTAGGAAGCACCAGCTTGCATCTCCCACAAATAAAAAAATCGCCCTGATGTAGAATATTGTGGACTTATCACTATCTGCTCGGCGCACACAGGGCGAACTAGGGACAGAAACTGGCCATCAAAATCTCCAAAGGCCGTGCGTGCGTGCACCAATTCGACTTCCAAAAGTAGTCCAGATGACCCTGCTTCATTGGAATTTGTTTGAACAGAAACAGTTGGAAACTTTCTGTGGTTTCCTGTCTTTTTGTCAGCACTGTTAGGAACGACATCGACAACAGACACAATTAGTGTCACAAAGGCCCCCTTTATTATACCATGGACCGCCCCCCCCGAAGGTTGATTAGCCCAGGGGTGTGGATTTCTATCCCTTTGGGGGTGCTGAGGCACCCCCAATAATATGCTGGGCACCCCCCCAATGGTGATTTAGGCACCCCCACCAAAAGGTGAAGCAAAGTCCTTATAAAGAACGTAAATAGAGGAAATTATCAACAAATACCTGTTCCACAGCGGAATGGTGGCATTCTGCATTTCACCTACAACTTAATATTCTATCAAACAACGGAAAACCTCAACACAATGGGCAATAAACATCGATAATGTTTCAAGTCCCGAATTAGATTTTTTGCCTTTTCACCATCCAACACGGTGCAAAAAAGCACGTGTTTCCTACTTCTGGTTAATTATCTGGTAGTACATCGGCAGTACTCTCTATTTGTCCTCACTCTCTTTGACTCATCAGACAGTTAAGTTTTATATTTTTGAACGTCTCTCTCCTCCTTCTCTCGATTACCTTAAGACTGGGTCCCAATCCTCTCCACTCAGCAGAAACCCATCGCGACACTCCCAACCTCAGTGAACTCGGCCGCCGGTTAGCCTGTGCTGACTGCCGCCGTTTCGCCTGTACCGAAGAGCAGCCTCGGATGGTGTGGCAAATAATCAAGCACATAGAGAGAAAAGCATGACTAGAAATGTTTGAAAAACACAACATTAATACATCTCCTGGTTCATGGCTTAAGGCTCTATCATTTACATGGATACATTTCCGCTGAATTTCTCGCGATACAAGTGAACGCGCCTCCACCAATCAGCGACCGCCATCCACCGGCAGCCGCGATCGCCTGCGGGCACAGAGGTTACAGAGGTCACGCTGGGCGCCGCTGACGCCAAGTTCAAGCCTGGGTGGGGAGGGGTCGCGGGTGGATTGTAATGCCTACATGTGTGGTGTTGAAAATGGGGGCCGTTGTGCCTGGTGTCAGACTGAGGGAGGGGTACTGGTGTAGGAGACATTCTGTGCAGGTGGGTGTATATATATATATATATATATATATATATATATATATATATATATATATATATATATATATATATAATATACGGACGGGACTTAATACTTTTTTCATTAATTTACTTTATATTTATCTTTATAGACGTTTCGATGTTAAAGCACCTTCGTCAGTATGAATAGAAAAATCACTTAAAAAACACATAAAAAGACACACATGAAACACCATAAAACGAATAAACCAGATAGTTTCGCAAGAATGAATCAGGCAAACATTTCTATAGTATTTCAAATTTCTCTCACGTCTTTCACGAAAACACGTCAGTGGGGAACTTCTGATATTGCTAAACATGCCGCAGATTTTGACCAATTTACAAATCCAGATGGCGTGTTTAAAGAGGGGTAAACCGAAATAAATGCTGATTCTAAATTTCTTCTTAGCGTTTTATCTTTTGGTTTGGCCAGAATTTTGGCATCATCCCATCATGGTAAATGGTTACATTCATCTATGTGTACTACTAGAGGATTTGAGGTCGTATGATGTATTACATCTTTCCTGTGCTCTTTTAATCTACTTTTAGGCCCCTACCTGTCTCACCGATATATGCTTTTGAGCATCCTCCGCATGGTATACTGTAAATTGCGCTGAAGTGGGAATCCCTTTGTTTTGTTTTCTTTAACATATCCCCTGTCTTCTTTCCTGATACTATAGCTATTTTTATGCCCGCATTTGTCAAATGATTGGAGATTATGTTCGCGTATTTTGGGTTTGGTACAGAGATGCATCTCTAGTAATAATATATATATATATATATATATATATATATATATATAGAGAGAGAGAGAGAGAGAGAGAGAGAGAGGCCTTTGTGCATATATAAGTATATATAAGTATGCTTGGTGGACAAAATTGTAGGCACCAATTTCGACTCCATAGTATTTTTCGTTATCGGGGTAGATGATGCAGCCTTTTAAGCTTTTTTTAAATTGACACACTTGTTAGTAATACAACACACACGGTGTATGTGACATACACGCCTATCTGACATTTCATGCATATGCAACACTAGCAGTTTAAATGCTAAAATGACAATCTGAAGTTGATAGACAAGGAGTTCTGATCATGTAACAAAAGGAGGCTCCAAGGCAAAGCACAAGATGCCCGAAGGAATTCAATGGTAAGTATGTATATATATTTTAATTCCATGAACATCACTGTACTCCTTTAGCATACGGCATTCCCCCTCCAGTTACCACATCCTTTCGATGTCGCATCCACTCGGCCTCCAGGCAGCCAGAAGCCACTGAGCACGGCCGTCTAACCGTAGTTGTCCTACCTTCTATCTTTAGGGCCTATACAAATCGGTTTGTATGCTGTAATACTCCACTATTAATCTCCCGGGTGACGTCACCGTTCCTAGTTAGTTATTGTTTATTATTATCATTATTTGTGAAAAGTTATGTACCGTTGTTAGATTAAGATGTTCAACTCTCAGCATTCGCATTATACCTAATTTGGTGGAATTAGGGTAGTGGGTAACTTCACAAGGAAAGCAGGATGGAAGAGGACAATAATGAAACATCAATCAACGCTAATTACATTCTTTCGAGCGGCGACAATTTATTTTTACCGGCTGGTTGCTTTGGTATGTTCAAAATGCTTAAAATATAATTCCAAAATCTTTAAAGCACGGCACATGTCAGTGGAAACGGCAGCTGAACGGTCTCTAAAAAAACATTAGTGGGTTGTTGCGTGGATTTTAATGAGCGGTAGCATGCAGGGCTGTAAACTTAAGTTCTACTGTTCATCATTTTCAGAATTCAAAAGGACTGTGTTATGGCTAAAACAAAGCTAATATTATGCTTTCTCCTTTTATATGGTGGTCATTAGAATTTTCCTTCCTCAATTTTGGGCGCCCCCAGTGATGTTCGCAAGTCCACTCCCCTGTAGCCCCCCAAGGCTTCAGCCCCCCTGTCCCCCCCTGCCCCCCCCCGTAGCGAAATCCTGGATCTGCCCTGCCCCTGACAGGAATGGAATAAGGTTAAGTTTGACTTGGTCTTTACACTTCTGTATGCCAGCACAAAGAGCTTGTTATTTGTGTCGCAGCATCAGCCAAAGTCGTTTCTGTCCACCACAAGTTGACAACTCTTTGATGGAGTCCGTGCTCTCGTTTACCTTTCTGCCCGTCGCTGTCCGGTCGGGCTTTAACTTCCCGCAAGAGTTGAGCCGACTCCCCTGTTTTTCAGTGGGTGGTTGAGTTTGTTTTCGGTGCGTTCAATCGTGGGAGCGCCCCCTGCGGGCACGGCTGGACCTGGCGGCTCCCCTGCGGCCCTGTTGGCCGCCGACCCGGCTCTTCGTCACCGCTTGTTTTGCCAAAAACATTGTCACCCAATGCCCAGTGGCCCCATTGTCGTAACAGCGTGAGGAGGACGCCCGATGGTGGGTATTGGTACTCAGTGGCCACATTTTCGGCGGTAGATTTAGTGGAAAGAGATATTGGTGATGCCACGTGATTTTGAATAGAAATTGGAGGCGAAAATGGTACTATGGCGGTTAAAAGGATATTGCATGGCTGTGCCATCCTTTGGGAGCGAAGGTTTTTCACTCAGGGGCTGTACCCAAAATGGCTCCTCCATAAGAGAGTGCCTCATAGATTGGATATTTTAAATATCCTCAAGAATCTCTTTTGCTAGATATTTTATATAATTTTGGAGCTGACTTTAGATCTAGATTCCTATTCCTCTCTATTCAATTGTATTTTTAGAGGCAGATTTGATTCGAATAAAAAGCCATGGCCTGATTTCTGCCTCGCCTGCATTTCTCGGGGAGACCTCGGCCATGGATACCAGCTCCGACTTGCCTTGGTCTGAAATCATGACGTGTTATGCTCCAAAACTATCTCAGAGCTTCCAGAATTATGGAGAAGACTATGCAGCTTTCTTTGCAAATATTTAGCACTACAATTCCTCTTTACATATATTGGCTCCTTCTGTGATGAATTCAAAATAGTATGCAAAACCTGATAGCTTGAGTAAACTGTAAATAAACCCTTTTCAATGATATTCAAGAATACAACTTCCCCAAATTTTCCATATTTTTACCTTTTCAATCCCTTCATTTCTTTCTTAAGTCTGACAAAAATACTATAGCCTTGCTTGTACACATGTGTGTGCATGTGTCTGCACGGGTATGTGTTATGATAGTTTTACGGGCTTATACACGCGCCAACTGCTAGCTTAACACGCGCCCCGCTGGGGTCCCTTGCATGACACGCCCCGCTGGGGGCGTTTTTCGCCCCCTCCGTATCTCGTTCCCCACAAAAGCTAAAGAAAAATTACGGGCGGCGTTCGAAAGCTCTTGACAAGACAAAGAGATTTTATACGAACAATTTGTATGTCAGGTCAATATTGAGGTCAGCATAGGTCAAAGAAGGCTCCATAGGCTTACAACAGAGCAGTGTACGTTTCCTTCTCTAGATCTTCCCTCAGGAAAGCTAGAGCAAATCTTTATGCATCATTGGATTCCTCTCATCGCGGCTAATCGAATGATGTATAATATGACCTTGCTATATCAAATAGTCAAAATGACCTGACCTCGACCAAGGTTAGGGTTACAGAGTGACCTGGTATGGTCATGTTGCATATCAATCGACTACCAGTACAATATAAGCACAATGTAAGCAAAATGGGAGCTTTATCTCAACTCAGTGATAAGTTATTGGCAAAACAATCACTCTCTGCTCCCGTGACCTGATTTGACCTTTGGGAGTTCAGATGCTCAAAAACTCAACTTAATGGTTAAGATCGTGTTAAAAGTAGACGGTTCGAGGATTTTTAGCATTATCTATCCAGTATTTACTGAAAACGAGCCCATTCTATTTTTCACCATAGACATAATGGGGTGATAAAAAATTGACCCCGCCTTAGGTCAACAATATCAAAATTCCAAGATAGCAGGTTTGTAGACCCTAATGACCTTATCATATTGTGGAAGTTTCCAAAACTGATCGGTTTGCTAATGTTCCCTGGGCGCTGCTTCAAACTCGTAATTTTAGGTTTTGAGGTCGGGTCACTTGACCCTGAATAGCTCCTTGACCTGACATGACCTTAAATTAAAAAATTTGGTCAGATATATAAAATTGATCAGAGATAAGGTACTGTAAGTTTAGTTGTTCTGCGTCTCTTCGTTTTTGAGCTATCTGGAGAAAACCAGGAGGGGGCGAATTTCGCTCCCCCCAGCGGGGCGCGTGTTAATTCAGTTTCGCCGACTCTTTCCCTGTTGGAAGGGTCTCCAGAGAGTCAAATGACACTTTTCGGGGAAATTTTGCACGGTGGATCAGGAGATCCGTCGGGTTTTGAACCCGGGTCAGCCGTGTGGTAAGCATCAGTGCTAACCTCTTCACCACCGCCCCCTTCCATGTGCATGCGTTCCTTGTTTCTTTGTGGGTTGGAGTTTACTCATATCACTAATACTTTAACCCACGCCCCACCGGGGGCATCGATTCCCCCTAAGGTTTTATTTCGGGATTGCAGAAAAGCAACGAGGAGCAGCACCACGGTTGAGGACTCTATTTCTCACCCCATCACTTTCCCATCATCCCTGAAATTTTTTACCCCGGGTCACACAAGGTCAGGTCACCAGGCGAGGTCAATCAAGGCCACCTCACTTCAACTTCTGAGCTCTATAGGAGCTACTTTTCTTAGTCGATCAATTTGAAACTTCCTTCACTTTATGACCCCTCCAGGGTCTACACGATGTATATATTGGATTTTTCAATTTTGTGACCTGAGGTCAAGTCGCGAGGTGACCTATCCCATTGAAAAAGCATGGGAAAACAGTCTTATGATTAAAAGTCACAAAAATGATTGCAAATGCTCAGCGTGCTCAGAAATGCGTTCTTGGACACCCTTTCACGGATCCCAGGGACCGTATTTTCCCTTTGACCTCTCCAAGGCCAATTAAGGTCACCAGGGTTCAAAAACAATATTTTGGCAATAACTTTTGGCTTAATCAATTGCTGAATCAAACATCCGCGTCTATGTCTCGTCATTGGCTTTCATTTGATATACGGCAAGGTCACTTTCTGACTTTTCGTGACCTCAGGTCATATTAGGTCTCGCGGTGACTTCTGGAGGTCAAATCAATGGTGAGACGTCATTACGTTCCGCATAGCGGAAAAAGGTCTGGAATTTTCCTATCAAATGTTCTTTACCAGATCTCGCTAGCTCTAATTGCATAATGGTTATGCCCAGTTTACTTAAGCATTGCATATTTTAGTGAAAATAGCCTATCGTAACCTAACTTGACCTCTGGAGGGCAAACCATTGAGCTGAGCGCTTAAACATGTGAAGTAATTTGTTACTGAATTCACGCGAACTTTCTAATGCACTCTACATATTTTTTCCAACCCCCATATTTTCGGAGTTAGACGGGGGCCATCGATGCCCCCGGTGGGGCGAAGGCGGCACCGGACTCCCGGTGGGGCGCGGGTTAATGCAATTTCACCCGTGGCCCCTCTGATCGCACCCAGCTGCCTGCACTCTCCATGGTGTTGGTGGGTGCCTATATAGTGATTATAAAACAAAGGTGGGAGGGGTTGGAGGCCTGGTCAACTGGTACGTATGCTTAATCTAACAATGATTTGGTAATACCTGCGTAGGCTGGATTTGTTTATTTTGCCGTGTGGGTATAGAATGCCGCTCTTGCCCGTTCTGGTGAACAGCCAGTGTACTGACCAGCTCATTGTACCATAAGTTTTAAATATATTTTCTGAAATCCAGCGAATTCCCTCTCTCGAGGTCCGAGGGGGAACGGGCCCGTATCTGCTTTGCTGTACCTTGACCGTTGGCTGAAAATTAGCGCACGACTGATGGTGAAAGACCTCGGAAATTAGGGGATACTCGGCCTTGCTCGGAGAGGTCTATTAGATGTAGCTCAAAATGCAGCCATTTACCTCGATTCGAATACAAGGCATCAGCTGTTTACTGAACATCTTTTTAGCTCATATAGGTGGCGCTTGATCTTCTTGTGTCATTGGTAATAGATGGCAGCCGTCGATATTTTTGTTTCTCAAGTGGTGCTTGAATGATCAGCGGTGCTGTCTGCTAGTATGATATCGCAGGCGCAATACATTTTTCCAAGTTGGGGAACATTTTGTCACCGCTATTGGGGTTAAATATGATTCGGCCTATCACTTGATTTGTTAACGGCAAAGGTCCGGATTAGGCTCAAAGTTGGGGTGGCACTGCCCCCAGTTCAAAAGGTGGGGGGCAGCCACCCCTGCCCCCCATGCCTGCACCTATGTATGAGATAGGTAATGCTGGTGTCTAAGTACTAGCGTGTGTTAGTTGTTCTACGTTATATTGGAGAGAATGTTGAGGGACAAGCGTGGAATCACAGAATTCAAGATTTAATACGCCGTACAAGGTTGAGAACCATACGAGTCAATTAAACTACCACGGCTATGAGTTTTTTATTTACGAAATTTATACCCAGAGCTACTAAAGCAATTGGACTCTGAAAAAATACCAACCTTGGAGATCTGCTCTTGTATCTATCTAGTGACTATCTGGTGCCTGTAGGTAGTTGAGCGCCAAGGCGATGGTGCTGCCATCACTCCGACTGGGCTGCCATCTTACGGAGAGTCCCCGAAACCGCCGAAGTCCCCCAGATGTTGCCGTGTTGAACCGCCCAATCTACACAGAGATCAGGGCTACCAGGCTCTTTTCGGTGGAAAAAGGTCAATCAGAGTTAGAAAAAGGGCTAATTAGAGAAAACAAAATTCACTAAAATGGGCAAATAAATACTACAAAAGCAGATTTGAGGCTAAAACGACCCCTGACGATACTCCCAAACCTACAGCAAAACGACAGAGCACGCTGCTGAAAAAATTGTTGGCAGTTTGATATTGACGTGAAGCAATAATTTTTCTCAGCACGCTTCCCATTTGATAGGAAGCCCGGAGTGCCCTTCCAATCCCGCATGGTCATCAAATAATGTTATCGTGTACTGTTTATTGTTTATTATTCGCGAACAACCACAGGCCAGGGCACACTTACGGCTGAGGTCATTGATTAAAATCCTTGAATATTCCTTAGGAACTCGCAGACCACAAAATTCACGCATACGTCCTCAATCAATCACAATTTTTTTCAAGATGGCAATTTTTAGGCCTCTATGGCTTAAAAAAACACTCTGAAAGCATAAAATGCAGGTGGACATATAGAATCCACATAACCATAATTTTTTAGCATCATCAATTATCTTGGCCACACCACTCCCTGCTAACATGTAATATTTTTTCCTGTTTTCCAACTGTGAACTTTTTACTCTTGAACAGTGCCGGATCTAAGATTTTGGCAAGTGGGGGAGGGCGGAGCCTCAGAGCACTTTGCAATCAATCGGAGCACCTTGCCATCATAGCGCACTTTGCCATCAACTTTTCACCCAAAGGGCACCTATAGTGTCGCATCCTTGGTGTTCAGCTTTCGGTGACCATCATACCCGTGGATCGTGTTTTTAACAAAGTCCCTCCCTCCCACCGTCTTAAGTTTTTCTGCTGCTCTGTTGCTTTGTTGGTGTCAGAACGTCTAATTCAAGAGAGGAAAAGGTCAAAAGAAGCTATGTTTATACATGGCACAAACAAAAAATACCTTGCGTTCCAGCTGTTAGAAGAAGGGCCAAAACGGCCAGATTCCAAGAAAGGGCCAACCGGAAAAATCGCGGGGCCAAACATGAAAAAAACAAATTTTATAAATTTGGCCACAAAATGGTCAGCCTGACAGTCCTCACAGAGATGCCTCCAGAGATGCCACTTAGTGGAGAAAAAGAAAGAAAGAAAAGTTGTTTGACTTTTGCCGTGTCATCTATTTGACCAATGCGCTGTAATTTTATGTCTATCTCACCTTCCCTTCATAACCACCTGCAAGAGGCGACATTAAAAGATTCGGTGTACTTATCATGCATGCATTTTTAGACTTGTTTTATATTTTTCGGGCTGAGCAAAGAGCTCATTTTCTAAACTTCTCTGAGCACTCGATAAAGCCAAACAGGGGCGTGGATTTATATCTCTTTGGGGTGCCCCGGCACCACCAATGGTGATTTGGGCACCCTGAACTAAAATGTGCAGCGAAGTCCTCATGAAGTGCTTAAAGAAAAGGAAGATTTCAACAAATACGTGTTAGAGTGTATAATGACATTCTGCGTCCGACCTACAACCTGACTTACCAAGCATCGGAAATCCTCAGACATAATGGACAGCGGCAGATCCAGCCGGTAAGTTCTGGGGGGGGGCAAGCCAAAGTCCATAAAAAACATAGTTCATAAGATAAGATACTCACGCAGCGAGAGTATGCCACAATTTAGCTACGCGGTAGGTTTTGAGGGTAAGCCCGAGAGTCAAAAAGCAAAAATACAATAAAAAATACGTGGCCGGGCCGCAAAACGTTGCCACAAGTTGCTTGTTTTGCTATCCAAGACCCAGTGTTTACACAGAAGTTGACTGGTCCTGTTTGAAGTTGAGAGTTGGAACACCAAAGCCTTGCTTATGATTTAAAAAGGATTCGGGGCAAAAAAATTGACAGCTTTAGGGCCAACAGTTTTACCCCGAACTTTTCGGTTTGGAGGGGGAAATACCTGTTTTCCCCTACTGGATCCGCCACTGATAATGGACAATTCTCAATAAATGTACATACCTGCAAGAGAACTTATTGCATACTCCATACTTCAGCAGTGACGCAGTCCATAAGATACAGGGAAGTATAAGTTATCACAATAGCTGAATTACGTGCATATTTTTTCACCACACAATTCGTTAACACACTGAAAAAAACATTTGAAATCAACAAAAGGCGCAGCATTATGGGGACCTTTGGTCTGTGGTGCCAGGTGTTCTCAAACATTTGTATAAATTTGTAAATATTTTTATACAACGACATATTACTTACTGTTCAATATTGATAAGCAGCGCCTCTTCCCTTGCGTTTCTGCCGGCTAATATCATGCCATGATGTGATAGTCCGAGGGTCTACTGTACTTTTTATTGAGATGCAATAGTGTTACCAAAATGTAAAATGAGAAGCTGGTTGTATGACTACTAATCGTACAAATAATCAAGTACAAATCAAAATCCAGGATGGCATCGCTCCCAATATAAAACCCTGGTTCTTTATTAATCCTATACTGATCCCAACTGCACCTGAAAAACAATCCCCTGAATCAACCGTGTGCCTTAAGAATTGTTAGGACTACATATGAATATATTTGGTGAGCATGTTTTGATGTTTTGCAAATACAGTTATTTGACTTTTATTCATTCACAGGGTTAAATGATAGCATTTATGAGGCAATTGATAACGAAAAATGCAGCAATAAAACAGATTGCAGTTCTGTGTCTGGTTTGAGGGTCTGTGTTTCAAATAATAATGCGTTTTCTTCTACCACCTACCCTTGTTTAGATCACGATAGCTCATAGAAAATAGCCAAATTTATTGGAAACAATTTTCGGAGCATGTGTGAAGGAGTGATATTTGTGAAACAGCCAGAAGGGAGGACATCGCAGTTTGCCTGGTGTGATTAGGTAAACTCTCTGGCGCTGACGTTAAAATGACCAGGAGCCTCATTATCATAATAATTATAGTTTTTAGTTGCTGAAGCTACGTTGGCTATTGGCACCCATACCAATAGATGAGTCTTCCCGCTAGGTGGAAACTATAACTGACTGGTGGATGTATCATTCCTCCACTGTCACTTATCCTATATTTTTTACAGAATATGTTATGCTTTAGGAGTGTGTTTCCTAGGTATATGCGCAGTGCCTAGCCAAATGGAACTTTGAAATTACCTACAGGGCTGGGGTACCTATAAGTTTCTATGTCTGGATGTGGAGTACCTCTTATTTTTTATATTAGGCAGTGCAGCATAGTTTCATGCATTTAAGGGAGTGTATTGTACAGTGTTTATAATACAATAGTTCTCTTAACGCTGTCGTAGCTGAGTTTTCAGATTTGGGCACCCTAATGGTTTTCGAAAATCCACGTTATTATGGTGGATTGATTAAGAGTACCCTCATTAGACAAAACAAAATCGTTACCTGTAACTTCTGGGTTTCACCATAGAATTTTAAATGTCGTGGTATGACGTATGAAAGGTGAAATGCGTTAAAACATCGGAAATGTGTTGAATCCCAAATTAGGTTTAGTACCTTTTCACTACCCAACATGGAACAAACGAACACTTGCTTCCCTCTTCTGGTATATTGTCTGGTTTTACTTCGGCAGCGCTCTTATAACTTCAAACTCGCTTTAACTCCGACGCTCAGTTCTTCACAGTGCGGTACAAACTACTCTTAACAGTGCAGTACAAACAGCTCTTTAACTCCGACGGTTACGGTTTAACTTAATGTACCTACGTCTCTCTCCTCCCCTTCTGTCGGTTACCATCGGGCCGGGCCCCACTCCTTTTCGCTCAGCAGAAACCCATCTCACAACTCTCCTGACTTCGAACTCGGCCGCCGGCTAGCCAGTGCTGACTCTGCCGCTGTCTCGCCTGTACCAAAGAGTCTCGGATGGTGGCGCAGATAATCAAGCCAATCTAGGGCAAAATATGGCTAGTAATGCTTGAAAAAGATCATGCTAATATATATATCTCGATTTATAGTTTAAGCTCTTTCATTATGATGGAGAAATTTCCGCTGAATTTCTAGCAATACAAGTGAACGCTCCTCCACCAATCAGCAGCCGCCATCCGCTGGGTGCCGATTGCCTGCGGGGCACAGAGGTTAGAAAGGTCACGCCGCTGGCGCCGCTGTCGCCGAGTTCAAGCATCGGTGGGGAGGGGTCGCGTGGTGGATTATACAACGTACGCGTGAGGTGTTGAGAATGGTGGTCGTTCTGCCTGATGTTGGACGGAGGGAGGAGGACAGATGTAGGAGACATTCTGTGCACATGGGTGGATGTATGGATTAGGTGTTTGTGCAGTGTGCGGTGTCAATATCACTGGAAAACATGAGTGTGAGTTCATTAAATGAGTTCGGTAAGTGAATACGGTTAGCGGGTAAAATTGCAGGTTCCAATTTAGAATCCTCAGTATTTTTGGTATCGGGGTAAATGATGCAGCTTTTCATTTTTTCATTGATAAACACTTATTGTCAATACCTACAACACACACGGTAGGTACTACATGGGACATTCACAACTAGGTGACTTTTCACGTGCGCGCAACACTAGTTTAAACTGATAAAATGGTTATTTGAGGTGGAGGGGTAAGTAGCGCTGACCCAGCCCCCGTTCAAGTTGCCTGGCATTTTGCGGCGGTGACGTCATCGCCGCGATGCCGCAGGCGTTTTGCAGCTTAAGTATCGGCAAACTGGGTATATTTGACGTGGTCAGTAAAGCTTGCAAATGACTGAAAGACGTCAAAAATGGCTTAGTTTACAAGTTTGATCATATTTCTAGTCAGTACAGAGTTTCTGTAGCCCTAAAACCGGCCTGCAGGAACTTCAGGGGCTTTTCTCACAGTAATGTTCCGTTGCTCTTAAGAGTCATTATCAGTGTAATAGCAATGTGATTTCATCCTTCACGTCATCGTTGCTAAGATGAAAATACGAAGTACGGGTTTTTCCAATGGAGGTTTTGTAGCGAGACGAACAAATTGTTTGAGGTATCGCGCGGTCCCGGGTCCAGGACTTATTTTGGGGAGGCTAGAAAAATCAAACCTCCCCCACTGCCAGTGGCGGATACAAGGGAACTAGGGCTCGAGCCACCCCCCCATATGTTAGTGTCTAGTAAATGCATAGGCCGATACTGATGTGAGGCAATGGTGAGGAGGCTCGAACCCCCTTGCCCATACCCTAAAAGTCCTATACCCGCCACTGTCCCCCGCCATAGCCTGCGAACAGCCTTTGCTTATACAGATATTAGTAGACATCTCGGAGGGGTCCCCTCGAAATTTAGGAGGCTTGTGGGCCCCATATTCTCCTTATATCCGCCACTGGTACCATAAGCGGATCCAGTGGCGGATCCAGGGGGGGCAAAAAGGCAATTGCCCCCCAAACGGAAAAGCTCGGGGCAAAACTATGTTTTTGCCCCCCAAAGCGATCGACCTCCTTTTTCCCCCGACTCCTTTTTTGGCTTGTAAGCAAAATTTTGGTGCTTCAACTCTCAACTTCAAACAGAATTAGAGAAGTTCAGTGTAAATATTGGGGCTTGGATTGGAAAAAATGTATGTTGAGCCGATATTTTTCACCCCCGTGACGTTTTTTTTTTGCTTTTCGTCTCCAGTTCCCAAAATCCTACCGAAAAGGCATATTGTAGCGCAATTTTTCACTGCGCGACGTTTTTTTTGCTTTTCGACTTTGGTTTGCCCCTCCCAAACCAACCGGCTAGATCCGCCACTGAGCGGATCCAGGGGACAAAGCCCGGGTGGGTGTCCTTCGATGTGCCCTCGAGGTAACACCTGAAATGGTCACAGCACCTCCTGAAAGGTCGATGGAGACACCTGAAATGTCGTTTCCCACCCCCCCTTCCCTCCACAGGATGCGGAAAGCAGCGCCCGCCGATAGGATTTGGCGCCCACCTGATAGGTTTTCCAGCCAAAAATGGGGCCCCCTGGTCCGAATGAAGCCCCCTGGTCTGGATGACATCCCCTCCCGGGAAGAATGCCCCCCCGACTGGTTATCCTGGATCCGTCTATGACTAGTGCCCTGTATATATAAACAGCCGAATTACAATAAGTTTGGGTAAAATGTAATCACATTTACGGGTTTCAGTGGGGTGAATCAGAGGCGTAGCCAGGGAATTTTTACGGGGGCCAGAAGTGGTCCAGCAATGATGACGTAGGAGGGGAAAAGTTGGCACTTGGCGGATGTAGGAGACAAGAAGGCACTTGGTCCTTCAATAGTCAATGGGAGCACATTCCACGTCCATACTGCTTTCGACGCCCATGACTGCAACTGTTAGAGCGATCGGCACGTGTTGCATTTAGGCCTTGAGCAGCGGCTATAATCGGGCTCTGAGTTGCGATATTTCCTACTATCGTTACTGTTTCCGCATTTGCCCAAACCCAATCATTTTACCCCGTATGTCGTTTCATTGGTTTTTATTCTCGCTTGGTCCTGTCATGTTTCTCTTTTACAGTATTGCGGATCAGTAAAAACCGTAGAAGGATTGCCAGACTAGTATACTTTTTAGTATAACATACCAAATGCTACTAGGTTTGTCAACATATTTCACTTTGCAGACATTAAAGTGCAAAAAGTGTATTCCATGGCTCTTTTCTTAAATGTTTGAACTTGCTTTATCCTCAAAGCTTAAATTTTAACGCTCAAAATAAGGAGATGTTTCCTTTCTTAGTAGATACCAAGAAAACAACCAAAATTTTTCTAGTGGAAAACTTGAACCAACCTGGGATTCTAGGGCCTTGGCGCTGACCGCTCAAACAATGAGGGTCCAAGGCAAATCACAGGATGCACGAGGCAATTGACTGGGTAGGTATGCGTATTTTAATGGCATTAACATCACTGTATTACTTTAGCACGGGCCACTTCCCATCACATTCTTCGATGCCGCCTCCACCCGGCCTACAGGCAGCCAGAAGTCACTGTGCACTGCCGTCTAACCATGATTGTCCGACTTTCTATTTTGAGGCACAAAAAATAGTCTGTATGCGACAATACTCCGCTGTTTATCTCCCGTATGACGCCGCGTTCCTCGTTAGAATATGGCTAGTAATGCTTGAAAGGATCTTGTTGCATAGGCGGATCCAGGGGGGGCAAGGAAGGGCACGTGCTCCCCCGATCGACCCTCGGCGCCCCCTGAAAGGTCGATGGCGCCCCCTTGAAATGTCGCTTCCCACCCCCGGATGCGAAAGTCGGCGCCCACCGATAGGATTTGGCGCCCACCTGATAGCTTTTGCCGGTCATAAGTGGCGCCCCTGGTCCAGATGGCGCCCCCGTCCGGATGGCGCCCCCCGGGAAGGTGCCCCCCGATCGGCAATCCTGGATCCGCCTATGTCTTGTTGATATCAGGGGCGTGTCATCCCATGTTAAGTTCCCTATGCCGGCCGGGTGTATTGACCGTGACGTCACTGGCTGATTTTTTGCTGATTGGCTGCCGCCGTCGCCATGGAAACTGGTCGCCGGTGCCGCCGCTTGTTTTCATATAATTTGTCTTATCGCTTGCAGGCAGTGTAGGTAGGAACTCCGCGGGAGGATTTTCATGTATTTTTGCCAACATTTTTTATTCAATTTCATATATTTCTGTTGAAGGATTTCGTTCATTCTCTAGGAAAGATTGCGTTCGTTTTCAATGCAGGCTGATAATGTCCAGGTTTGAATTTCTGATACAAAGTTAAGGCATCAATCCATTACTGATATTAACATTTTAAAAGCATTAGCCAGCAATTTTCTTTGTTGGGATAAGTAACCGTAAATCGTCGTGCAAGTATCGTCATGTTTGCAAAGGACCTGAAATGCATTCCCCAGCCTGCTGCCTGACTGCATATCGTAAATGTTCAAAGTAATGAATCGGCAGTTTATGGAGGTGTTTGTTTCTGGAGTACCTTCAACAGTATACTTGATGCTAGAGATTCCGCTGCTGTACCTACCTGAATACAACATTCAAAGTGTGTGAAGAATGTGATTGAAGGTTGACTGTAGAACATGTGTTCATATTTTGTCCCAAGTTTCAAGCTCAACGAAGAAAGTTGCATACAGTTTGTATAGAATCTGGCGTACAAATGACTATTGAAGTATTACTGGGGGACGATGAAAAATTTATTGATCAGGTGATAATTGTTTTAAAGAGAGTGACCTTTATTAATGCATTTAGATTAAGGCTGACCTAGACTTGCTTAAACATTTCAGGCAAGAGCATGACGTAGAGTTCTGACTCGTATTATGTGTATCCATAACCGGCCCAACAAGGCCATACCCCCTTTTCAGGAAACAGACGCGTGAACCCAAGAGGTTAAGCGTCTTATTCCTCTTCATTCAATACAACATTCAAAACATGAAAAGAAAGAGGAAGTCAATTCTTATTTATTTCCACAGGAAATATTGAATTTCAAGAAATGGTTTTACGCTGTGCGGTGGCCACCTGCAGAAATACCGCAAAGGGCAAGTATGCATCTTTCTTCAGATTCCCAAAAATGTAACCCAGAGAGCAGCATGGGCAAAAGATGCGACAGAAAGAAGTCATTTGGCATTAATTTTTAATTTTGTTGCGATGGGAGAAAAACGGCTCGGTTGAGCGCAATGCCGCGTGGCAAGTGCGAACCAGAATCAATTTGATACATCTTGACGAAATTTCAATCCAAGGTCAGGTCAGGTCACCGAGTTATGGTGTCATTTCTAAACCGATGTAAGGCAATGTTGGTTCTCAAAACAAGGTTGACAAAAGCCGAGAGTAACTCGGCTTCTAGAGGAGTTGGATCGAGTTTCTATATACCATTTCAAAGCTTTTGTACAGGAAAATCTACAGCGGACATCCATTTTGAGGTCAACGGTCCATAACGAAGACACCAGAGCACCCCTTGGAAACCATTGGGTGCGCTACTTTATGCAGAGGCTATCGAGGGTTTATAACTCTTCTTGCAGTGACTGTAGCTTTATGAAATATTTATATAGTCGTAAATCTGACCATGCAATAAGCTGAATAAAGATAATAGTAA